>OX422220.1:271776736-272376736 GCA_949130495.1 Sambucus nigra
ATATATATATATATATATATATATATATATATATATATATAATATTAACTCAGTAAATGTTACTGTTTGTGAAAATGTTACATATATATATTGTGTAATATTAAATCAGTAAATGTTACTGTTTGTGAAAATGTTATATATATAAAACTATTTCATAAATATATTAACAGAGTAAATGTTATTGTTTGTGAAAATGTCACAAATATGAAACTATTTAATTTTCTGGTGTATATAATAAAGTTTAATATCTATGATATTTTTACAAACTATATATATATATATATATATATATATATATATATCCAATATATCCAATATGATCCTATTTTTAAAGTTCTGTGCCACCCTAACTCACCCCAAATCGGTGCTCCAAATGATCCCGATTCCATTTATCCAATCTTATTTTCAAAGGTCCGCGCCAACGACACCCCATGATACTCCGGTGGATCCAAAACCCATTTATTCAAAAGTCTCTTATTTTCAAAGGTCCGCGCCAGCGGCACCACATGCCACCCTTACCCACCCCAAATTGGAGCTCTGACGAAGGTCGTTGAAGTTCCAACAATGGTGGTAAGGATTGGATACTGCTAGCACGAACCTTTAGATATAAGGTAATTTTGAAAAAAAAACAGGTTTGAATCCATATATATATATATACTGTGTAGTACTACCACAGTAAATGTTACTGTCTGTTTGTGAAAATGACACATATATAAAATTATTTCATATTCTAGTGCGTACAGTAAAGTTTACTGTTTATGTAAAAAAAATTCTTTAGAATTTTATAGCCTTCATGGATCTTGTTTGATAGATCTCGTCGAGCAGATTTCAAAAATAGTAATTTTGCGAAAAACGGATTTGTGAATCAAAAGTTATGATCATTTAAAGATTAAAAAAAAAGTCAAACCACTTATGTAACTTCCTAAAGGAAGTTACGGATGATTAGTTATAAAAGGGTAAAATGGTGAAAAAATTCCCAAAAAAGTTGGAATAGGACCTATGGGATTATTGAAAAGTCAATAGGACTTATAAGAATGTTGACCCGATAAATGGGACCTATGTGTAAAGACCCCTTATTTTTTTTTATTCTTGGAATATTTTCAAAGTGAAATATGTTCGTATGTTATATATATTTAGTCTTTTTTGCATTATATTTCAAGGAGTATCTTTATATGTTATTGTCATTCTCCGTATAGTATGACAAAGTGCACCAATATGGAAACTAAATTATTATGTAGATTGTAAAGGGGCATATTTTATAGGGGCTTTTACGGTCTAGTCCTTGGATTAATAATTTTGGACAAAAAAATCAGGCCAACAAATTTTAAACGATTAGGTACAATATATAAATACCCCAAAATTAAAACAAACACGCACTATTCAGAAATCGAAGCGCAAAAAACACTGTATTCTCTCTTGAATCAAAACCTTAATCGTACCATCTCTTCGATCAAAACCCCAAAACGAATCTATTTCTCAATCAAATTTTGGTCAACAAAAACATATAAATACTCCTGATCGAAGCGCTAAAAACTCTGTTCGATCAAAACCCCAACTCTCTTCGATCAAAACCCTAGTGCTCTTCGATCAAACCCAAATCGTTGAAGTTCTACATTTTACATTCTAAATCAAACACCACTAACAAGTATGTATACATTCTCTTATCACCTTTTTGTCCTTGTGTATTCTGTGTTCTCGTGTGTATACATTTGTAGACACGTGGACTGATGAAATCACATTCTTCTTCTTCATGATATGAAAAAATATATTTGTTTCCTTCATTTTAATTGCAAAACACACTTTTTGCATGTTAGATATATGTATTTTATCATTGTACTTTTCCTCCTGTATACATCATTTATCGAGGATTTATCAAGGACTAGGAATATATACATGATTGGAATACGTACATGTACAAGCCCTATTTTGCGTGTACTATGTGTATTTTGCGTGTACTATCAAAAAGTACACGCAAAATACACAGAGTACACGCACATTGAAATTGAATTTCTCAATTCATTATGCGTGTACTTTTATGTTTTATACATGTACTCTATAAAATATTTATTTCAAATCCATATTTGATCAATCCTATGTTATTTTGATTCGCGCCAACGACATTTGGATGATACTCCATGAGTTTGCAAGAAGTATTATTATTTTATTAATATTTAGGAGTGTTTTTTATCCGCGCCAGCTGCATTTGAATGATATGTTATTAGCTTGTAATCAGTATTATTGCGTGTACTTTTTCATTTTTTGCGTGTAGTTTGTTGAAAGTACACGCAAAAAATTCATAAAGTACACGCACATTGAAATTCAATTTGTTCAATCCAATATCCATGTACTAATGTGTATTATGAGTGTACTATTTTGTATTGTTGTGTTATTGTTTAGGAATCATACGATCAAGCATGTTCAACTACAATACTACTGCTTGTACGTTCAAAGATCTTAACAATACAAAACCTTTCACATTGACAGTCAATAGTACTAATGATGACGAAATTCATTTTTTCTTTCGCATCAATGATAGAGCTAAAAGGTTACTTGGTTTCTACTACTACTATGAAGACATTTACTGCACTTTTGATGTGCAACAGCTTCAAGTAACTGAATCGAAAGCGAAGGATTTAGCTAACGAATTGAGCAGTATTGCTTAAGGGGTTTTGATAATGTTGGAGCTTTTAGTATTCAGCTATTGTATCACTTCTTTACTGAATATGTTAGGAGTAGAGAATCTTGGTTTTTGACTTGTCGAACAACCTCTGTTAGGTTTGACCATGAAACTGACGATATATATTATCGCCTTTAGCATGTATTTTGTTGAGACTTGTATAAATTGTTTGTGAGAATATTTCATTTACTTTTGTTAAATACGCTTGTATTTTGTGGTTTTAGTCTCTGTTTTATTCTAATTCGCGTGTATTTTATTTTTTGTACATATCATTATAGGTTAGTAATTTAAATTTTGTTTACAGATCAATATAATAGGGATGAAGATGAAGGCAAGAAGATAAAAGAAACAAAAAAAGAGCAGTTCTGATGATAGTTCTTCATCCAGTTCCAGTTCTAGTTCTAGTGTGGCATTAAAATATAAACATCCTGCAAAGAAGAATGACCAATATCGGTCAAATATTGTTAGCCTTCTCCATGATTTGCATCAGATTAAAGATAAAATAAATAATAGCTATATTGAACTTCTTAAGAAGACTCCATTTTGGGAGCTTTTCAATGCCTACTACAGTGAGAAAGTAGTAGAAGTGGACCACAAGAAGACGGATACAAATATTTTATCAATTATCGAGCTGTACAATACGGAAACCAAAAGTTTCCGTATGAAGAGTAGGATTCCAATAATGTCAATAGATATAAGTGGAATATTTGGCATACCCCTGGTTGCGGTTTAAAATCAATAAAACTGAAAAAGCGACCGAATACTGCTCAAAAATTTGGATTACAAGCACGATACTTCGCAAAAAGAATAGGAAAGTCATAAATATTGAATGGTTTGAAGAAATCAGTTGAATTGGAGACAGATGAAGGAATTGTTGATTTTGTAAAATTGTGTGTCTCCACTTCTTGAACACGTTATTTTTCTCCAACTCAAACTTCACCCTTGAAGAATTTTGGTTGAAATACATCGACAATATTGAGGAAATGAATAAGTATGATTGGGCATCTGCTGTGCATGAGTTTCTCATACATTCACTTGACAAATCAGCAAGTTCAAAACCTAGCCCAGTTACTGGATGTGTCATTTTCCTACTGGTGAGCAAAAAAACATCCTGATATTTTAAAATTTACATACTAATACTCACGTGTATTTTGAAAATACACATGATATTTTCACTTATATTTTGAAAATACACGTGATATTTTCACTTATATTTTGAAAATACACGTATATTTTTACGTGTATTTTAAAAATACACTTGATATTCCTGATATTTTAAAATTTACATACCAATACTTACATGTACTTTGAAAATATTACGTGTATTGCCAAAATAAACGTGATATTTTCTCTTGTTCTTTCAAAATACACTTGATATTTAACGTATATTTTGAAAATACACGTCTTATATCACGTGTATTTTGAAAATGCACGTCTTATATCACGTGAAAGTACACTTATATTTTACAAAGTACACGTGTACTATGTTTTGTAAATATAACCAGTATACTTTTAAAATACTATTGTTATCTTTTCTGTCAATATTATAAATGTACTTTAGAAAGTACACGTGAACTTATATTGACAAAGTACAGGTTAAATTTGTAAAAATCATGTGTACTTTCAATATACAATTGTAAAATTTGTAAAGTACACGTTTAATTTTGCGTATATTTTGAACAAATCACTTGTACTTTCCATTATGAATCCCTAGGTAATACAAGTATTAAATTCATTTTGTTTTTTGTATGATCACAGTATTGGGCATGTGAGAAATTTGAAATTATTTCTCCTGTTGAAGAATTTAAAGAAAATACTCCAAAATTCCTGAAGTGAAAATTGTCATCTTTGAGACAATGGTTTGTGAAGAATGACATCGCAATAGCAACTTTGAAGCAGGCTACAAATAAATCAGCTTGTAAGGACAATTCTGTACAAAAGGAATCTCAGTTTGAAGGGTCAAGTTACTCTTTGAACATTTCTACAGAATGTCCTATACATGCTGATTCATCATCAGAAAAAGTTACTGAAGATATTAATGACAATGAGTTTTCACATGGTTGGAATATTTTCCTTAAAAACATTGTGACTCTAAAGAAAAAGAAGGGAAAATATCAACCAAAGGTTGATCTGGAGGAACAAATTGCTGTTTTGAAAAGGGAATTGTTGGAAAAAAATAACCAACTATCTAAAGCAGCTGAAGACATTAATGGTGCACTTGAGAAGGTGACTTCTTCGGAGGTGGAGAGTGCCATTTTGAATGTACAGTTGCAGGTAGATTGTGATTCACTTTTTGAAGC
This sequence comes from Sambucus nigra, assembly GCA_949130495.1. NCBI lineage: Eukaryota > Viridiplantae > Streptophyta > Magnoliopsida > Dipsacales > Adoxaceae > Sambucus > Sambucus nigra. Next base: position 271,781,714 of record OX422220.1, read on the forward strand.
CCATGAGGAAATGAAGAAGTTTAAGGTGGAGAATTCCAACCTTTTGAAGGAAAAAGAGTTACTAAATAAGTTGGAGGTAGAAAATGACCAACTAGTTGAGTTAAACAATTCTTTAAAAGAAAAGCTTGATCAAGTCACAATGAGTGACTCAGATAGAATTAAAGAATTGGATGAATCATTGAAAAAACAATCAGAATCAACACGAATTTTGGAACAAAAAAATGGATATTTGTCTCTGAGTAATGAAGATCTCAAAAAAAAGTATGATGATACATTGCAAAAATGGAAAGATGCTGACATAAAAAAGATGACATTGAGGCAGAATCTTGAGGAGTCGGAATTAAAAAGAACTCAACAGGTACTTTTGAATGCAGAGTACACGTAGTTTTCCTAAAGTACACGCAGTTTTTCTAAAGTACACGCAGTTTTCCTAATGTACACGCAGTTTTCATAAAGTACATACAGTTTTTCATAAAGTACACGCAGTTTTATTTCATAGTATTTTTAATGCAGTTTTATTTGATATTAGAAATAATGCAGAGTATATGAATTATTTGATTAAAAATAATGCAGTTTTATTCAAGTATTTCTTATAATGTAACATTCTTTTTGTATAACAGGAAAATAATAATAAAATCCTTAATAACGAAATTTCGAAGTTGACGAAAATGCTTGATGGATCAGAATTGAAAAAAACTCATCAGGTATCTATAAAATACAATAGATATATAGTACACACTTTACTTTCTAAAGTAAACGCAAATTATGTTGAAAGTACACGTGTATATTATAAATTTTATAAAGTACACGTATTTTATAATACATGCGTGTATATCATAAAATACACGCATGTATTAAAATATAGGCGTGTACTTTATAAAATACACGTAAGAGAAAATGAATCATTGTTTCAAAAAATGCTTACAATCCAGCATTCCTTGTTAAATATATCAGACAAACATTAATAAACAACTCATGGACGAAATTTCAAGTTTGAAGATTGAAGTAGCCTCAAAGACAGTTCAGGACACCCTTAAAATATCCAAAAAAAAAGGAACTCTTACTAGAGGACAGAAGAAAAGAAAATCTTACAGCGAAGCCGAAAAGCATCAACCAATTGAGAAACAAAAAGAGTCAAAGCTGAGAAAAGGCCGTCTAACAATAGCTCGACAAATGAAAGAAACTCACTTCAAGCTTGAAGCAATCGAAGTATACAAATATCTCGATGAAGCTTCGAAGAAAAAGATTGAAGAGTTTATTCAAAAGGCTGAGCCAGGGTAAAGTTTATTGTTTTATGATTTATCACTTCGCTAATTTATATTTTTTTTTGGTGCAAAAGAATAATGTTATTGTTATTATACAATTCTTATTGATTATATAAAATGCATGGAATTTATTTTCCAAGGGCTGGTTTCGTATGTCCCATGGAAAGATTTTGTTGAAGTCCTCAACAATCAAGAAATTTCAAGCCAAGTATGTAGTCCAAATATTAGACATCCATTAAATTTTAACATTATTATTTCCTCACCATTTTATATTGTGTGAAACAGATAATACTTGCCTTTAGTGAAGTATTGAGGTTTAAATTGTCAGAGGAAGGGATCTCCTGCTCACACTTTTTCTGATTATTGTTGGATAAGTACAATTAAACCGAAAATTTTGAGACACAAAATTTCAGTTTTTTTTATTAACACAATGTCTATAATTTTTATTCGGATAGAAGCTTGTAGCACAAATGAAGTCAATAAGAAGGGGGAGTTATACAGAGATTTATTTGAATACTTAGTCACTTATAATAATTTGTTCATTGTACTAAGACATAGTGTAGGACATTTCACATTACTTGTGATATACAAAAAAGAAAATAAAGTGGTCCACATGGATTCCCTTCGACCGAACGACAAGGAAAAAAATACAATATTCTTCGATGATGCAAAAAAATTGGTTAGTGCCTATACTTAATTAGTAATGTTACCTGTACTTATATTATACACGTGTACACGTGTATAATATAATGCATGTACTTTGTATTAGTTGCACATAATTATCCAGATTATCAAAGTACACGCATCATATTTTAAAATACATGTGAAATGAACCAATACAAATTACGTGTACTTTAATATTATGCGTCTACTTTTAACTCTTTAGGCAAAATACACGCATCATATTTTAAAATACAAATGATATGAAAAAATAAAATATGCGTGTACTTTAATATTATGCGTGTACTTTTAACTCATTAGGCAAAGTACACGCATCATATTTTAAAATACACGTGATATGAAAAAATAAAATATACGTGTACGTTAATATAATACGTGTACTTTTCACTCTTTAATCTTCATATACTCTTTTATTTGTATACACTAAATATTTGTCTTCTTAACAGTTTTATGTCTTCCAAAAAACACTGTGCCTATTAAAGACTGAAGCAGAAACAATGAAAAGCAATGGTTTCAAAATTCAGAGGAAGTTTGATGAAGGTACACCAAATGAGTTTACATTGAATGATGATCCATTGACAGGGCAAGAAAAAAGGACAATAGATTTCTTGCTGGAAAGTGATCTCAAATTTGACCTAATAAGAGATCATGAATGCCCTAAGCAATATAATGGGTAAGCAAAAACTTCATTTCTAAAAATTATTAATTTGTATCTTTTCAAAAAAATTCATTCACTTCATACTAATTTGTATATTTTTTTATTTTAATTTCAGGGTTGACTGTGGGGTGTTCTGCATGTACTACATTGAACAAATAAGCAGAAACAAGAAAATGCAAAAATTATTTCAAGACCCTGACATGCTAAAATAAAGAGCATATGTACTCGGAAAAATTCTTCTATCAAAATATTTCTTCCTCCGAAAGGAAAAAAAACTTCTATAAATTGTGATTCAAATACAAAACATATTTGTAATTTATTTTGTGTTATATTGGTTATTGTTTAGAATATTTATGTAATACCCCGTACTTTTGACTATAATTATTTTTGGGATTAATTAATTAAATTGCCTATTAATTGGAAATTAATCCGGGTTATAAATACTAATGTGATGCGAATTGGTATTTGATTAAGTGCATATATGATTATATATGTATTTGGTATTATAAAATTTGTCGTGAGATTTATATACGGCATTTTAGAAATTTTGTTGAGACGCGTGGGACCGCCGCGTCACGGTATAATATTTTGTTAATAAAAAGTGAATTTAAAATCTATAATCCGTATGGTCGTTTTGAGTGCGCCAACGCGTCCGGAAGGGTCGAGATAGTCAGAAAACACTAGCCGGGGGTATAGTTTGGGTCCCGGGGTATTTTTAGGCCATACCGGTATCTTAAAGGGTATTTTAGTAATTTGGTATTTTTGGGTAACTAAAAGTGACGAAAATTGAGAGTTGTAATCTGATAAGGAATTAACCCAACCAACCCTTATTAAACCAACAAGCTACGGAGGTTTATTAAATTAGGTTTTCATAAGTTCCCCCAAAGCAAACCCTAGCCACCATAGCTTTTTGGAGAAGAAAACTTGGAGAAGGAGAGAGAGAGAGGAATTCTGCAGAAATTCTACACCGAATCTACACCAAACTCAGAGACAACCAAGGCAAGTGACTTTATTCCATTTAATTTCTGAGAATGTTTCCTCCATGTTAGAAAATTCGGATTTATGGTTTGTTCTTGAAGAAAATATGAAAACCCATGTAGTTTAGATCATAGGAATTGAGAAATTGTGAAGAGAAATGCATGTAGTATGTTAGGTAGATGATTTCCCTTATAATAATTGTGATTTTAAGGAAGTAAAACGAAATAAATTCTGGGATTTGATGATGATATAAACCTAGGGTTCATGTTCTAGAGAAATTGGGAAAAGTGTAGAGATTTATAATTTTGGTTGATGTTATGATGATTCGATCCTTGAAAACATGTTAGGAGATGATGTAAATATGTTTAGGATGAATTAGAGACCCTAATACGTTATTTGGATGAACTTTGGAAGAGATTAGAATTGATAAAAATGGTGAAAAATGATTTTTGGAAAAATCTGGGCCGAAACTGGTGGCTCGTTAGAAGCAGCCCCCAGGTCGTTCGAACGAACTCGTTCGAACGAGCTTCTAACGAGTTGACCAGTCGTTACTAACGAGTAGGGGTTTCGTTCGATATCTCGTTCGAACGAGATATCGTTAGAAGGGACAGTTCGTTCGAACGAACTGGGATCTCGTTCGAACAGCCTCGTTCGAACGAGACTTCTAACGACCTGACAGTTCAAACTCGTTCGAAGTCTCGTTCGAACGAGACTTCTAACGAGCTGGGAATTTGGTCCTTTTTGGACTGTTTTGACTTTTGGAGTTCCGTAAACTTGTTCGAGGATATAGTTAACCTTCGTAGTGATAATATTGGGACAATTGGGTATTTATGAGAAGGAACTTACATACGAGAGTGTTATTACATGGACGGTTTGGGTTGAGACGTGAGTGTCTACTATGATGTGAGGATGAATTATAGCACGTATAATTACAAACCGGAATACTACGAATTGTGATAATTATAGTTAGTACGAGAGTGCAATATATACTACGATTAAAATACGGTACTACTAAGACGTGTGTTTACTTAGTATTGGTATATGGATTGTGTGTATGACATACCTACCATACTTGCTATCACGGGAGGTTGCGTTCGCTTAGGACCCTCTATTCCTTGTGTGCCTACGGGGGGGGATATAGATTGGTACCTCGATGAACATAGGTCATAGAAAGACTTATTGTGATATTAATAAGTCCGCTGACCGTGGGAGCGTAGGTATGTGCGTGACCCACGTGATGGTGACTGTGTTCGCCTCCACTATTTGTGAATTGTGTTATCTGGACTATTCCTGAGAGATTCGGAATATGTGATCCTTATGTACGTGATGTACCGGGATGGATAGCAGAGTATGTGTGCACTACAGCTTAGATTGCGGGGTGCTTGTATTGTATATTTATGATATGAATAATATACATTATATTAATGGGAATCCTCATGTTAATATTGTAAAAATATTACGGTATTGTTTCGAGTTATATAATGAGTTAACTGATAGTTATATCATTGGCATATTTAGTAACTGAGTTTACGTTAAACCTCTATTTAATTACGAGCGTTGTTATGTTAAATGGAACCGAGTAATATGGGTAGAACCTTTGGCAGTCTAGCTAGTTATGTTGTCAGTTAGCTAGTAGTATGGGTCGTTATAGATGGGTATTTGCGTTAGGAGTGCACAGTTAGACGAGAGGTGAGAATATCATGTGAGTGCACGTCCTAACATGTACTTTGCATTTAATGTTTTAAATGTTTTTAAAGCACTTGCAGGTTTTTAAAATATAACTCCACATTCGGGCTCTGACCCGTTTGCTTTTCAAATCTCTTTTTCTTTGTAAAACCATTTTTAGGTGCCCAGCCACAAGGACACCAAGCATAGGATACTCATTCAGGTGACGAGCTGTAGCTGCTTGTGGAAGCTACAGGGATTTGCATGTAGACGCCTCCATCTTTTGGATTCAGAGTCACCATCTATCAGTTGTAGGGCATGTTGCCCATTTCTTTAGAGACATCTTTTATATTTCAGTTTCCAGACTTTAGCATGTATTGTTTCAGTTTATTTATTCCAGTTATGGGATTGTAGTGAGGAGTTTTTCCTCCAGACTTTATTTACTCTATTGTGATCGTTATTCAGTTTACTTTAGTATGGAGAATGATGTTATTTATTTCTTCATTTTACTTGTTGCATGTTAATCAGACTTAAATTAAAATTGGGCAACTTGATTTTTAAATACTAGGTGGTTAGTAATAATAAAATGTTTTCGACAGTGATGCTATTAACTGAGCCAACTTGGCATTTTGAATTAATTTTATAAAGGAGTAGCTACCCGGTATTTTAATTGAAAACTACTTTGAAGAATTCATTCAGGACACAATAACCAAAATCAATTTATTAAGGTCAACTACTCACTTCCCAACTAATTCTGGTCAAGAAATACATAGCTTTAACTTTTCCTATAAAAAAGTAATATTTGTTCCTTTCTTAACCATTATATCTAGGGTAAAGATAACATAATGGCTATTCCAGCAGAAAACTTGCGAGAAACTCTTGAGAGAGATGAAAGAAATAAAACAAAAATAAGGCAAATTGAGGAAAATATTTCCTCATATGAAACTGCCTTTGAGCAGTTTCAAACATATGTGAGGGAAGGCTATTGTGGGCTTCCACCCAATCCCATAGATTTATTTGATGTGGATGAGGACCCTCCTCAAACACATGAAGACCTCATGTCTTTCTATACACAAGAAGTTCCCATGAAAATCGTCAAGCTGAAGGAGAAGAAGGCTCTCCATGAAGGCCTTATAGCTGTCATAGAAGAAGAAATTCGACACTGGTCGAATTTAATTGACTCTCTTCCTGACACCCTAGATGCCTTTGACAAACTTCCCTAATAGAAGCCTTCTTTAGTTTTTTCAGCTTTTGTTATTTGAAAAAATTGTACTTTATTTTTTTGTTTTTAATAAAAATTTTATTTCTTTCATGCATATATTCTCACTTATGTCATACACCAAATATAGTAAAGTACACGTGAACCCTTATAAAAATAATCACGTGTATTGTAAAAAATGTAAACATTAATATCATTTCATGTAAAAAAATTGGTATGTCAAAATATGATTGCGTGTATTATAAATTATAATACACGCAAAATTTTATAAAGCATAAACAAGATATTGTCCCAAAATATTATATAAATGTGTGTACTTTATATATTACACGTATACTTTATAAATTACACGCATAGTCTATAAAGTACACGCCTATTAAAATACTTGTATAATAATGCCGCTGGCGCGGACCATAATACACATAGGAGTTTAATAATATGAGTGACCCAAGTGTCTTTTATAACGTACAAGCACATTGTAATGTCCAAAACAGTTTTCCAAATAGTACATGCATTTATATACGTCTACTTGATAAAATTACATGCAGAATACATAAAGTACATGTATATTGAATTAGATTTTTGTCATGTTAATATGCGTGTACTTTGCTAAAATATGCATGTACACTTATATTTAAATGCGTGTACTTTAATTATCAATGCATGTACTTCATAAAGTACACGCACATTTCATCAAGTACATGCATATTATATTTATATTATGCGTGTACTTCATGCATGTACATCATAGCGTACACACATATATCATCAAGTCAATCTAAATTAAATGTCATTAATAAAGTACACGCATGCTTTTATAAAGTACACGCATATTGAACTGACCAAATCCATTTTTAAATGCGTGTACTTTATGTATTCTATGTGTACTTCATAAAGTACACGCATATTTCATCAAGTACACGCATTGATAAAAATTTTTTGGACATCAAAATGCGCGTGTAATCTACATAACATGCGTATACAAATGTAAAGTACACGTGAACATCAGGAAAAATGGTCACGTATGTTTTATGAAAAATATGTGTACAGCTACACAAAAAACAAACTAAAAAATGAGACTTAAAAATAAATTACATTCATTTATGTGAAACAAATGGTTTATTAATTAATTTATTCAATCAAATAGTTAAAATGAATGAATTCAACAATTTTAAAAATACTCAAATGGGTTCCTTACAAGTTGACCTGTAATGACCCGTTTTACTACACCTTAAGCAAATAACTTCCCTTACTGTGATCTCACCAGAAGACTTTATTCTCTTATTTTTTGGCCTGCCTGTCGGTCTCTTAGTCATTAGTGGAAGGACAGATGGATTTTCAGGAATAGGAATATTTAAGGAAATCAAATCAGGAAGAGGAACTATAGGTATCGAGTATGATTTTCTGTAGAAAGATACCTTATAGTACTCTTCAATATAATCATAAGTATTGGTCCCTTTCCTCCGCACAACACAAACAGCATGAGAACATGGAAAACATCTAATCTGCCAACTATTACAAGAACAAGTCCTTTCTCATAAGTCAATTGTTGCTCACACTTCTGAATGAACTTCAAATACATTTTGACTTGAGCAACTAATAGTCCAATGTCAGATTTTATTCCAATTTTCATTCAGTAACTTTTGAAAAAAAGGACATAGCTCATTTGTCCAAGTGTTAGACTCAACGAGTTTGTTTGCATTGAAATTCATAATCTTCACTCTCAATTTATCAAGCATATTCATTAGTGGTAAATGCCTTTCCTCCAATATCCATGAATTGAATGACTCCGCAACACTAGATGCCATGTCACCATACCGCTTACCAGGGAAATATGCACATGACCAATTCTCGGGAGGCAAACTATCAATGAAATCGGCAATAGCAGCTCCTCCTTCCTTCTTCAATGCTTCAATATTCTTGTGAAATACATCTACTGAGACAGCATATGAACAAGACAAAAAATCTTTAATAATTTTCTTTCGAAATCAAGCACAATTCCCACGAATTTTCTTTTTTATATTCTCTTGTAAATGATGTATACAGTAGGAATGTGCAGACAACGGGAAGACCCTCGAAATAGCTTCAAGTAATCCATTGTTTCGATCTGATATAAATGTTATGTTTCGATATTGCTCAACTACTGCACTATGCAAATTGACAGGAAATCACATCCAGTTATCTTCGGTTTCAGAATCAACAACAGCATATGCAACAGGAAAAAGGCCTGAAATATAAAAATATATCAAACTTAAAATAAATAACATATCCATGTACAACACTTTGTAAATTGATGCTGCTGGCGTAGACCCTAAAACACATGGGAAATATATTATGTGTTTAATTTAAATTATTTGTAAATGACAAGACAAAATATAAAAATGTACCGTACACATGATAAAGATAAAAAGACATGCACGTTTACTTTCCAATCTTTTGCTTGGCTTTATTATTAACAACACTAACATCAACATACACGCATAAAAATGTAAAGTACAGGTGAACTAAACAAAAATATTCAAAGGTACTTTACATTTTTAACATGTACTTGGCTCTATTATTTCTAAATAACAACACTTATCATCAAAGTACACGCATAAAAATGAAAAGTACACGTGAAATTAACAAAAGCATTCACGTGTACTTGACATGTACTATGCGTGTATTTTAGTTTGTACTCAACATAACAACATCATCATCAAAATACACGCATAAAAATGAAAAGTACACGTGAAATTAACAAAAACATTCACGTGTACTTGACATGTACTATGCGTGTACTTTACTTAGTATTACATATAACATCATCATCATCAAAGTACACGCATAAAAATGAAAAGTACACGTGAACTAAAACAAAGACCTTCAAAGGTAATTTATATTTTTATGCTTGTATTTTGATGATATGGAATGGAACAAACAAAATGTCAATACAATACACAAAATAAAATATTTGCAATTAATTTACCATTGTTCTCATTCCTTGCAGTAGCTAATAGTATTGTTCCATGGTAACGGCTCTTCAAAAAGGCACCATCAAGAAATAAAACAGGTCTGCAGTATTAAAATAAAAAAATACATCCTCTAAACATTACAAATATTCTCTTGAATTTTTTACTCTCATGTTCTACGTCAAGGATGCAATGCGATCTAGGATTATACTGCAATAGAAGGTCACGATAATTATTCATTAATGCATAAGAAACCTTTTCATCACTATGTATATCAACAGCAGCCATCTCTTTCGCATGCCATGCATGTTGATAAGCTATATCAAGACCATAATTCTTCTTCATATCTCTAACTACATCAATTGGTCTCAATAGCGGGTTATCTTTAAGATCATCAGCTACCAATGTTGAAACCAACTTGGAGGCTATCATTTTGGCTGACGAATTACGAAAGACACCTCTACATGTATGCTCATTATTCATTGCACGTATGTAAAAGTATCCATTTATTGTAGATAATGAAGCATGAATTCTCCACATGTAATTCTCAGTAGTCTTTTTAGAGCATTCAGCCGTCACTTGAGTTTTATCATTTTTCAAATACATATACTTGAACCCAACCTCAACGGCATACTTTCACAATTTATCCCGAAATTCCACTACACCTCCTTCAAAACACTGCTACTCATGACTTATATAAGTCTGCCAATCATTCGAAAGATAGACTTTCGACTTACTTGGCCCCACACCTCCAAGATAAAAGTCATTTTCAATGCAACTATTAAAATCATTTGCAGTGCCTGATGATAAAGACTCTAACCTCTTTGTATTTGTATCACCACTGTCAACCCTCTCAGAACTTGTATTACTGCACTCAGCCCCTTCAAAAATTCGATTAGAGCATTCAACACGTTCACGACATGTATTACATGAAAATGGTAATGAATCAATGATATATATCCAAATGAAATTAGCTTTCACGATCAGTTGGGACCACAACATACAACAAACATCGTTGTCACAAACCAATATGAACCGACATTCATCACCAAATGAATACTTCATTGAAAAACTCCCACTTCTCAAATTAGTAAACCTAATACACAACTCATTGCATATGAAATCTAATGAGCTATCTTTAAATATTTCAATATAAGCCATATTATCCAAATAACAACACCTTGCTATTACACTACTTACCATAATGTCCTGCAGTAAAACAGAGACGAAAAATATTTACTTCAAGGTTAACAATTCTAAAAATGTGTGCAATAATTTAATGCATGAAATATCAAAATATTTATTTATAATTATTATAAAATTACAGGCAATATTTAAAAACCTATACATGAAGCAATAAAGCAGACACATATTTTCAAAAAATAATCACGTGTACTTTATAAACATTGCGTGTACTTTGAAAACTGATATCGAACTGGTTATTTCCACTGGCGCGGACATATATCAATAAGTGATTCAATACCAAATCAAAATCAAGGACTCTTAAAATTAGAATGAAACATCAATAATATTCATTCAACACATTCAACTAATAATTACAAATATTGATAAATATAACTTATATATGAAGAATCTAAACATAAATGCATAAAAAACACAAAATAAAAACATATACATATATAACATATATAAAGCTATTCAATCACATGAATGAATATTACAATGAGTCTCTTGAATCAAAACAAAGGACATACACTTATTGTAATCGATCGAAAATAGAAAAACCAACTGCTGATAAAGATAAACTTACAAATAATAGAGCCAAGTGATACAGGTAGAATCGATTAAGAACACTGTAATCGATAATAGGACAGATGAAAAAAGCATAAGATTGATGTTATTTTTTATTTCGGAGAATAGTCGTTAGTTGCAGAGAAAACTTCAATAGCTGATTAGGTTTATGATTTTTTTAAATTAGCAGTATTTATATGTTGGACCTAATCGTTTAAAATTTAGTTCACCGATTTTTTTGTCCAAAATTGTTAGTCCAAGGACTAGACCGTAAAAACCTATATTTTATATACACTCTATTATCCCATTCAATTATGATATTGTTTAAATGAAGTATGTGTCGAGTTGACCACGTGGCACTCAAAGAGTCCAAAATCATCATAGGTCCTATTCCTTTTATGATTAAAGACTGGATAAAGATGAATACATAGATGACAAAAATAAGATAACTAGATCCAATACTATTGTAACTCAAATCTTAAGCGATACGACTGAAGATATAGACTGATTTCATCAGGAATACCCAAGGAAACAGTTTATGTTAAATAGGACTCTTGAATTTATAAATATAACCCCTTAACGAAATATATATAGAATAACATCGTATCAATTCTCATCTAACATTCTCTATCACTACAAGTCGCCTTTCATATACAATAAAATAATTCATCTCCTTTCCTCGTGGATGTAGAAAGATTGACCTATTGAACCACATATATTCTTGTGTTCATTTCTTTACTACATTAATATGTGTGGTCAATCGTGGTATTTATCAATGTTATAGATTGATCCCCTATAATTTAGAGTCGTCTATGGGAGACATTTGAATCCCATCACTTAATAATACCAAAATTTACCATTATGAGTATACACGAATCTCACCGTTCCCATGCTGGGAACTGAATGAAATTTGAAATACACATTATGTGTACTACACCAAAATTGGCGATTGGTCACGGCCAAAATCCCTGACCAAAACTGTGGGTCGCGGACTTGGGTCGTGACCATTTCGGGGGTGACCAATTTCGTGGGTCGCGGCCCAAGTCCGTGACCAAAAAATTATCATGGCCTAGAGGGGTCAGGGCAGATGGTCGCGGACTTGGGCCGTGACCCATGTCGTGATAGGTCGTGGCCTTCATCCGTGACCCACAACCGTGACAAATTGGTCGACCAAAGTCCGCGACCCACGACCGTGACAAAAAATAAAAATAAAAATTGGTCGGGGCCCTCATCCGTGACCCACAACCGTGATAAATTGGTCGCGGCCAAAGTCCACGACCCACAACCATGACAAAAAAAATGAAAAGAAATGGTCGCGGTCCAAATTCGTGACCCACAATCATGAAAAATTGGTCGCAGACTTGGGCCACGACCCACAACCGTGACGAAAAAAAGGAAAAAAAATGGTCGCGGACTTTGGCCGCGACCATTTTTATGCACGACGAAAAAAATAAAAATGGTCATGGACAAAGTCTATTACCATATTTAACTATAATTTTAAAAAAAAATGTATTTTTTGGTTCCAATCCTAAAATTGGGGGTCCTGTGAGTGCACCGTCGGTTGCTACGTGTAACGTTGGATGCGTACGAGGTGTTACAAATATTTATTATTGGGAAAACAATAAAAAAAATCACAAATTGCGAATCGAGAACGTTGTTAATAAACAAATATATATATAAACTTAAAAATATTACACGTTTTAATAATTCACAGACCAAAAAAAAAAATTGGTATAGTTTCCTCTATTTTCTTAACATTCCAAACCCTATGTAAAACCTTCTTATTATAAAGCCCGCATGACCATAAAATTCAACAATCAAATTATAAAAGCCCACACGACCATAAAACTAAACAATAAAAGTACGCACGGCTGTAACACATAAAAAATATTGTCCTGAATGTCCACAACATATAAATAATCTCCATGTTGCAAACCATTGCCTTCTTCATTTGTTCCACGGGAAAAAATCCTACAAATGATAGGATACAAAAAAAAATATATCAGTAACCAAGTAGTTTTAAAAAAAAATTATCAAGCTGAAAAATTGCATATATGAGTTAAAATTATCAACATATCAATGTTTTTATGCCTAAGTCTAGAAATATGTAAATTACTGTCGTATTCTCATACCGGGAGTCCCACGGCTGCGTGGTCAGTTCCTACGAGTAACATTGGTCCCGTAGAAGGTGTTGGTTCCACCCACGGGGCCGTCCGAGGACTATTTTAGGTTTTCACCCTCTAACGCCATGTTTTTAAGCCTAAGTATAGAAATATCCAAATTATCATCGTATTCTCAAATCGAGAGACCCGAGACTGCGTGGTCAGTTCCTACTAGTTACATTGGTCCCGTGGGAGGTGTTGGTGCCTCCCACGGGGCCGTTCGGGAGCTGTTTTGGGTTTTCACCCTCTAACGCCATGTTTTTAAGCCAAAGTCTAGAAATATGCAAATTATCGTCGTATTCTCAAACCGAGAGTACCCCGATTGCGTGGTCAATATGTACGAGTTACATTGGTCCCGTGGGAGATGTTGGTGCCTCCCACGGGACCGTTCGGGGGCTCTTTCGGGTTTTCACTCTCTAACGCCATGTTTTTAAGTCGAAGTCTAGATATATGCAAACTACCGTCGTATTCTTAAATCGGGAGTCCCGCGACTGCGTGGTCAGTTCCTACGTATTACATTGGTCCTGTGGGAGGTGTTGGTGCCACCCACGGGACCGTTCGGGGGTTGTTTTAGGTTTTCACCCTCTAACGCCATATTTTTAAGCCTAAGTCTAGAAATAACCAAATTATCGTCGTATTCTCAAATCGGGAGACCCACGGCTACGTGGTCAGTTCCTACGAGTTACATTGGTCCCGTGGGACGTATCGGTGCCTCCCACGGGATCGTTCAAGGGCTGTTTCGAGTTTTTCCCACTAACGCCATGTTTTTAAGCATAAGTCTAAAAATATGCAAATTATCTTCGTATTCTCAAATCGGGAGTCCGGTGGCTACGCAGTCAGTTTTTACGAGTTACATTGGTCCCGTGTGAGGTGTTGGTACCTCCCACGGGGACATTCGGGAGCTGTTCGGATTTTCACCCTCCAACGTCGTGTTTTTAAGCTTAAGCCTAGAAATATGCAAATTACCGTCGTATTCTCAAATCGGGAGACCCGCGGCTGCGGGGTCAGTTCCTACGAGTTACATTGGTCCCGTGGGAGGTGTTGATGCCTCCCACGGGGCCGTTCGGGGGTTGTTTCGAATTTTCCCCCACTAACCCTATGTTTTGCATAAGTCTATAAATATGCAAATTATCATCGTATTCTCAAACCGGAAGGCCCGTGGTTGTGCGGTCAGTTCCTACGAGTTATATTGATCCCGTGGGAGGAGTTGGCACCGCCCACGGGGCCGTTCGGGGGCTGTTTTGGATTTTCACCCTCTAACGCCATGTTTTTAAGCTTAATTCCAGAAATATGCAAATTATCGTCGTATTCTTAAACCGAGAGACCGGGGCTGCGTGATCAGTTCCTACGAGTTATATTGGTCCCGTGGGAGGTGTTGGTGCCTCCCACGGGACCGTTCGGGGGCTGTTTCGAGTTTTCTCCACTAACGCCATGTTTTTAAGCACAATTCTAGAAATATGCAAATTATCGTCGTATTCTCAAACCGGGATACCGCGGCTGTGTGGTCAGTTCCTACGAGTTACATTGGTACCGTGGGAGGTGTTCGTGCCACCCATGGGGCCGTTCGGGGGTTGTTTTGGATTTTCACCCTCTAACACCATGTTTGTAAGCCTAAGTCTAAAAATATACAATTTATCGTCGTATTCTCAAATCGGAAGACCCGGGACTGCGGGGTCAGATCCTATGGGTTGCATTGGTCCCGTGGGAGATGTTGGTGCCTCCCACGGGTCCGTTCGCGGGCTGTTTCGGGTTTTCACCATCTAACGCCATGTTTTTAAGCCTAAGTCTAGATATATGCAAATTACCGTCGTATTCTCAAACCGGGAGTCCCGCAACTGCGTGGTCAGTTCCTACGTGTTACATTGGTCCCATGGGAGGTGTTGGTGCCACCCATGGGGCCGTTTGGGAGTTGTTTTGGGTTTTCACCCTCTAACGCCATGTTTTTAAGCCTAAGTCTAGAAATATTCAAATTATCGTCGTTTTCTCAAATCGGGAGACCCACGGCTACGTGGTCAGTTCCTACGAATTACATTAGTCCCGTGGGAGGTGTTGGTGCCTCCCACGGAACGGTTCGGGGGCTGTTTCGGGTTTTCCCCACTAACGCCATGCTTTTAAGCCTAAGTCTAGAAATATACAAATTAGTGTCGTATTCTCAAACCGGGAGTTCGATGGCTGCGCGGTCAGTTCCTACGAGTTACATTGATCCCGTGTAAGGTGTTGGTATCTCCCACGGGGACGTTCGGGGGCTGTTTTGGGTTTTCACCCTCCAATGCCGTGTTTTTAAGCCTAAGTCTAGAAATTTACAAATTACCATCGTATTCTCAAACCGGGAGTCCCGCGGCTGCGGGGTCAGTTTCTACGAGTTACATTGGTCCCGTGGGAGGTGTTGGTGCCACCCACGGGGACGTTCGGGGGCTATTTCGGGTTTTCACCCTCTAACGCCAAGTTTTTAAGCCTAAGTCCAGAAATATGCAAATTATCGTCGTATTCTCAAGCCGGGTGTCCCGCGGCTGCGGGGTTAGTTCCTACGAGTTACATTGGTCCCGTGGGAGGTGTTGGTGCCACCCATGGGGACGTTCGGTGGCAGTTTTGAGTTCTCACCCTCTAACGCTAAGTTTTTAAGCCTGAGTCTAGAAATTTGCAAATTACCATCGTATTCTCAAACCGGGAGTCCCGCGGCTGCGGGGTCAGTTCCTACGAGTTACATTGGTCCCGTGGGAGGTGTTGGTGCCACCCACGGGGACGTTCGGGGGGTGTTTCGGGTTTTCACCCTCTAACGCCATGTTTTTAAGCCTAAGTTTAGATATATGCAAATTACCGTCGTATTCTCAAACCGGGAGTCCCGCGGCTGCGGGGTCAGTTCCTACGAGTTACATTGGTCCCGTAGGAGGTGTTGGTGCCACCCACGGGGACGTTCAGGGGTGTTTCGGGTTTTCACCCTCTAACGCCATGTTTTTAAGCCTAAGTCTAGAAATATGCAAATTACCGTCGTATTCTCAAATCGGGAGTCCCGCGGCTGCGGGGTCAGTTCCTACGAGTTACATTGGTCCCGTGGGAGGTGTTGGTGCCACCCACGGGGACGTTCGGGAGCTATTTCGGGTTTTCACCCTCTAACGCCATGTTTTTAAGCCTAAGTCTAGAAATTTGAAAATTACCGTCGTATTCTCAAACCAGGAGTCCCGCGGCTCCGGGGTCAGTTCCTACGAGTTACATTGGTCCCGTGGGAGGTGTTGGTGCCACCCACGGGGACGTTAGGGGGTGTTTCGAGTTTTCACCCTTTAACGCCATGTTTTTAAGCCTGAGTCTAGAAATATGCAAATTACCGTCGTATTCTCAAATCGGAAGTCCCGCGGCTGCGGGGTTAGTTCCTATGAGTTACATTGGTCCCGTGGGAGGTGTTGGTGCCACCCATGGGGCCGTTCGGGGGTTATTTTGGGTTTTCACCCGCTAACGCCATGTTTTTAAGCCTAAGTCTAGAAATATCCAAATTATAGTCGTATTCTCAAATCGGGAGACCCACGGCTACGTGGTCAGCTCCTACGAATTACATTAGTCTCGTGGGAGTGTTGGTGCCTCCCACGGGACCGTTCGGGGGCTGTTTCGGGTTTTCCCCACTAACGCCATGTTTTTAAGCCTAAGTCTAGAAATATGCAAATTATCATCGCATTCTCAAACCGGGAGGCCCGTGGTTGAGCGGTCAATTCCTACGAGTCACATTGGTTCCGTGGGAGGTGTTGGTGCCTCCCACGGGGTCGTTCGGGGCCTGTTTTGGGTTTTCACCCTCTAACACCATGTTTGTAAGCCTAAGTCTAGAAATATACAATTTACTCTCGTATTGTCAAATCGGGAGACCCGCGACTACGGGGTCGGTCCTACGAGTTACATTGGTCCCGTGGGAGATGTTGGTGCCTCCCACGGGACCGTTCGGGGGCTGTTTCGGATTTTGACCCTCTAACACCATTTTTTTAAGCCTAAGTCTAGATATATGCAAATTACCATCGTATTCTCAAATCGGGAGTCCCACGACTGCGTGATCAGTTCCTACATGTTACATTGGTCCCACGGGAGGTGTTGGTGCCACCCATGGGGATGTTCGAGGGTTGTTTTGGGTTTTCACCCTGTAACGCCATGTTTTTAAGCCTAAGTCTAGAAATATCCAAATTATCGTCGTATTCTCAAATCGGGAGACCCACGGCTACGTGGTCAGTTCCTATAAATTACATTAGTCCCGTGGGAGGTGTTGGTGCCTCCCACGGGACAGTTCGGGGGCTGTTTCGGGTTTTCCCTACTAACGCCATGTTTTTAAGCCTAAGTCTAGAAATATGCAAATTATCATCGTATTCTCAAACCGGGAGGCCCGTGGTTGTACGGTCAGTTCCTACGAGTTACATTGGTCCCGTGGGAGGTGTTAGTGCCACCCACGGGGCCTTTTGGGGCCTGTTTTGGGTTTTCACCCTCTAACACCTTGTTTATAAGACTAAGTCTAAAAATATACAATTTACCGTCGTATTCTCAAACCGGGAGACCCGCGATTGCGGGGTCAGATCCTACGAGTTACATTGGTCTCGTAGGAGATGTTGGTGCCTCCCACGAGACCGTTCGGGGGTTGTTTCGGGTTTTCACCCTCTAACGCCATGTTTTTAAGCCTAAGTCTAGATATATGCAAATTATCATCGTATTCTCAAACCGGAATTCCCGCGAATGTGTGGTCAATTCCTACGTGTTACATTGGTCCCGTGGGAGGTGTTGGTGCCACCCATAGGGCCGTTCGGGGGTTGTTTTGGGTTTTCACCCTCTAACGCCATGTTTTTAAGCCTAAGTTTAGAAATATTCAAATTATCGTCGTATTCTCAAATCGGGAGACCCATGGCTACGTGGTCAGTTCCTACGAATTACATTAGTCCCGTGGGAGGTGTTGGTGCCTCCCACGGGACCGTTCGGGGGCTGTTTCAGGTTTTTCCCACTAACACCACGTTTTTAAGCCTAAGTCTAGAAATATACAAATTATCGTCGTATTCTCAAACTGGGAGTTCGGTGGCGGCGCGGTCAGTTCCTACGAGGTACATTAGTCTCGTGTAAGGTGTTGGTACCACCCACGGTAACGTTCGGAGATTGTTTTGGCTTTTCACCTTCCAACGTCGTGTTTTTAAGCCTAAGTCTAGAAATATGCAAATTATCTTCATATTCTCAAACTGGGAGACCCGCGGCTGCGGGGTCAGTTCCTACGAGTTACATTGGTCCCGTTGGAGGTGTTGGTGCCTCCCACGGAGCCGTTCGGGGGTTGTTTCGAATTTTCCCCACTAACGCCATGTTTTGCATAAGTCTAGAAATATGCAAATTATCATCGTATTCTCAAACCGGGAGGCCCGTGGTTGTGTGGTCAGTTCCTACGAGTTATATTTGTCCCTTGGGAGGTGTTGGATCCACCCACGGGACCGTTCAGGGGCTGTTTTGGATTTTCACCCTCTAACGCATTGTTTTTAAGCCTAATTCTAGAAATATGAAAATTATCGTCGTATTCTCAAACCGGGAGACTGCGGCTGCGTGGTCAGTTCCTACAAGTTATATTGGTCCCGTGGGAGGTGTTGGTGCCTCCCACGGGACCGTTCGGGGACTGTTTCGAGTTTTCCCCACTAACGCCATGTTTTTAAGCCTAAGTCAACAAATATGCAAATTATCGTTGTATTATCAAACCGGGAGTCCCGTGGTTGCGCGGTTAGTTCTTACGAGTTACATTGGTCCCGTGTGAGGTGTTGGGGCTTCCCACGAGGCCGTTCGGGTTTTCACCCTCTAATCCCATATTTTTAAGCCTAAGTCTAGAAATATACAAATTACTGTTTTATTCTCAAAACGGAAGACCCGCGACTGCGGGGGCAGTTCCTACGAGTTACATTGGTCCCGTGGGAGGTATTGGTGCCTCCCATGGGACCGTTCGGGGGCTGTTTCGGGTTTTTCCCACTAACGCCATGTTTTTAAGCCTAAGTCTACAAATATGAAAATTATCGTTGTATTCTCAAATCGGGAATCCCGTGGCTGCGCGGTCAGTTCCTATGAGTTACATTGGTCCCGTGTGAGGTGTTGGTGCTTCCCACGGGACCGTTCGGGGGCTGTTTCGAGTTTTCACCCTCTAACGCCATGTGTTTATTCCTAAGTCTAGAAATATGCAAATTACCGTCGTATTCTCAAATCGGGAGACCCGCGTCAGCGGGATAAGTTCCTACGAGTAACATTGGTCCCGTGGGAGGAGTTGGTGCCTCGTACGGGGCCATTCGGGGGTTGTTTCGAATTTTCCCCCACTAACGCCATATTTTGCTAAAGTCTAGAAATATGCAAATTACCGTCGTATTCTCAAATCGGGACTCCCGTGGCTGCCCGATCAATTCCTACGAGTTACATTGCTCCCGTGGGAGGTGTTGGTGCCTCCCACGGGGCCGTTCGGGTGTTGTTTCGAGTTTTCACCCTCTAACACCATGTTTGTAAGCCTAAGTCTAGAAGTATATAATTTACCGTCGTGTTCTCAAACCGGGAGACCCGCGACTGTGAGGTCAGATCCTACGAGTTACATTGGTCCCGTGGGAGATGTTGGTACCTCCCACGGGACCGTTCGGGGGCTCTTTCGAGTTTTCACCCTCTAACGCCATGTTTTTAAGCCTAAGTCTAGATATATGCAAATTACTGTCGTATGCTCAAACCGGGAGTCCCGCGACTGCGTGGTCAGTTTCTACGTGTTGCATTGGTCCCATGGGAGGTGTTGGTGCCACCCACGGAGCCGTTCGGGGGTTGTTTTGGGTTTTCACCCTCTAACGCCATATTTTTAAGCCTAAGTCTAGAAATATCCAAATTATCATCGTATTCTCAAATCGAGAGACTCGCAGCTGCGCGGTCAGTTACTACGAGTTACATTGGTCCCGTGGGAGGTGTTGGTGCCTTCCACGGGACCGTTCGGGGGCCGTTTTGGGTTTTCCCCACTAACACCATATTTTTAAGCCTAAGTCTAGAAATATGCAAATTATCGTCGTATTCTCGAACCGGGAGTTTGGTGGCTGCGTGGTCAGTTCCTACGAGTTACATTGGTCCCGTGTGAGGTGTTGGTACCTCCCAAGGGGCCGTTCGGGGGCTGTTTTGGGTATTCACCCTCCAACGTCGTGTTTTTAAGCCTAAGTCTAAAAATATGCAAATTACCGTCGTATTCTCAAACAGGGACACCCGCGGCTGCGGGGTCAGTTCCTACGAGTTACATTGGTCCCGTGGGAGGTCTTGGGGCTTCCCACGGGGTCGTTCGGGGGTTGTTTCGAATTTTCCCCCACTAAGGCCATGTTTTGCATAAGTCTAAAAATATTCAAATTATCATCATATTCTCAAACCGGGAGGCCCGTGGTTGTGCGATCAGTTCCTACGAGTTATACTGGTCCCGTGGGAGGTGTTGGTCCCACCCACGGGGCCGTTCGGGGGCTGTTTTGGATTTGCAACCTCTAACGCCATATTTTTAAGCCTAATTCTAGAAATATGCAAATTATCGTCGTATTCTCAAACCGGGAGACCGCGGCTGCGTTGTCAGTTCCTACGAGTTACATTGGTCCCGTGGGAGGTGTTGGTGCCTCCCACGGGATCGTTCGGGGGGCTGTTTCGAGTTTTCCCCACTAACGCCATATTTTTAAGCCTAAGTCTATAAATATGCAAATTATCGTTGTATTATCAAACCGGGAGTCCCGGGGCTGCGCGGTCAGTTCCTACGACTTATATTGGTCCCGTGTGAGGTGTTGGTATTTCCCAAGAGGCCGTTCGGGGGCTGTTTCGAGTTTTCACCCTCTAATGCCATGTTTTTAAGCCTAAGTCTAGAAATATAAAAATTATCGTCGTATTCTCAAACCGGGAGTCCCGTGGCTGCACGATCAGTTCCTACGAGTTACATTGATCCCGTGGGTGGTGTTGGTGCCACCCACGGGGCCGTTCAGGGGTTGTTTTGGGTTTTTCCCACTAACGCCATGTTTTTAATCCTAAGTCTACAAATATGAAAATTATCGTTGTATTCTCAAATCGGGAGTCCCGTGGGTGCGCGGTCAGTTCCTACGAGTTACATTGTTCCCGTGTGAGGTGTTGGTGCTTCCCATGGGGCCATTCGAGGGGTTGTTTCGAGTTTTCACCCTCTAACGCCATGCGTTTATTCCTAAGTCAAGAAATATGCAAATTACAATCGTATTCTCAAAACGGGAGATCCGCGACAGCAGGGTCAGTTTCTACGAGTAACATTGGTCCCGTGGGAGGTGTTGGTGCCTCGGAGGTTGTTTCGAATTTTCTCCCACTAACGCCATATTTTGCCAAAGTCTACAAATATGCAAATTACCGTCGTATTTTCAAATCGGGAGTCCCATGGCTGCTCGGTCAGTTCCTACGAGTTACATTGGTCCCGTGGGAGGTGTTGGTGCCTCCCACGGGGTTGTTCGGGGTTTATTTTTGGTTTTTCCCACTAACGCCATGTTTTTAAGCCTAAGTCTACAAATTTGCAAATTATCGTTGTATTCTCAAACCGGGAGTCCCAAGGCTGCCCGGTCAGTTCCTACGAGTTACATTGGTCTAGAAATATGAAAATTATCATCGTATTCTCAAATCGGGAGACCCGTGGTTGGGCGATCAGTTCCTACGAGTCACATTGGTCCCGTGGGAGGTGTTGGTGCCTCCCACGGGGCCGTTCGGGGGTTGTTTCGGGTTTTCACCCTCTAACACCTGTTTGTAAGCCTAAGTGTAGAAATATATAATTTACCATCGTATTCTCAAACCGAGAGACCCATGACTGCGGGATCAGATCCTACAAGTTACATTGGTCCCGTGGGAGATGTTGGTGCCTCCCACGGGACCGTTCGGGGGCTGTTTCGGGTTTCACCCTCTAACGCCATGTTTTTAAGCCTAAGTCTAGATATATGTAAATTACCATCGTATTCACAAACCGAGAGTCCCGCGACTGCGTGGTCAGTTCCTACGTGTTACATTAGTCCCATAGGAGGTGTTGGTGCCACCCACGGGGCCGTTCGGGGGTTGTTTTGGGTTTTCACCCTCTAACGCCATGTTTTTAAGCCTAGGTCTAGAAATATCCAAATTATCATCGTATTCTCAAATCGAGAGACGCACGGCTACGTGGTCAGTTCCTACGAGTTACATTGGTCCCGTGGGAGGTGTTGGTGCCTCCCACGGGACCGTTCGGGGGCTGTTTTGGGTTTTTCCCACTAGCGCCATGTTTTTAAGCCTAAGTCTAAAAATATATAAATTATTGTCGTATTCTCAAACCGGGAGTCCCGTGGCTGCGCGGTGAGTTCCTATGAGTTATATTGGTCCCGTGTGAAGTGTTGGTGCCTCACACGGAGCCGTTCGGGGGCTGTTTTGAGGTTTTCACCCTCTAACGCCATGTTTTTAAGCCTAAGTCTAGAAATATGCAAATTATCATCATATTCTCAAATCGGGAGACCGCAGCAGCGTGATCAGTTCCTACGAGTTACATTGGTCCCGTGGGAGGTGTTGGTGCTCCCCACGGGATCGTTCGGGAGCTGTTTCGAGTTTTACCCACTAACGCCATATTTTTTAGCTTAAGTCTACAAATATGCAAATTATCATTGTATTCTCAAATCGGGAGTCTCAAGGCTGCCCGGTCAGTTCCTACGAGTTACATTGGTCCCATGTGAGGTGTTGGTGCTTCCCACGGCGCCATTCGGGGGTTGTTTTGGGTTTTCACCCTCTAATGCCATGTTTTTAAATTAAGTCTAGAAATATGCAAATTTCCGTCGTATTCTCAAAACGGTAAACCCGCGACTGCGTGGGCAGTTTCTACGAGTTACATTGGTCCCGTGGGAGGTGTTGGTGCCTCCCACGGGACCATTCGGGGGCTGTTTCGGGTTTTCCCCACTAACGCCATGTTTTTAAGCCTAAGTCTACAAATATGAAAATTATCGTTGTATTCTCAAATCGGGAGTCCCGTGGCTGCGCGGTCAATTCCTACGAGTTACATTGGTCCCGTGTGAGTTGTTGGTGCTTCCCATGGGGCCGTTCGGGGGATGTTTCGGGTTTTCACCCTCAAACGCCATGTGTTTAAGCCTAAGTCTAGAAATATGCAAATTACCGTTGTATTCTGAAAACGGGAGACCCGCGACTGCGGGGTCAGTTCCTATAAGTAACATTTGTCCCGTGGAAGGTGTTGGAGCCTCCCACGGGGCCGTTCGGTGGTTGTTTTGAATTTTCTCCCACTAACGCCATATTTTTCATAAGTCTAGAAATATACAAATTATCGTCCTATTCTCAAACCGGGAGTACCGCGGCTGCTTAGTGAGTTCTTACGAGTTACATTGGTCCCGTGGTAGGTGTTGGTGCCTCCCAAAAGGCCGTTCGGGGGTTATTTTGGGTTTTTAACACTAATGCCATGTTTTTAAGCCTAGTTCTAGAAATATACAAATTATCATTTTATTCTCAAATCGGGATTCCCCTGGCTGCGCAGTCAGTTCCTACGAGTTACATTGGTGCCGTGTGAGGTGTTGGTGCTTCCGACGGGGCTGTTCGGGGGCTGTTTCGGGTTTTCCCCCTCTAACGCTATGTTTTTAAGCCTAAGTCTAGAAATATACAAATTACCGTCATATTCTCAAACCGAGAGACCCATGGCTGTGGGGTCAGATCCTGCGAATTACATTGGTCCCGTGGGAAGTGTTGGTGCCTCCCACGGGAACCTATGGGGTTGTTTCAAATTTCTCCCACTAACGCCATATTTTGCATATGTCTAGAAATATACAAATTATCGTCGTATTCTCAACTCGGGAGTACTGCAGCTGCGTGCTCAGTTCGTACGAGTGACATTGGTCCCGTGTGAGGTGTTGGTGCCTCCTATGGGGCCGTTCGGGGGTTATTTTTTATTTTTCCCACTAACACCATGTTTTGCCAAAGTCTAGAAATATGCAACTTACCATCGTATTCTCAAACTGGGAGTCCCGTGGCTGCCTGGTCAGTTCCTACGAGTTACATTGGTCCCGTGTGAGGTGTTGGTGCCTCTCACGGGGCCGTTCGGCGGCTGTTTCGAATTTTCATCCTCTAACGCCATGTCTTTAAGCCTAAGTCTAGAAATATACAAATTACCTTCGTATTCTCAAACCAGGAGACCCACGGCTACGGTATCAGTTCCTACGAGTTACATTGGTCCCGTGGGCGGTGTGGGTGCCTCCCACGGGAACATTCGGGGGTTGTTTCGAATTTTCCTCCACTAACGCCATGTTTTGCATAAGTTTAGAAATATGCAAATTATCGTCGTATTCTCAAACCGGGATTCCCGTGGCTGTGAGGTCAGTTTTTACGAGTTGCATTGATCCTGTGGGTGGTGTTGGTGCCACCCACGGGGCCGTTCGGGGGTTATTTCGTATTTTCGCCCTCTAACGACATGTTTTTAAGCCTAAGTCTAGAAATATGCAAATTATCGTCGTATTCTAAAATCGGGAGTATCGTGGATGCGCGCTCAGTTCCTATGAGTTACATTGGTCCTGTGGGAGGTGTTGGTGCCTCCCACGAGGCCGTTCGGGGGCTGTTTCGAGTTTTCACCCTCTAACGCTATATTTTTAAGCTTAAGTTTCGAAATATGCAAATTACCGTGGTATTCTCAAACCGAGAGACTCGCGGCTGCGCGATCAGTTACTACGAGTTACATTGGTCCCGTGAGAGGTGTTGGTGCCTCCCACGGGGTCGTTCGGAGGCTATTTTGGGTTTTCGCCCTCTAACGCCATGTTTTTAAGCCTAAGTCTAGAAATATTTAAATTATCATCGTATTCTCAAATCGGGAGACCCGCGAATGCGTGGTCAGCTCCTACTAGTTACATTGGTTCCATGGGAGGTGTTGGTGCCACCCACGGGGCCGTTCGGGAGGTGTTTCGGATTTTCACCCCCTAACGCCATGTTTTTAAGCCTAAGTCTAGAAATTTGTAAATTACCGTCGTATTCTTAAACCGAGAGTCCCACGGCAACGCGGTGATTTCCTACGAGTTACATTGGTCATGTGGGAGGTGTGGGTGCCTCCCACGGGGACGTTTGAGAGCTGTTTCGGGTTTTCACCCTCTAACACCATGTTTTTAAGTCTAGGTCAAGAAATTTACAAATTACCGTCGTATTCTCAAACCGGGAATTCCGTGGCTGCGCGGTCAGTTCCCACGAGTTACATTGGTCCCGTGGGAGGTGTTGGTGCCACCTACGGGGCCGTTCGGGGGTTGTTTTGGGTTTTCACCCATTAATGCCATTTTTTAAACCAAAGTCTAGAAATATACAAATTATCGTCGTATTCTGAAATCAGGAGTCCCGTGGCTGCGCGATCAGTTCTTACGAGTAACATTGGTCCCGTGGGAGGTGCTGGTTCCACCCACGGGGCCGTTGGGAGGCTGTTTCGAGTTTTCACTCTCTAATGCCATGTTTTTTCCAAGTCTAAAAATATGCAAATTATCGTCGTATTCTCAAACTGGGAGTCCTTCGGCTGCGCAATCAGCTCCTACGAGTTACATTGGTCCCGTGGGAGGTGTTGGTGCCTCCCACAAGGATGTTCGGGGGCTGTTTCGGGTTGTCCCCACTAACGCCATATTTTTAAGCCTAAGTCTAGAAATATAAAAATTATCATCGTATTCTCAAACCGGGATTCCTGCGACTGCGCGACCAGTTTGTACGAGTTACATTGGTCCCATGTGAGGTGTTGGTGCCTCACACGAGGCCGTTCGGGGGCTGTTTCGGCTTTTCAACCTCTAACGCCATGTTTTTAAGCCTACGTCTATAAATATGCAAATTATCGTCATATTCTCATATCGGGAAACAATCGGCTGCGCGGTCAGGTCCTACGAGTTGCATTGGTCCCGTGTGAGGTGTTGGTGCTTCCCACGGGACCGTTCGGGGCAGGTTTCGGGTTTTCACCCTCTAACGCCATGTGTTTATTCCTAAGTCTAGAAATATGGAAATTACCATCGTATTCTCAAAACGGGAGACCCGCGACTCTGGGGTCAGTTCTTATGAGTAACATTGGTCCCGTGAGAGGTGTTGGTGCCTCCTACGGGGCCGTTTGGGGGTTGTTTCGAATTTTCCCCCACTAACATCATATTTTGCTAAAGTCTAGATATATGCAAATTATGGTCGTATTCTCAAATTGGGACTCCCGTGGCTGTGCGGTCAATTCCTACGAGTTACATTGATCCCGTGGGAGGTGTTGGCGCCACCCACGGGGCCGTTCGGGGGTTGTTTCGGGTTTTCACCCTCTAACGACATGTTTTTAAGCCTAAGCCTAGAAATATGCAAATTATCCTCGTATTCTCAAACCGGGAGACCCGTGGATGCGCGGTCAGTTCCTACGAGTTACATTGGTCCCATGGGAGGTGTTGGTGCCTCCCACGGGGCCGTTCGGAGGTTGTTTTGGCTTTTCACCTTCCAACGCCGTGTTTTTAAGCCTAAGTCTAAAAATATACAAATTACCGTCGTATTCTCAAACTGGGAGACCCACGGCTGCGGGGTCAGTTCCTACGAGTTACATTGGTCCCGTGGGAGGTGTTGGTGCCTCCCACGGGGCCGTTCGGGGGCTGTTTCGAATTTTTCCCACTAACGCCATGTTTTGCATAAGTCTAGAAATATACAAATTATCATCGTATTCTCAAACCGGGAGGCCCGTGGTTGTGCGGTCAGTTCCTACGAGTTATATGGGTCCCGTGGGAGGTGTTGGATCCACCCACGGGACCGTTCGGGGGCTGTTTTGGATTTTCACCCTCTAACCCCATGTTTTTAAGCCTAATTATAGAAATATGAAAATTATCGTCGTATTCTCAAACCGGGAGACCGCGGCTGCGTGGTCAGTTCCTACAAGTTACATTGGTCCCGTGGGAGGTGTTGGTGCTAGGGGTGTGCAAAAAAACCGTCAACCCGAAGAATCGAACCAAACCGACCTTCGTGGGTTGGGTTGGTTCGGTTTTTTTTCTCCACGGGTTGGTTCTGGTTCCAAAAAATTGAGAACCGAAGTGTTTGGTTCGGTTCTCGGTTTTATACCTGAACCAAACCGAACCGAATCGAGAACCGAACCCATGGAACCGAACCAAAAAACCGAACCAAAGAACCTACTCGAGAATCGACCCATGAACCTGAACCATTAACCAGAACCATTAACCATAACCATTAACCAACCCGAGAACCAACCCACGAACCAGAACCTTTAATGAGAACCGCGAACCAGAACCGCGAACTAGAACCGCAAACTAGAACCACGACCCAAACCGCGAACCAGAACCGCAAACCAAAACCAAGAACCAGAACCATGAACCAACCCGAACCAAACCGAGAACCGATGGTTCGGTTCCAAACCGAACCGACCAATTTTGGTTCTGGTTCTGGTTCCAAAACCATGGAACTGATCAATTTCGGTTCTGGTTCTGGTTCTGGTTCCGTAGTGGAACCAAACCGAACCATGTGCACCCCTAGTTAGTGCCTCCCACGGGACCGTTCGGGGACTGTTTCGAGTTTTCCCCACTAACGCCGTGTTTTTAAGCCTAAGTCTACAAATATGTAAATTATCGTTGTATTATCAAACCGGGAGTCCCGTGACTGCGCGGTCAGTTCCTACGAATTACATTGGTCCCGTGTGAAGTGTTGGTACTTCCCACGAGGCCGTTCGGGTTTTCACCCTCTAATGCCATATTTTCAAGCCTAAGTCTAGAAATATGCAAATTACCGTTGTATTCTCGAAACGGGAGACCCGCGGCTGCGGGGGCAGTTCCTACGAGTTACATTGGTCCCGTGGGAGGTGTTGGTGCCTCCCACGGGATCGTTCGGGAGCTGTTTCGGGTTTTTCCCACTAACGCCATGTTTTTAAGCCTAAGTCTAAAAATATAAAAATTATCGTTGTATTCTCAAATCGGGAGTCCCGTAGTTGCACGGTCAGTTCCTATGAGTTACATTGGTCCCGTGTGAGGTGTTGGTGCTTCCCACGGGGCCGTTCGGGGGCTGTTTCGAGTTTTCACCCTCTAACGCCATGTGTTTATTCCTAAGTCTATAAATATGCAAATTACCGTCGTATTCTCAAATCGGGAGACCCGCGTCAGCGGGGTAAGTTCCTACGAGTAACATTGGTCCCGTGGGAGGAGTTGGTGCCTCGTACGGGGCCATTCGGGGGTTGTTTCGAATTTCCACCCACTAACGCCATATTTTGCCAAAGTCTAGAAATATACAAATTACCATCGTATTCTCAAACCGGTAGTACCATGGCTACCCGATCAGTTCCTACGAGTTACATTGATCCCGTGGGAGGTGTTGGTGCCTCCCACGGGGACGTTCGGGTGCTGTTTCGAGTTTTCACCTTCTAACACCATGTTTGTAAGCCTAAGTCTAGAAGTATACAATTTACCGTCGTGTTCTCAAACCGGGAGACCCGCGACTGTGGGGTCAGATCCTAAGAGTTACATTGGTCCCGTGGGAGATGTTGGTGCCTCCCACAGGACCGTTCGGGGGATCTTTCGAGTTTTCACCCTCCAACGCCATGTTTTTAAGCCTAAGTCTAGATATATGCAAATTACCGTCGTATGCTCAAACCGGGAGTCCCGCGACTGCGTGGTCAGTTTCTACATGTTACATTGGTCCCGTGGGAGGTGTTGGTGCCACCCACGGGGCCGTTCGGGGGTTGTTTTGGGTTTTCACCCTCTAACGCCATGTTTTTAAGCCTAAGTCTAGAAATATCCAAATTATCGTCGTATTCTCAAATCGGGAGAGCCACGGCTACGTGGTCTGTTCCTATGAGTTATATTGGTCCCGTGGTAGGTGTTGGTGCCTCCCACGGGACCGTTCGGGGGCTGTTTCGGGATTCTCCCACTAACGCCATGTTTTTAAGCCTAAGTCTAGAAATATGCAAATTAGCGTCGTATTCTCAAACCGGGAGTTTGGTGGCTGCACGGTCAGTTCCTACGA
Organism: Sambucus nigra; assembly: GCA_949130495.1. Taxonomy (NCBI): domain Eukaryota; kingdom Viridiplantae; phylum Streptophyta; class Magnoliopsida; order Dipsacales; family Adoxaceae; genus Sambucus; species Sambucus nigra. The sequence goes on from OX422220.1 coordinate 271,810,981, forward strand.
GTTACATTGGTCCCGTGTGAGGTGTTGGTACCTCCCAAGGGGCCGTTTGGGGGCTGTTTTGGGTTTTCACCCTCCAACGCCGTGTTTTTAAGCCTAAGTCTAAAAATATGCAAATTACCGTCGTATTCTCAAACAGGGACACTCGCGGCTGCGGGGTCAGTTACTACGAGTTACATTGGTCCCGTGGGAGGTGTTGGTGCTTCCCACGGGGTCGTTCGGGGGTTGTTTCGAATTTTCCCCCACTAACGCCATATTTTGCATAAGTCTAAAAATATGCAAATTATCATCGTATTCTAATACCGGGAGGCCCGTGGTTGTGCGGTCAGTTCCTACGAGTTATATTGGTCCCGTGGGAGGTGTTGGTGCCACCCACGGGGACGTTCGGGGGCTGTTTTGGATTTGCAACCTCTAACACCATGTTTTTAAGCGTAATTCTAGAAATATGCAAATTATCCTCATATTCTCAAATCGGGAGACCGCGACTGCATTGTCAGTTCCTACGAGTTACATTGGTCCCGTGGGAGGTGTTGGTGTCTCCCACGGGACCGTTCGGGGCCTGTTTTGAGTTTTCCCTACTAACGCCATGTTTTTAGCCTAAGTCTACAAATATGAAAATTATCGTTTTATTATCAAACCGGGAGTCCAGAGGCTGCGCGGTCAGTTCCTACGAGTTATATTGGTCCCGTGTGAGGTGTTGGTGTTTCCCAAGAGGTCGTTCGGGGGTTGTTTCGAGTTTTCACCCTCTAATGCCATGTTTTTAAGCCTAAGTCTAGAAATATACAAATTACCGTCGTATTCTAAAAACGGGAGACCCGCGACTACGGGAGCAGTTCCTACGAGTTACATAGTCCTGTGGGAGGTGTTGGTGCCTCGCACGGGATCGTTCGGGGGCTGTTTCGGGTTTTTCCCACTAACGCCATATTTTTAATCCTAAGTCTAGAAATATACAAATTATCATCGCATTCTCAATTTGAGAGTCCCGTGGATGCGCGGTCAGTTCCTACGAGTTACATTGGTCCCTTGGGAGGTATTGATGCCTCCCACGGGGACGTTCGAGGACTGTTTCGGGTTTTCACCCTATAACGTCATGTTTTTAAACCTAAGTCTTGAAATATGCAAATTACCATCATATTCTCAAATCGGGAGACCCGCATCTGAGCGATCAGTTTTTACGAGTTACATTGGTCCCGTAGGAGATCTTGGTGCCTCCCACGGGGCCGTTCGGGGGCAGTTTCGGGTTTTCACCCTCTAACGCCATGTTTTTAAGCCTAAGTCTAGATATATACAAATTATCGTATTATTATCAAACTGGGAGTCTCGCGACTGCGTGGTCAGTTTCTACGAGTTACATTTGTCCCGTGGGAGGTGTTGGTGCCACCCACGGGGCCGTTCGGGGGTTGTTTTGGGTTTTCACCCTCTAACGCCATGTTTGTAAGCCTAAGTCTAGAAATATATAATTTACCATCGTATTCTCAAACCGGGAGACCCGCGTCTGCGCGATCAGTTCCTACGGGTTACATTGGTCCCGTGGGAGATGTTGGTGCCTCCCACGGGGCCGTTCGGGGGCTATTTCTGGTTTTCACCCTCTAACGCCATATTTTTAAGCTAAAGTCTAGAAATATGCAAATTATCGTTGTATTCTCAAACCGGGAGTCTAGTGGATGCGCGATCAGCATCGTTAAGCATCTTTTTCAGGCTTTCACGGCCAAAAAGATTTAGAGCCATGTTATTAAGGTGTTTATAAAGTGAGCCATGCACGGTATCTACAGTTTTCTTCCAAAAGATATCGTTAAAGGTCTCTGGATTCCAGCTTTGGAATAATTTCCCCTCTTGTTGGACTGCCACACTATTAACTTCTGAATACGTAGATACAATAACAGGCCGCCCCACTAAACTCGTTGAAAATACTGGTCTTGTTTGTAATAGATTATCTTAAGTGGATTATGAATTCTACATTATATTTTTTCACTAAAGGCATGATAACATATAATCAATCCCACCTATCCAAAATTTGATATAATAGGAGTGTTAGCTCATTAGGATATTTCACTATCTGAATAAATAAAGCCTATAGATAGCTCGATTAATTAATCTTACATATTTCAAGTTTTAGTAAAAAGTTACTTTCATTATGATAAGGGGCTTTGTAAATTTAGGATTTATTGTAATATGTATTTCTAAAATAGGACAGCAAACATTTTATTTATAATTTTTGTCCCTATTTATAATTTTATTTATAAAATGCAAGTTCAAGCATTCCTTTAGAAGTTAGTGAAGAAATGAATGCAGTGAACCCGGTGAATTCAGAAGTGAATGTTGTGAGTGAATTGACGAGCACATAAAAGATTAGCTCAATGTATGAAGTGAATATTGGTGAGAAGATTAATGCAGTGAATACAGAAAACACAGTTAACATCACAAATATAGATAAGAAAGTTACTACACATTAAGACTCGACATGGAGAATATCGAGACTACAAAAACTCAACTTGAAGGTTCTGTCTTGGAATCAACAAATTAGTTCCAAAAAAATCCAAGCCTAATATCACTATCAATTTCAGAAAAGAGCCAGAACAATCAACCCCCACCCCCACCAGAAAAAAAATAATATTACCTGTTTGCGCATTCCACTTCCACCTCAGATCCCTCTTCTTACCCTAGGCTTTCAATCGGTCTACCGTCTCCTATCCCCTACCCCACTGTGACAACGTCTGGCCTCATTTCGTCAACTTTCGGCATGGTAAGCATCCCCCACTCCGCTACTTCTTCTATCTCTGTCGATGAGCCAGACCTGTGTGTATCTTCCTCTCCCCTGCCATTTCAATCAGCCTTGTCTTTCCCAACCATCTTCATAGCTACAACACCTTTTTTAATTTATACTGACATTACTAAGTAACCGAGACATGTCTACTTAACAAAAACAACTTGGGCATCAAAAGTAATAGGCATTTAAAGACTAAGAGATGTTGGATTAATATCTGATTCATGATTATGAATTTACCATAGCTCTATTAGGAGTTTATTTATTTTATAAAGTCAGATAAAAGAAATGAAAAACAGCATACACATAAGGAGATTAATAGGGAAAGCAAATCTGCATATTCTGTAGGGATAAGATCTGCATAATGTAGCAAAATACAAAGGCCATTTTGTTGTTACATTATAAATATCACCATTGGTACAACATATAGAAAATGTCATATTAAACTGATATATACTCCAAACTGCTGAGCACTTGGGTTCATATTTCATTGGTAGTATATATTTCATTGGTAGTTTATGGGTACAATTAGGATAATAAACTGTTACCCAACCCTCACCACAAAACCTACCACCCCAACCCGATACCACACTCGTTGTCACTTCCTCTCCAAGCCAACCTTTGCACCTCACAACTAACTTGAGTCATTGCCCCTCCTCATGTGCTACAAACCAAGACCACACAGTTGCTCAACCCCTTAACTTCTGATGTCCACACAAACAGACACACTAAGCCGAGCTCACCCCGTCCCCATTTTTCCCACCTACCGAGATAATCCTAAACCATAAACCATGTACAAACCTACTATGATCAACTTCGCGAAATTAGGAGACTTGAGACCCAAAACAAGCACAAATCTAAAACATATATTTTCTCAATATGTGGGGCTCACAGTTCTAAAACCTCTAAAAAAGTGTCAAGACAAACGCTTAAATAGGGTGAATCTCTGACCTCTAAAAAAAAGGTGCCAATATAATGATTCAGTAGAATAGATTAATTCACAGATTAATCTAGTAGACTAGATTAATTCACAGCAAATATATTAGAACATTGAAAGTGGAGGGTAGATACCACTTATTAATGGCACTCTTTATAATTGGTTCAAGATTAAATAGATAATAAAATGATTCAGTTTGCCAGAAAAATGCAGCAAACTTGAAAGGATACTCTCTTGTATTTCAGATTAGTGCATCAAACAAGAAAGTGTATTGAATGAATAAATGTGGAAATTGTTAACAAGGCAAACTTAATTTAAGTTGTGCAATGGAATTAGCATCTTATCCATAGGAGGGTACAATCTCAATCTAACAAAATATATCATTTAACTTGTACCCAAAATATATCATTTAACAAAATATATCATTTAAATTTTTGTCCATGGTCAATAAGGAAGTTAGTGGTCAGATGTGCTCGAAACAATAACGGGAGCTTAATTTGAAATTGTGAATCTCTGACCTCTAATAAAGTGCCAACACAAGCACAAATCTAAAACCTTTAATAAAGTGTCAAGACAAAAGCTTATAACAGCTTTCATGCCAAAGAAGCCTACATAATCAAAGAAGCTTATAAAGTGTCAAGATAAAAGCTTATAGTAGAAAATAAGTCTCGTGCATGTTAGGATCACCTCTATAATCAACAATATTGTTGCATACAAATGAGATCCCTTGAGAGGCATCTTTTACCATATCAGTGATTGTCCCCTGAGGAAAATTTCTGCATAAAGAATTGGTATTATGCATTTGAAATGTCACAATTATATAGTAACTTGATCAGTGGAGGTCGATCATATTACCCGACTGACTGATCATAATATAAACAAGGATTGGTATTATGCATTTGAAATGTCACAATTATATAATTATTTTGGACACTAATGGATTACCTCAAGCAAGGATAATTGTTTATATACAGGTATCATGAAGCTTTTATTTCTGTCTTGAGTACATTATTGTTAACTATGAATAATTACTTCAACTAGGTACTCTTGCACAGAGTAGACAGGAATTTCTATGAGTATCAAAGCAACTGTATTTATTTTGTCTAAGAAAGTATATTTAGCATGTGAAATGACGTTCACCTGTAATCAATGCATGCCACTATAATGTCTCTTTCTGCCAACTTACTATCCTAAAAGAGAACCCCAAGCTTTATACCTATATTACCAAAGAATACAGAGACCTCAATGGGAATTACCTCAATGGTGTTGGGGACTAAGTCTGATCGAAAATGTTATATAACTCTAATGTTCCTACGAGTTACATTGGTCCCGTGCGAGGTGTTCGTGACTCTTACGGGACCGTTTTAATGTTGTTTTACGTTTTCACCCTTCGATGACATATTTTTATGCTTAAGTCTAATTTTTTACAAATACACGTCATACACTCAAATCGGGAGTCCCGTGACTACACGATCGGTTCCTATGAGTCACATTGGTCCCGTGCGAGGGGTTAGTGACTCTTACGGGACTGTTTTAAGGCTGTTTTATGTTTTCACCCTTCGATGGCATGTTTTCATGCTTAAGTCTAATTTTTATCAAATTTTCACCATACGCTCAAATCGGGAGCCCCGTGACTACGCAGTCGGTTCCTACGAGTCACATTGGTCCCGTACGAGGTGTTCGTGACTCTTACAGGACCATTTTAAGGTTGTTTTACATTTTCACCCTTCGATGGTATGTTTTCATGCTTAAGTCTATTTTTTATCAAATTTCCGTCGTACACTCAAACCGGGAGCCTCATGACTACGTGGTCGATTCCTATGAGTCACATTGGTCCCGTGCGAGGTGTTCGTGACTCTTACGGGACCGTTTTGTGTTTGTTTTATGTTTTCATCCTTCGATGGCATGTTTTTATGCTTTAAGTCTATTTTTTTTCAAATTTACGTCGTACACTCTGATCGGGAGCCTCATGACTATCCGGTCGGTTCCTACGAGTTACATTGGTCACTTGCGAGGATTTCGTGACTCTTACGGGACCGTTTGGTGTTTGTTTTATGTTTTCATCCTTCGATGGCATGTTTTTATGCTTAAGTCTAACTTTTTATAAATTTACGTTGTACACTCAAACCGAGAGTTCCGTGACTACACGATTTGTTCCTACGACTTACATTGGTCCCGTGCGAGGTGTTCGTGACTCTTACGAGACCGTTTTGTGGTTGTTTTACGTTTTCACCATTCAATGGCATATTTTTATGCTTAAGTCTAATTTTTTACAAATTTATATCGTACACTCAAATCGGGAGTGCCGTGACTACACGATCAGTTCCTACGACTTACATTGGTCCCGTGCGAGATGTTCGTGACTCTTACGGGACCATTTTGTGGTGGTTTTACGTTTTCACCCTTCGATGACATATTTTTTATTCTCAAGTCTAACTTTTTGTAAATTTACGTCGTACACTCAAACCGGAATTCCTGTGACTACCCGGTCGGTTACTACGCTTCACATTGGTCCCGTGCGAGGTGTTCATGACTCTTACCGGACCATTTTGTGGCTATTTTATGTTTTCACCTTTCGATGGCATATTTTTATACTCAAGTCTAATTTTTTGAAAATTTATGTCGCATACTATTTAGGGTTTACTAAACCCTAATATTTTTTTTGACATAAATCTACACATACACACACATACAATCTATACATATTTTTTTGACATAGACCTATACATACACACACACACATACAATCTATACATACACACACATACAATATTTGTTCATAGTTACACACATAAACATACATATACACATAAATATATACGTACACACACATATAAACATAAATCTATACATACACACACATACACACGTACAAACGTAAATCTACACATACATAAACCGAAATTAGGGCTTTTGATATAAATCACGAAATCCAAATGAAATCAAAAGGAATCAATACATACCAGGGCTTAATCCAAATGCAAACCAATTGAAATCTCTTAACCCCTGCAAATCCAACCTAAATCCAACTCAAAATCGCACTGAGAAGTAGCGGCCTTACTCCAAATGAAATAAGAAGAAGCGAAGGGTCTTTTTTTTTTAAGACCTGGAACCTGAGCAACCTATTGCCTATAATATGTAAAGAAAAATATACAAAGGCAAAGGTAAACGAAAATCTATAATATCAACCCGGTGCCTATAATATCAATGCAGTTGTGATTATTACGCCACCATTTTAAGGTTTTAAAATACATATCCAATCAAGTTGATCACAACAAATCTCAAACTAAAACAGAACCGTATGAAATCAACAGAATTATGGCATACATGTCAAGTTAAAATATGAATGAATGGAATCAAGCTGTATTTATTCCATGTCAAGTTGTAGCCTCCTAATATCTTGACGTAAACGTCAAAAAATGCACATTAATCGCAAGATATGTGATATGCTTTTTCATAGGCAAATCAATAGCACATCCAACAAATTTAATAACATGTACATTTATCGACACTAGTATCAATTCAATAAATTCAACATAGTATCCAACAACCACGCCAACAATATCTCACTATAGTGCAAAAAATCACGACATGTGTATAACCCCCAATATAATATGATGGCACGCATATAACCCCCAATAAAATCACGACAAGGTGGATGTAAATTTTTTTACTCATTAAAAATCCATTTAATTATATTTTGTCAAAAAAATACACACACACATACAATCTAGGGTTTATTGACATAATTTATACATACACACAAATACAATTTAGGGTTTACTAAACCTTAATATTTTTTTTGACATAAATCTATACAAACACACACATACAATATAGGGTTTACACACAAAAAAATAATTTATTTGTTCATAGTTACACACATAAACATACATATACACATAAATCTATGCATACACACACATATAGACATAAATCAATATATACAGACACACATACAAACATAAATCTACACATACACACATAGAACTTAGGGCTTTGAATAGAAATCATGAAATCCAAATGAAATGAAAACAAATCTATACATACCAGGGGTTAATCACAAGGAAATCCAACTGAAATCGCTTAGCCCTTAGAAATCACACCGAATCGCATGAAATCCCTTAGCCCTGATACACAGCCCTTACAAATTGCAAATAACTAACCAACATTTTTTTTATTAAGTCATGAATCTGGTCACGGCCTAGAGCTGTGACCCACCAAGCGCGCGACCAATAAATGAAACTCGGGGTATTTCTGGCTTGCACCTGGTCACGGCCTAGAGCCGTGACCCCCCATTGACGACCATTTTCCACCCTACTGCCTGCATGAGGATTGGCCACGGCCAATAGCCGTGACCCACATCATGAAATGAGGGTGTTGTTAGCTTGCACCTGGTCACGGCCTAGAGCCGTGACCCACTATGCGCGACCCTCTTCACATCAACCCTACTGCCTGAATGCCACACCCATCAATGTGTGTACTCTCTTCTTCGTCATGCCATGGGTCACGGACTTGGGCCGTGACCTACTCGCGACCAAGCTTGGAGGGAATTTTGGCGCCAAGATGGTCACGGCCCAAGTCCGCGACCACTGTGGTCACGGATGTGGGACGTGACCACTTCTCGATCATCAATAATTTAGTGTGGTAATAAATATGGTCACGCCAAATATTGAGTGGGTCACGGTCCAAGTCCGATACCAGCTGGTCGCGAACTTGGGCCGTGACCCACTAGGCGTGACCATTCGCAGGATTTGGTGTAGTGGTGAGGGAACAATATCATTCAAGATTTCCTCCTTCTCCCAATAATGCTAAATCTCGTGGATGATCACCCCGTATACCTAGTACCAAACACTATTTATGTAGAGCCTTTTACAAGGAACCCAACATCCTATATTGTTAGCCTCTATAAGGAACCCCCGAATAATTGTGATGAGGAAATCACCCGGTTGAAGAAGCAACTTATAGAACAGTTTGAAATGCATGGATCTACTTATCATAATAATTCCATAGGACAATAATCATATTACCTATGACCCTTCTTGCCAACCACAATGTCAGAGCATTTTAATCGTAAAACTCGCATATATCATATACAATCAGTGGGCATCCATCTATTCATAGGTTGGATTATTGAGGCTATCAATAAATTTATCTACTAGAATCTGGTCATAACAACAATTCGATTAGGCTAACACCACCTCCCAATAAGAATATAGGCTGGGAGGATCCGCTCGAGTTCTTAACAAATAAATTGGAGGGACGTTTAAACCCCAACTTAGAAACCCTAAAGATCTTAAAAGAAAAGTGCTTGGTCATGAGTTGGCTTTTCCCTTCACCCCAAATATAGAGAATTCAGAACCTCCCAAGGAATTGTTTATCCCCAAAATTATAAAATAGGATGACAAGGATGATCCTACCCAACACATTCGCCATTATTAACAATCCATGTCCCTGTAGAGTAATCACGACGCTCTGATGTGATGAGTTTTTCCATATAGTATGGGTGAGATCGGGCTCGATTGGTTTAATAAGATTTCCTCTAGGTAGATCTTTTATTTTTTAGAGTTTTGTCAAGCTATTTGCGTACCATTTAATTACCAACTACAAGATGGTCAAGGAATTAAATTCCCTAATATCCACTAGGAGGATAAAAATGGAATCCCTTAGAAAGTACTTTCAAAGATACTAGGTATTGTTCAACAAAATCAACAACTGCAATGAGAAGTTGGCATCTCTTTGTTGAATTTTGGACTCGCCCAGTCAGATAACATGTATTAGTATCTCACTAAGAAGCTAAAGCCATCGATGATAAGGAAGCCTTTTCCTCACTCTGCAGGTAGAAAACTTTGACGTGAAATAAAATTGGTCAATCAAGGAATTTCACTATAAATCATCCATGTAAATATTTTCTTCAAACTTGGCTACAACATCTAAGACTTCTATACAAAAGTCATACCTTTGATTGGCTTCAATGGTAATGTTGATACACTATCGGGGAAGATAAAATGGCCAGACAAAATCCGAGTCATTAAATAATGAGATTGAGTTCCACGTGATTATATTAGAGTCACTATAAAATGCCAATCATGGCTGAGGTTGGCTCCAGAACATCTGATTCATTCCTTCTGTATTTCATCAAAAACTAAAGTTATGACCGATCAAGAATCTTAGAAGTCGGGGGAGATTAAGCTGTAGCAAGGAGATTCTTTGTCACCGCTGCTAAACAGAAATATGTTAACTAATATTGTTTTGTTAATCATAAATTCGAATATGAATCATAAGGTTGTATCATGAATAAAACAGTTTTGACATGAATCCAGGATGTTTATCTTCATGTAATCACATAACCAAAAATTCCTTATAACTATGATTTAAAAACTGACGTTTGTCCATCGTTGTTGAACGAATTAAAATGACTTGAATGCTCCTTTCTTGAATAGCCCGGAATATGAGAAAAATTAATTTCAGTTTTTCTATCCCTCCTTAGAAATAGTGTGTATTGAGATGACTCTAGATGGTGTAGAGGGATCTATTTATAAGGGGAAGAGGGTCGGAATCCTAGTGGTGGTGGGACTCTTTCCAAGTCTCCCACTAATGCCACTAACCATCATGTGACTAACGGATAAGGTTTACACAAATATTTTAATATCTTTATTTATCACATTCCTAATTAATTATCTGACATTTATTAAAACCACATAAATGGGAAATTCGGAATTTAATACAATTGAAATTAAATAATTAATTTCGTCACTAACATTAATTTCCAACAGTCTCCCACTTGGTCTTAATAATTCATATAATTAAATTAGGTATCATAAGGTGCACAATCATTGATAAATTTTACTAAATCAAATGATTCATGGATGCGAGTCATGGCGGTTCCATGCTATTCAAGAACATGGCTCCTTCCATGTATCACAACACCAATGTTTCATTCAACTAGCCTTTAATATTGGTTATCATAATGGCCTCATAATGTTCTTTTGAATAAGAACTATTTCTGTCAACAATAATTCATAATTATATGCATGCATTCACAAAAGACAGAAATAATAGAAATCAGAAACACTTTTATTGAATTCAAGTAATAGTGTCAAACAACTAAGCCAAAATAGCAATCATAATCCAACTAATCGAGACCCATCTCTTTGACATGTTCCATAAAGGTCTTCGAAGATAGTCCTTTCGTAAGAGGATCTGCAATGTTATCACGCGTACTAATGTGATCAATTGACACTCTTTGTTTTTGAACTTCTTTTTTAACTGATAGGTATTTCATCTCAATATGCTTAGCAGCCTTAGTATACCTATCGTTCTTCGAAAAGAAGACTGCTGCGACATTATCACAATAAATTTTCAGCGACTTAGATATTGACCCCATAATTCTAAGTCCTGAAATAAAGTTTCACATCCATAATCCATGATTTATAGCTTTGAAGCAAGCTACGTACTCAGCCTCCATAGTAGATGATGCAATAACGCTTTGCTTAACACTTTTCCATGAAACGACTCCTTCATCCATAAAGAAGACATAACCCGAAGTGCTCTTCCTACTGTCAAGTCATCCCCCATAATCTGAGTCTGAATAACCAGTCACCTCAAGGTGATCAGTCTTTCGATATGTGAGCATGTAATCCTTGGTCCCTTACAGGTACCTCAGAACTTTCTTTACAGCTTTCCAATGGTGAATCCCTGGATTGCTTTGATATCTGCCTAGCATCCCAACAGCAAAACTGATATCCGGTCTAGTGCAGACTTGTGCATACAATAAGTTTCCTACGAGCGAAGCATAAGGCATGCCTTTCATTTGCTCCCTTTCTAAATCACTTATGGGGCATTGACTTAAGCTGAACTTATCCCCTTTCTAAAGTGGAACATTAATGGGATTACAACTTTGCATGCTAAATCTTTCTAAAACTTTGTTAATGTAATCTTTCTGAGACAATCCTAACATTCCTCGTGATCTATCCTGAGATATTTCTATCCCGGTCACGAAGGATGCCTCACCTAAATCTTTCATTTCAAAGTTTTTAGAAAGGTACTTCTTGGTTTCACTTAATAAACCAAGATCACTGTTGGCGATAAGTAAGTCATCAACATATAGTACTAAAAACATAAACTTATTCCCACTGATCTTCAGGTATATGCACCGATCAACAGTATTTTCCTTTAACCCAAAGGATGTAATGGTATCGTGAAACTTAATGTACCATTGACGAGAAGCTTGTTTTAGACCATATATTGACTTCTTCAACATACAGACCATGTTTTCCTTTCCTTCCTTTATAAAGCCTTGTGGTTGTGCCATGTAGACTTCTTATAAACTCCCATTTAGAAAAGCTATTTTTACATCCATTTGGTGCAACTCCAAATCATAATGAGCAACCAATGCTAATATGATTCTCAATGAGTCCTTCTTTGAAACTGGAGAGAAGGTCTCATTATAATTAATGCCTTCTCGTTAATTAAAACCTTTGGCAACAAGTCTATCTTTATGTCGTTCTATATTGCCTTTTGAGTCAAATTTGGTCTTAAAGATCCACTTGCACCCAACTCGTTTTTGTCCTTCTGGCAATTCGACCAACTCCCAAACTTTATTGCCATTCATATATTTTATTTCTTCATTCATGGCATCAACCCATTTATCGAAATCATTACTATTAACAACTTTTTCATAAGAAACTGGATCATTAATATTCCCTATGTTAAATTCGGTCTCTTGAAGGTATACCACATAATCATCCGGAATTGTCGATCTCCTTTCTCTTTGAGATCTTCTTAATGGCACTTCCTGTGGTGCTTCAAAAGTTTCATCGATTATAGTCTCATTATGTGGTTGTTCAGTTGGTTGATCATTCACTTGTTGTTCATTGTTATTGATTGGGTCAATGATCGGTTCAACAACTACATTAGGAACAACAGGTATGTTATGAACTATGGGAATAGGAATTTGTACCCTGACTTCTTGAATGATTACCTCCCTTTCTTTTATACTCCCACTTACTTCACCTTCTTCAATGAATTTATCATTTCCAGTTTCTATGATTCTAGTTGTATGATTTGGACAGTAGAATCTATATCCTTTCGACTTTTCTGGATACCCTATGAAATGACAAGATTATGTCCTAGGATCCAATTTCTTTTCATGGGGGTTATAGATGCTAGCTTCCGCTGGGCAGCCCCACACACGTAAATACCTTAAATCAGGTGTTCATCATTTCTAAAGTTCAAAAGGGGTTTTTGAAACTGACTTACTAGGAACCCTAGTTAAGATGTGTACATCGGTTTTTAATGCATGTGTCCACAAAAATATAGGCAATTGGGTCTTACTTATCATACTTCTTACCATTTCTATAAGGGTACGATTATGTCTTTCAGCTAAACCATTCTACCAAAGGTGATCTTGGCATTGTGTATTGGGCGCAAATACCTAATTTTTCAAGGAGTTTAGCAAATGGGCCAGGGCGTTGCCCTGACTCATCATATCTACCATAATATTCGCCACCTCTATCAGACCTAATAATTTTTACCTTTTTGCCTAGTTGCCTCTCAACCTCATTAATGTATATTTCAACAATGTTCACGGAATGAGATTTATCATGCAACATGTACACAATGCAATAACGTGAAAAATCATCTATAAAGGTGATGAAGTATTTTTCTCCACCAATGGATGGAATATCAAAAGGTCCACATATGTCTGTATGTATTATTTCAAGTAGTTGTGTGCTTCTTGTGGCTCATTTCTTTGTATGTTTGGTCTGTTTTCCTTTAATGCAGTCCACACATACATCATAATTGGCCCAATCCAGGTTATGGAGTATTCTATCTTTAATGAGCCTTTCAATTCTCGGCCTGGATATGTGCCCTAATCTTTTATGCCACAAATAAGCAAATTTTTTATCATCAAGTGTACGTTTCGTACCAACATTAGGATGCAAGGTCACAAAGGTTTCAGAAAAATTCTTTTTAAGATTCAATCGATATAAACCATCTAATAAAAAACCAGAACCAACATTATTAGAATTTTTAATCAAACCAAAATCATTGTTCTTAAATTCAATTTCAAAATCATCTAAAGCGAGTTTAAAACAGAAATTAAATTCCTAGAAATTATGGGGACATAAAAAGTTTCTTGCAAATCTAAAATAAATCCAGTGCTTAAAATCAGGCGAAAGACTCCAATAGCTTCTATTTTAGCCTTTGCCTTATTGCCCATGTAGAGAAATGCTCATTTGGATTTATTTTGCGGATCGAAATAAAGCCCTGCATCGAATTAGAAACATGACACATAGAACCAGAATCAATCCACCAAGTATTAGAAGGAGCGTTAATAAAGTTTGATTCGAAACAAACATAAATAAAGGGCTTACCCTTTTTCTCGAACCAGGCCTTTCGTTTATGACAATCCCTCCAGAAATGGCCCTTCTTTTTACAGAAGTGACACTTATCGTTCTTTTTCTTCTTCATAGTAGCAGTTGATGGTTCATCTTGATGAGACGGCCCAGGACCTTTCTTAATGCCCTTGCCAAACTTCTTCTTAAAACCATCTCCTTTGACTGTAAGGTTTGCCACCTGTCCCTTAGTCACATGGCCATTATGTTGCTTGAGCCTTCCTTCCTCATGTACCAACATGCTTTGCAAATCATTTACATTCCACTTGTCTTTTATAGTGTTGTAATTGATTTGAAAAGGCCCATACTCAGGAGGTAAGGAGTTTAGGACGAATTGGACGAGAAAAGACTCATCCACTGTCATGCCCAAAACTCTAAGTGTAGCAGCCAGATTGGTCATTTCTATAATGTGCTCATTCATGGTTCGAGTACCATCGAACCTTATAGTGGTCAAGTTAGCCATCAGTTTCCCAGCAAGGGATTTATCAGCAGTGCGAAAGCGTTCCTTAATGTTGTTCAAATACTCTTTCTCTTTCGTAGTTTCAGGTAGGGAGGTCTTAATGTTAGCATCAACACACATTCGCATAAACATTAGGTCCAACCTATTGGATCGAGACCATGCTTCATGGACAACAATTTCATCCTCACTACTGGTATCAGTAATAGCAGCGAGTTCATCACACATAATTGCCATATCCAGGTCTAGAACCCCTAGGCTGAACTCAATTTGATCATTCCATTCAGAAAAATTAGTTCCATCAAATTTGGAATAGGACTGAGCTTGCGAATACAGGTTAAAGGGGACTGCAATTAATAGTAATGTTCACAAATTAAATTTTCACACACAATAAAAATTGCAAGGATCAAATATTGAATTGTTGACTAAAGATTTTGGCATATTTCAATTACAATCTGAATATCACGGAATCTGTGTTAATCATCACATAATGTTCAGATTTGTAAAGATATATTACCCTATAATTCATTTATCATGGTCCCATAATTTTGCATCTATGTTTGTTGCCAAAACATTTAATACCATGATTAATGGACTTAATGTCAACTATTCTATTTTTACAAAAACTAGTTCTAATGTTGTTCAATTCAGATATTAGTATGTGTTGCGCTTCAATCCAATTTTATAACTGACATTAGAATAAGTCTTTAATGAATGTAAGTATATTATCCGTACATGCAGTCTCAGCCTGTGTTTGGCCTTTGACTTAACTCAAATGAATAATTGTTTACATATCTCAACTTAAAATAGTTAATCATGCCTTAATATTAACTATAATACGTAATCTATCAATAATTATAAATATACCAATAGTAGCTTAAATGCCTCAAAAACATAATTGCCCATGTATAGTAAAAACACAAAATACATGAATTTTGCCAAAAATGGTAAAAATGAGTTTTCACCATAGAATCGAAGTAAAACATGCCAGAAAATCAAAACTTTTTACGGAACGTTAATATCAATTTTTTGCAAAGATTTATAGGCCCCGGGATTATTTCCTAAAATGGCAAACACGGAGTTTTGAGGGCCTTAACGACGTCAAAATGCAAAAATAAGGTGGTGCCCATTATTTATAATGGGTTTTGTTTATTTCGACGTTTCCAGTCGACCATGTCAATTTCCTGAAATTCCGAGCAAGTTTTGACCCTTCATTCTCACCAATGAGTATTGGCGACAGAAGAAAAACGTCACAGAAAATCTCAGACACACTTTAAGAGCAGATTTAATGACAGAAATAAGACGTCGCAGAAGGTCTCAGGCACAAAAGCAATTTCGTTCTTAATATCATAACACAAATTCGAATTACCATATGTACAATTATCATATTGCTTAAAATTTTCCAGATTTCCAGAAAAACAAAATTTCTAGATTTTCAGGAAATTTTTTTTTCCAGATTTTCAGATTTACCAAAATTCCATATTTTCGAATTTTTAAAAGATCATAAATCAAAATGTTATAAAGGAGTTTTTATTAACGAAAAACATGAGATTATAAACCGCAGGCTCTGATACCACATGTTAACTAATAACGTTTTGTTAATCATAAATTCGAATATGAATCATAAGGTTGTATCATGAATAAAATAGTTTTGACATGAATCCAGGATGTTTATCTTCATGTAATCACATAATCAAAAATTCCTTTAACTATGATTTAAAAACTGACATTTGTCCATCGTTGCTGAACGGATTAAAATGACTTGAATGCTCCTTTCTTGAATAGCCCAGAATATGAGAAAAACGAATTTCGAATTTTCTCTCCCTCCTTAGAAACAGTGTGTATTGAGATGACTCTAGATGGTGTAGAGGTCTCTATTTATAAGGGTAAGAGGGCCGAAATCCTAGTGGTGGTGAGACTCTGTACAAGTCTCCCACTAATGCCACTAACCATCATGTGACTAACGGATAAGGTTTACCCAAATCTTTTAATATCTTGATTTATCACATTCCTAATTAATTATCTGACATTTATTAAAACCACATAAATGAGAAATTCGAAATTTAATACAATTGAAATTAAATAATTAATTTCGTCACTAGCATTAATTTCCAACAAAATATACGCAATCCAAGTAGATTCAAGATGATGATGACTTTAAAGGAGAACAATCCAAGTAGCAACGAATGAGAGCTCGGTTGAGGATGGAGGAAAACACAATAACCCCAGTCAATCGA
This sequence comes from Sambucus nigra, assembly GCA_949130495.1. NCBI lineage: Eukaryota > Viridiplantae > Streptophyta > Magnoliopsida > Dipsacales > Adoxaceae > Sambucus > Sambucus nigra. Next base: position 271,827,773 of record OX422220.1, read on the forward strand.
GTAATGAAGGAACTCCGCATTATTCCTTTAGACTTATCACAACTAAGTTACCCTAAATAGAAGCGGAGCAAATCATTCACTTCCTCATATTAAACATCGATGTATTCGCTTGGGAGCCCTAAAATCTACTAGGTCTTTACATATACATTGTTTACCATTAACTGCATGTGGATCGTTCATGTCGACCTATTAAGAAAAGTCCCAAAAAATAAGTCTCGGGAAGTTTAAGGCAATTTAGAATGAAATTGAGAATCTACTTCATATAAACTCCATCAAAAACGTTTAAATCCAATATTGGATTTCCAATAAAGTTGTAGTCGGAAAAAAATGGAAAGGGGAGGGTTCGTGTTGTCAAATTTTAAATGTTAAAGTTACGACAAATGCACGAACTATTGAAATATAGCGGGTATAAGTACGAGTCAAATTCACAGACATTTCTTTAATTTTTATAAAGTATCGACTGTCCAACTAGACAAATGAGTGTATAAATATATAATTTGTCTTTTAAAACTAAAATGAGCATAAATTAAATAAATGAATACATATGATGATATCAAATATGCGAGAAAATTAGGACGTCGAATCCATTTCTTAATTTTAATTAAAGTCGCATGTTAATTTAATCCCGTATTTTCCCAAATTTGTAACTCAAAATATGTCAGACTCTCATTGCACACATTTCAAAAAATAAAACAATACATGTTTCAAAATATTTTAATGTCTCTTAAAATAGACACTTTATATTCCTATTCCTTAAAAAATATCATTTTTCAATTTTTTAATGTGTATTTAAGCATGAGATATAAAGACAATTTAATATCGGCATAACCCATCAAAAATTATAACTTTAAATTCTCGAAATAGGATTTAACAATTAATTTTAGAGGTTTAAAACACACTCTCGTGTAATTTTAAATGAATACCAAATTTATATTTTCAATTAATACATGTTGGGAATAAATACTGAATTAAATTAAAATGTACAAATTTATTAATCATGATAAACTTCGCCTAGTCCTAGAAATAAAATTACTCACACATCATAAATGGAACAAAAATAGTGCAAGATGAAATAATAATTTTCATTAGTAATAATCAACTTACAAAATTTTGGGTCCAAGACTTGAATTTCAATACACAATATTCCTCCCAAGTTACACAAAATTAATCTCCCAAACACTCAAAGATGCATACAAAATTAATCAGTATTTTTTTTCTTCTATGTCTCGTCCCCTGTGAGTCCTCCTCCGGGAGTCTTTTTTTTATAACTCACGATTGGTTGGTTTTTCTTGCATGATTTGGATTGTGGGTTTTGAAATAATGGGGTAGTGGGAGGTGTGTTTGGGATCGTGGGTTATAGCAAGTGCGAGAGTTTGGGATTTTCGATTTTTATGGGTTTATAGGTTGTTTGTGAAATGAGTCGAAGTGGGTTTCCGGGTTTGGATGTTTGGTTTGGGTTGTGTTACTGGAGGTGAGAGGAGAGAGAAGAATGAGATGTGGAAGATGGGTGTGTTGGTAATGGAGGTTGAAGAGCGAACGTGGGTGTGTGGGAAGTGTGTTTGGGTGTGTGAAAGGTGTATGGTAAATGGGTGTGAGTGGGTTTGTTTTATGGTGTGAGTAAGGTGTCTGGGATAGGGTGTGAGTGTTAAATTCGTACGCAATTAAAAAATAAATAAAATAAAACTAAGACTATCTAAAATGAAACTCATAAAAATAAAATAAAAACTAAAATCCTAATCTATTAAAATTTACAAATCTATAAAATAAAACTAAACAATATAAATTCTTTTAAACTATAAAAAAAATTCTAATCCTAAAATTAAAAGACTCAAACTAAAATATGGTGTATTTGGACAAAGTGATATTACAAATACCAAGTCAGGCTCCCGTGAGGGAGCCCAAAACGAGGGATTCGTGCGGCATATTTTTTAGAAAAAAAAATGTTTTTTTTTTGTGTGGGTTACAAACATTTCAGTGCACCCCTGTAAAAAAAATCAGCTCAAAATAACACTTTTTGTTATTTTAAAAAAATTGGTCAATTTTTTATAGTATTTTAAGTAGTTTAAGTACTTAAAAAATTGATCCATTTGTTAAATTAAAATTTGGAAAGTTTTTAACACCAGCTTAATTGAGTTTTGGGTGAGTTGTAAATATTTTCGACAGTGATGCTAAGAATGAGCCAACTGTATATTCTGTTTTAATTTGGTATGGGACTGGTCACCTGGTATATGCAGTCATTTAAATTTCCTTTTTACGGGGAAGTATGTAATACCCCGTAATTTTAAATGTCTTTTAAAATGGGTTATATTTTAAATTAATGGATTAATTAGATTTTATTATTAATTAATGTAATACCCCGTATTTTTATAGCTTTTAAAATTATGGGATTTATTAAATTTAATTGAGATAAATTAATTTAATTTTAATCCGGAATGTTGCTTTGAATATTTACTAGCGTGACGAGAGTTAGTAATTATTGGAAATTCGTTATTTGTTGCATATTACTGGATGAGTATAGTAATATATGAGATTTATTTTTATAATGTTGTCAAGAGTGAATTAAATGACTATTTCGGAAATTTAAGTCGAGACGTGCCCGTGTCACGTCGGGACTAATTTTGTTAAATAAAAATAAATAAATATTTTATAAGTTGTTCGTATGGTCGTTTTGAGTGCGCCAACGCGTCCGGAAGGGTCGAGATAGTCATAAAAGTATACCCGGGGGTTTAGTTTGGGTCTCGGGGCGTTTTTAGGCCTAATTGATGCCCCGGGAGGGCATTCTAGTCATTTTACATAAGTGGGTAATTAAACCCACGAATTTCAGCCAACCTATATCAGCCATTAGGTCAGCCTCTTAAGGTTAGAACATTCACAAATCAAGTGACGGCCATTGGATAAGAGAGGAGAGAGCTCCAAGGCAATCCAATGCCAAAAGGCCACCGGTTTGCACCGCCACCACCACCACCGCGTAGATCACGATTCGAGGAACGCAGGCCATACCAAAATCAGCCGTGAATCTGCATACCAAAATCCCAGGCAAGTGTTTAAACTTGCTATTTTCGTTGATGCAATCTTCATGTTAGTTTAGGAATGAATTGTGATAAAAACTATGGAAGAAAACCCCATTTTTATAGGAGAACCCATGTAGTATTGATGTATATGTTGATTCTGGAAACCCTTGCCATGTAGAGGTAATAATCCATGAAATTTGGTGATCATAATAAAGAAATATTGGAGGAAGATTCATTATAAATCTGTTTAAGAAAATTTTAGGGTTCTTGATAATTGGACATGATTTTAGGTTGAAAATCCATGTTTAATGATAGTTATACACATGCTTTACGTTATAAACACCTGGTATAATGTTATGATGATGATAGTAGGATTTTTGGGACGATTAGAATGGAAAAACATAGTTTTGGATGAAGAAGTTTGATGAATCCGGTAACTGCATTCTGCAGAATTTTGCCCAGACCTGCTTGATCGATCGATCGAGCCTAGAGCTTCGATCGATCGAAGGTTCGATCGATCGAGCCCCAAGCTTCGATCGATCGACCCCTCCTGACAGACTCCTATTTCCCTTGTTTAATTAGTTAAATTAAGTTTATCGTGAAATGATTTTTGGGCATTCTAAATAAAATGATTTGGGAGACATTGAGGACCAGTAGGGTATATGAAATAATGTTGGAACCTTTAATATTCAACGAGAATGATATATATGGGATATTTACCTTAGGTTGTTAGATTTATGAATTTAAAGGGTGAGGTGCGTAAGAGAGTTACGTTGGAATCTAATAAAGTCACTTACAAAATTTCAGATTTGGGGGGATACAATCCACGAGTGTTAGGTAATAAGTGAGAAAACCCTTCGAGTTAAGGTTAGGAATAAAACCTTATACGTAATTCTATAACTGTGAAATTAAGGATAAATGGTATAATTACGGGTGATGAGAAGAACCTATATTAATATGATAAAGTGGTATATTTATATGATTGTGTGTACATATATTATATGCATGTGAAAAATCATACCCACGCTACTTGATATCCCTGAGGTTTCCGCGCTGGGACAAGTCTTATCTCGATGGGACCTTTATGGGGGATATTGACTTGTACCCTAGAAGATAGATATTCTTGGTACAGGCTATCGATGTGATAGTTCAGACGGTCCTAAGAGACGCCGGTATGTGCCATCCTCTTAGAGACTTGGAATCTATGCTTCGCCTCAATATTGTTTGTGTATTTATGTTAATACAATTCGAGAGTGATTCCGAATGTATTCCCCTTAATATGAGTGATATGGAGCTTTGGATAGTAGAGTATGCACGCACCATAGTTTTATTCGGGGTGCTGTTATATATATATATTATACAAGTAGTTAATATATGTATGAGATTATGAAATTTGAGACTGACTACTGTGATTTGATAAGTAGGACATGGTTGTTGACTCATATTATAAATACTTGTTTTGAGAAAGTATAAAATGTCACGGGTACTTTATAAATTTTTACGAAGTTAAAAATAGAGAACTTTGGCTACAAATTGGAACATCTTTTTAAATTGAAATCGTGTATTGTAAATCTTCCGAGTAATCTAAGTTAAGTTAAATATTTTAGAAAGACTAGTTTGATAAATGTTAAAACAAACCGTTGGGAAGGTTAGTACGATAGGTGTGCACATTAGAAGAGAGGTGGGTATTTTCTCAAGAGAGGGACGTACTAATATGTTGTTGCATTGGCATGTATCAATTTAAATACTTGCTAAACGTATTTTAAATCAAACACACTTTCGGGCTCTGACCCGTTTCTTTTTCTCTCTCTCTTGTATATATATGTATATTTTCAGGTGCCCAGCCACAGGGGCGTCTTGCTTAGGATCCATTGAGAAGAACGAGCTGCAGCTTAGGTGGGAGTTGCAGGTCACTTGAGTAGACGGCTTCCGTTATTGACTCCACTCCTAGTACTCTCATTTATTGGGCACGTGTCGCCCCTTTTCATCATTTCATTTGTTGTTGGGACATTTATATTTCAGTTAATTCCGGTATTGTTCTATGGGATTTATTCAGGATGGATTTGTGATTTTAGTTTCATATGTTGACATTCGATTGACGAATGTATTATGTTATTTGGCTTTTTGTGGTGTGATTCTTAATTGTAGAAATGTTGTTTTAAATAAATAAATCTTTTTCTTTAATTAAAATTTGGAAAGTTTGTATGAAAATTATTTTTGACACTTAGCTTAATTATTTAGGGTGTTAAATTAGAAAATTATTTTATCGACAATGATGCTGAGAATGAACCAACTGTTAACCTTGATTTAATTTAATAAAGGAGTGATCGTCCGGTATTTAATTAGGCGGGGTGTCACAGGTGGTATCAGAGCATCAGGTTCTAGTGTCCTTAGGATCTGTATGGCTTATTATGCTTTCAGCGTTGCTTTGTTTGTTATAGAGCCCTATGTTTAGGATTGTCGATTCCTTTGGCGAGATTTCGTTCTCCTGCTATAATGTGTTTGCATTAGTGAATTCTAATTTCGTTCGGATGTGTGCGTGTGCCGAGCGATGACGGATGTCAGAAGAAGACCGTTAAGCGTACATCAGGAGGCAGGGCTCAGTTGAGATTAGGAAATATATTCGAGGATGACGACCGTAGTCGAGGTCACCTCCATTATGGCACGAGAAGCCAAGACTTGAAACGCGACTAAGGTGCAGCAATGATTTTCAAATGCTGTTATAGTCAAATGAGGTACGGGGGTAAACTTACCCAACGTTTTACAAAAACGTGTAAAGACTATCAACGGGAAATTTTAGAAACGCGAAAATTGTATGTGTCTTTACCAAAGGCGGTAAAGTATCCAAAGGCTTAAATGTAGAACGGAGTGTGGCAAACCGAAAGTGAAAATTTAGAGAAAAATTTTCTTGGCTTTCGGGACGAAATTATAATGGTTGGAGACAACCACCAACTTTAGAAGTGGAATGCTATGCCTATAGGGGAATCTGAGGTACAGTGTTGACCGTATGTTCCTTCCTTAACTGTTCAGGATGAGAAGTAAATGTGGTTCTGAACTCTTCGAGGGAGAGCATATCAGGGGTCCATTCGTGAATTTGAATCTTAACCGTTAGCCAATTTTGTGTTAGAAGATGTAGATACAAGTGGAGGAAACGACTCCAAGTGGAAGACCAACTCGTAATAATAGTTGATAAAACTCGAGGAGGAAATTCTGATGGACGAACGATCCAGAGGTTGACATTGTCATATTATGTCAGAATAGATTATAACGCTTCTTTGTGGAGGAAGTTAAAGGAATCGAATAATTTAGTCGAGAATGAGACTGAATGCAACGGTGGTGGTATAGCACCACAGAAGGATGTGGATACACATCAAGAAAACCATTTAAATGCTTCAGAAAGTTAAATTCTTACCAAGTGATGGTAAATTCAGTAAGTACTAGTATCGATAGTAACATGATCTTTATGGCCTAAGAAGGCTATGGAACAACCGGGATGGTTAACAGAAATCGAGTCTAATAATGTCCGAGGAAAGAACAATCCTAACCTGGGTAGTAGGACAGGTGATAGGTGAATTATGTGTTGAGGTATTTTATGCGGAATGAGATCGCTCACGATAATATGTTCCAAAGTAAGTATAAGGGCAAGAATACGGTGCCTAGTAAAAGGCAACGAGTAAAGTAATATTGTTTGGTTTGTGTAGACGTGTTACGTCCGGAAACCATTTTGCACAGTCAAGACGATTGTCAAGGTAGAAGTGTATGTTGTATCCTCAGAGGATGAGGCGTGTTTATGTGACACGAGCGAGTCACCATATTTTGATCATTTCTAGATTAGCATGTGAGACGAGTTTAATGCATATAATTAGAAATGTTACCATTGTGTGAATATTTTTCCTTAGTGTAGCGGGATTTTCTTTAGAGCTACCCGCGGAGGATGGGTGAGTATATTAACAGTGTTTTATACTTCATGGAGATTGCTTGTTGTAGTGATGCGATACACGAGTATGATTTTATCTTTGTTAAAATGTTATAAAAATGGGTAGTATGATAGTGGGCATTTATTGAGAGGCTATTGGAGTAGTTGCATTGGTGCAACATGTTTCATGTTTGCTTTGGCGAGGCTTACCTGTAAGGAAGTTGTACTCGCACTTATATTATCAATCCTAGAGACTTCGGAGGAGATAGTGGGCTCGAGATATTCGATGCCAATGTATGTATAGACTTTGTTAGTATAATTCCGTATGTATCGGGATTTACCGTTGAGCGAAAAGATTTGACTCAGTATTATATTTAGCAATCCAGACTTAGGGATAGGAAGAGTGCATTGTTATATTTAACCTTTAGAGATGTGGGAGTTAATCTTTATACCCCTATTATTAGGGAAAGGAATTTCGAGAATTCTGATTGTATGTATTCGAGGTTTATGGAATGCTATTACCATCAACCAATACGGTAGTGAAATTGGTGAAACGTTCTTTATTAAGCATAATTACGGGAGAATTGTAACTTTTCTGTCAAGAGACGGAATAAAGGGGTACATACCACGGACGGAGGACCTAACGGATTTCGATGACCGACCAAGCTAGGTAGTAGTGTATCGGGGGTGTTCCTTGTTTGGATTTCGCTTTGCGAGACATCCCATGCATGAAACTTAGCGTAAGGTTGGAAATAAGGAGACGTTTGGTCACTATTCCACGAGTTTGGTACCCTGGTCGAAATGGGATCAAGTAATTATGTATGTAAGTTGGAAGTTGAATTTTATTTTAAGGTTATTGGAGCCGGATCTTGTGGTAGGAAAACATTGAAAGTTATCCCCACAAGTTGAGGGGTGGAACTATGATAAGGAGAATTTAATAATTATGATTTCTAGGGTGATTGAGAGTACCCGAATATCATAACCGCGTACAGAACACAAAGTGAATAAAAAGTTGGAATGATTTTTAGCATGGATTCTCTGGAAAGAACTTTATACTATACATAAGAGATGACCTATAATTATTTTGATGAATAGAGCGTTAGTGATTTACTTTAGTTGTTGTACCTATTTAGGAAAATTGTTGTACTTATCTGAGAAAGGTTGAGAATTATTATTCCTCTTTTATTGTCATGGAATTTGAATGCCCTATTCCTTTGAATTTAGTTAGTTCTACAGATGAGTAGCACGCCGTTCGCTCTCCCGGGGCGATCGGAGTGTTGCAAAAATGTGGGCATCTTGGTTAACTACAGTTAAAATGGTCCGAATCGAAGGGACGTGAAAATAGACGTGTGAAATATATGTGTGTGGGAATAGTATGACGAAGTGGAAGTGATAGAGTGGATTAAACGTCACATAAGGGGCGATAATTCATACATAAGTGTGCAATTAGAATAGCACGCCCTAACTTGATTGGAAGGCTTTGGAAGTCGTTCAAGAATTGATATTCCTTGAATAGAGTAGATTTTAATGATTATGAAGAACACCCGGAGCGGAGTTGTTATTAGTCAAGTGTGAGAGCGACTTGCGCATACAAAGAGTAAGGATGTTAGTATGGTATAAGAGATCCAGAAGTGCGCTTCGTGGAGAGAAGAGCACGGGTCGGAACTTTCGGCCTACTCCATGGAGGAAGGGGAGTATTACGTGTCACTTAATGTGAGACATTTCAAGGGAAGAATCAATGTTTAGCGAGACGTAGTGAGTAGTCTCTACATGCACCGCCCATAAGTAAGGTTTGGTTGAAAGCGGAGAATCAACTAAAGAATTTTGTGTTTATCGACAATTCCTGAAATTGGAAGAGGTCGGTAAAGTTGGTACAGTTCTTGGATGGGTTGCCATCGTCAAAACAAGATTAAGGGTTCATCCCGAGCATGTGAATTAAGCCGATGAGAAGGAATTGATTGATATTACTTTGGGATCGTTTATTATATTAACTAGTATGCCCCAGACTTCCTTTGAAAGGAAGGATCGCGCCAGTGCATAGTCCGACGCAGTATAAATTCCTGAATCAGGATGAGATTGGTAAATCCCACCTTTGATATGGGATTTCAGGAACCAGCGGAGATAAGGTTTCGTTTCGATTAGGATGTACCACCCGTAGCCAGGGAATAGGCGCACGGTGATTAAAGATTTGTGGAGCCACGTGAAGGAGATTTTGGATACTTGATACGATGATTTCAAGAATGCTCTGTAGAAGCACTCGTACCTGTTTGTCGCGTACAAGGTACTTATTAAGGTTTTGTTATGGAAGAACCTTGACTATTCTCCTTCTGTATGTTTAGAGGAGAGTAGATAATCAGAATTTTTGGATCGGTCGAGAAAATACCCGATAACTATGGTAGAATTCCACAACTGTTTTAGGCGAACAAGTGGTCAAATGTTCGTAATATTTTCTCAGAATGGAAGTTTTGTATATAAATGATCCGAGTAATTGTCTATAGTAGGGTGCGGCCTCCTAATGTTAGTGAGATAATGAAATGCACAACGTATAAGCGTGACTTATGCGAATGTTGTCGGTTGGGAGCATAAGGTGAAGTATCTCTAATGAGAATGTAAAACAATGTTGCTGTGAAGAAAGGGCTATAGTAATTGAACGCCGTAATGTGTAGTTAGTTTGTGTACGGAAAAGGATATCCAGAATTGTGCTATCGGATAGGCCTTATTTTCCGAATTTCGGGACGAAATTCAGTTATTAGGGGGGAAGTATGTAATACCCCGTATTTTTATAGCTTTTAAAATTATGGGATTTATTAAATTTAATTGAGATAAATTAATTTAATTTTAATCTGAAATGTTGCTTTGAATATTTACTAGTGTGACAAGAGTTAGTAATTATTGGAAATTCGTTATTTGTTGCATATTACTGGATGAGTATAGTAATATATGAGAGATTTATTTTTATAATGTTGTCAAGAGTGAATTAAATGACTATTTCGGAAATTTAAGTCGAGACGTGCCCGTGTCACGTCGGGACTAATTTTGTTAAATAAAAATAAATAAATATTTTATAAGTTGTTTGTATGGTCGTTTTGAGTGCGCCAACGCGTCCGGAAGGGTCGAGATAGTCAGAAAAGTATACCCGGGGGTTTAGTTTGGGTCTCGGGGTGTTTTTAGGCCTAATTGATGCCCCGGGAGGGCATTTTAGTCATTTTACATAAGTGGGTAATTAAACCCACGAATTTCAGCCAACCTATATCAGCCATTAGGTCAGCCTCTTAGGGTTAGAACATTCACAAATCAAGTGACTGCCATTGGAGAAGAGAGGAGAGAGCTCCAAGGCAATCCAAGACCAAAAGGCCACCGGTTTGCACCGCCACCACCACCACCGCGTAGATCACGAGTCGAGGAACGCAGCCATACCAAAATCAGTCGTGAATCTGTATACCAAAATCCCAGGCAAGTGTTTAAACTTGCTATTTTCGTTGATGCAATCTTCATGTTAGTTTAGGAATGAATTGTGATAAAAACTATGGAAGAAAACCCCATTTTTATAGGAGAACCCATGTAGTATTGATGTATATGTTGATTCTGGAAACCCTTGCCATGTAGAGGTAATAATCCACGAAATTTGGTGATCATAATAAAGAAATATTGGAGGAAGATTCATTAGAAATCTGTTTAAGAAAATTTTAGGGTTCTTGATAATTGGACATGATTTTAGGTTGAAAATCCATGTTTAATGATAGTTATACACATGCTTTACGTTATAAACACCTGGTATAATGTTATGATGATGATAGTAGGATTTTTGGGACGATTAGAATGGAAAAACATAGTTTTGGATGAAGAAGTTTGATGAATCCGGTAACTGCATTCTGCAGAATTTTGCCCAGACCTGCTTGATCGATCGATCGAGCCTAGAGCTTCGATCGATCGAAGGTTTGATTGATCGAGCCCCAAGCTTCGATCGATCGACCCCTCCTAGCAGACTCCTATTTCCCTTGTTTAATTAGTTAAATTAAGTTTATCGTGAAATGATTTTTGGGCATTCTAAATAAAATGATTTGGGAGACATTGAGGACCAGTAGGGTATATGAAATAATGTTGGAACCTTTAATATTCAACGAGAATGATATTTATGGGATATTTACCTTAGGTTGTTAGATTTACGAATTTAAAGGTTGAGGTGCGTAAGAGAGTTACGTTGGAATCTAATAAAGTCACTTACTGAATTTCAGATTTGTGGGGATACAATCCACGAGTGTTAGGTAATAAGTGAGAAAACCCTTCGAGTTAAGGTTAGGAATAAAACCTAATACGTAATTCTATAACTGTGAAATTAAGGATAAATGGTATAATTACGGGTGATGAGAAGAACCTATATTAATATGATAAAGTGGTATATTTATATGATTGTGTGTACATATATTATATGCATGTGAAAAATCATACCCACGATACTTGCTATCCCTGAGGTTTCCGCGCTGGGACAAGTCTTATCTCGATGGGACCTTTATGGGGGATATTGTCTTGTACCCTAGAAGATAGATATCCTTGGTACAGGCTATCGATGTGATAGTTCAGACGGTCCTAAGAGACGCCGGTATGTGCCATCCCCTTAGAGACTTGGAATCTATGCTTCGCCTCAATATTGTTTGTGTATTTATGTTAATACAATTCGAGAGTGATTCCGAATGTATTCCCCTTAATATGAGTGATATGGAGCTTTGGATAGTAGAGTATGCACGCACCATAGTTTTATTCGGGGTGCTGTTATATATATATATTATACAAGTAGTTAATATATGTATGAGATTATGAAATTTGAGACTGACTACTGTGATTTGATAAGTAGGACATGGTTGTTGACTCATATTATAAATACTTGTTTTGAGAAAGTATAAAATGTCACGGGTACTTTATAAATTTTTACGAAGTTAAAAATAGAGAACTTTGGCTACAAATTGGAACATCTTTTTAAATTGAAATCGTGTATTGTAAATCTTCCGAGTAATCTAAGTTAAGTTAAATATTTTAGAAAGACTAGTTTGATAAATGTTAAAACAAACCGTTGGGAAGGTTAGTACGATAGGTGTGCACATTAGAAGAGAGGTGGGTATTTTCTCAAGAGAGGGACGTACTAATATGTTGTTGCATTGGCCTGTATCAATTTAAATACTTGCTAAACGTATTTTGAATCAAACACACTTTCGGGCTCTGACCCGTTTCTTTTTCTCTCTCTCTCTTGTACATATATGTATATTTTCAGGTGCCCAGCCACAGGGGCGTCTTGCTTAGGATCCATTGAGAAGAACGAGCTGCAGCTTAGGTGGGAGTTGCAGGTCACTTGAGTAGACGGCTTCCGTTATTGACTCCACTCCTAGTACTCTCATTTATTGGGCACGTGTCGCCCCTTTTCATCATTTCATTTGTTGTTGGGACATTTATATTCCAGTTAATTCCGGTATTGTTCTATGGGATTTATTCAGGATGGATTTGTGATTTTAGTTTCATATGTTGACATTCGATTGACGAATGTATTATGTTATTTGGCTTTTTGTGGTGTGATTCTTAATTGTAGAAATGTTGTTTTAAATAAATAAATCTTTTTCTTTAATTAAAATTTGGAAAGTTTGTATGAAAATTGTTTTTGACACTTAGCTTAATTATTTAGGGTGTTAAATTGGAAAATTATTTTATCGACAGTGATGCTGAGAATGAACCAACTGTTAACCTTGATTTAATTTAATAAAGGAGTGATCGCGCGGTATTTAATTAGGCGGAGTGTCACAATTAATTCATTCGGGTTTATCCGGACGGTGGATATTAAAATGGATGATTCTGAATATTACTTAAAGATATTTAGGTAATATATGAATGTGATTTCATTGATATGACTGTATGATATAAATTCGGTTATTTATATTTTTAGTCAGACACGGTATGGGACGTGTCGGGACTAGTTTATTAAATTAAAAAGAAAATTTATTTTCTATCGATCTAATAGTCATTTCGACTGCACTGTTGCGTCCGGAAGGTTCGAAATAGTCAGAAAAGTCTATTTGGATGTAAATTTTTAGTCTCGGGTCATTTGGAAATGAATAGACAATCCGAAAGGGCATTTTGGTCATTTTTCTAGGGGGATGAATAGTGATTTCGGATTTGGCACTATTATAAGTATTGGTAGATTAAGTGTATGGGGGTTATTCATCTTCTCTTCACAAATAAGAGAAGCCATCTTCCTAGAGAGAGTGTAAGAGTGCTTGGGAAGGGAAAAGCACACTTGGGAAGGAGAAGAACAAGAACCAAGGTTCACCACCACCAACCACCACCGGAGTTTAACCGGAGAAGGGACAACCAACTGAAATATATAACACCAAAGGATCAGACCTACAAAAAATTCAAGTGTTTGATAATGGCAATTTAAGTTTGTATATTGTCCATGTTAGAATAATATGAAAAGAGAAGATGATTATTGTTTGGAAGAAATAATGGAGTATTAAATGGATTTCTGGAAAACTGAAATGATATAGGAATTTAACGCATGTTTTAGGATGATATTAATCCAAGAAATAGTCATGAATCTGTTGAAGAAATTATAAAAACCATTTATGTGTTCTTAAAGATGATATGTTGATAATTTCTGGAAATAAGGAGATAAACATGCTTTTTAATCCAATCCCTTGATGATTCTAGGATGTTTAGAGTATTGGAAATCATTCATATATGTTGATATATCATGTAGTAAAGATTATAAGTTATTTTGGAGGTTAATATGAAGGTTTGAATGAGTAAAAATGGTGAAACCCGTAGTTGCTGAAATGCAGAAAAACCAGGCTGTGACCTGAGTGATCAATCGATCGACCCCTACCTTCGATCGATCGACCTCCCCAGAATATGTAAAGTTGTTTCTTTTTAAATGTTGATTCTTATCCCAAAACTTTTGTGGATCCTTGGGGATTATTATTTGGAGATTATGGGACTTAGAAAATATCAGTAAACCCTTGATAAGATTTGAATTAATTCTAATATGGATTCAAGTGATTAAAATGAAGAAAATTATTTCGAACGGAATTTCGGTTGCTAGATTCATTTGTTAAATTCTAAATGGAGATGTATGAGGATTAAAGATAGTACCAGTAGGGGTGATTGAATATAACACCTGGGTATCCTTAAGTTTACAAGAGGGTTTAATCCAAAGTGAAAGAAGATGTGTTTATAAGAGACTTAAAACTATCGATTTAAACCTTAATTAAAAGGAGAACTAAACTCGTAGTAGTTCGGGAGAAATAATGTTATGGACCAGTAGGATATTAGTGATTTCTTACTGAATATAAGATGAAGAAAATCCTATTTGAATCTTGTGAGATGGGAGTTTAGAACACATTTGATTGAAAGAGGGTATGAGGTTATCCCGATCGCGTTGTTGAAGTTTTTGGACCTCCTCGATCGACAAAGTTAAGTAGTAGTGTATTGGAGGTGTTCCTTGTTTGGATTTCGCTTTGGGAGACGCTCCGCGCATGAACCTTAACGACGTCGTTAGTGGAGAGATGTTATAGGATGCGAGGATAATTAAATTATGAAGTAAAGATATGATATTTTAATACGTGGAATTAAAAAGAGATATAATGCTACGTATGGGAAATATCTTAGGGTAGTGATAATTACCTTATTGATATTATATTATAGGTATGATAATACCTATTTGATTGATTGATGATTTATGTGTATGACATACCTAGCTTACTTGCTATCGGTGGGAGGTTTACGCGTTAGGGCAGTCATATCCTGATGAATCCATGGGATATTTGATTTGTCGCTCGAGAACATAAGTCTATGAAAGACTTATCGGGGAGTTGATAAGTCCGCTGACTGTGGGTACGTAGGTATGTGCGTGAACCATGGATACGAGAAATATGTTCGCCTCCAATTTGTTTGTTGTTGTTTGTGGTTCGTGGAATCTTACTGAACCTGTAGTCCCCTATTCGGCGACCTGCAATGATGGGACATGATAGCAGAGTAATGCATTGCACCACAGCTATGACTCGGGGTGCCGTATTATATATGAATATATATATAATGGATTAAATGGTTACATGAATATATTGTGGTTAAATCTATCTATGGTGATAATTGTAGATAAAGGTGAATAGAGAAAGATAATGGAACTAAGTGAATGAATGATTATGCTTATAGAATTGAAAAGCTTAACTCATGTTAATGAGAAACGATGCATATTAATGAGTAATGATTCATGATAATGAGAAACTAATCATATAAAGGAGAAATGTAAATAAATAATAATGTGACGTATGGTATGGGACATACGGGGATTATGATATGGGAATGGAATTTATAATATGGAGACTAGAAAAGAAGAACCATTAACTAGGAGGTTAATAGGAAACGTTAAGTGTGCACTCTAGTTGAGAGGTGAGAATTGCAAGAGAGAGTTGGATCTAACATGTACATAATAAATGCTTTATTGCACTTGTTAAATACTTGCTGTTTTAAAAATAATCTACACATTCGGGCTCTGACCTGTTTCCTTGCATATTTTCTCTTCTATTGTATCTCTATATCAGGTGTCCAGCAACAGGGATGCCAACCATAGTTGATTGTGACGAGCTATGGAGTTATGAAAGTTTTGCTTAGACGCTTGTCGTCTTTTTTATTCATAGTATTCTTACATAGGGCATGTCGCCCAAAGGATTTCAGTTATCATTTTCTGTCAGAGTTAAATACTATTGTATTTGTGTCTTTTTAATACATTTAACATTGTTGGGATTATTGTAAAGGATTTATATTATTTGGGAATGTTTATTCGAGTTGCATTTAAATTCTTTTGAGTTATTGATTGTGTTATCTATGTTGTAGAGTAAAATGTGTTGTGTTATTCTTAAACTAGAAATGGATTTTGTTAAATTAAGATTTGGAAAGTTTTTAACACCAGCTTAATTGAGTTTTGGGTGAGTTGTAAATGTTTTCGACAGTGATGCTAAGAATGAGCCAACTGTATATTCTGTTTTAATTTGGTATGGGACTGGCCACCCGGTATTTAATTATGCGGGGTGTTACAGGTGGTATCAGAGCATCAGGTTCTAGTGTCCTTTAGGATCTGTACGGCTTATTGTGTCTTCAGCTTAGCGTTCTTTGATGTAGAGCCCTATGAGTAGGATTATTGCTTTTCTATTTACGCTTACGATCTTAAGCTATTTTGAGATATCAAATACTGATAGTGTTCTCTCATTTCAGATGCCTCCTCGACGTGCACCTCAGCCCGCCCCAGCTCGGGTCCAATGACTGCAGCCGAAGTTGCTGCAATTGTCGCTCAGGCAGTCAATGCTGCCGTAGCTGCTATTCAGCAGGCTCCCGCACTGGCACCGGTTGTGCCACCGGCGCAAGGGCAAGTGTTTCTTACTGCATGGGAACGAGCGAGGGATGCCTTTCAGAAAGCGCACCCACCTGAGTTTCAGGGAGGATCAGATGTTGTGACTACTAGCCAATGGAAGAAAGATATCCAACGGCACTTGAGAATGATTGAATGCACTGAGGTTCAACGTCAAATACTAGCCACATTCAAGCTAGTAGGGGCAGCTTTGCAATGGTGGGAAGCTACGACCACTATGGAGGAGAGGGACACAATGACTATCCAAGACCTTTGGATACGGTTTGATGGGAAGTATTTTCCTTCCGCCATCCAGACAGAGATGAGGCGGAAGCTACTTGATTTGAAACAGGGAGAGAAAACTGTGGCGGAATATGAGGAAGAGTTTACGAGATTAACTAATTTGGTACCAGCTGAAGTACCTACTGAGGAGAGGAGAGTCCTAATGTTCACTGATGGGTTGAACTATAAAATTCGCCAACATTTATTGGGGAATCTTTCACTACGTACGTATGCAGATGTTCTTAATGCTGCAATGCTCCACTGCCAAGATAACCGCTTCCATAATCAGGGTGTCAAGCGGGGGTTTGGGTCAGGCCTGCAAGGCAAGACTATTGGGGGCAGTTCTAGTGGGACTCAGCCAGGGCAGAGTCATCAGCGTCAGAGTGAGCAGGGTTCCCAGACAGGGGACAATACAAAGCGTTTGCGATCTGGAGATTCTCGATTTGAGGATAGAGGTATTGGGCAAGGACAACAGGGCCATCAGGGCCAGAGACAGGCTCATCAGGGCCAAGGGAAGGGAGGTAATGGCCAGCAGGTTCAGGGTCAACAGGGGCAAGGTGGTGGAAAGTTTGCGGGAAAATGTTTCGTGTGTGGCAAGTATGGCCATAAACGTCAAGATTGTCCTGAGAAAGACAAATTCCCTCAGCAACAATATGCTCGACAGGAGCCACAGGTACCAGTGTTTCCACCAGCTGCTCTTCCAGCTCCAGCTCCGGTGCTAGCACTACCTCCCATTCCAGCAGCACCCGCGCAGCAAGGTCAGTACGGGCGTGTATATAACGTCCATCAGGCAGTGAATCAACAACCACCACCCGCGAATGAGGGTGTGTTTTCTATCTAAGGATTATGAATCGTATATTGATTTTGTTACGATTAATGTCGTGTGGGCAAAAGGGTTGCTAAACTTAGCCTATAGCACTGTTATTTACGTAGACTCATTGAGGGGTGTGGGACACCTTTATATTACTTGTTATCATGTGGGCTTGATTTTTATGGGATTACTTACCTAGAGCATGTCCGAGTGTGATTTGACTATCGGCGTGCAATGACTTGTGGTATATGAGAGCATATGTCTGCATCTTGTCTTCTATAAAAGAGTAGATGCGTAGACCCTATTTGAAATCGATAAAAGCAAATTTTTGTTTTAAATTCGATAAACCTGATATTATTTTTTTTTTAAACCAAAATTTTTATATTATTGACTAAGGACCTTAGGAGTTTCGATGACCGACTACTTTAGGAAGTAGTGTATCGGGGTGGTTCCTTGTTTGGATTTCGCTTGCGAGACACCCCACGCATGAAACTAATAACCGTTGGGAGTCGAAATAAGTTAGGTCTTTGGGAAACGAGTTTATAACCTTTGCGAAACTTTTAATATTGAAAGCGGTACGAGAGGGTGTATGGACGCCCTGGATGATTGGATTGTAGTATTTTTCATAATTGTGAAAAAGGTAAGTAATTGAGACTTAAGGATTTATTTGTTCACTACGAGAGGATCATTTTTCCCAAGTTTGTTACGAGGACGGTATAGAGAAGTTTAGATAAAGTCTAAATTTGATTCAGTTGAAACGATATGGTGAGGCTTGGCGTATAACATCGATATGGACTTTGTTAATGTACTGTATGGGCGGTATATCTTGGATTTCTTGCGATGTGAGATTTATACTCGGAGTTGACCTTACCGGTATAACTTATATTCCTGAATTTCGGGACGAAATTCGGTTATAAGGGGGGAAGTATGTAATACCCCGTAATTTTAAATGTCTTTTAAAATGGGTTATATTTTAAATTAATGGATTAATTAGATTTTATTATTAATTAATTCATTCGTGTTTATCCGGACGGTGGATATTAAAATGGATGTTTCTGAATATTACTTAAAGATATTTAGGTAATATATGAAGGTGATGTCATTGATATGACTGTATGATATAAATTCGGTAATTTATATTTTTAGTCAGACACGGTATGGGACGTGTCGGGACTAGTTTATTAAATTAAAAAGGAAATTTATTTTCTATCGATCTAATAGTAATTTCGACTGCGTCGTTGCGTCCGGAAGGTTCGAAATAGTCAGAAAAGTCTATTTGGATGTAAATTTTGAGTCTCGGGTCATTTGGAAATGAATAGATAACCCGAAAGGGCATTTTGGTCATTTTTCTAGGGGGGATGAATAGTGATTTCGGATTTGGCACTATTATAAGTATTGGTAGATTAAGTGTATGGGGGTTATTCATCTCTTCTTCAAAAATAAGAGCAGCCATCTTCCTAGAGAGAGTGTAAGAGTGCTTGGAAAGGGAAAAGCCCACTTGGGAAGGAGAAGAACAAGAACCAAGGTTCACCACCACCAACCACCACCGGAGTTTGACCGGAGAAGGGACAACCAACTGAAATATACTACACCAAAGGATCAGACCTACAGAAAAGGCAAGTGTTTGATAATGGCAATTTAAGTTTGTATATTGTCCATGTTAGAATAATATGAAAAGAGAAGATTATTATTGTTTGGAAGAAATAATGGAGTATTAAATGGATTTCTGGAAAACTGAAATGATATAGGAATTTAACGCATGTTTTAGGATGATATTAATCCAAGAAATAGTCATGAATCTGTTGAAGAAATTATAAAAACCATTGATGTGTTCTTAAAGATGATATGTTGATAATTTCTGGAAATAAGGAGATAAACATGCTTTTTAATCCAATCCCTTGATGATTCTAGGATGTTTAGAGTATTAGAAATCGTTCATATATGTTGATATATCATGTAGTAAAGATTATAATTTATTTTGGAGGTTAATATGAAGGTTTTAATGAGTAAAAATGGTGAAACCCGTAGTTGCTGAAATGCAGAAAAACCAGGCTGTGACCTGAGTGATCGATCGATCGAACCCTACCTTCGATCGATCGACCTCCCTAGAATATGTAAAGTTGTTTCTTTTTAAATATTGATTCTTATCCCAAACTTTTGTGGATCCTTGGGGATTATTATTTGGAGATTATGGGACTTAGAAAATATCAGTAAACCCTTGATAAGATTTGAATTAATTCTAATATGGATTCAAGTGATTAAAATGAAGAAAATTATTTCGAACGGAATTTCGGTTGCTAGATTCATTTGTTAAATTCTAAATGGATATGTATGAGGATTAAAGATAGTACCAGTAGGGGTGATTGAATATAACACCTGGGTATCCTTAAGTTTACAAGAGGGTTTAATCCAAAGTGAAAGAAGATGTGTTTATAAGAGACTTAAACTATCGATTTAAACCTTAATTAAAAGGAGAACTAAACTCGTAGTAGTTCGGGAGAAATAATGTTATGGACCAGTAGGATATTAGTGATTTCTTACTGAATATAAGATGAAGAAAATCCTATTTGAATCTTGTGAGATGGGAGTTTAGAACACATTTGATTGAAAGAGGGTATGAGGTTATCCCGATCGCGTTGTTGAAGTTTTCGGACCTCCTCGATCGACAAAGTTAAGTAGTAGTGTATTGGAGGGGTTCCTTGTTTGGATTTCGCTTTGCGAGATGCTCCGCGCATGAACCTTATGTGACACCCCGACTAATTAAATACCGGGTAGCTACTCCTTTATTAAATTAATTCAAAATGCCAAGTTGGCTCAGTTAATAGCATCACTGTCGAAAACATTTTAAATTTACTAACCACCTAGTGTTTAAAAAGCAAGTTGCCAAATTTTAATTTAAGTCTGATTAACATGCAACAAATGTAATGAAGAAATAAACAACACCATTCCCCATACTGAAGTAAAATGAATAACCATCACATAACAGTAAATAAAGTCTGGAGGAAAAACTCCTCACTACAATCCCACAACTGAAATAAATAAACTGAAACAATACATGCTAAAGTCTGAAAACTGAAATGTAACAGATGTCTCTAAAGAAATGGGCAACATGCCCTGCAACTGATAGATGGTGACTCTGGAATCCAAAAGACAGAAGCGTCTACATGCAAATCCCTGTAGCTTCCACAAGCAGCTACAACTCGTCACCTGAATGAGTATCCTATGTTTGGTGTCCTTGTGGCTGGGCACCTAAAATGGTTTTACAAAGAAAAAGAGATTTGAAAAGCAAACGGGTCAGAGCCCGAATGTGGAGTTATATTTTAAAAACCTGCAAGTGCTTTAAAAACATTTAAAACATTAAATGCAAAGTACATGTTAGGACGTACACTCGCATGATATTCTCACCCCTCGTCTAACTGTGCACTCCTAACGTAAGTACCCATCTATAACGACCCGTACTACTAGCTAAGTGACAACATAACTAGCTAGACTACCAAAGGTTCTACCCATATTACTTGGTTCCATTCACATATAGCGCTCGTAATTATATAGGGATTTAACGTAAACTCAGATACTCAACATGCAAAATTTATAACTATCAGTTAACTCGTTATATTTCTCGAAACAACACCGTAATATATATACAACATTAACATGAGGATTCCCATTAATTTAAATGTATATTATCACATCGTAAATATACAATACAAGCACCCCGCGAACTAAGCTGTGGTGCACACATACTCTGCTATCCATCCCGGTACATCACGTACATAAGGATCACATATTCCGAATCTCTCAGGAATAGTTCAGATAACACAAATCACAAATAGTGGAGGCGAACACAGTCACCATCACATGGGTCACGCACATACCTACGCTCCCATGATCAGCGGACTTATTAATATCACAATAAGTCTTTCTATGACCTATGTTCATCGAGGTATCAGTCTATATCCCCCCGTAGGCACACAAGGATTAGAGGGTCCTAAGCGCACGCAAACCTCCCGTGATAGCAAGTATGGTATGTATGTCATACACACAATCCATATACCAATACTAAGTAAACACACATCTTAGTTATACCGTATTTTAATCGTAGTACATATCGCATTCTCGCACTAACTATATTTATCACAATCTATACTATTCCGGTTTGTAATTATACGCGCTATAATTTCTCACGTCGTAGTAGACACTCACGTCTCAACCCAAACCGTACATGTAACACAACTCTCGTATGTCAACTCCTCCTCATAAATACCCAAATGTCCCAAGTCTATCCCTATATCATCAAAGAAATGCTATCTATATCCTCGAACAAGTTTACGGGTCTCTAAAAATCGAAACAGTCCAAAAAGGACCAAACTGTCAACTCGTTAGAAGTCTCGTTTGAACGAGTGTTCGAACGAGTTTGGACTGTCAGCTCGTTAGAAGTCTCGTTCGAACGAGATCCAGTTCGTTCGAACGAACTGTCCCTTCTAACGATATCTCGTTCGAACGAGATATCGAACGAAATTCCTACTCGCTAGCAACGACTGGTCAACTCGTTAGAAGCTCGTTCGAACGAGTTCGTTCGAACGACCTGGGGACTGCTTCTAACGAGCTACCAAATTCGGCCCAGATTTTCCCCAATTCGTTTTTCACCATTTTTATCACTTCTAATATCTTCCAAGGTTCATCCCAATAACGTCTTAGGGTCTCTAATTCATCCTAAACATATTTACATCATCTCTTAACATGTTTTCAAGGATTGAATCATCATAACATCAACTAAATTTACAAATCTCTACACTTTTCCCAATTTCTCTAGAACATGAACCCTAGGTTTATATCATCATCAAATCCCAGAATTTATTTCGTTTTAATTCCTTCAAATCACAATTAATATAAGGGAAATCATCTACCTATCATACTACATGCAATTCTCTTCACAATTTTCAAGTTCTAAACTTCAAACTACATGGGTTTTCATTATCTTTCAAGAACAGTTGTAATTTATCAGTTTTCTAACATGGGGGAAACATTCTACGAATTTAAATATGATTAAAACACTTGCCTTGGTTTGATTTCTAATTCTGGTGTAGGTTTGGTGAAGATTCTGCAGAGTTTCCTCTCTCTCTAAGCTCCTTCTCCAATGGTGGCTTAAGGTGGCTAGGGTTTGATTTGGGGAAGATTGTAAACCTAATGTTAGCCTTCGTAGTTTAAAGGGTTAATATGGGTTGGTTATGGGCTTAGTGGGTCAATATCCACATCAGATTTAATTAACCAATTTTCGTCACTTTTAATTCCTCAAAATGTAAAATTACCAAAATACCCTTTAAGTTGCCGGTATGGCCTAAAAATACCCCGGAACCCAAACTATACCCCCGGCTAGTGATTTCTGACTATCTCGACCCTTCCGGACGCGTTGGCGCACTCAAAACGACCATACGGATTATAGATTTTAAATTCACTTTTATTATCAAAATATTACAACGTGACGCGGCGGTCCCACGCGTCTCAACAAAATTTCCAAATTGCCGTATATAAATCTCACGACAAATTTTATAATACCAAATACATAGATAATCATTTATGCACATAATCAAATACCAATTCGCATCTCATTAGTATTTATAACCCGGATTAATTTCCAATTAATACGCAATTTAATTAATTAATCCTAAAAATAAATATAGTCAAAAGTACGGGGTATTACACCTTAACGACGTCGTTAGTGGGGAGATGTTATAGGATGCGAGGATAATTAAATTATGAAGTAAAGATATGATATTTTAATTCTTGGAATTAAAAAGAGATATAATGCTACGTATGGGAAATATCTTAGGGTAGTGATAATTACCTTATTGATATTATATTATAGGTATGATAATACCTATTTGATTGATTGATGATTTATGTGTATGACATACCTAGCTTACTTGCTATCGGTGGGAGGTTTACGCGTGAGGGAAGTCATATCCTGATGAATCCATGGGATATTTGATTTGTCGCTCGAGAACATAAGTCTATGAAAGACTTATCGGGGAGTTGATAAGTCCGATGACTGTGGGTACGTAGGTATGTGCGTGAACCATGGATACGAGAAATATGTTCGCCTCCAATTTGTTTGTTGTTGTTTGTGGTTCGTGGAATCTTACCGAACCTGTAGTCCCCTATTCGGCGACCTGCAATGATGGGACATGATAGCAGAGTAATGCATTGCACCACAGCTATGACTCGGGGTGCCGTATTATATATGAATATATATATAATGGATTAAATGGTTACATGAATATATTGTGGTTAAATCTATCTACGGTGATAATTGTAGATAAAGGTGAATAGAGAAAGATAATGGAACTAAGTGAATGAATGATTATGCTTATAGAATTGAAAAGCTTAACCCATGTTAATGAGAAACGATGCATATTAATGAGTAATGATTCATGATAATGAGAAACTAATCATATAAAGGAGAAATGTAAATAAATAATAATGTGACGTATGGTATGGGACATACGGGGATTATGATATGGTAATGGAATTTATAATATGGAGACTAGAAAAGAAGAACCATTAACTAGGAGGTTAATAGGAAACGTTAAGTGTGCACTCTAGTTGAGAGGTGAGAATTGCAAGTGAGAGTTGGATCTAACATGTACATAATAAATGCTTTATTGCACTTGTTAAATACTTGCTGTTTTAAAAATAATCTACACATTCGGGCTCTGACCTGTTTCCTTGCATATTTTCTCTTCTATTGTATCTCTATATCAGGTGTCCAGCAACAGGGATGCCAACCATAGTTGATTGTGACGAGCTATGGAGTTATGAAAGTTTTGCTTAGACGCTTGTCATCTTTTTTATTCATAGTATTCTTACATAGGGCATGTCGCCCAAAGGATTTCAGTTATCATTTTCTGTCAGAGTTAAATACTATTGTATTTGTGTCTTTTTAATACATTTAACATTGTTGGGATTATTGTAAAGGATTTATATTATTTGGGAATGTTTATTCCAGTTGCATTTAAATTCTTTTGAGTTATTGATTGTGTTATCTATGTTGTAGAGTAAAATGTGTTGTGTTATTCTTAAACTAGAAATGGATTTTGTTAAATTAAGATTTGGAAAGTTTTTAACACCAGCTTAATTGAGTTTTGGGTGAGTTGTAAATGTTTTCGACAGTGATGCTAAGAATGAGCCAACTGTATATTCTGTTTTAATTTGGTATGGGACTGGCCACCCGGTATTTAATTATGCGGGGTGTTACAGGTGGTATCAGAGCATCAGGTTCTAGTGTCCTTTAGGATCTGTACGGCTTATTGTGTCTTCAGCTTAGCGTTCTTTGATGTAGAGCCCTATGAGTAGGATTATTGCTTTTCTATTTACGCTTACGATCTTAAGCTATTTTGAGATATCAAATACTGATAGTGTTCTCTCATTTCAGATGCCTCCTCGACGTGCACCTCAGCCCGCCCCAGCTCGGGTCCAATGACTGCAGCCGAAGTTGCTGCAATTGTCGCTCAGGCAGTCAATGCTGCCGTAGCTGCTATTCAGCAGGCTCCCGCACTGGCACCGGTTGTGCCACCGGCGCAAGGGCAAGTGTTTCTTACTGCATGGGAACGAGCGAGGGATGCCTTTCAGAAAGCGCACCCACCTGAGTTTCAGGGAGGATCAGATGTTGTGACTGCTAGCCAATGGAAGAAAGATATCCAACGGCACTTGAGAATGATTGAATGCACTGAGGTTCAACGTCAAATACTAGCCACATTCAAGCTAGTAGGGGCAGCTTTGCAATGGTGGGAAGCTACGACCACTATGGAGGAGAGGGACACAATGACTATCCAAGACCTTTGGATACGGTTTGATGGGAAGTATTTTCCTTCCGCCATCCAGACAGAGATGAGGCGGAAGCTACTTGATTTGAAACAGGGAGAGAAAACTGTGGCGGAATATGAGGAAGAGTTTACGAGATTAACTAATTTGGTACCAGCTGAAGTACCTACTGAGGAGAGGAGAGTCCTAATGTTCACTGATGGGTTGAACTATTAAATTCGCCAACATTTATTGGGGAATCTTTCACTACGTACGTATGCAGATGTTCTTAATTCTGCAATGCTCCACTGCCAAGATAACCGCTTCCATAATCAGGGTGTCAAGCGGGGGTTTGGGTCAGGCCTGCAAGGCAAGACTATTGGGGGCAGTTCTAGTGGGACTCAGCCAGGGCAGAGTCATCAGCGTCAGAGTGAGCAGGGTTCCCAGACAGGGGACAATACAAAGCGTTTGCGATCTGGAGATTCTCGATTTGAGGATAGAGGTATTGGGCAAGGACAACAGGGCCATCAGGGCCAGAGACAGGCTCATCAGGGCCAAGGGAAGGGAGGTAATAGCCAGCAGGTTCGGGGTCAACAGGGGCAAGGTGGTGGAAAGTTTGCGGGAAAATGGTTCGTGTGTGGCAAGTATGGCCATAAACGTCAAGATTGTCCTGAGAAAGACAAATTCCCTCAGCAACAATATGCTCGACAGGAGCCACAGGTACCAGTGTTTCCACCAGCTGCTCTTCCAGCTCCAGCTCCGGTGCTAGCACTACCTCCCATTCCAGCAGCACCCGCGCAGCAAGGTCAGTACGGGCGTGTATATAACGTCCATCAGGCAGTGAATCAACAACCACCACCCGCGAATGAGGGTGTGTTTTCTATCTAAGGATTATGAATCGTATATTGATTTTGTAACGATTAATGTCGTGTGGGCAAAAGGGTTGCTAAACTTAGCCTATAGCACTGTTATTTACGTAGACTCATTGAGGGGTGTGGGACACCTTTATATTACTTGTTATCATGTGGGCTTGATTTTTATGGGATTACTTACCTAGAGCATGTCCGAGTGTGATTTGACTATCGGCGTGCAATGACTTGTGGTATATGAGAGCATATGTCTGCATCTTGTCTTCTATAAAAGAGTAGATGCGTAGACCCTATTTGAAATCGATAAAAGCAAATTTTTGTTTTAAATTCGATAAACCTGATATTATTTTTTTTTTAAACCAAAATTTTTATATTATTGACTAAGGACCTTAGGAGTTTCGATGACCGACTACTTTAGGAAGTAGTGTATCGGGGTGGTTCCTTGTTTGGATTTCGCTTGCGAGACACCCCACGCATGAAACTAATAACCGTTGGGAGTCGAAATAAGTTAGGTCTTTGGGAAACGAGTTTATAACCTTTGCGAAACTTTTAATATTGAAAGCGGTACGAGAGGGTGTATGGACGCCCTGGATGATTGGATTGTAGTATTTTTCATAATTGTGAAAAAGGTAAGTAATTGAGACTTAAGGATTTATTTGTTCACTACGAGAGGATCATTTTTCCCAAGTTTGTTACGAGGACGGTATAGAGAAGTTTAGATAAAGTCTAAATTTGATTCAGTTGAAACGATATGGTGAGGCTTGGCGTATAACATCGATATGGACTTTGTTAATGTACTGTATGGGCGGTATATCTTGGATTTCTTGCGATGTGAGATTTATACTCGGAGTTGACCTTACCGGTATAACTTATATTCCTGAATTTCGGGACGAAATTCGGTTATAAGGGGGGAAGTATGTAATACCCCGTAATTTTAAATGTCTTTTAAAATGGGTTATATTTTAAATTAATGGATTAATTAGATTTTATTATTAATTAATTCATTCGGGTTTATCCGGACGGTGGATATTAAAATGGATGTTTCTGAATATTACTTAAAGATATTTAGGTAATATATGAATGTGATGTCATTGATATGACTGTATGATATAAATTCGGTAATTTATATTTTTAGTCAGACACGGTATGGGACGTGTCGGGACTAGTTTATTAAATTAAAAAGGAAATTTATTTTCTATCGATCTAATAGTAATTTCAACTACGTCGTTGCGTCCGGAAGGTTCGAAATAGTCAGAAAAGTCTATTTGGATGTAAATTTTGAGTCTCGGGTCATTTGGAAATGAATAGACAACCCGAAAGGGCATTTTGGTCATTTTTCTAGGGGGGATGAATAGTGATTTCGGATTTGGCACTATTATAAGTATTGGTAGATTAAGTGTATGGGGGTTATTCATCTCCTCTTCAAAAATAAGAGCAGCCATCTTCCTAGAGAGAGTGTAAGAGTGCTTGGGAAGGGAAAAGCCCACTTGGGAAGGAGAAGAACAAGAACCAAGGTTCACCACCACCAACCACCACCGGAGTTTGACCGGAGAAGGGACAACCAACTGAAATATACTACACCAAAGGATCATACCTACAGAAAAGGCAAGTGTTTGATAATAGCAATTTAAGTTTGTATATTGTCCATGTTAGAATAATATGAAAAGAGAAGATTATTATTGTTTGGAAGAAATAATGGAGTATTAAATGGATTTCTGGAAAACTGAAATGATATAGGAATTTAACGCATGTTTTAGGATGATATTAATCCAAGAAATAGTCATGAATCTGTTGAAGAAATTATAAAAACCATTGATGTGTTCTTAAAGATGATATGTTGATAATTTCTGGAAATAAGGAGATAAACATGCTTTTTAATCCAATCCCTTGATGATTCTAGGATGTTTAGAGTATTAGAAATCGTTCATATATGTTGATATATCATGTAGTAAAGATTATAAGTTATTTTGGAGGTTAATATGAAGGTTTGAATGAGTAAAAATGGTGAAACCCGTAGTTGCTGAAATGCAGAAAAACCAGGCTGTGACCTGAGTGATCGATCGATCGACCCCTACCTTCGATCGATCGACCTCCCCAAAATATGTAAAGTTGTTTCTTTTTAAATATTGATTCTTATCCCAAAACTTTTGTGGATCCTTGTGGATTATTATTTGGAGATTATGGGACTTAGAAAATATCAGTAAACCCTTGATAAGATTTGAATTAATTCTAATATGGATTCAAGTGATTAAAATGAAGAAAATTATTTCGAACGGAATTTCGGTTGCTAGATTCATTTGTTAAATTCTAAATGGAGATGTATGAGGATTAAAGATAGTACCAGTAGGGGTGATTGAATATAACACCTGGGTATCCTTAAGTTTACAAGAGGGTTTAATCCAAAGTGAAAGAAGATGTGTTTATAAAAGACTTGAAACTATCGATTTAAACCTTAATTAAAAGGAAAACTAAACTCGTAGTAGTTCGGGAGAAATAATGTTATGAACCAGTAGGATATTAGTGATTTCTTACTGAATATAAGATGAGGAAAATCCTTTTTGAATCTTGTGAGATGGGAGTTTAGAACACATTTGATTGAAAGAGGGTATGAGGTTATCCCGATCGCATAGTTGAAGTTTTCGGACCTCCTCGATCGACAAAGTTAAGTAGTATTGTATGGAGGGGTTCCTTGTTTGGTTTTCGCTTTGCGAGACGCTCCGTGCATGAACCTTAACGACATCGGTAGTGGAGAGATGTTATAGGATGCGAGGATAATTAAATTATGAAGTAAAGATATGATATTTTAATACGTGGAATTTAAAAGTGATATAATGCTACGTATGGGAAATATCTTAGGGTAGTGATAATTACCTTATTGATATTATATTATAGGCATGATAATACCTATTTGATTGATTGATGATTTATGTGTATGACATACCTAGCTTACTTGCTATCGGTGGGAGGTTTACGCGTGAGGGCAGTCATATCCTGATGAATCCATGAGATTTTTGATTTGTCGCTCGAGAACATAGGTCTATGAAAGACTTATCGGGGAGTTGATAAGTCCGCTGACTGTGGGTACGTAGGTATGTGCGTGACCCATGGATACGAAAACTATGTTCGCCTCCAATTTGTTTGTTGTTGTTTGTGGTTCGTGGAATCTTACCGAACCTGTAGTCCCCTATTCGGCGACCTGCAATGATGGGACATGATAGCAGAGTAATGCATTGCACCACAGCTGTGACTCGGGGTGCCGTATTATATATGAATATATATATAATGGATTAAGTGGTTACATGAATATATTGTGGTTAAATCTATCTACAGTGATAATTGTAGATAATGGTGAATAGAGAAAGATAATGGAACTAAGTGAATGAATGATTATGCTTATAGAATTGAAAAGCTTAACTCATGTTAATGAGAAACGATGCATATTAATGAGTAATGATTCATGATAATGAGAAACTAATCATATAAAGGAGAAATGTAAATAAATAATAATGTGACGTATGGTATGGGACATACGGGGATTATGATATGGGAATGGAATTTATAATATGGAGACTAGAAAAGAAGAACCATTAACTAGGAGGTTAATAGGAAACGTTAAGTGTGCACTCTAGTTGAGAGGTGAGAATTTCAAGTGAGAGTTGGATCTAACATGTACATAATAAATGCTTTATTGCACTTGTTAAATACTTGCTGTTTTAAAAATAATCTACACATTCGGGCTCTGACCCGTTTCCTTGCATATTTTCTCTTCTATTGCATCTCTATATCAGGTGTCCAGCAACAGGGATGCCAACCATAGTTGATTGTGACGAGCTATGGAGCTATGAAATTTTTGCTTAGACGCTTGTCATCTTTTTGATTCATAGTATTCTTACATAGGGCATGTCGCCCAAAGGATTTCAGTTATCATTTTCTGTCAGAGTTAAATACTATTGTATTTGTGTCTTTTTAATACATTTAACATTGTTGGGATTATTGTAAAGGATTTATATTATTTGGGAATGTTTATTCCAGTTGCATTTAAATTCTTTTGAGTTATTGATTGTGTTATCTATGTTGTAGAGTAAAATGTGTTGTGTTATTCTTAAACTGGAAATGAATTTTGCTAAATTAAAATTTGGAAAGTTTTTAACACCAGCTTAATTGAGTTTTGGGTGAGTTGTAAATGTTTTTGACAGTGATGCTAAGAATGAGCCAACTGTATATTCTGTTTTAATTTGGTATGGGACTGGCCACCCGGTATTTAATTATGCGGGGTGTTACAGATTATATATGGACTCCTTGAAGGATTTTCTTTGCTTAAAGCAAAGATAAGAAGTACGTACTCAAATTGGATAACAATCAATTTAGATGTATATATATACAAACATCGTAATAAATATTTATCTAAGGAAGGGTATGAAAAAAGTCATATATGTCAATATGCCATTATAAAAGATGTGGTCCTAAAGATCTCATTTGAAATGCAAAATACCCAAATAAATGATTAAAAAATGAATAACCGGGGTAACTAGTTATTGTCTCGACCCGTAGATTGATTTTAGTTTATATTGAGCAGAGATCCATTAGTCAAATTAATTGAAAAATCCTGCAATGCTTTAACATTTAATAAGTGCACAATTTTATTATACCCATAATCTCAAGTCTTTAGATATTAAAATATTCATATCATCTTAAAGAGGATGACAAATATAAATTTGATCCAAAAGTTACATACTTGTACGTTATTAGTATATTACTATACATAATACAATACATGACACCAAACATAATAGTTACTGTCAATCTATTGGCAAGAAAAAATTACCACTGACTTGTAAAGCATGTGACTAATACCAATCATATTATGTGATATGTTGTGAAATTACTAGTGTGATACTTTTAAATCTAACCATTTACATCTGACCAGTTATGTATATACATGTTATCTATATGATCCTCACAAGGAACAATCAAAGCACTTATAACTTGCCTCAAACAACATATGTTCCTACTACTAATTATGAAGGCAATGGTGCCAGCATAACTCAAACTTTGGAGGCAACATCAAGAGAGATATGACCAACACATATCAAAGTTTTTGCATATAAGAACTCCAGAATAGTTATGCAATTAAAGTAAAATAGGTTAGATAAAGTGACATTTCTACCCTTCTTCACCAAAGGCTTATGGAGCTCAAGCTTCGGAAGAAAAATGAGATCAAAACGATGACCTATTTGATCTCTTCACCAAGTCATTGTCGAAAGCGACATTCCAGAAGTTTGTATATAAGACTGATATTTGTTGATTCAATCACCAGGCCACAATAAGGGGGAGTATCCAATCAGGGGGATTATCTTTTTAGGGGGAGAATAAAAGAACATGATTGTTGATGTAAAAAATTAGATCACTCTAATAATTCAATCACAGATAAATAAATGAGATAAAGAATTTTAAAGTGGTTCAGCCTTATAAGAATGGCCTACGTCCACTGTTTTGGTATTGCTGTTTGTATGGGAATTCTCGATTACAAGTTATCTCAAGAAATTCCGGTCTGGGGGTCCATTACAATGAGGATTGTACAATGTATTTATAGCCCTGAGGTTGTGATGTAAAAGGGTACTACATTAAATGCTATACATATGAAAGGGTAATACATTTAATGCCCTCTTTGCGTGTGCGTCTGAATGATAAGAATTTAATGAATAAGTTGAACTGTTGGTTATCCAGCTATTAATGCTTTGTTCGAGATGCAGCTCGGGCCGCCTAAGCTTCTTGGTATTCAAGAGTTCCTCGAAGAGGTTTGTTCCTCGGAGCGTATGAGTTCCTCGGAGTAAGCAGTGTTCCTCGGGGAACTAGTCTTCCTCGTTGTAGTCTTGTTCCTCAGAGCGAGTGGGTTCCTCGGAAGTGTTTGTAGTTGCCATGTAGATAGCCACGTGTCTTCATAGGATTGGTCCACGTCAGTAGATTAAATTTGGTATCAACAGAAGCCCCCAATGTTTCATAGTTCGAAATTTGAGGAGTATGGAACATTCTTTCTCGGAATATGGTAGCTTTAAATAGTCTTCCTGATTTTTAGGAGCATTTCCCTTGTATTTATTTTTCCTTCCCAATTCGTAGAATCATGCTTTTTTGGACTTTTCTGCGTGATTCGATTCCCGCGTCGCTTTTCATCTTTTTAGCCGCTGTTGTTCGCTTTGATTCCCGCGCCAATATTTAATGCCCTTTTAGCCGCCGGTAATGTAATCATCCTTTTTTGTAATCATTACTTCACCATTTCCCAAGGCAACGTTTTTAAACTTCACAGACACTCCCATCCTCTTCTACCTTTTCAAATTTTTATCTTCGAGTTTTTCATTGTCTTCTACTCTCTTGTGCGTTCATCTCTTCCGTCTTTCGTTGTCAACAGCTTCAGTCTTTTTCTGTAAGATCTTCTTCCTTCTTCTTCATTTCTTTATTCACCATGGTTTACCTTGTTGAGTCTCTTGAGAAGTTTCGTTCTAATTTCTCCATCCCCTCTTGGGTTGTCTTGGAAAAACTTTCTGAGCCTTCTGATTATTTCAATTTGGCTGAGGGACATTGGTTCCCCAGTCTCTTTTTTGCTGAATGTGGATTTTCTTTTCCACCCAATTCCTTGTGTCTGGAATTCTGTCAGTATTTCGATGTTGTTCCTGCATGAATATCTCCCAACACTTGGGGAATAGTTAATGGGGTGCATAGGTTAAATCAAGTGCATGGAACTCGTATAGGAATCCCAGAAATCATGTTCTGCTATAGATGGGCAGTCAATGAAAATATTTATTATTTAAAAACTAGATTTTTAAACAGAGCCTTAGTAGTTAATCTCCCTGATGCCAATAGGGATTATTTTGAACATGGGGTTGTCATAAAAAATTGGCAACACCCTCCATTGACTGGAGATGAGGTTTACCAGGGTCCCAGATGCCCTCCTTATGGCAATTGGATATGTTATTTTTATTTCATTTTATTTTGAAATTATGATTCTTTTGTGTTTGATAAAATGTGCCACTGATAACAATGTTTATTTATTTGCAGTTGATAGCAAGAGAAAGTGCCCCAAAGAGGCAGATGTCAACATAAGGCATTTGAAACTTATCTGGAGTCTGCATCAAAGTGTTGCCGACGAGCACATTAGATCAGCTTCGTATCTGCACCAGTACAAGAGCTACACCACTTCCTTCACTGCTCGTCCAATGATTAGTGAATCATAACCAGTTCCAGCTTCAACAAGCTCATCGCCTGAATCCCATATTCCTTTAAGCGAAAGGATGAAGAAAAGAAGAACTCCTGCTCTGTTTGAGAAAACCGCCTCCGGTTCTGGGGAGGTAAAAAGGATTAAGATTGATGTCCCAAGGGAGGGGACAAAGAAGACTGATGCAGCTCCTCCAGTTGCTCCTGCTAAAGTCGCCGAGAAGCCCGCTGTGGCTCCGAGCAGGTCTGTTGCTCCTGGAGAGGTGATTGTGATATCACCGACCAAGGGTTCTTCCTTGGTTGAATCTGTACCTGTTCCCCCGAGGAGGCTGAAGAAAAGCTCCTCGATCAATTTGGCTGACACCACTACTCAGCCCCCAACTGCTGGGACTGTAGTTCCCACTTTTGTTCCTCTGAGCTCTGCCATGAGCTCGGTGAAGTCCCGGACCATTCCCGAGGTCCGATGTAATGAAGATAATCTTACTCGGGACATGGTTACTTCTTTGGCTGCTCGTCATCTTGCTTCAGTAAGTCTCTTTACTTTCAATTTTTCATATTTCCTTTGTCATTTATGTTTCTAACTTGCTTTCTGTTTCTGTTCACAGTTGGCGAGCTGCTTTAACATAATCTTGAAGAAGGATGAGGCAATTAAAGCTTCATGCTCCTCGTCCAGCGTGGAGGGAGCTTTGGAGGAAGCTAAAAAATCTCTGGCAGATTCTCGCCAGACATATGCCACTGATAAGTCTGTCTGGGAGAAGAAGCTTGCCTCCACCGAGTAGGATAAAGCTCGAGCTGTTGAAGCCTCCAAAGAGTTGGAGAAGAAAAATAATGCCTTGGAGAAGACAAATAAAGAGCTCGAAGAGAAGCTCAAAGCAGCTGGAGAGCTGGAAAATAAACTCAAGGCTGCCGAGGAGGATTTGGCCAAACTTCAGGAAGTATGTCGGCAGAAGGAGGAGGCAGAAAATAAATTGAAGGATGCTGAGAACCTGTTGTTCGAGAAGCTTGCCTTGGAGAAGACCAAGAGGAAAGCTGCTGTGAAGAAGTCCTTCAGCTCTGGCTGGGACAAGGGGTGGAACAAGGGGTGTGCTGCCATGGTATCTCAAGTGGACTATGGCAGTCTAAAGTATTTTAAGGATAGATGGGTTGCTGCCCTTCAGGAAATGAAGGTCGACGAATCATTCGAGCTCTTCTAGCGACATATCCCTGGTCCCCCTCCTACTCCAGAAGAATTAGAAGAGGACGAAGCTACCTCTGAGGAGTCTTCAATGGTGATGGGAGATCACCCCCCAACCATCCAATATGCTGTCGAGCAAGTCATTTCTTCTTTCGAGCAACAGCTGGTGCTTTCCGAACAACCCACAGTTCCCTCCGAGCAACCTGCTTCCTCTTCCCAACCTCCCGAGAAGGTTTTGGGAGATAAGGAAAAGGTGTAGTGTTGGTCGGGCTTATCTTTATATTTTTCTTCTTTTGTCAAATGTAATCCAGAACTTGTAACTCTGAATTGTATGATCTAATAAAACTTGAATTTTCTTCCATACTGTTGTCTATTTTCTATTCACACTCTGCTTATTTTTCTTATTGATGATTTCTCTTTCTTTCTCTGCTAGTTTCTGGCTAGGATGGAACTGCTATCTGCCCATGATACAAAGTTGTTGCAGCAATGTAATGAGTACTTTAAGGCTGGTCACACAGACCTGAGTGCTGCACAAGTTGCTGACATCCTTGGTCATGATGCTTCAGAACAGGCAGTTGAAGCATATCAGTATTTGAAGTGTCTACTTGACCGAGCAGTGGCCAATAATGTGGCTTACTATGAAATGATCGAGGATCTCCAGTGCACCCTCGAAGACCTTCAGAATCAATACAAGGAATCAACTGCCCTGTTGCATGAGGGTTACGAGAAGAAATACAAGTTGATCATGGTTGACAAGGGCTACAAGAAGCTTTTTGTTGGGTATGATCTGAGGGAGAGGACTTTAAAGGGTGAGGTCGAGGAGTGCAGACAGACTGCCAAGTTACTAGAGCAAGAGAACAACAACTTTCAAAAAGAGCTATCACAATTGAAGTCTGCAGCCTCCACTTCCAGTGCCTTGATCCCAGTGACAGATGAGGGATTCTCGTTCCTAGAGGTTGAGAATGCCAAGTTGAGGGACGAGTTAGAGACTTTGAAGAGTTCTGGCACCTTTACATCTTCTCGCGGTCGAGCAAGAGCTCCTCGGGGACGAGGAAGAGCAGCTCGGGTTCTTGTCGAAGAACAGAGAACTCAGTCTGCCCTAGAGAACCAGGCCTTCCAGCTGATGGCGAAGAACCAAGCTTTATCTGACATGTCAAAGAAGATTAGGGACTTGGAAAAACAGTTCTCTGCGCAGAAGTCCGTCTTGGAGAATAAGGAGATTTTTATCAAGAATCTCCACGAGCAGCTAGAAAGGCTAACATATCAATTCCACAAACAGCCCAGGGAGTTCTGGATGGCTGGATACAACGAAGCATTATTCCACTTGGATGATCATATCCAGAATGCCAACAATGAGGGATACAAGCAAGGCTGGCTGAATGCCTTAGGTGTGTTGAAGCTCGAACAAGGTCATTATCTGTGGGATTATCATGATCCCGGGTTGCTCGACTTGCCTGTGCCACCATACAATTTGGAGATGGAATGGATCCCTGCTCGGGCCATTCCTTGGAGCTTAATTTCAAAGTACCTCGGTGACTACAATCTTCACTCTCAAATTGAGGTATCTCGTCCAGAGCATCTTTTAAATCGACCATCCGTGATGAATGTCAGGATGCTGAAGGATCTTAACTTTATCAATTCTCCTCAGTCTTTCAATGATCCGCCTGCTGGCGAGGAACCTGTGTCAAAAGCAGAGGGGAAGAGACCAGTATAATAGGAATTTTTGATGTAACAGTTAGTACACAAATCAATGTAACTTTAATTTCATTATCAATGTAATTTATTTTGAATTCAATGAAAGACTTTCATTTTTATTTGCAAATCTTAATTGCTATTGTCTTGTAAATATCAATACTTTACATTTATGCATATCTGTTAAAAATAACAATATTGTGATGTTCGTCGACCAATTCAGTAATAATTAAAAAGTTCCAAGTTTCAATAATATTGCTCGATCACTTAATAATAAAGTCACGAGTATCAACCAATCAAGGTTGTTAAATTATGCTTGTCGACCAACTACGGTTAGTGAGAGTTTATCCCCGACTAATCATACTTGGTAAATTTTTATCTTTTTCATAAAATGTGTCCGACCAACCAAGGTCGATAAATTCTCCTCGTCGACCAACTACAGTTAGTGGATTTTTATCTCTGACCAACCATATTTGGTACAGTTTGGAATATTTCGTTTCCTAGCCAAACAGGTTGGCATTTTTAGGAATATTTTTCCTCGTCGACCAACTACAGTTAGTGGGTTTTTATCCCCGACCAACCATACTTGGTACAGTTTGGAATATTTCGTTTCCTAGCCAAACAAGTTGGCATTTTTAGGAATATTTCTCCTCGTCGACCAACTACAGTTAGTGGGTTTTTATCCCCGACCAACCATACTTGGTACAGTTTGGAATATTTCGTTTCCTAGCCAAACAGGTTGGCATTTTTAGGAATATTTTTCCTCTTCGACCAACTACAGTTAGTGGGTTTTTATCCCCGACCAACCATACTTGGAATATTTCGTTGAGTAGTCTGCCGAGCTTTGCCGAGTAGTGCGTAGCACTAGTATTCCCCGAAATTTTTTCAATAAACAGAGTGACTTGCAGAATATTTTCATTTTATTCATACTGATGGAACTGTGTTACATATACATCACTGATAATACTTGCGCAGGTGCTTTGCATTCCAGGCATTTTTAAAATCCTCGCCTTCTAAAGTTGCTATTCGATAAGTTCCTGGTCGAACAACTTCTGTAACTCGGTATGGTCCATGCCAGTTTGCCTCCGGTTTGTTATGCTTTTGAATTACTTTCTTCAGCACATAGTCTCCTTCTTTCAGGTCGCACTTCTTCACCCTCTTGTTGTAAAACAAAGTTGTTCGCTGCTGGTAAGCAACATTTCTAATGGCTGCTTCTTCTCTAACTTCCTCGAGCATGTTTAAATCCAGCCTTCTCATTAAATCGCTGACAGGGGAATTGAAATTTAGCACCCTGTGTGTTGGGAGACCCAACTCGGTAAGTATGACAGCTTCACTTCCAAATGCCAGCATGTATGGTGATTCTCCAGTTGCTACTCGGGGAGTAGTTCGGTAAGCCCAGAGTACTGATTATAACTCGTTGGTCCAGTTTGCTTTTGCATAATCCAATCTTTTCTTCAAACCGTTCAGCAGCGTTCTGTTTGTCCATTGCTTTGAGGATGGCCTGGTGCTGAGTGGACCTTCAAAATATTTGATTGATGACAATAGGCGGCAAACTCTTCGTTATCAAATTATGTTCCATGATCTGTGATGAAGGCATGAGGGAGACCATATCGGCAAATGATGTTCTTCCAAACAAATTGGTACACCTTCTCGTACGTCATATCAATGAGTGGCTCAGCTTTTACCCACTTAGTAAAATAATCCACTGCGACGACGAGATACTTGAACCTTCCTCGGGTCATTGGCAGTGGTCCAACCAAATCTATTCCCCACATGGCGAATGGCCAAGGAGAAGTTATGGGTGTCAACAATGCTTGTGGAGTTCTCCGGATTGAGGAAAAGCGCTGGCACTTGTCACACTTCTTGGCGTAGGCTATGCAATCAGCCCTCATCGTCGGCCAGTAATATCCTTGCGTCATCACCCTTTGTAAAAGCGTCCGACCTGCCACATGTGCTCCACAAGACCCTTCATGGATTTCTTCAATCAATTCCTTCACCTCGGAGGGATGTACGCATCTCTGTAAACCTGCCATAATTCCTCGTCTATATAAAACACCATTAGTTAACACATACCGAGTTGCTTTAAACTTCTATTTCTTGGCTGCGAGTTTGTCAATTGGCAATTCTCCTTCCTCGATATACGCCCTGATGGGATCCATCCAAGATGGTCCTAAATCAAGGGTGATAAAGTTCATCGTCAGATCTTCATTTATACTCCGACCAGCTAACACTTCAATTGGGATTGTTCGTCGTAGCTCGGTGCGAGTAGCTGATGCTAGTCGGGCTAGTGCGTCTGCTCTCGCATTCTCCATTCTTGGTATTATGACCAGCTGAATAGCGGCAAATTCTGACACCAGCTCATTTGTCTTTGAGTGACATCTGATCATTAATTCTCCTCTAACTGCATATACTCCCATCATTTGGTTTATGATCAATTGAGAGTCACTGAAAACAATGACCTGTTGCGCCTCCATAATTTTTGTTAAACCAAGTCCTGCAATCATGGCCTCATACTCAGCCTCATTGTTGGAAGCTTTGAATTGGAAACGCAAGGCGTATTCCATATCGATCTCGTTCGGAGTGCTCAAAACTATCCCCGCGCCACATCCTGCAGTGCAAGATGAGCCATCTACATATAGCCTCCATATAGGTAAGTCGTCTTCAAATTTCGAATTAGTCAGAGTTCCTCGGTGAAATATTTGCTGCTTCCTTTCACCCTCCCCGAATTTTTCTCGCTCATCGTTGATCATCTTTTCTTGCCCTTTTACCAACCGGGGTTGGTCTGAGCTCGAATTTAATGATCCTGTAACATCCACCAACCGGAGTTGGTCTGGGCTAGTGTTTGTTGATTATGTAACATCCACAGGTTGATTAGCGAGCAACTTTTGCTTCTCGGGGGTATTAGGATAGGTGAACTACGCTATAAAATCTGCTACAGCCTGCCTTTTTAATGATGATCTGGGTTCATAAATTATATCATATTCATCGAGCTCTATTGCCCAGTACATCAATCTTCCTGATTTTTCTGGCCTATGCAGGGCTTGCCTCAGTGGCATATCGGTATATACTACTATGGTATGAGCCTGGAAGTATGGCCTCATTCTCCTACTCGCCTCAATCAGTGCCAGTGCCAATTTTTCCAGCCTTGGATATCTGATCTCTGCTCCTCGGAAGGCCTTACTTGTGTAGTAAATTGGTTTTTGCACTCCATTCTCCACTTTGATCAACGCCGAGCTAACTGCATTCTCGGACACTGCAAGGTACAAATACAATTTTTCTCCCATCACTGATCTGGACAACAGTGGAGGTGCTCCCAAGTATTTCTTCAAGTCTTGAAAAGCCTTCTCACATTCATCATTCCACTCAAAAGTTTTTCTGAGTGTCTTGAAGAATGGGAGAGATCTATCAGTTGCTCACGACACAAATCTGTTGAGTGCCGCTACTCGTCATGTGAGACTCTGTACTTCCTTCTTCGTCGTTGGAGATCGCAGCCCTAATAGAGCTTTGATCTTTTCAGGATTTGCTTCAATGCCTCGTTGATTGACAATGTACCCGAGGAACATGCCTTCTCGTACTCCAAAGATGCACTTCGTCGGGTTCAGCTTCATTTGATATTTATCTAGTTGATCAAAAGTCTGACTTAAGTCAACTAGATGATCAACAGCTTTCTTGCTCTTTGTCAGCATGTCGTCAACATAGACTTCCATATTGTCACTGATTTGTTCAGCAAAGACCTTGTTCATCAGCCTCTGATATGTCGCACCTGCATTTTTCAAACCAAAAGGCATAACATTATAACAATAAGTTCCCCTAGGGGTAATAAAAGAAGTACTCTCCCTGTCTTCATGTTTCATTTTAATTTGATTGTAGCCAGAATAAGCATCCATGAAGCTCAGCAACTCGTGTCCCGAGGTAGCATCCACTAGTTGATCAATTCGGGGCAGTGGAAAGTGATCCTTTGGGCATGCTTTATTGAGGTCGGTGAAGTCTACACACATCCTCCACTTGTTATTCTTCTTTTTTACCATCACCACATTT
Source organism: Sambucus nigra (assembly GCA_949130495.1). NCBI lineage: Eukaryota > Viridiplantae > Streptophyta > Magnoliopsida > Dipsacales > Adoxaceae > Sambucus > Sambucus nigra. The sequence goes on from OX422220.1 coordinate 271,867,960, forward strand.
GCTAACCAGTCTGGATATTTAACGTCTTCAATAAAGCAAGCTTTCTGGAGCTTCTCGACTTCCTCCTGTATAGCTTGATTCTTCTCGGGACTGAATACTCTTCTTCTCTGCTTCACAGGCTTGATCTTCTTATTCGCATTGAGCTCGTGACATAAGAAGGTTGGGTCTATCCCGGGCGTATCTTCATGACTCCACGCAAAAGTTTGTCATCTGCTTCTAAGGAAAGTTATTAATTCTTGTTTTAATGAGGCTTCCAACGATGAACCTATTTGAGTAGTTCGCTCAGGGTGCGTGGTGCTCGTCGTCCAGAATGATGTTTTCAGTAGCTTCCACCACTTGGCCCTTCACGAGTTGTGACTTATCTCGAGGATCCAATGTTTCAATTTCTGCACCTTCATCCACTCGATAGGTAGTGGTCTTTTTCTTTGATTCTTCCAGCTCTTCTTGCTCGGCGGATGAATAATAGCATTCCCGAGTTACTTTCTGATCACCTTTCACAACTCCTACTCCAAAGTTTGTTGGAAATTTTAGGCACTGATGCACTGTAGATGGCACAACCTCAAATTTCTTCAATCCTACTCTTCCCATGATGATATTGTACGATGATTGGACATTCTTGCCCATCACGAAGAAACGTATTCTTTCTGTCCGACAAGCAGGCCACGTACCAATGAATATATCCAACTTGATCGTCCCAAGTGGAAATACTTTCTCGCCAGCAAAACCGATGAGGGGTCTGTGGTAAGGCTCCAGTTGAGATAACTTTAGATTCAAACTATCGAAACACGAGTAGAACATGATGTCTGCCGAGCTACCATTGTTGACCAGCACTCTTGAAATCATGACCTCCTTCATTCTCATTTTGATCACCAGCGGGTCATCATGAGGGTATAAAACACCTGCAAGGTCATTTTTTGAAAAACCGATGACCAATTTCTCCTTGTTCACCTTTCTCGGGCGATCTTCCTCAGCTAGATTTATTCACTGAATATACGAGCAAGCTTGAGCCTCCCCGAGGTAAGCTTTTCTTTCTGCAGTAAGGTCTCCCCCTCCTGCATCTCCTCCTGTGATAACATTACAATCAAATGACCCAAAACGTATTGAAAATACCTCTCGTTCTGGCTACCTTGGTTTCTTAGAAAGATCGGGGTCATCCTCCGGATCAACTTCATGGTTTCTCTTCTTGTTCTCCTCTGCTCGACGAGGAGATCTAGATCTTTCTCTATTTCAGTCGTTGTTTCTTCTTTCGCCTCTTCGATCAACATACTTTGCTAGCTTTCCTCGTCGGATGAGTGTTTCAATCTCATTCTGAAGAGCTATGCAATTTTTAGTCATATGGCCATGATCCTTGTGGAACTCGCAATATTTTTCCCTATTTCTCGTGTCAGGGTCTGCCTTCATTTTCTTTGGCCAGTTTAACTCCTCGCTGTTCTTAATTTCTTCCAGGACGTGGTTGATGTCCTTCCTCAAAGGAGTATAATTATCGAATTTCTTCATTACGTCCCATACCGACCTATTTTTGGATTGTTTGTCACCGCCATTGTTCTTATGTTCTTTCTTCTTAGCTTTATCACCTTCCACCTTGGTTTCTTTGGCGTCCATATTCTTTTTCGCTGCCATAGCCTCTTCGGCATTCATAATCTTGGACGCTTTTCCCATCAGGTCCGACATGGTTCGAGGTGGATCTTTGGCCAGAGTGTAGTATAACTTGTTTGGCAGTAGTCCACTCATCAAAGCAGTAATCGCTGTCTTCTCTTCATAATCAATGACTTCGAGTTTCTCGTTATTAAAACGAGTTATATAATCTCTGATACTCTCACCATCTTTTTGTCCAACACTTAACAAATGTGCTACTCGCTTAACTGGCTTTGCTCCAAAGCAAAAATTCCCAATGAATAACTCGGCCAGTTGAAGAAAAGTTGAAATCTTACCCCGAGAAAGATTATTGTACCATATCTGAGCAGATTCGGTAAGAGTACCCGAGAATGCCCTGCATCTCATCTCGTCTGGGACAGCATAGATGTCGACAGTAGCTTGATATTGTTCTATATGAAGGACATAGTCAGTCATCCCATCATACTTGGAGTCACAACAGGTGCTTTGAATTTGGAGGGTGTTGGAAAGTCGACAATGTCCTGGACAAAAGGTGTTCCTCGAACAAAGGTTCGTTGTAGAGGGTTCTTGGCCTTAGCTATTTCCCCTAATCTATCCTCCAGCCTCTGAATAGATCCTTTCCATGCATCATTTCCTTCCTCGGGCCTATTGGTTTGAGCAACTGATCGCGTTGAAGTAGCTTCCTGGGATTTATCCTGACGAGCAACTGGTCGGTCATAGGATCTATCTTGACGAGCAGCTGGTCGCGACTGGGCAGATCCTTCCCTTAAATCTGATGGTCGTCGAAAGCTCCTCGACGCTGCGTTAAGAGGACTTTTGTTCTTCCTAGGGCCTAATTGGTCGAAAGGAGAAACCCTACTTAATCTTTCCAACGCGCTGGTCCTTTCTCGGGAGAGGGTGACACGTTGTTCAGTATCCGTGGCTCGCACAGACGAAGTTCGCCCAGGTTGATAAGAGAAATCATCAGATTCCTCATTGCGATGTGAGCTAGTACGCCTAGTACGCGAAGAAGGCGCACGGGTATTTCTTTAAATGCTTCGTGGTCCGGAATGGGTTGATGCACCGCCATTGAGGGTTTGGATGAGTTGTCGCATCGTTTCATGCATGACAGTTTGGCCCTGAGCCAGATTTGCTATAATTCCAGTCAGATCTGGAATAATTGGCGGAGCAGATGGATTTGGAGGGGTTCCGGCGTTTCGATTGCTGGATTCCAGCATATCAGCCATTTGTGATAGATTGTATTTGATGAGAAATCGATATTACCAGTCGATTCTCACAAACGGCGCCAATCTGTTGATGTAAAAAATTAGATCACTCTAATAATTCAATCACAGATAAATAAATGAGACAAAGAATTTTAAAATGGTTCAACCTTATAAGAATGGCCTACGTCCACTGTTTTGGTATTGCTGTTTGTATGAAAATTCTCGATTACAAGTTATCTCAAGAAATTCCGGTCTGGGGGTCCATTACAATGAGGATTGTACAATGTATTTATAGCCTGAGGCTGTAATGTGAAAGGGTACTACATTAAATGCTATACATATGAAAGGATAATACATTTAATGCCCTCTTTGCGTGTGCGTCTGAATGATAAGCATTTAATGAATCAGTTGAACTGTTGGTTATCCAGCTATTAATGCTTTGTTCGAGATGCAGCTCGGACCGCCTAAGCTTCTTGGTATTCAAGAGTTCCTCGGAGAGGTTTGTTCCTCAGAGCGTATGAGTTCCTCAGAGTAAGCAATGTTCCTCGGGGAACTAGTCTTCCTCGTTATTGTCTTGTTCCTCGGAGCGAGTGGGTTCCTCGGAAGTGTTTGTAGTTGCCATGTAGATAGCCACGTGTCTTCATAGGATTGGTCCACGTCAGTAGATTAAATTTGGTATCAACAATGATATTTTGAACTTTTGCGCGTTGCACTCTTTTTTCCTATAACTAGGTTTTTTGCCATTAGATATTTCGTTAAAAGTTTTAACGGAGCAACAATAAGCGTGTCCATCACTGAATCAGTGATCATAAAAGTTGTTTTATTTTCCCTTCATTTTGTTTTTTCCCATTGAGTTTTTATTTAGTAATATTATAATGAGACAACAATGATTGAATGGTGGAAATGATGCACATACAAGGAGGAGTGTTATAAAATGTGAAAAATAGTGAATGTCCATTTATATCCCGTATTTCATAAGAATACCATAATTTGTACTATAAATAGAGACAATAACACTTGAATATATAATACAATAAGGCTGTTTTTGATTGCAAATAAGAAAAATGCGTGTAAAATAGTTCATTTGGATGAGAAGTTGAAAAATGAACGAAAAAATATATGAGTTTTTGGTCTTACTTTTTCTATTTTTAATGGAAATCAATTATTTGTTGGGTGGATAAAAAATATTTTTCAATAAAAATGAAGTTTGAAAAGAAACACTTGCTACTTGAATAGTGGTTATTCTTACATAAAGGGTTTGTAATCAAGGTATTACAAGAAAAAACATGAATCCAAATAACAATTTTTCATAATTTTTTTTATGTCAATCAAATACACGATAAAATAAAAAGGGAGTTTTGGGAAAAGGTTATCGTAATTCTCAAAATGTATAAAAATAGGACAGTCCATATAATTTTATAAATTTACTCCCTATACTAAAAATACCATAAAAAATGATGAAAAATAGTGTCGCTCGCGCGGACCAAAAAAAGAAATGCTATTGTACCACAGAAACTAAATTTATAAATGCTATTGTACCACAGAGACTGGATTTATAAATTTGAAAAGTATTATTCTAAAAATTCAAATATATAAAGAACAAGAACTTTACCTTAATTATTTAAATAAAAAAATTATCTTTGTCTAAATGCCCATTTTATTTTATAACATAAAAACAAAAAAATACCCCATGTACGAGGCTTGCTCGTAATCGCCGATAGTAGTTGCGGAACTTGCGGTAGAATCTTCCTACGGGAGTTGTGGTGCTATGATGCAACGCAGGTGCAGTTTAACAATAGTGAACCGGCTCATCTTGTCCGAAAAATAAAAAAACCCGGCTGATCAAAGTGTGTGCGGGTAACGTTAAATAGAGTTGAAGACCAAGGCGCATGGCACATAATATGGACCTTGTAATATAAACCCAATTTTGAGGAAAACAAGTGGATCTGTGGCAGATGTCCTAACAGCAAATGGCTGCATCTTCCGCCTTCTTCTCCCCAACTCTCCCTGTCACTGTTTTACAATCAACAACATCCAAATTTACTCTCTCACCCCGCAGAAATCGTAGCTCCTCCATCTCTCCTATATTTTGTGTCATTCGCAATAACACTCCCATACCTCCTTCTCCCTTCCACAAGATTTTGGATCCATTGTTTGTACTGTGCACGTCAGTGGCTTTGTCTTTCTCTCTGTTCGTTGGTGATGTAGATTCGGCATCGGCGTTTGTAGTGTCTACACCAAGAAAATTGCAGACGGATGAGCTTGCTACAGTTCGTCTTTTCCAAGAAAATACGCCTTCTGTCGTCTACATCACCAATCTTGCTGTCAGGCAATGCTCACTTTCTTTTATATTATTTTTATTTTATTCCTCCACTTTCACCCTTATTATTGTTGCTATAGTAGAAGATAGTTACGCTCAAAATCATTACAAACCGAATAAATTTTGGATCAACATTCAAACAGATTTTGAATTTAGTATTTTGGATTTAGAGTTTCGCATTAAGTATTAGGGCTCATTTGGTTCCAGGTTTGAAAGGGGAGCGGATTCTAATTTCTTGGAATCTTGAATTCCTTTTCATTGTGTGGTGAATTATTCCTTTTCATTGTGTGGTTCATCAAAAATTCCTTTCCTATGTTTGGTTTGACTTGAATTGGAATTGAATAAATATCATTTAACTACACTACCCTTCTACTTTATTTGAGTGTGTCTATATGTGTCTGTACGTGTGTGTGAGAGAGAGTGTGATTGTGTGATAGAGTGAGAGAGATAGTATGTGTGTGTTTGAGTGTGTGTGTGTGTGTTTGTGGTGTGAGAGAGAAAGGGAGTGTGTGTGTGTGATAGAGTGAGAATGTGTGTGTGTCAGCATGTGTGGTGTGTGTGAGAACGAGTGTGTGTGTGCCAGGGAGTGCTGTGTGGTGTGAGTGCATGCGAGGGAGTGTGTGCATATGTGAGAGGGTATTTTTGTCTCAATACAAAAGTAACTTAGAATATCCGAAAATAAATCATTCCCCCCATTTTAGCGGGGAAAAGAGAATTTCAATTTTGTGGAAATTCTAAGTTCCCCCAAAATTATAACAAAACACTGTAATTAAAATCGAACCAAATGAGACCTAAACACACATCCCTTACCCAAGAATTACGAGTTTTTATACAAATTGAAATGACAGGGTAAATGTAGGCACTGTTTGGTACGGCATTGGCCTATTTGTTTGTTATATGCAAAGTTTTAGGTAATGCGGGGATTGATTGGGTTTGATATTATTTGATGTGGTTTAGGCAGGATGCGTTTACATTGGATGTGCTGGAGGTGCCTCAGGGGTCTGGGTCAGGTTTTGTGTGGGATAAAAAGGGTCACATCGTCACGAATTATCATGTGATTCGAGGGGCATCTGATCTCAGGTCAGTTGATATTTTTGTTCTGATTATGTGGTTCATTTGTTTCTACAGTCTTGCTTTCTGCAGCAATTCTTGTTTGGATAAGAATTTTTTAATATTATTGAATCTGTAGGAAGAAAACGAACTTATACTTGATAAAATCATCTAGAGGAAAAACTTTTCATCATCCAATTTACATATACGAACTGCATCACTAAAACATATTTAACACGGAAGAAGAAAAGGATGACAAACCTTCGATGACTCCCTTAGATCCCTTCTTTAAGCTCAAAAACTTCATTTTCTTGAATCCCTTTAGCCAATCGACTTCAACTAAGTGCTGATGCTTCAATCTCTGTTGCCAAAGGTTTAGTTCAAAGCTAGGCTGTGGAGGGTTTATCTCCAGGTGAGGGTTAAATGTTTTGTTCGAAGTAATGGGTTCAATATTTTAGCTTTGTTTCAATTACAGAGTTACGTATTTACCCCGACTAAAAAACCCACTTACGGTTCTCTTTCCTCTTTTACCCTTTACCGAGAAAAGTGCTGAAATTTTTTGAGGCGCACACCTCATCTGCTTTGAGGCGGTATGCCCTGAGGCATAAGCCTCGATTTCCTGAGGTGTAAACCTCGAGACGGCGCCTCAAGGCGTGCCTCAGTTTGCTTTAAAATATTGCTACTTCTAAAGCCTTCGACATTCATCTTGGGAATTGAAAGGTTTCGGGGTTGATGAAAAAGGTGTTATGTCTATGGCAATGCGTCACTGTAGCTATTTTCTGGAATAGTTGGAATGAGTGAAATAGCAGTTTGTTTGACGGAAAAGAAGAAGGTAAAGAATGGATATGGGAGAGTTTCAGTGCTTCCTTGTCGGCTTCTCGGCTGAAACCATTTGTTGATACTCCTCTGTTCTTTTTAGCATTAAGATGGAATACGGCTGTTGTGAGATAACGTTTAGGTGATGAATAAAAAGACAAGCTTTTATACCCAGCTTTGTCTTTATTCTTTTTGTATAGTAATCCCTCTTAATGTTGCTTTGTAATCTGGTGGACCTCTGGTCCATTTGAGTTTTATAAGCCTTTTTATTCTTATTCAATACGAATTTATGTTTCCGATAAAAAAAATAATGAATCATGCTTTAATTTTCGACAGTCTTTATTGTTCTATTTGCTTTGGATATATGTTCAAAACAAAATATATTTTAGGGGGTTTTGGGGAAATGTCCTCATAATTCTCAAAGTGTATAAAAATAGGACACTCCATATAATTTTATAAATTTAGTCCCTGAACTAAAAACACTATGAAAAATGGTGCCGCTGGCGCAGACAAAAAAAATGAACTCCTAACTCTAAAGGGACCACACAAATAAATGCTATTGTACCACAGGGACTAGATTTATAAACTTGAACAGCATTGTCCTAAAAATCCAAATATAGGAAGGAACATGACCTTTACCTTAATTCTCTATATATTTTAATTTGTTTCAATGGTATTTAGATCATCTTCATCTCTTTGAATATTTATTCATAATCATTTATGTTTTATTTCTTTATTACGATTATTGATGGATAATGTATTTGTATTGTGAGTCGTAATTTGGGATCACAATACGGATGCAAACTGACATTTTAGTCATGAAGGCATGCCTTATTCCATTAAATGACGTTAGCATGCCATTGAATTTATTTTACATGATATTTTGCTTTATTATTAAGTATATTGTGTTTTCTACATATTTGTTTTTTAAAGTTTTAATGAATCTCACGATACAATTCCCGATCCATGATTTTTCATTTTGTGATATGATTCGCAGTTTTACAGCTATGTCCACGTGCGCACTCCCACGCTAGCATATGCCTATGCCAATGGCACTGTAAATGTTAGCCTCGGTTGTGTGCGTTCTTATGCAACATTACGTGTCCCCGATTATATGCTTACCAAACGTGTAAGCTGTCTCGTTCACACCCCAGTTTTAGTTCAAAAAATCTGAAAAAACAAAGATTCTCAAACGAGTCATTAAATTATTAAACTATACAACCTCAAACCTAAAAAACAATTAGATATATGGACCAATCTTATAGGACTTACTTGATTGGTTATCAAGCTTAAAGGACATGAACTTAGCTTAGTAATTGTTAACTAAATGTAAGTATTTTAACAAAGTGCTGGATTAAATTTTTGGAACCGTAGCTTGAGAAATCAAATGATAGAAGTTGTCTGACCATGTAGGTAGGTAGTAACGGTTAGTTCCTGCTGCTTTTCAAAATGCACTGTTCAATGGGCATTAGCCAGATAGTAGCCAAACATTAGTATGAGCCAGAGTTCAAAATTTTAGCAATTATATTAAAAATATGAACTGTGTATAGATCTTCCCATTGGTACTAACTATATAGGCCTCTTGCTCATACTAATTCGCGCATATTTTGAGCACCCACAACAACAAATAACTTAATTAAACAAAGAATATTTTTAATGTCACACTCGCTGACTCAAGAATAATTTAGCATTCCAATCCAATCTCTGACCAATTTCCCAAGAATAAGATTGCATTAGTCTTATATACAAATTCAAGTAAATCAATCTCTTTTACCACCAAAGACCAACACAACGCAGAACACATTTGACAATTCATTTAAAGGATCCAGACCAAAAGGTTTGAGCAGAACACATGGAAAAAAATGAAACCTCTAATTTTCTATTTGAAGTATTATATATATATATATATATATATATATATATATAGAGAGAGAGAGAGAGAGAGAGAGAGAGAGAGAGAGAGAGAGAGAGACCCTCTACTGTAAGGACTCCTTATGTTGCAGACCTGGTACATACCATTTTTTTAAAATAGTAAAAAAATGAATTTTTTGATGAAATTTCATGGATATGATCTCCACGGTGAGAAGATCATCTCCAATTTTTTTCATCAAAAAATTCAATAAAAAACCCGTTGAGATGAGGTGATATGTAAAAAAATGGTATAAATATGCATTTTCAACCGTTGAATTGTTGGCGATCATCTCACCTACTTATTGATTCAATTTTTTGATGAAACTACATGGATATGATCTCGATAGTTAGAAGATCATATTCATGAAGTTTCATAAAAAAATTCGATCAACAAAGCGGCTGGCGCCGACCCAACATTTCAACGGTTGAAAATGCATAGTTATACTATTTTTTTACGTATCACCTCATCACAACGGTTTTTTTTATCCAATTTTTTGACGAAAAAAATTGGAGATGATCTTCTCACCTTGGAGATCATATCCATAAAGTTTCATCAAAAAATTCATTTTTTTACTATTTTAAAAAAATGGTATGTACCGGAGTCTGCACCATAAGGAGTCCTTACAGGAGACTTTCTGTGTATATATATATATATATATATATATATATATATATATATATATTATAGAGAAAGTAGTAGCTTCAAAAAAATAGTGTTTGAAACCATGATTTGAACGTGATTCGGGTTTTGAGAATAGAGTTACACAGAGAGAGAGAAGCAGATAACAAAGTGTAACCTGATTTTGAAGTCTGGTTTGGTTAATCAAAAAGTGAGATGTCCAAGGAAACATTAATTAACTAGAGAGACAGAGAGAGATCCATAACCATGTTTAAATCGTGATTTATAACTGAAAAATCCCAAGAAAAATAAATGGATTGAAACTGAGAGATCTAACTGGTGAGATCGAAAAGGGAGAGGGTTATGTACCAAAAAAGTATTATAAATATGATTTATTGATTAGTATCTACATATATCAGAATACAAATATATTTGTATATATATTATATATATCAAGGATCTAAAAAACGCGAGGCGTGATCGAGGCGTAGAGGCCAAACCTTAAGCCTTAGAAGCCTAGGCGTAAAAAGGCGTGAAAAGGCATTTAGACATTTTTTAATATATTTTAATATTTTTTAATTATAACAAGGCTAAAAATGGTACATACCCAATAAAAATAATACTGAAATGGTACATACCTGAAAAATATGTCCGTATATTTGCAATCAGGACGCCTTTTGCATATGCATGCTCCATAAGTCATCATATTATCACCCAATTCCATGCAATCAAAATTCAAAGTAGTCAATAAAATAATTTAAATAAATAATATTAATCAATATGAATAAAATAAAAATAGCCCTTATAAAATAGAAAATGATACATACCTTGAAATTGAATACCAATATATGCATTGGGAGCCCTTTTCCATGTGCATGCTCCACAAGTCCACATCACCCTAATAAACTTACACTACAATAATTCAAATTAAAATACTAAAACGATCCATTAGTTAGTACAACCCAAGTTTCAACCAAACAACATCTCTCTCAAACAAGGTCATAAATATTACAATCTTTTAAACTTAAACAAACATGTTTAATCATTTAATTCCTTTTCAGATTCCAATTCAAAATCATCTTCTTCATCCATTCCATCTCCTGTGCCATCCGATACAAAATCCTCTTCATCGGGTTCCTTTATTTCACTTTCATCACGGGCATTTCTATCGCTTCTTCTAGGTTGTAAAATCTCATTTTCCGCTTCTACAGCCGCGTCCCATGTAAGTCCGGAACCCGCCTCCACCCCATCCACACTCTCATCATCATCATCATCATCACAACCATCAACAATCCATGTTTGTGCATTAGTAGCATCACTTGCTAGCAATTTATCCTTCTTTTTTTTCTTATCATTCTTGTTCTTCAACCTTGCATTGAATTGCACAAATACTAGATTATTCATTCTCGTGGTATCTAATCTATTCCTCTTTCTTGGTGTGTATCTACATTAAGAAAATAAAATATCAAGATATTAGTATACTTGAAATTACAAAACTAATAACAAAAAGCAACTAAACAGGATATTTATGTAACTTACCCCTTCAAAGACACTCCAATTTCGTCCACACCCCGATGAACTAGAAGTCAAACCAAGTATCCTTTTGGCCATTCGCTTCAAATTTGGAGTTCCACTTCCATAAAAGTCCCACCAACCAACTATTCAATGTGAAATAAATAGAATAAGTGGGTGAGAACAATGTACAGAGTGTGACTAATGTAAATGTACAAAAATGAAAAAGAGGAATAGTAACATACCAGGGTTATAATTATCATCGTTGTTCTCACATCCACTAATCGCTTGCTTTTTGCCGAATGCACCCTCCTTTTGGAAATACTTATGCAACTCAATATTTAGCACATGATTTTGGATTGCATCATCATCAGGAAATAACTTCTCAACACAAGTAATCAAATCATCTGTAATCATTGGATCATCTTTGATACTCAAATTTTTGTAATAATAAAACAGATTCAACAAATAACCCGTTGTGTGAAGTGGACTATCAATGCGACCCTTGCCTTTGGTATCAACAATGTCCAAGATCGGTTTATAATCACGCTCTTTCTTCAACGCATTTCTGATTTCCTCCATAGCCTTTACTACCTCCCCAAACACAAACCCCATTGCAGGCTTAACATCATCATCAACAAGTCTAAGCACCTTTACTAATGGAGTGAACACTCTCAAGCACAGCTCAATCAAATTCCAAAACTCATTTGGAATAACAATAACAAAAGCCTCTTTCCCCTTTTTGCTCTTAGACCATTTAGTCTCATCCCACTCATTGCTAGTCATCATATTTCTCAACTCCTGTATTTTGTCAAGCAAACTTTGTAAAGTCAAGAAGGAAGTAGCAAACCTTGTGACTCCTGGTCTAACTATCTCCTTCTTCGTAAATTTTCTCATCAATGACAAAGTCTTGTGATGTGCATAAATGAAAATAATGAATGACTCTGCCTTTTGGATCACAATTTTAAAGGTGGGAAGCTTAGAAATCCCCTCAAGCATGAGGTTAATAGTGTGAGTAGCACATGAGGTCCAAAAGATGTTTGGCCTTTCTAAAGCCAATAAATTCGCCGTCGCCATATTGTTAGTTGCATTATCAGTCACCACCTGAATCACATTTTCTGGCCCAACATCTTTAATACACCCATTCACATACTCAAATATGTAAGTACCGGTGTGAGCATCACTCGACGCTTCCTTTGAAGAAAGAAAGGTGGTACCTAACTTACAATTCACTCCTTTTTCTATCACTCCAAGCATTGGTCATGATTGAACACCCATTCGCTTTCCACTCCGCCTCTTGCTTTTTAAGTTCTTTTTTGGTGGACTCCATCTCCCCCTTTAAAAGAGGCTCCCTCAGTTGTTACTGTGAAGGGGGTTGGTAGCCCGGGCCATATAACCCAACCGCATCAACAAAATTCTTGAAGCTGTCATTGTCAATTGCATTAAAAGGTACCTCCGCTTCATATATCCACTTCACCAAATATTGATGAATCGCTAACGCCCTTTTCCTGTCAACAACATCGTTAATATTTTATTGCTTCTTCTCCATGCAAGCAGATAAATATGAGTCATCCAACCTAATTTCCCTCGTAAATTGATCCATGGGACCACGAAAAGCCCTTTTACAACTCCCACCTTTAAGACTTTCAATTTCTTCTTCATCCTCCTCATTCGTTAAACTTACCTCACTCCTCCTACTTTTATCACTCACCAATTTTTGGACTTTCTTGTGTTTCGCCTCTTCAAACGCCTCAATACATTTGGCCTTTTGCTCTTCATTAGCCTTACTACATGGTGCAACACCCAACCCCTTGATTCCAGATACATGAATTTTATGTCTATAGATTCATGCTTTAGTAATTTTTTCACACAATTTGCACTTGATATCATTATTGTCTTTTGGATTCGCACGAACCGCGGTTTCCCATCCAACAACACTAAGATCTTTCTTTGATGACGCCTCATTGAATGCCATCGACGAAGATTCATTTGGATCCATTAACCTATATTGAAAACAGAAAAAGATTAGCAATTAATGTACAAAGTTTGTACATTAACTAAGGTTCTAAAAGGCGCGAGGTGTGGTCGAGGCGTAGATGTCAAGCCTTAGGAGCCTAGGCGTAAAAAGACGTTTTTCCTTTTTTATTATTTTAATTATTCTAAGGCTAGTAATATAATAAAATAATACATACCTTGAATTTTGAAAATATATTTATATGTTTGGTAGCCATCTTTCTCATATTCATGTTCCATAACCAATATTTGTCAACTAATCCTATGTTTTTTAAAAAAAAGTGGGCCTTAAGCCTTTTACCAAGAATAAGGCGTAGGCGATGGGTTTCTCTCAAGCCTCAAGCCTAGGCGGGCCTTTTAGAACACATACATTAACAATTAACAATTAACAATTAACAATTAACAATTAATGTACAAAGTTTGTACAGAAACAGATAACAATTAACAATTAATGTACAAAGTTTATAAGTGGCTATTTATAAACAAATTAACAATTAACGAAAACAGTTAACAAGAACAAATTAAAAAAAAAATAGAATACAAATTGCAATGTTTGTACAGATAGCAAAAACAGATTGCAAAGTCTAAGACTTCATCTATTACAATAAATTCTACACTATTTTAACAAAAACAGATAGCAACTAAAAACAAATTATCATTAATGGTGCAAAATCCAACCATAAATTTCGTAATTAAAAAAAAAATGTTAGACTATGAATGTATTACAGAGGTTGTTGAAAGTTACACACTTGTTGATTACAGACTATGAATTAGTGAGGCTGTTGAAAATTACAAACTTCAAAAGGGTACAAAGTTTCGTTAAAACTTAAAGTTAAACTTAAAACCCAATTTGGGAAGCTTGATATTCATACTCCATTTCTTGATTTTTTTGCATAAGTTATTATAAGACTATGAATGCTACACGTACCCTAAAAAAATAACCACAAAATTGATCAAATACAAAAAATTACCTCAAAATCAACTACAGTAATCTGTTTTTCCGTCAACGGCGAAGAAAAGGGGAGAACGGTTACCAGTTGTGTCCGGCGAAGCAGAGGGGAGAGCAACGAACTGTGTTCGGCGATCGGGTGAAGAAAAGGGGTTAACGGCGATCGGGGGTGAAGAAAAGGGGAGCTCGGGTGAAAGAAAAGGGGAAAACACAACTAGGTTTTGCGTTTTGGATTTGTAACTTAGTTGGCGTTTTTTTTTTTTTTTTGGGTTTAACTTTAAGACATACCAAAACGATGTCGTTTTGGTTACCCCCCCCCCCCAAAAAAAAAAAAACAGCTGCCTAAGGCGGGTTTAAACGTAAAAAAAATGCGTTTTTTAACACCTTTTTCCAAAAAAAACGTTGACCACGCCTTTGTCCACGCCTAGGGCCTAAACTAGGCGTATCTAAAAAGCTTGGCGCCGCCTAGGCGCGTTTTTTAGAACACTGATATATATATATATATATAGCACATATTAAATATAATATTAATTAATATATTTATTTAAATCAATAAATATATTCCAGTATCATCATCAAGTAATTAATTATTTAGTTTATATTGATTAATAATTTTGTACGAAAAAACTATATGAAAATATTTTTATGAATTACATAATTAAATTAGTACATATATATCTATATTTATTCGAAGTACAAGTTGAATAAATGTAAAGAAATGTCCAAAAACTAATTTATTCAGTAGCATGTATATAACAAAATTGGTGCACATATATCATCACAGTGCGTGTGTGTATATATATATATATTAAGATAACCAAAAAACAGAGTTCAAATCAGAGTTGAGGTGCATTGAGGCGTAAGCCTCTTTTTTGTTTTTTTTAGGCTTAAGCCTCAAAGCAATTCCCCCCCCCCCCCCGCCTCGAGTGATTTTTTAAACATTGGTCCCTGGAAGTCCAGTCCGGTGGTTTGAGTGGCCTGGGGCAGATGAAGGGAGAGAGAGAGAGAGAGAGATGCTAGTTTGTGCGAGGGGGTATGGTATGCGATGTGTGCATCTGATTTAAATTAAAGTAGTTGATTGTTTGGGCGGGAATTATTTATACATCTGGACCTGTAGTTTGACAAGTGATGGTGGGGCTAGGGATGGCAACGGTTCGGGGTCTGGTTTTAACTCTCCGTCCCCGTTAGAAAAACCATTCCCCCGCCCCGTTCCCCGTTGTAACGGGTTCGGGGATCCCCGTCCCCGTTTAAAACGGGTATTGGGTTCCCCGCGGGGAACCCGTTTTGATTTTTTTTTTTTAATTATTATTTTCAACTCATCTTTAGGCACCTAAGTAAAAGTTACTTTTAAATTACATCTCAATTAGAAAATGATTAAACACAAGTAACGTGCAACTCCAAAATCTCCAACATAGTTAATAGTTTTAGAACAACAAAATAAATTCGCAATATGCTCCTAGACTTGCTTGCTTCTCCATCCATTGTTGGCGTGCTAAACTTCCCATCAATCAATCACCTCACCCATTTGTCACACAACTTTCAACCTACACAAGTTACACGACGTATTAGTTTACAACCATATAAACAAATATAACTATACAAACAAGTTCAATGCTTATCTAATAATTAAATTACCTCATCATCAGTATCTTCATTTATGGTACGTCTCTCAAATCGTGTTGCACAAGAACCCGAACCTACATAATAATATAATGATGCGATAATTAATAAAGGTAAAAAGAATAAAAATAAATAAACATTTCAATATGTTGAAGTTATTACCTTGAATCGGCCCATAACCAATCTTGAGAACACATAAGTGCTTCCAAAGTCTTTGGATGAAGTCTACTACGATGTGGACTCACAAATCTACCACTAGTGCTAAAAGCCGACTCTGAAGCAACGGTTGATACGGGAATGGCAAAAATATCCCTCGCTATAGCAAATAGTGTCGGGTACTTAAGACCATTTGACTTCCACCAAGCCAATATATCAAAATCATCTGATCTAGGCAAAACACTCTCCTCCAAATAGTAATCCAACTCCGACTTAACATGTTCAATATTAGAGGTACTCGAGACAAACAAATCAAATTTATTAATCAACCGACTCCTTCCTTGAGATTGAGATGATGTACCACTTGAAGATTCACTATTACCACGAGTATTCTTATTTAATTTCTCACTCACTTGATATTCTCCCAACATCTCAAAACAAATGTTACGCACCCTTTCAATTTCTATCGATGCTTCATCATCATATATGAGTGGAAAGTAAAACTCAATCCCTTTCATTTTAAATCTAGGATCCAAAATTGTACCCAAAGCCATTACCCCATGAAGTGAACTCCAATATTTTTCGAACTTTACTATCATATTAGATGCCATGAGTCGTATTTCATCATAACTTGAGAATGTCCAATCATTAAGCGACACTCTTATCTCACAAATTTTTGGGAAAAAAAGATTGATTGTTGGATATTTAGTTCCCAAAAACATTTCTGTCACCTCAAAAAATATCTCCAATCTCTCACTAATTTCACTTGCTAATAACCAATCATCTTCAGAAGGGACGCATTTGTATTGAGACTCACTTTATTTTAAGCGACCAAAAACATCTTTATAACTCAAGGCAGTGTGGAGCATTATATAGGTTGAATTCCATCTCGTTTTACAATCTAGGGCAAGTTTCTTATTGCATGAGATTTTTAATTGACGAGCTACTTTTTCAAATTTTTCCCATCTTTTTTGCGTCACTGTCCAATAAGCTACACTTTCACGCACTTTCTCAATTGAATTACCAATTACATCCAACCCATCTTTCACAATAAGATTTAATATGTGTGCAGAACAACGCATGTGAAAGATTTTACCTCCTAATAATAAAGAATTAGAAGGTAATTTATCCAACAAAATGTTTACCATTGCATCATTAGTACTACAATTATCTAAAGTTACCGTAGATAACTTCAGATCAAGATTCCAATCCATCAAACATTCAACCAAAGCCTCGGCAAGTACCTTCGCGGTGTGGGGGCATGGAACATATATAAACCTACAAACACAAAAAAATAACACTACTTCATTAAAAAAACAACTCTATTTAGTAAAAAAAACAACACTATTTAATTAATAACAACACTAAAATTACCTCACAATTCGACTTTGCAATTTCCAGGAATCATCAATAAAGTGTGATGTCACGGCCATAAATCCTCTCTTTTGGGTAGTGGAAGTCCACATATCCGTGGTGATTGCAAATCTTCCCCGATTCTTTCTAAACAACTCCATTGTTTTAGTTTTCTCAAACTCGTAAATTATTTAAACAATGGTTGAAGACAATTACTATAGTTCCTAAACCCTTGATGTTCAACCATACTAAGAGGATACTCGTGCAAAGTGATCATTTTAGCAAGAGAATCTCTTGCCGCTTCTTGGTCAAATGAAAAATTAGTTAGTTGAGTCTTTCCATCGAGCCTCCGTGTTTGATTTAAAATCGCTTGTTTAATATCCATTGATTTTCGTCGAGGACAAGACTTAAAATGATCCCCCAAATGAGATGTTCCATTTTTACTTGAACCCCCAAGTTTTTTTTCACAATATCTACAAATTGCTTTATCTTGTCCATTGATTTTTTTCAAATCAAAATGGTCCCATACCCATGACCGTCGAGGTCGTTTTTCATTTTCATTAGTAACATCGGTGTCATGGGACTCAATCTCACAATTTTCATTATCATCATCCAATATATTAATTGGTGTTTGATTAGAAGCTACCTCGTTTGTTGGAGGAGTTGATTGGGCATCCCCCGATTGCGTTGGAATCTCCTTTGATGTAGACATTTTAACCTGAACATATAGAGAAAAAATTATCTGTTAAATCTCAAAAAAAATTATCTGTTATATTTATCAACTAAAATTAATCAGAAAAAAACAATCTCGAAAAAAAACAAGATGTAACTAGTAAAGCAGATTTAGCCCTATACCTATTGTTACAATCTCAAAAGCCATATTGTTACAATCAGAAAAAAAAAATGAAAGAAAATAACAGTAAAATCATGTTAAAAAAAACACCTAAAATCTGCTTTAGTTATTCCAAACTAACAGTAACATCTAAAAAAAAATTAAATTCTGCTAAAAAAAACATCTAAAAATAACATCCAACAATCAATCACAAAATAACAGTAACATAATACAAAGTTTTAGTTATTCCAACCTCTAAAACTTTTAGCAGCGGCGATTTTAGATTGAGAAGCAGCGGCGATTGATGTAGTAGTGGTGTGAGAAAAGAGGGAGGCCGGGGCTCTGACAGAAGAGAGGCCGGCGTGAGAAAAGAGGGATGCCGCCTGCGTGAGAAAAAGAGCCCCTTCACACTTAGGATGCCGCCTGCGTGAGAAAAAGAGGACTGGCCTGCCACCCGCTTGAGAAAAGAGGGATGCCGCCTGCTTGAGAAAAGAGGGAGGGATGGTAGGTAGCGGCTGAGTGAGTAAAAAGAAAGAGATGAGTTAGGGTTTAGATACCTATATATATTTATTATAATATATATATATATATATATATATATATATTAAATATTAAAAAATCGGGTATCCCCATGGAGACCCGAGGGTATACCCGAAACCGACCCGAAATATTTCGGGGATTTTTTTAATACCCGAACCCGACCCGATCCCCGAATTTTCGGAGATTTTTCGGGTATTTTTTCCCGGGTATCCGCGGATTATCGGATTTTCGGGGAAAATTGCCTTCCCTAGGTGGGGCATAGTCTACATTCTTCTTGAGTGAATAGTATTTTCATGATTAACAAACAACTCTCCTATATTCTCTCTCCCTCTCTGTTTCTCTCTCTATATATTTAATTAAGCTAGTGTTTCTGTTCAGGGTCACTCTTGCTGACCAGAGCACTTATGATGCAAAAGTTGTTGGATTCGACCAAGATAAAGATGTTGCTGTATTGAGTATTGAGGCACCGAAAGACAAACTGAGACCCATACCAATTGGTGTATCTGCAGACTTGCTCGTTGGTCAAAAAGTATTTGCCATTGGCAACCCTGTAAGTGTAAAAATACTACATTTGAGCATAAGTAAATTTTTATGTTCTCTATGTTGTATAATTTTAATTTTATTATTGGACATCTATTTTCTTAACTCTGCTTCTCATTACAGGATGTGTTTACTGATTAACGTATCTGAACATGATAATTCTATGAGTAATGCTAGGGGCACACAAAATACTTCGCAAAAAAAATAAATAATAAAATCCACAAACTTATGTCTCATTGCTTGATTGAATAATATTAGATAAATGAAACCACTTATAATTGGGACCCATTCGTTGACCAATAACATACTGACACATAAGTTGGTCGAGTAATTTTTATAATGTCTTAGCATTATTGAATTTTTATTTACAATTAGCGGGAGGAATATAACCCTTAACCCTCTCCCACCTTTACATGCCAACACTTGCTAGTGCTACAAAGCTTTGGCAAATGTATGTTAACTTGTAGAAATGACTGAAAAGATTATTCATTTTGAAATCCAATTTGAACATCTGATATCCTCAATTATTTAAAACGTTTAACCAACTTGTCACTGGTTCTGTTGAGATTATAAAGGTCTCACGTGGGAAAATTAAAGTCTTGCACCACGTACACAAGATAATATCCTTTGGTCCCACCACCTATTAACGATTGATTCTTCAAACCTGGGGTGTGTCGATCCTGAATGAAACTAAACATAACTGATCCTATGGTATTGGGTTGTATACTCCAACATTTCACATGGTGGTATCAGAGCATGTTATTGAGGGGTCCAACGGCGCACTTATTCTGCGTCACCCAATATAAATTGTCGATGTGTTAGGCTCAAGGCGAGCCACACGTGAGGGGGCGTGTTGAGAATATGAAGTCCCAAATGGGAAAGTGAAACCCTAGCACCACAATATATAAGATTATGTGGCCCCTACACCCATGGCCGGATGATTTTGGGTGGGATACTCTAATATTTAACAGGTTCTCCCTTGTGTAATCCCACTTAGGATGAAAGTTCGAAAAGGATGCTTTGATACCGCTTGAAATTATGTGTGTAGATGTGCCTAACAATCCAGGAAAGGGGAGTGTGTGGGTGTGAGTATAGGATTCCGAGAAAAATTGTTCAATTTTCAACACACACATAAGGCAGATCTAATTTAAAATTGAACATGTGTGTTAATTCATAATATAATTATTATATTGATCTGATTTGCAACACACACTCAAGGTAAGGTCTACTATAATTCATGTCAATTAATTAGGTTAGAGCCTTTAAAAGTTGAATTACCTACCAAGTTATGAATAAACTATAGATCTAATGTGAAAATGTGTGAGATCTTATCTAGATTACCAATTCAAACCACAATCATATAAGGCTAGATCTACGAGGAAAAATGCCTCTGCGGGGACCTTGGGCGCATGCTCTCTCATTCAACTTGAAAAGATAATTCTACAAAATGCTGGAAAGTACATCTCACATGAATTCCTTACGGTTAGTTACCTATGCACATCTCAACTTCCTCCTATTGAACAAGAGTCAAGCTCAGAACTTTACCAAAAGTCCATTCTCCTCCGAAACATGAACACATTGATCAATTCCTTCAATGAACTACCCATTCTGATTGGATCTAGTCATAGAGTCGAAATAAAGTTGAATATGATCTCAAAATGATAATGATTCTAAGCTTTTGTGGTTTGGAAAACAATTCACTCAAACAAAAGTCCTCACAGGATGGATCAAGTATTGATCATGACAATTCACTCAAATTTGAAGGACAAAGAGTAATTGTAATAGAGTAATAAAAACCTCTGAAAAACAAGTTGGACAAAGACAATTCACTCAAATAAGATTAGTAACTTATGATTTTCGGAGCAATAAATTATATATATAGGTACTACCAAAAATCTGGGCAGCCGTGCGCACGGTGCAGATCTCATTGGCTAGCAATAAGCCTCGTGGAATCTGTCCGTATTCATTAAAACCGTGCGCACTGTTACAAATTGGCGGCGTGTGCATGCTTGTGCACACTAGGCGCAATGTCTCAACTTTGCAAGATTTTGGTCAACAAAGCCCTTTTTGAAGACTTTACACATTTCAAAAATGATTTTGCAAGGTACTCCCAAGTTCAAAAACGTTTTAGAAAACGTGGAAGTGTGCAAAACTTAGATGTCAAAATCACAATCATACAAAAGGATATCAAAGTCGCCCTGGTCAGTAGCTTTTTAGATGCACGGAGCCGTTGATGCCGGACGATGTATAAAAGTGACAAATAGGATTGTCTCTCACCTACGACAACTATATAAGAATCTGAATGTGCGACCCACTCTGACACGTTTTTGCTCCAAACCCTCTGTGACCTAGGTTTTGTCGTCATTTTTCTCTGATTTTTAGTTTACCTTTTTCTTTTAAAAGTAAAGAAGGGTATGACAAAAGAGCATGATGACTCTCTTCAAGCAATTAGCTTTAGACTTGATGGTGATAATCATGCATATTGAAGCTATTTGATGGATCATGGAAAACTCTTTGGTTGGTAAGAGAATGTGTGGATATGTAAGGGTAGATTTTGCTAAACCAAGTGACATGAAAGTGAAAAATATAGAGTTATTAATCGCTTGGGAGGTTTATGATTCTAAATTTATAACTTGATTTAACAATTTTGTTAGCAATCGATTGCTATGGAATTAGCAAAATATGACACAATAAATTGGAACCATATGGCTAGGTTGTACACTTTATTCAAATTTGTAAAGCGCTATCAATTATAGACATTCGTGATGCTGGTGAGGGTACTATAATTATTCAAGAATTTTATACGCTCATGATTGATTTTTAGAATCAACTAGCTCTTACAGAGTCTCTTGAGCTCAGCTTTGTTGCAGCATATACTGCTTATTGAGATGAACGATGCCTTGTTCAGTTCTTGATAGCTCTTGGCTTTTAGGATCAACTAGCTCTTACATGTATTGCTTATAAATAGGTTCAACGCCTCAGTTTTTGATAATTCTTCGAGATGATTTTGACGCTCTACGTGGATTCTTCCTTGCACTCCTCTTCCCTCTGTTGATTCTATTTTTAGTGTCTGTTAACTGTGGAAGTGCTTCTCAAGTCTCACCAGGGTAAGGGTTTGCTTCCAGTCCCTACACAGCATGTTATGGAAGCTCCCTTCATCTCTTTATCCCAACCGTGCCCCCCAAATTAATGCAGCTTTTGCAAACAGAAAGATCACCGAAAGATTTTAAGTAATTGGTAATAACAACATCAGCTTCACAATATCACAAATTATACCTGATATCTATAGTCCCTCACACACCGGCTGTAATTCCATCTCTTCGCACAAAGGTCTCCATCAGGTGAGCAGTTGCAGAATTATTTCAGCATATTTCTAAGTACCTTCTTTACTTCTTCTGCAAGTTTGTCATTCCCCACATCTTCAGTTATATACCTCATCCCACTTAGATCTTTGCTTTGATGCCTCTCATCATATATCATCTAACGTGCCTCTTCACTTAGCCTATTATCTTTGTCTCGTACTGATGCCCCAATCTAATTATGACGGCAGATGGAACTTCAATGTCATTAGCAGGTTTGGGTTCTATTACTAGCTCTACTCTTTCTCTTTCCAATGTTTATTACATTCCTCTACCTAAGATGAATATTATATCTGTTAGTCATTTGTGTGATTTTGAATATGTAGTTCATTTTTCTCCAACTTCTTGTTTTGCATCGGAATTCACCTGCGAAGAAGCTGATCACACGCCATAAGGAAGGAAGATTGTATGTGTTGGAGGAGCTTCGAGTACCTCATGTTGTTGCCTTCCTGCTGATTTGTCCTCGTTTCATCTTATTTCCTCATCCGACTTTTACTTGTGGAATGGTCGTCTTGGACATGTTTTCCATTCTCATTTGAGATTCTCTGGAGCCTTAGGATACTTTCATTGTCATGATATTTCCGAATGAAATGGGTGTAAGCTTGCAAAATTCCTGAGTTTCTCTAGCTCATTCAAGAGACACTGACATATGGCGATCTGCTCCAATTGCTACCAACTGGATCTAGATATTATATTCCTTTAATTGATGATTGCACTTGTTTTTGCTGAATTTATCTAATGAAGCATCGTTACGACTTTTTGATATTTAGTTGGTGCATTAGTTAAAACTCAACACTCCATTATCAAGTCTATTAGATGTAATTCGACTGGTGAATACAGTTAAGGTCAATTTTCTAAGATACTTTCGTATGATAGAACCATTCATCAATCTTCTTGCAATGACACCCTTGGGAAAAATGTCGTTGCCAAACGGAAACATTGCCACACTCTTGAGACTGCTCACTCCCTTCTTTTGTTTGCAAGTGTTCTTAGTGCTTTTTGGGGTAAACATTTCTCACTGCTACTTATATCATGAATAGAATTGCTACTGCCTTTTGTTGTTCTTTTGTTTACTCGTATACTCCTTCCGCTCCCTCAGGTGGGTCTATTAATATAATACCTTTTTATTTATAAAATAAAATTAAGGGTATTTATTTTACTTTACCACCCATTTAGTTTTCATAATTAGACTTTACCCACCATTTTGTTTTCTTTTAGACTTTACCACTCTTTTATTGATGGTCCGTCCACCAACCGTAAAAAAGAGTGGTAAAGTTTAAAAAAAAATGTGGATAAAGTCTAATTATTAAAACTAAATGTGTGGTAAAGTTAAAATAACTAGGGGTGTTCAAAAAACCGACTGGACCGACGGATGAACCGAACCGAGCTGAACCGACTACTTTTTTCGGTCATTTTTCTTAATCGGTCCGGTCTCGGTTTATTTTTTTGGAGGACCGACCTAGTCGGTCCGGTCCACGGTTTACAGATTCAAAAACCCTGTTAGGACCGATCCGGACCGACTATATATAAAATAATATATTTTTATATACATATGTATATATATATAAGATAAACAAATAGTGAAAATATTTATTTTAATATTTGATTAGTTTAAATTATAGTTTAATCCAATACTAGTTTTGTTTTAATTGTAAATTTCGATATTTTTTAGTTTTTAATGTTTGGAAAAAATAGACTCGGGTATATATTTTTTTTATTATAAATGATGTAATTCATTAATGTGAGGACCGACGGGTTAGACCGGACCGACCCTATAAAAAACCGAACCGACTAGGGTCGGTTAACCGATATTATCGGTCCGGTCTCGGTCCATTTTTTCAGAGGACCGACCAAGTCGGTCCGGTCCGAAAAAAACCTTAAAACCGAACCGGACCGGACCGCGAACACCCCTAAAAATAACCCTAATTTAATTTGTACAAGTAATTGAAAAATTACAAGTGATTTAATCTAGTTTTTAGAATTGTATGACTAAAAAGGCAAACCCAGTGCACGAGGCTCCCGCCACTGCGGGATACTGGGGGATTAGATGTACGCAGCCGTACCCTTGCATATGCACTCGGGGTGGTAGAATCGTATAAATAATTTTCAAATTTACCCCCAAGTTCAAATATAAACTCCACGATCTTCATCGTTGTTATAAGAATGTGATGTGATTAATTCCTTGCGTTAACTTTGTCTGTCCTCCCTAACGGAGGGATTAATCATGGAATCCGGTATTCAAATTTGAAAATGAGTGAGTGATCCCCGACGGGGAAGTTCTACATGAGCGGATTCAAATTCAAGGAATGAACCAATGGTATATACACTTAAACATAATTAATGATATCTCCCCAGCGGAGTCACTCTCATTAATTGTGGTACCCAAAACACTGGCTATTCAATTATGTTGGACATAAGTTTTCTGGATTGTCCCGATAGCATAATTGAAAGATGAGAAATTTGTGTAGTTCGAGGTACGGTGATTTAAGCTCCCAAAGAGAAATCTCACTTCACAAGGGAACTATGATGCTCGCCGGGATTAGTTTTAATTGACGGTAGAAGAAGCCAAATTTAATCTAATCAAAAGTTAAATCTCGCATATTTAATTGAAAATTAATTTTTTCAAATGATGATTCTCAAATTACAAAAATGCGCTCAACATTCAACCCACTTGCTTCTATCTTAAAGGAAAACAAACTAACTGGAATAAATTTCATATATGCTGAAAAACTGTTTCTAGGTTAATAACAAAATGTTATAGGTTGAGTAAACTCCGAAAACAAACTCTTTTGAACAAAACTCTTTTCAAAATACGACACAAGATGTGTTAAACGTTTCTGAATATTGTCCTCTAGATTTGTTAGTTTGATTACCTTAGATTTTTAAAACTAAAACCTACAATTAAGTCTTGGATGAGATATTGATCACAAAAGCAATTAAGAACATTCAAGCAAATTTAACACGTGATTTTTTTAACGTGATAAAACCCTAAAATAAGGAAAACATCCACGGCTCCCTCTACGGAGCAAAACAAAAATCCACTAAAATCACAAGGCACAAGTTACAGCACTAAGCATGCAAAGATTCTAAATCTAAGCTCAGAAAATTACCTATGCGAGTTACTCCACTCTCAAAGTCTTCTGACTTGATATGATCTTCCTCCAGCAGCTTCCTTGCTTTTTCCTTGTCCACTTGATTATAGCAGCTCAACAAACAATATATCTCACCAAGAACCACAATATTTTAGTGTTCGTGTGAGAGTGAAAGTGTTTGTGAATTAATCTAAATGCAAAAATGCATCTCACAACTCTCAATCAATTATACAACAATTTCCTACGAATTACAAAACATTCTATATGATATGCAAATAATTCCAAATTTGTTTTGAACAATAGACTTCAACAAATTTCAGATCTGACAAAGAAAATAATATCAAAGTTTGTTTCAAAAATTATTTATGTTCAAACCGATTTCACAAAATGTGAAATTATATTTTGAAACAAAAAACGTTTTTCAGATATGAATTTATATACACAATCAGAAGTCTTATTTCTCAAAATATATTTGAGATCACAATCTTGGATCAAAACAAATAACAACAATAAGATCCAATCAAACAGGTATACAGAATCCTAAAAATATTCTATGTGAAGAATATGGTTCCTAGAGAGACATATCATTGAAGAGGTCTTCAATTTTGAATCAAACCAACAATACCCCAACTCACATAGACCCCAAGCATTTTAACTCTCAAATATGGGTTTACTGTTTGTTTAATCAAATATGGCTTTGGTGTATTTGGTTTGGAAAAAGAAACCGTGTATGGTGTAAGGGTGATTTCGGTTTCTCTCAGCTCGCGGTTTTCTCTCACAGCTCCGACGACCTCTCTCCCGGTTTCTCTCTTGGAGAAGAGGTTTCTTCTCTCTTGTTCTCTCAACCTCTCTATTCTCTCTCTTGACCCCCTGAAAACTTAATTCTAAAAGAATTATATACTCAGTTATGAAGGACGGTTATAAACCTAAGGAATAGGTTTCTTCTCTCTTGTTCTCTCAAACATTTTTTTTAAATGTTTGACGAAGCTAAACCACCAAATAAATTGTGCACACATAATAACACATATATATGCAGTGTGTGTCCTAATGTGGTTCAAGAGTTCAATACTTACCTTTTTGACTTGCAACTTGAGGCATTGAAGTTCTTGGACTAGGATCTTCTTTATGAAGCTTGGATTCCTTTTGAGAGAGTAACTTGAAAAAAGTCTAATCCTATGTTGTCTCGATATAATAGAGAGGTTGAGAGAAACCGAAATCACCGTCCTTCATAACCGTCCTATTCCTATTCCTTCGGTTTATAACCGTCCTTCATAACTGAGTACATAATTCTTTTAGGTTTACGTTTTCAGGAGGTCAAGAGAGAACAAAAGAGAAGAAACCTCTTCTCCAAGAGAGAAACCGAGAGAGAGGTCATCGGAGCTGTGAGAGAAAACCGAGAGCTAAGAGAAGTCGAAATCACCCTTACACCATACACGGTTTCTTTTTCCAAACCAAATACACCAAAGTCTTATTTGATTAAACAAACGGTAAACCCATATTTGAGAGCTAAAATGCTTGGGGTTTATGTGAGTTGGGGTATAGCTGGCTTGATTCAAGATTGAAGACCTCTCCAATGATATGTCTCTCTAGGAACCACATTCTTCACATAGAATATTTTTAGGGTTCTTTATATCTGTTTGATTGGATCTTATTGTTGTTATTTGTTTTGATCCAAGATTGTGATCTCAAATATATTTTGAGAAATAAGACTTTTGATTGTGTATAAAAATTCATATCTGAAAAACGTTTTTTGTTTCAAAATATAATTTCACATTTTGTGAAATCAGTTTGAACATAAATAATTTTTGAAACAAACTTTGATATTATTTTTTTTGTCAGATCTGAAATTCGTTGAAGTCTATTATTCAAAACAAATTTGAAATTATTTGCATATCATATAGAATGCTTTGTAATTCGTAGGAAATTGTTGTCTAATTGATTGAGAGATGTGAGATGCATTTTTGTATTTAGATTAATTCACAAACACTTTCACTCTCACACAACCACTTAGATACTGTGATTCTTGGTGAGATATATTGTTTGTTGAGCTGCTATAATCAAGTGGACAAGGAAAAAGCAAGGAAACTGCGTAATTTTCTGAGCTTAGATTTAGGATCTTGTATTGCATGCTTAGTGCTGTAACTTGTGCCTTGTGCCTTGTGATTTTAGTGGATTTTTGTTTTGCTCCATAGAGGGGGCCGTGAATGTTTCCCTTATTTTAGGGTTTTACCTCGTTAAAAAAGCGCGTCAAATTTTCTTGAATGTTCTTAATTGCTTGTTTGATCAATATCTCATCCAAGATTTAATCATAGGTTTTAGTTTTAAAAACATAAGGTAATCAAACTAACAAATTTAGAGGACAATATTCAGAAACGTTTAACACATCTTGTGTTGTATTTTGAAAAGAGTTTTGTTCAAAGAGTTTGTTTTCGGAGTTTACTCAACCTATAACATTTTGTTATTAACTTAGTAAGCAGTTTTTCAAGTGGTATCAGAGCTCAATACTTCCCTTTTTGAAGTGCAACTTGAGGCATTGAAGTTCTTGGACTGGGATCTTCTTTATGAAGCTTGTATTCCTTTTGAGAGAGTAACTCGGAAAAAAGTCTAATCCTATTTTGTCTCGATATTCAAACTAGTTGGAACTCCTATATGGCACAGACTCAAGTGAGTCAACTATATAGTGTGTTCTCATATGCTGGGAAAGAAATCTAGACACTGTTATGAGGATTACAAGTTTGTTTTAGGGGTATTTTGATTTTATCACCATTTAGTTTTCATAATTAGACTTTACCCACTATTTTGTTTTCTTTTAGATTTTTCTTTTTTGACGGCTGATGGATGGACCGTTAAAAAAGAGTGGTTAAGTCTAAAAGAAAACAAAATGGTGGATAAAGTCTAATTATGAAAACTAAATGGGGTGTAAAAATCAAAATACCCCATAAATTATGGGTTGTCATCTTTTGAATAAGACTCGTGATTATCATGCTCTGAAAGTTTTTGTGTACGTACTTTGTTCCATGTCCCCGTGTTGAGCAGACTAAATTGTTTGCTTGTTCTGCCATGCGTGTTTTATATGCTTTGAACTCAGAAATTATATATATCTCTGACAAGTTTTCGTTGAACACATCATGTTCTTTTCAATAGTTAAGAACATTTTGACTCAATATGAACTCATTCATGTGGATCTCTTCACCAAATGTCATGGTGCCTTATATCTATTCTCACACCCCTTAATAATAAAATACTAATAAACTAATAAATCACAATGATTCATAAGGATCATATTATAACCGAATTGATTCACACATGAACATTGGTAATAATACTTTAAAGCCTTACACTTTTAATATTACTAATTTACTAACATTTGAAGTTCCATTCGTAAATAGAAGATTGCTAACACTAAGACGAATTATATAGTTATATTACACACAAATATTTTGTGCAATTTATATATGATTCCTAGAACAAAGAATACAAATATTACACAGAAAAAATATTGTACATATAACCGAGTAACATCTAAAAATGTTATGCAAAGAAATGCTACTAAAATCATTGAATTTATATGTAAATATATAGGGAATAGCTATTTTCACACCCTCTATGAAGCCCCACACCCTTTGGGTAGTAAATGACAATTGTGTCCTTAGGTTTATAAAATCTAAATGTCCAATTTTTTCACCTCCAACTAAAACAATTACATTTGACAAAAAACAAAAATTTACATTTTCAATAAAAAAAACTGTTTATAAAACGTAAAATTTGTTTTCTTAAAAAGTATTTTTTTTCCTTACAAATTTTATTTTTGGTTAAAAACTGTTTTTTTGTACTATTTTAAAAATAATCTTTACTATTTAAAAAAAAATATGGTCAGCGGTACCGGGATGCATAGGCGGTCCGACCACCTATACATACCGCTGGCGCAGACCATTTTTTCTAATATTCTAGAAAATTAAAATTTTAATATTCTAAAAATATAAAAATTGTAAAAGTTATTTTTCTATTTAAAAAACATTATGTTATTTATAAAAAAACTTATTTTTTTATTTATTTAAATGGACGTTTATAAAAAAATTGTTTCGTTATTTATTTTGAAAAATGGACGTTCTTTTTACTATTTTTAGTTAAAAATTGTTTTTTATTTAAAAAAACTATTTTGTTATTTATTTAAAAAAACTTTTTCGTTATTTATTTTTTTAGTAAAAAACTGTATCTTTTACTATTTTAAAAATAATCTTTTTACTATTTAAAAAAATGGTTCGCGCCAGCGGTATATATAGGCAGTTCGACCACCTATACATTCCGTTGACGCGGACCAACATATTAGAAAAAATGGTCCGCGCCAGCGGTATGTATAGGTGATCG
Source organism: Sambucus nigra (assembly GCA_949130495.1). Classification (NCBI taxonomy): domain Eukaryota; kingdom Viridiplantae; phylum Streptophyta; class Magnoliopsida; order Dipsacales; family Adoxaceae; genus Sambucus; species Sambucus nigra. The sequence goes on from OX422220.1 coordinate 271,897,829, forward strand.
GACCACCTATACATCCCGCTGCCGCGGACCATATTTTTTAAAATAGTAAAAAAAATATTTTAAAATAGTAAAAAAAAAACAATTTTTAACCAAAAATAAAATTTGTAAAGAATATTTTTTTTTATTAAGAAAACAGTTTCTTAAGAAAATAAATTTTAAGTTTTATAAGCAGTTTTTTAATAAAAAAATAGATAAGATTTTACGTTTTATAAACAGTTTATTTATTTATAATAAACAGTTTATTTTTATATTGAAAATATAAGTTTTTGTGTTTTATCAAATGTACTTGTTTTAGTTGGAGGTGAAAAAATTAGACATTTAGATTTTATAAACCTAAGAACACAATTGTCATTTACTACCCAACGGGTGTGGGGGAAGACCTATGAAGCACGGATACTCTCGGGAGGTTGCGAATTTTTGTTGGACACGTATAGGATACGGGATACGTTAGGGTACGCTAGGATACGTGAATCCTAGAGTATCCTAATTTTTATTTATTTGTTAAATAGCTGGGATACGTTAGGATACGCTGGGGATACGCTTTGGATACGTTTTATTATTTTTAATTTTTTTTAGCTGTTTTTTTTAAATGTGTTTTTTTCATTCTTTAATTATTTTTCTTCCTTTACTATGTTTTTCTAACTGTGTTTGTTTTTCATTCTTTGCTTGTGCTGTACTGTTTTCTGATTTTTTTCTTAACTTTTTTTATGTTTTCATTCTTTTTTTTTTTATGTATGTTGTTTTAAACTGTATTGTCTTCTTTAACTGTTTTCACTCTTAGCTGTGTTATTTTTAACCTTTACATCTGACTGTTTGAATCCTTTTTTATGGTACTTGATGATGTGGTTGACGGAGATGATGATGCCATTGATATTGGGTCTACTTAGTGATTGAGATACTATGAAGTCGGGATGCTCTCGGGAGGCTTCTCTCTATCTTATTTTATGCTAAGGATATTATCTTTATTTTTGTCTTATGTTTTTGTTGGAACAACCTTTTATGTTAATGATGTTTTATTATAATGGTGTTTGTTTGGTGACAACAATCATCATATTTGAGCACTTTAATATAATGGTGTATAATGCTTTAGTTTCATTTTATGAAGTTTATCATTAATATATATAAAATAAATAATAAATATTTAACGTATCCTAGCATATCCGTATCCTACATTTTGGAAAAATCACGTATCCCGTATCCCGAATCGAGTCGTATCCCGTATTACGTGTCGAGTCCGTGCTTCATAGGGGAAGACATAGAGGGTATGGGAATAGCTATTTCCTATATATATATATATATATATATATATATATATATGATATTGCTCTTGTGCGGGCTAGTCCGCATTTTAAGAATGCGGACCGGACATGTGTCACCTAACGGTGCCCCTAGAAATTATCGCCTAAATTATAGGCACACTCTCTCTCTTCTCTTGGCTCACCGCCAGGTGACACATGCCCGGTCCGCATTCTTAAAATGCGGACTAGTCCGCACAAGAGTAGGACTGTATATATATATATATATATATATATATATATATATATATATGGTTCAGAAGCGAACATAAAAGATGAACATTTTAATGAACCTTAACAAAAAAAACCAACAACCAATCAATTTTAATTCCTATGTTGTAATTGGTCCGCGCCAGGGGCAACAGATATGCGTATCACACGCGTGTCCGTTACCGCTGGCGTGGACCAATTACAATATAAGAATTAAAATTGATTGAGTGTTAGGTGTTTTTTGTTAAGGTTCATTAAAATGTTCATCTTTTATGTTCGCTTCTGAACCTCTCCCTATATATATATATATATATAAATTTAATATGTATTTCTATTTATATTATTTTGCTAATGTAGTACAATGTACTTTCGATGCGCGATGCAAAACTGGGGCAAATTTTTAAAAAAGGACAATTTTTTTTCACTCGGTACACTTTCGGGGCGCCTAGCCCCTAGGCGAGGCAAAGGCGCACCTTTTAGAACACTGTTTTGAACCCACCTCTTATCAGGAGGTTGCGCTGGATCCTCTTTGGCAACAAGCCATGACTGAAAAACTTTCTGCTCCGCACAAAACTGGCATGCGGGATTTGATGCCTCTTCTTCTTAGAAAGAGTGGCCAGTTCTCGATGGGTTTTCAAAATCAACCAAGTTTGATGGATCTGTTGATTGATACAAAGCTAGCATAGATGCTCAGGTATTTACTTAATATTTTACAATATGGCTTTGACTATAAAAAAATTTCACCCCTGTCGCTGAAGTGACCATTGTTCACACCTTAATTGTTGTTGCTTCCGTTTGTCGATGAGTCTCTCTCACAAGTAGATGTCAAGACACTTTCATTAGTGAGGATCTTCAGGAAGAGATATTCATGACACCCCTTCTGGTGGTTTCTCATGCTTTTGGAGAAATTTTGCAAACTTCATAAGAAGCTTTACGACCTTAAATAGGCTCCGAGAGCCTGGTATGAGAAGTTCTCTCAAGTAATTGGTGCTCTTGGTTTTTGCTCATGATCACTGCCTTCTTCATTTGATCAACACTTCTGCTGGTCAAATCCTCCTCTATGTTGATAATATGATTTTGATAGGCTATGATGCCGAACGAATTGCTCATCTCAAGTCTTCAGTTGCACCACCATTTGGGTCTTTTACGCTGTTTCCTTGATATTGGAGTTGCCTCCCTTCCTAAAAGCTATTTGTTTTCTTAATCAAAGTATGCTACAGACGCCAACTGACTCTAGAGTTATTAGAACTGCTGAGATCTATCTTGAACTTAATGCTCGATATACCTCTCCCGATGGTACCTTTTTGTTAGATCCGACTCTGTACCGCATAATAGTTGGAGGTTTAGTCTCTCTATCTATTATTTGTCCGAATATTTGCTTATGCAGGTCACATACTTTGTCAATTTGGCTCTTCATGTACAACCGTTTGTTGGGGCATTGTTCTTCTTATTGTCGACTTTCTTCAGGATCTACATCAAAGTTTACTGTTTCCTTCTACCAATGCTGAGCATAGGGAAGATCACAAGGCCACCATTGTGTGTATTTTTTGTCAGTGATTCTCTTATTTCCTCAAAAAGCAAGAAACAATTAGCTGTTGCCCATTCTTCTGCTGAGGCCTAGTATCGTGATATTGTCTCCACCACCGCTGAAATAGAATGGCTTTTTGCAGATACGGGTTTTTCCTTCTCCACTCCCATCCCACCCTTGCATATTGTGACAAGAATGCCCACAAATCAGTTTTTAACAAACGTACCGAGAACATTTGAGATCATTATCATCTCACTCGTTATCGCTCATCGTGAGTTTGCGTGGTTATATTAGTAATATTAGGTATATTTGTAATTTCTACAAATCTTTCTATATTTGTTAGGGTTTAATGTGCAATTTCAACCCCAAGGGGTAGCCTAACGGCATGGATAAAGAGTTAAATCCTCTTGGGCTTCCCATAGAGTGTCTTGGTGTGTGTGGATTTGAAGGTCCAAGTGTACCCTTGAGAATTAGCAAGTCAGGTGCTTTAAGAGGTCTTAATTCCTAAGAATGTTGAAAAAATTGCAAATATATGTATTTGGTATAACTTTATGTTTATAATTTATGAGGTTTATTGCGTATTTTTTAGAGTCTTGTAATGCATATGGAGAACTAAGAAGATAGTTTGAAAATGGAGCACAAAGTGCAGTGAAAAATGAAGTATTGTGAAGGTAAAAAGTACTCATCCCAACCATTCATAAACAATTTTAAAAAATAATTTCTACCCTTAGACTGGGACAAAAAATTTAAAAAGGGGTAGTTGGCCATTAATTTTTTAAAAGTCTGGACACTAACAATATGGACATCGCAAGCAATCGTCACACCGGAGGTTCTTCAAACGGAAATAGCATTCAGTAGGTATTTTGGTGTTTGAAAATTCATTCTAGTATCAACTTATGTTCTACAAGTCCGTTTACATAAAATTTATATTTTTGAAACCTACTACACGAGATCTATCAAACTATATATATACTTGTTTGAAATTATCCAGACTAAGAATATTCGCTTGGTGTGAATTTTGCAAAAAACATAAAGTATGCTTTCCAACTAAACATTATAAACAAAAATACAGACTTTTTATATTAATAAATGAAGATAGATGGGATGTTAAAGAAGAAAAAATGTGTTTAACAATAAAAATAAAGTTTTGATCACTGTTAGTGAAATTTCTGAGTTCACATTTCACATTTAGTTAAAGTTCATAGATAATGTGAGACAAAATTCATGATGAAAATGTTTACTTAACAACAAAATATATAAATTTTTGTGCAAAATTAGTAAGTTTCATAGCAATTTTCACCAAGTATTTTGTAATTATCTCAGCCAACTTTGCTGAGAAATATGTAATTTTGTGGCAAAAAGTAGAAATGACACTTAATATATGGAACACCAAGTATACTTTAACAGATTCATTGATCGCCAAAATGTTAGCATTGCTTGATGTATGGGTATATATATATATAGAGAGAGCTGCAATTCATTCTGGCGCTTGATGAAGAACAGATTGTAACAATCTGCAATTCATTCTGGAACACCAAGGTTATTCTCGTCATTTTATTTTACTATCACTCCAGTCAACAAAATCCCTTTTAAAACTCACCTTTGGCATTAGAGGTATAAATAATATAGAAAAATGTTCCAACAATAGTGCAATGTCACTGCAAAATCATCAAATATAAAATGGGAGAAGTAATATATGATCAAATATTCAGTAATCTTTGACTATCATGTGAAGGTACTTCAAAACCTATGAGAGCATTGGTTTGAGGGTTCCATATTTTTATTTTATATTAAAAAATGTATATGTATATTATACACATAAGTTCAATGTAATTATTATGGTGCACTGCCTATTGTTGTAATCTACAATGGCCTTGGAATAGTAAAGAGCCCCTAGACTAAGAAAAAGTTGTTAATCCTCCCTTATGCGTTGCTAAAACGCCAGTAGAAACCTTTTTTTAGCAACACAATGGGAAAATGCAAATACCCAGACATCTATCTGCCTCCACTAAAACTTTAAATTACTACTCCCTCCGTCCCAAGTTAATAGTCGCCGTTTGGAAGTCGAACGTATTGAGAACTGTTTTTACTTTCCAAATTTATCCTTCTAAAAATGACGAATAACTTTGAATGCAAGATATGTACTTAAATCATTGTCCTCGTAATTATTGTTCGGGTGGGGAACTTTATAACCTCACCTAGTATTATATACTATTTTTAGAAATATGACTATTGATTTGGGACGGACTTAAAAGGAAAGCACGACTATTAATATGGGACAAAGGGAGTGTATATTATTAGCTCCTTTTTAATAATAAAATTTGTATTTATACACTCACAAGCCCAAGGTAGATATTTGGGTGCGTTCCCTCCCCAAAACCTTGAACTATTGATGTAATCGAAAATGATCCTGAATTATCAATTAATCCCTAAAGTAAGAAAAAATTGTAAACCCCCATGAAGGACATAGTATAAGCAGCAACTATTCCATGCATGGAAGCTCATACATCTCTGTCAAACCTAATATTAGCACTTAACATGAAAATCATGTACTGGTAATTATATGCAAACCAGACCCGCAAGGAAGATTATTGCACAAAATAACTAAAACCAAGAAGTTTGAAGGCAAGTCTCTGTATTTCATGGCAAAAGGCGGCACAGAGGACACCTTTGGGGTTCTCTTCGGTTGGTTTTGTTCATCTACTCATGTTCAATCTTCCTGCAGCGTTTGTTTCTACAAACACAGATATTATAGAGAAACTTCTTACTCTGTCTCCTCTCAAGGGTGATCAACCTTAGTGACTTTTACCGTTGTCTCTTTATGAGCATTGGTGCGATAACGATAAGTAATGGAAAAAATCTAAGGGAGATATTCTCATACACGATAAATAATTTTGTTCAATGTATTGGGAGGGTTTCATTATATTGGGAGAAACCTCTCCTCTGACTTGGATGTATGTGCACCCTACCTTTGGTTATATCACTCTAATCTAAATTTGTTGACCCTTGCCTATAATGGTTAACACAATCCTCACACCTAATTGTTTATCACATTAAAATTATGATTGAGTGGTTGTTGTAAGTCCCTGATATTTTAAGGGCATCTCAAAATGACTCCGTGATTCCTACTTCATGCTAATACCAAATAAGCAATGTTCGGTGCTTCTTAACACCAATTGGGGACAAGACCCATTTCTTCTCTTCAATGTTTTAAAAAGCGCGCTATTGTTTTTTGCGGGCCAAAAACGCAACGTTGCGGTTAATGTATTAGGGGATGCTCAAAAAGCGTGCGCTATTTTGCGCTATTTGGCACAACAGCTACGCTATCCATGTTTTTTTTAGAAACCTCAGTTTATTTAAGGAGGGGGAAAAAGTGTTACCTTATTTCACGTGCGGACTTTGTTTGTGTGAGGTATTCTTTGTTCCAAACCCACAATTTACTTATTTACGAAGGTCACTGATGTTATTTGCTTATTTTAAAAAGTTTAGCTTAAAAGGTTACTTTTATTTAATATTTTCTATTCCAAACTCTCGGTTTACTTAAACATTTGCTTATTTTACATTTTTCAGTAAATAATGTTTTTTATTTTATAATTTCCAGTTTTAAATGTTACTAATTTTTCAAATCTCAGTTCAAAATGTTTTATTTTTAATAATTATCAGTTTAAAATGCTACATGTGTCATAAATATCTGATTAAATTATTATTTATTTTATAATTTTCAGCTTTAAATGTTACTTGTTTTTCAGATTTCTGTTTAAAATGTTATTATTATTATTATTATTAATTTTATATTTTTCAACTTAAAATACTACTTGTTTTATAAATTTCTGTTTAAAATGTTATTATATTATAATTTTAAGTTTAAACTTTTACTTATTTTACAAATTTCATGTTAGAATTTTATTTATTTTATTATTTTTAGCCTTGAATGTTACTTATTTTCAGAATTCTGTTTAAAATATTATTATTATTATTTTTTTAATTGTCAAGTTAAAAAGTTACTTTAAAAAAATCAATTTCAAATATAACTTTTTTTACCAATTTCAGTTTAAAATGTTACTTTCTTACAAATTTCATTTTAAAATGTTATTTATTTATATTTTATTTATAAGTTTTTTCATTAAAAAACGGGAATGCATGACTTGCTCGCGCGATGCGCGACGGCGCTAGGGGTGCAACCGGTACGGTATGGTCGGTAACGACCCCTTACCAATACCAAAACCACATTCTATATGGTAAAACCGTACCGTACCAATTTACCGACCGGTACATCAAAACAAAAACCAAAACCAAACCGACCGGTTTTTCGGTATTTTCGGGTTTTTTTGATTTCGGTAATTTCGGTTTCAATTCGGTTTTATCCCGGTAAATACCAGAATTTCAAATCGGTTTATGCATTCGGTAAATCTGGTATATATTTCAATATACCAATTTCTAGCTGTTACAATTTCTAGCATTTCTAGCTATTACAATTTCTAGCATTTCTAGTTGTTTGGAACAATTAGAAACATACACAAACAGGTACAATTTGTAGCATTTGGAACAATAGATTTAAATAGATACGAGACCAAACTAACCGGTTTGCTTTTATCGGAGCCGGAGGAGAGTGAGACGAGACCAAAATGACCGGTTTACCTCCATTAGAGACGGGTGAGAGTGAGACGAGACCAAACTGACCGGTTTGCCTCTACCGAAGCCGGAGTAGAGTGTGATGAGATGAGGGAGCTGATGCCTGAGGAGCCTCAAAAAATGAGGGAGCTGTTACCTCAAAAAATGTTCGTCGAAAAGTCAAAATCATCCACACCTCCAACACCGGAAAAACAAACCTTTGTCGGAAAAGCCAACTCGTCGAAAAAAAAAATCACCGAAAAACACGGAGGGAACTCATATCCGAATACAGCTAACGCCGAAAAAATTGTCACCGGAAACCCGATCTCAAAACGAAGTAACCACACCAAATCGAAAGCCAAATCTCAAAACAAAAAAATGGTGTTCTCAAATAAAAGTCCCTAAAAAATTATTTCTCAAAATCAACCCAAGGTTGAAGAAGAAAAAAAATGAGAGAGAGAGAGCTCAAACACAAATGACGCCCACACTTTTTGAGAGAGAAAGAGGTAAAAAAAAATGAAATGGAAACCCTAAAAAAAGATCTCTACACAAACCACAATATAAACCCAAATGAAATAAGGGCAAAACGGAAATATAGCCAACAAAACAAACGACTCTTTTTATTTTAACAAAATGCTGCCTAATTCATTTTGTGTTGAATGTTTGATTAATTGAACAAAATATATATTTAATTAACATGATTATTTAACACTTAAACCAAATACTCAAATAAATAAATTTAAATTCAAAGAGAACATAAAAACTCACTCATGAGAAATAAAATAAATAGTAGTATGATACCCAAAATAATTTGACACTGCACAAAAAGTTTGGTACGGTAATTTCGGTACGATATCGGTACGGTAAATTCGGTAAATCGGTTTTTTGTATCTAAAAACCAAAACCAACCAAAATTTTGACGGTATTTTCGGTTTCGATAAAATTGGTTTTCGGTATTTCATAATATGAAACCAAAACCATTTTTTTCCGGACCAAAACGGTACGGTATGGTAAAAACCCGTACCGGTTGCACCCCTACGCGACGCGATTAGCGCGGCGCTACTTTGGAGCCAGAACGCGACACCCTGCGCGACCGCGATTTAAAACATTGCTTCTCTTTCATTTAACTCGTCATCTCTATTGGACATGAAGGTTGTTGGTGCGAGACTAATGGTGACCGCTAAAGTCTTCTTGTCACTGGGGTTGCCGAAAACGAGGTGATCATCCATCTCAGTTGAAGTTTGGAATCAGCGAAGTCGTGGGCTTCACCCATGGGTGTCGTTGGGGATGTGACGCCATGGTTTGCAAGGGACACTTGAGCCTCTCAAACCACATTATCACCGACTTCATCTTCCTCTCTAAACTATCCAAACATCGATTCAAGATCCGAAAATGAGTCTTCCGTTGACAGTGAGATAGAGATTCGAGAGGCGAATGAGCGCTTCTGCTATTGTGTTGGAGATTATTCCGATTGGACCACATACAAACTACAACCAAGAACACATTACACACCCATGAGTGCCAATTTGACTTGCACACACAACGGGAGACTTGCACACTTACACTCGCAGTTATGCACAGGAATTTGTTTACAATCTGTTCTTATATTTCTGTTCTTATATTCAAGTAATAGCTGATTACAAAAGAGAGCTTTAAGGATTATATATAGGAGCAAAGGACTTGGGATCTAAGACTTAACTAAACGTAATTGGATAACTAGTAAATTAAAAGTTAATCCCTAAATTATTACATCAATATACAAAATCAAAACTCTCAGTTTGAACGAACCAAGAAGGATAACCACTAGCGAGGTGACTCTCAGTTTGAACGAACCAAGAGGTGACCAGAAAACCCCTGGAGCTTTTTCCCTGCAAGTTATCATGGTTTAAAAAAAATGAAGAAATCCTATCTGCAAGCAACCACGCTAGATCCATGGTCTCTCTCTCCAATCTCTATTCAGGATGACGGGTCTCGAAATGCAGATTTCGCCATTTCTGATGACTCTTGTGTTTCTAGAGTCGAGTTCTTTCGACATGCACTGGTGGGGAGGGTGGGCGACGCTGGTTGCACTCAACCATCTCTTGAGAAGATGAAGGCGTGGGTCAGGGAGAACTGGAAGACGGTAGGTGGGACGGTGGCCCGCTTTTTGTCCAACTCCACATTTTGTTTTGTTTTCTCGTCGGAGGCGGAAGCAACCAGAGTTCTTAGCATGAAGAAATGGTGGGTCTTTGGGTCACCTCTGTGTCTTGACAGGTGGCACCCCCTGGGATGTAGTCCCAAATATTTTCTGAAGGCAGTTTCTCGGTGGATTAGGGTGATGGGTTTACCTCTCCGTCTTTGGGGAGAGGAAGTTTTTCAGGCCATTGGTGATAGATGTGTTTTTTTTGAAGGTGGATGATGACACACCGACGGGGGAAGAGCTTAGGTGGGCAAGAATCTTGGTTAAAGGGAGCCAAATTATCCCCGAGGCAGTGACCGTTAATGCTGGTGGGTGGGTGTTTCGACTTGGGTTCTTGCTACTATGGTGGTGTAAACCAGGTGACTAAGGTGAGGATAAGTAGTGCCGAGGTCGAGAGGTCTAAACGGAGGGTGGCACAATTGGCTCCGAGAGGCATATCTTTACCCGTGCCTGTTGGTAAAGACTTCGCTCATGGTGATCGTGAGACACGGAAGGAAGATAACGTCAAGAATTTATATCATTGTGCAGCGGCGTTGAATCCAGGTAGTAAGAATGCTGTAGCAAAAACTCTGAGAAAGTCGTATGTCAAGAAACTCAGGCCGGCAGCAGTTTTTCGTCCGGCGTTGGGCAAGGCAACCTCGAACAGCGGGGCTGTCTCGCCTGGCATTGACGGAACGGGAGAGGGGACGTCGTTGGCTGAAGATAACTTGCTGGAGTTGCCTTGGATGATGCGCAACATAGGGGTATAGAGGTGGGTACTGTGAGAGGTACGGATGCTGGCAATACTTAGGATTTATGTCCTCCTATTTTGAGTGGAATTGAGGCTGAAAGGGACATGCAATTATTTCCTTCTGTTAGGACTGCTGCGGTTGGTTATTTTGTGGGCCATATTAAGAAGACCCATTTGGAGTCTGGGGTTTCTTTTGGTGACAGCTTGTCCGGCTCAATGGGGGACAAGCCGAGTGGTAGTGTTGGCGTGGATGCTGGTGTGAAGGAGGGAGCTAGTGGAGTTGGGTCTTCTGCCTTAGTCCCCTTAGTTAATTGTGTACAGGTGCAACACAGTGTTTCTAATGATATAGCAAGTGCCCCTAATAATATTTTGGCAGGTGAATTTGTAGGGGCAAATGGTTAGGAGAAAATTCTTAAAAAAGCACTGCGTCAACTTGGTGGTCACAAGGATGTCTACTGTGGCAATTCTTTGCTTGGATTAAGGAATATTAAATCCTTTATCAATCTAGGTAAAAGTGGAAAATCTAGAGTGGTGAAGAAGTCTACCGTTGCTAAGAAGAATAATTGCGTAGTAAGCAAGTCGAAAGGTGGGAGGGAGTCTTGTGCTCGCTTTTCTGTGCGAGTCTCCCTAGCGGTGGTCCTCTTTTTACTGGCATGGAGGAGGGTGAAGGAGGGTTGGAGGAGGAGCTGTTTGTCCAGAATAATTTTTGCAGCTCGGGGGAATCTTTGAGAGGGGAGGAGACGCTGGGTAATTTGGTAGGGTCTTCTCCTAAGTTGTGGATTGAGCTAGGGGGTTCAGAGGGAGAAAGAGAGGTCTCCGGGGATAGGAGGCTAGAGAAGGCCATGAAGGTGGGGGTAGAGGAATGGGTGTCGAGTGTGATAGAAGGATTCAGTAAGTTTTTAGGGTTAACGTATTCAGGGAATGAGATGGAGGCCCTAACGTTGTTCCGTGTTATAGAGGAGAGGCGGAGGGGCAGGGTAAAGGTAGTTGGGGGAGGGGGGGGGGGGGGTTAAAAGACGTCTTTAATGAAGTTACGAATAGTTTTCTGGAATGTGCGGGGATTGAATGACCCCGGGAAACGAGGAGTGGTTAGTGGTGCCTTATCGCGGTGGAGGCCGGATATTGTTTGTTTACAAGAGACTAAGATCGGAGGTATGGATAGGGAGTTAGTGCATTCTATCTGGGGAGGACGTAGAATAGAGTTGTGTTTTCTGGATTCAGAGGGTGCGTCAGGAGGGATTGTTATTATGTGGGATATTAGAGTGGTGGAGAAAATTGATGTGCTTGTGGGATGTTGGTCCCTTTCTTGTTTATTCAAGAATATCGAAGACGGTTTTACATGGAGTTTTTCGGGGGTTTATGGGCCAGTCGAGGGCTTGGTTCGTTGGGAGCTGTGGGAGGAATTGGCGGGGGCTAAGAATGTGTGGGGTGTTCCCTGGTGTACGGGGGGTGACTATAACATTGTTCGATTCCCCTCGGAGAGGAGTGATGGGGGGAGATTGAATTCTTTTATGAGTGATTTTTCTGATTTCATCGATGCGCTGGAATTGGTGGATCTTCCTTTGGAGGGAGGGTTATTTACCTGGTCGAGTCATAGGGACGAACCTTCGTTCTCTCAGCTTGATCGGTTTCTTCTTTCTAATGTGTGGGAGGAGCATTTTATGAGGGTAACTCAATCCTGCCTTCCGCGGGTTACTTCTGACCACTCCCCTATCCTTCTGGAGTGTGGTGGCAGTAGAGGCGGGAGGTCTCCGTTTAGATTTGAGAACATGTGGCTTAAAGAGGACTTTCTTGATAGGGTTAACGAGTGGTGGAGTGGGTATGAGGTGGAGGGGAATGATAGATTCAAATTGGCGTCTAACCTGTTCCGTCTTAAAGGGGATCGTATTCGGTGGAACCATTATGTGTTTGGGCAAGTGGAGGGTGTGATTGCACAGTTGATGGAGGATATCCGAGGTCTCGACGAGAAAGATGGTTTGGGCGGTCTTTAGGGGGTTGAGAGGGTGGCTAGGGAAGAGAAAAAAGGGAGGTGGGGAGGAGATTGTTTCAGGAAGAGCTTTGTTAGAGGCAAAAGTATAGGGTACTTTGGCTTAAGGAAGGGGAAAATAATACAAATTTTTTCCACAAAGCGGCTAACTCCCATCGCCGCTTTAACCATATTGGGAAGATTGTAGTAGAGGAGGTGGAGTATATCGACGAGCATGACGTTCGTAGGGAGACCAGTCAGTTTTTGCGAGATTGTATACAGAGGATGAGCCCTGGCGTCCCAAGATGGATGAGCTCCCGGTGGCTAGCATCTCGGGGGAGGATGTGGATCCATTGGAAAGGTTGTTCACGGAGGAGGAGGTGGTCCAGGCTTTGAGGTGTATGTGTGGGGACAAGGCGCCCGGTCCTGACGGGTTCACTATGGCCTTTTTTCAACATTGTTGGATGATTATCAGGGAGGATGTGATGGCAGTTTTCTACGAGTTCTATGATAGAGGGTACTTTTTGAGGAGTCTGAACGCTACTTTCATTACTTTGGTGCCCAAGAAAGGGGGAGCGACGAATGTGAGAGACTTCAGTCCCATCAATCTTGTTGACAGTGTGTATAAGTTCATTTCTAAGGTCTTATCAATTAGGCTTAGAAATGTGGTTGATCCTCTCGTGTCTGGTGCTCAGAGTGCTTTTGTGGGTGGCCGTCAGATTCTTGATGCAGTACTGGTGGCGAATGAGTGCATCGAGTCTAGGTTGAGAAGTGGGGTCCCAGGTATTATTTGCAAGCTTGATGTTGAAAAGGCCTATGATCATGTAAACTGGGATTTCCTCTTTTATCTTCTAAGGAGGATGGGTTTCGGGGAGAGGTGGTGCAGGTGGATGGAAAGATGTGTCTCCTCGTTCAATTTCTCTGTCCTTGTGAATGGGGTGCACAAAGGCTTCTTCTCGAGCTCTCGGGGTCTTAGACAGGGTGACTCATTGTCCCCTTTTCTCTTTATTTTGGTTATGGAGGCAATTTCTCGAATGATGAGTCGTACGGTGGATGGTGGTCTGGTCTCCGATTTCTTGATCGGGAGCGTTGTTCCCCATTCAGTTGTGATCTCTCATCTGCTATTCACAGATGTTACTATTATTTTTTCTGGGGCGACTGTGGATGAGGTGAGGACGTTGAGGTTGCTGTTGGTGTGTTTTGAGGCTGTGTCTGGGCTCCGTAACAACGTCAGGAAGAGCGAAATGATTGCCATTGGCGAGGTAAGCAATGTGGGCCTTTTGGCTGGGGTGCTTGGGTGTACCGTCGGCTCGCTCCCGTTTACGTACCTGGGCCTCCCATTAGGGGCGAAGTTTAAATTCACGACGATGTGGGATCCTGTCCTGGAGAGGGTCCAAAGGAGGTTAGCAGGTTGGAAGCATAGTTACCTTTTCAAAGGGGGGAGGTTGACGTTGATCAAAAGTGTTTTATCGAGTCTGCCGATTTATTTCATGTCTATACTCCCTTTACCTGTTTATGTGGGCAATAGACTTGACAGATTGATGAGGAATTGGTGTGCTTGCCGCAGAAGGAGGGTGGGGCAGGGGTGAGAAGTTTAGCCCATTTCAATAAGGCTTTACTGGGGAAGTGGTTGTGGCGGTTTAATAGGGAAGATGGCAGACTGTGGAGGAAAGTGACGATGGCTAGGCATGGGGGCGACCCGTTTGGGTGGGGACCTAGGGAGGGACGCGGTGCTCATGGGGTAGGGTTGTGGAAGTGCATTGCAAGTGGGTGGGTTGATTTTTCTATGTCCACTTCCTTCCAGCTTGGGAGAGGGGCATCGTATCAGGTTTTGGAAAGATAGATGGGGTGAGGGTGGATCTCTGGAGGATCTTTTCCCCGAGATGTATCGGATTGGAGGAGATAGGGAGGGGACTATTGAGGATCATAGGAGGAGGGTTGGGGATCGTGTGGTGTGGGACCCGAAGTTTAGGAGAGGGCTCGGAGATTGGGAGCTGGAGGAGGCAGAGGAGTTCTTTGAGTGGTTGCTTTCGGTGCCTATTTTGTCTGTTGGGGCTGATGGCTTGAGATGGACGGGCTCTCAGGATGGTATTTTTTCGGTTAAGAACTATTACCATGTGCAAGGCAGTGGGATAGTCTCTCTTTCTTGGAAGACTATTTGGAAGAGTCATGTGCCCCCTAAGGTAAGCTTCTTTGTGTGGACTGCGGCCAGACAGTCCATTTTGACTATTGAGGGGTTACAGAAACGAGGGAGGAGGTTGGCCAGCAGATGTTGGTTGTGCAAGGAGGAGACGACCAATCACCTTCTTCTTCACTGTCATGGAACTCGAGGTATTTGGGATTTGATCTTCTCTTTGGGCAAGATCTTGTGGGTTATGTCTCGGGAGGTGAGCGAGATGTTGACGGTTTGGGGGAGTCCTAGGGGTTGGAATGGTCCGAGGGGTGTTTGGAAGATGGTCCTGGACTGTGTGGCAGGAGAGAAATCGGAGATGCTTTGAGGGGGTCGAGTTGGATCCTTCTCGTTTACGGTACTACTTTTTGAGCCTGCTTCTCTCTTGGTATCGGAAAAGGGTGGATTCTTCGCTGGCTGTATTCCTGGAGTTTCTGGAGGAGTTTGAGTGTTTGGCTTGTCTTTGTTTTGGGTTTCGGCCCCTTGCTTTCTTTTTCTTTTTTTTGTATACCTCCTGTATACGGGATTCCGCCCCCTTAGGCGGGTACGTTTTTAATGAACCATTTACTTATCAAAAAAAAAATATACAAAATCAATTTAATGAAATAAATTCTTGTTCACCTGCATGAACTTCCCAATTGCACGCCCAATGATGTTCAACCTGTACATACGCCAGTCACATCAATATATGCTCCTGACCTTTCTGTCGCTAACAATACCCCCTTGTCCTGTTAATGAAGCCACCAACGCATCTCAATTGTTGCTCTACTAAGAGAATGAGTAATGGTTAATGCCTTAAAATTTATCTCATTGGTTATGATTACAGTCGCCTCGTAGCTAATAAGAGTTTGTTTGAGGCTCCAATTATCATATACCTAATATGTGAAAATTACTTGCACATTGTGGTTGATTATATTGTTGATCCTTGTTTTTTCTTTATCTTTGATATGTTATATGTATGAATTTAATTGAGATAGTGGTTTCTAAGTTTTAATGTGTTCCTTTTTGCAGTTTGGACTTGACCATACACTTACAACTGGAGTCATCAGGTGTGAATTTTGTACAATATATTCAGCATAAGCATGAGTAATTACATTTTCAAGCTTAACAAAAAATATGGTTTAGAAGAGGAAATCTGGAAATAAAAAGCAACTTCTGTGGATCTTTAATTGATGATTTCTAGTTTCAAATCAAAATAAGCCTCAATTTTCTATTCACAAGTCGTTGGGATTTTGTTGGCTAACTTTGCTATGCTAATTTACAATTATCTAGGCCTTTTTTTGTATTATGTAATGATTATTATGACACGGCAAACAAATAATACATATTGCATATTTTTATAATCTTGTATATCTATTTTATTACCTAATTATGTATTTAATGCTTTTTATTGGGTTTGATAATATTCGATCCGATCCAAATACGTTAGGATATGGACAATACGTTATACGATCAGAATCTGATCCAGTCCGGTCTGATAATTTTCTTAATAAACAAATATGAATTGACCTTTATCCAGTCCGAGTCCGGTCTGTTGACAGGCCTCTTCCCAAATAAAGATTCCTTGTTTGAAAGTAATATTTTAAGGAGAAATTGTACTTTCTGCATTTATCCTCCTAAGAATTATATATACCTTTAGAATGTAACACATGCACTTGAATCATTGCTCTCCCATGGGTGATAGTGGGACCGATAACTTTGGAATCCCACCTAGTTTTATATACCTTCTTTAGAAACAAAACTCTTAATTTGGGACAAACCAAAAAGGAAAGCAGGACTCTTCATTTGGGACAGAGGAGTAAAGAAGCTGTTCAGGTTTGCATACATATTAATGCTTGAACTTTAAAAGTTATTCTTCATACTGTAGTGGGCTACGGAGGGAAATCAGTTCTGCTGCTACTGGCCGACCAATCCAGGATGTTATCCAAACAGATGCTGCCATCAACCCTGGAAATAGTGGAGGCCCACTTCTTGATAGTTCTGGAAGTCTGATTGGGATAAATACGGCTATATACTCTCCTTCTGGTGCATCCTCTGGTGTTGGATTTTCAATCCCAGTTGACACTGTGGGTTATTACTTTGACTTGTCCTTTAATTTTATTTGACGAGACCTTTCAGTTTAGCCTTGTGTGAAACTAGTTGGGGTAGAGTTTTTTCTTCTCTTTGCTCCTGGATTACATTTGTTTCACCTCCTTCGTTAAATGTCTAGGTAGGTGGAATTGTTGATCAGTTAGTGCAGTTTGGGAAAGTCACAAGACCCATTTTAGGAATCAAGTTTGCCCCTGATCAGTCAGTAGAGCAACTTGGAGTAAGTGGTGTGCTCGTCTTAGATGCCCCTGCAAGTGGTCCTGCTGGCAAAGCGGTATGTTTATTTTTGTTCATTGTATGTAATTGAAACTTACGATGAGTTTTATTACAAAGTTGGGAATCATGAGAAGTTAGAAAGAGTAAAAACTGATTAGTGGTTTGATGATATGTTCTTACCTTTTCCGTTTTCCTTTGAAACCTATTCTTTTGGAAAACAACAAATCTAAGAAAACGCTCACCAGATGTTTTAATTACATACAATGTGCTTTGGCTTAAAAGTAATTTATTTAATGTAATTTCTTATCTTTGGATTTCTGAACACTAGAAAAAAAGGGGAAAGAACTAAAAATATGCTTTACCTTGAAATCTTGTCTTCATGCTTTTGACGTTGAGAAGGTATAATCTAACGCTGTCTCATTTAAGCGGCCTAATTAATGTCTATTCTGCAGGGCTTGCTATCAACTAAACGTGATGCCTATGGGAGGCTTATACTGGGTGATATCATAACATCTGTAAATGGAAAAAAAATCACTAACGGAAGTGATTTGTACAGAATTCTTGACCAATGTAAAGTGGGTGAGACGGTATGTGCTTATTCCATTTCCCTAACTGTTGGTCGTTCTTGACTTCTGTTTGTACCTCTAAACGTTTTAAACAATCTGACTTGAATTTAGCGATTGCCAACAAGATTCTCAGAGACAAAATCCATGTATATTGCACTTGTGGTACTTAGCTTTAAGCACCTTTTGATTCGGGGTGAAATATTTATTATCTAGGTGATAAGTGGAATAATAAAAAGTAGTTTCACCTACTGGGAGTTAAATTTCTGTTCACTGTTTTTGTCCAAATCACCTTATTATTTGCATTCTTATGACAATTCTTTCCAAACAAATTTTCTTAACTTTAAATAGGTGAAAATGCTTTTCACCATTTAATTTTTCACCCAGGTTAAAAAGTATTTCATCCCAAACAAAACGGGGCCTTAAATTAAGAGCTCTCATAGCATGAAGTATGATTGTTTCCTAAAGTTCCTGACACAAAAATAGTTCATGTACAGATCTTTAATATATAAGTCGTATTGATGCTCAGGTCACTGTGGAGGTTCTGCGTGGTGATCACATAGAGAAGATCCCTGTAGTCCTTGAACCCAAGCCGGATGAATCGTAATGGCTCAAATTGAGGCCAGCACGTGAAATTTCATACATCAAGAGAAATTTGCAGTTATAATTTATGTAATTTATTGTTTCTATGATATAGGGTCTTGTAAATAGTCCATGTGCTGTACTAATATGATATTTAAATGTATCATGTCAACAAACTGAGACGACTGCATAGCTACCTTTGTTTTTAAAAGGTTTCCTTAGTAGCAGATTTATTTCATCCTCACCCATTCCTCACTCTGCTATCCACATAGACTACACAGGAAGATCAAGTAGTGGGTTTTACACAAAATAAATTTTTAAAGAATTATAATGAGCGCATCATCAAATTTGTCAAGAGCATGAGCATTTTGTGCTTATTCATGGTTTCTCTACTGTCACACTTAGTATTGAAAGTTCATGACGAGGGTTATAAACAATTAAATTTTGGCCTATCTATGTAACTTAACATAAACTTGAGAGGAAAAGTGTTCTTGCCGAAGTGTTTTTGACCCTTGATGGAATTTTACTCGTAAAATCCGGTCCGGACCCTGAATTTACATTGAGCTTAAATGATGTCAAATGAAAACAATAAAAGAAACTATCGTCTAAGCTTTCTCAATTCAATATATTTAAAAATGAAATAATACTTCAAATGAGGCTACAAAAGAGTATTTATAGATAGGAGATTGTTTAAGCTATCAATCTAATTACAGTTTATGCCTTCCTAATGGCCCTTAACCTTCCTTTCTCCAAATATTAACAAAAGAAAATACCAGAAAAATACAATGCAATACTAAAGAGAATAAAAGACTAAAGATGAGTGCTAAAATGGCGACAAGGCTTTATTCACATCACTCTCCCCGACTTCGAAAAGCTCGTCCTCGAGCGCAGGAGATGAATGGCAAGAAAGTAAGACAACCATTAAAGAACTCCCGCAATAGAAAGAAGAGTTGTCCGTGGAATCGTCCCTCACATCGGCTTTCGAAAGGTGCACGGAGAAGAGGCGTACAAACCAACCACAATCGGTCCATAAAGGCTTGATCTTGGAGTCCCGTGATGAACCTCTGCAATGCTAAGTCGCTAAAAACTTCCTTCGAGCGCATATTACATGGTACCAAAAATTGGTTCACATACTCACTATCTATCACATCACCTATAATCACCATTTCAACCCCATCAAAATCAGTATCTCAGTGTAAGGACATTATTTTCATTGTCCGTTATCAATTTAGTATGTCGTATACCGCTACACCGTCGAAGAGCATTCAAGAACATTCAAGCATCAAAGACGAATCCGAATATCAAGTTCTTCAACATTCAAGACTCTGCGAGGTTAATTTTGGTAAGGTTGAGTTTTAATTCCTTAGCATTTCACTTAAAGTGTTGAGATACTTTTATCAAATATTTTTCTAAAGATTTTGTCCTTGGACACCTTTCCGTAGAAAAATCATATCAATTCAAAGAAAAATCAGAAAAATACAAAACTGGCGGCCACGCGTTCGTATCGAAATTATCTACAAGTAGGCATGAAATCTCGTTTGATAGGTCGTTCAAACGACCTGCCTATGTCGTTCAAACGACATAGTTATCTCGCGAGAAGTTGTCGCGCGATGTCGTTCAAATGACAATGCCTTTTCGTTCGAGCGACTTAGCTATCTCGTTCGAGCGACGCACCGCCTTAAGTTTTTTATAAATAGGCTTTTCCAACTCCGTTTTTCATAAGAAGACCTGCATATTTTCAATAGACGAAACTGCTACTGCATAAACGATTTTTGTCTTCTTCTTTTAGGTTTTAAACCTTTTGTTTTCAATTCACAAAACATCCCAATCTTTTAGTGAATTGTTTTGGAACCCTAGATTCAACTTCGTTGAAATTTATTCTTTGAGGGGAGAACGCTACAACCGGAAAGCTTCATGTTATTGTGGAGGGAGTCTTTATGAAGTTACTCTTGTGGGGAGGATAACCTACACCGTGAAGACTGCGTGTCCTTGTGGTATAGCTGTGTGTGAACCACTGCTGTTTTCTAGCCGACACTTTGAAGGTTTGACGAAGATACCGTGCGTTACTCTTGTGGGCGATAAAGTTGTATGTAAGTCAATGGTCTTGTAAACTTTTCAAAGTTATAGAAATAAAAGGTTTTGCCCTTCGGGAATTTTTCCTGAATTTGGTGTTCCTAATATTTGATCTTGTGATTCTTTGATTTGCATATTTAATTCAATCACTTAGATGCATGATTTAGGGTTTAACTAAAATTGAATTTATTTGATAATTCACATTATTCCGCTATAGCGATTCTACAAATTGGCATCAGAGCTTATTTAAGCGATCACCACTTTTACAAATTGGTATCAGAGCATGTTGCATTAAGTTATTGTGTTTGGATCCTATTTTTCGCAAAAATGGCTTTTGGTGGTTTTGATGATTTTTGATGTCAACTTTTTGAAAAGGCTATTTGGAAAGTTCACACGAATTCTTATTTTAAATCTTTTATTGAAAATAACTCTGAGAGGTGCCCTTGTTGTGAGGGTGTTGGTCACACGTTAGATGAGTGTACCACAAATTTAAAGAAGAAATTGAATAAATCGGTTTCTCATGTTTCTACCCTTAGTGATAGTGATTCGGAAGAAGAAATCTTTTATGCTTCTAGGCGAGAGCTTCCCATCCGTGTGATTAGTGATGAGAGTGAGGGTGAAAAGAGTGAGGAGGAAAAAGAAGAATTGAGTGAGTTGCAAGTTGCCTACAATAATTTGTATTTTGAATCTTTAAAGACAAAAAGGCAAACTTGAAACTTGAAGCTGAATTGAAGAAACTTGCTTTAGATAATGATAATACTGATGCGTTGATTAAGGATCTTAGGGCACATGAGGAGATGCTTAAAGAGAAATTAGGATATGTTAAGGGTGAGAGAGATAGTCTTCGAGGTGTGATGGAGGCTATGAAAAAGGATCTTTTAGAATTTGAAGATTCTAGACGTTTACTCGAGTCTAGGATAAGTGAGCTTGAGAAGAATTTAAGATAATCAAGTAAGGTGAAATTTGATTTGAAGTCTAGATTGAAAAAGCTAGATAAGATCTTAGGCACGGTCCAAATTAAGGAGGATAGGGGTGGTATAGGCTTCGATGAGAGGGTTACACAAATTCCCAAAGTCAACCCCACACAACCTAGAGTTGTTAAGAGAGAGCCTCCGAAGGTTGTTAGGAGAGAGACACCTAGGCACATCGTGAAAGAGCCACCCAGGATCATTAGGAGAGAGTCACCTAGTCAAATTCGGAGAGAGCAACCGAGAAATTTGAGGACAGGGCCACCTTTAGGTAACACACACGACCCGATTTACACTTGCATACATTGTGGTAGGCAAGGTCATCTTAGGTGCTTTTGTCACAAGCTTTTAAAAGAACCTAGGCAGGTTAATAGAATAATAAATTCGATTCCCGACACCCCCACAAGTTGTTACAAATTTATTTGGGTTAGAAAATCAGATTTAGAGGCTTACGGTCTATTTGTTCATGATTCTCGTTTACTTGCACATGATTCACCCCATGTGAGATCTCTTGGTAGATTGTGTTGGACGTTTGTCATACACTAACGATGCATCATGTTATATTCTTTCTAGTGTTATGACTCACTTTGATGTAGCGCACATTGATTCATTTGTTGAATTTGTGTGTTTCGCTACTGTTTTAGCACTGTTTTGCATCTGTCAGCACTTTCCAGGTACTGTTTTCCCGTAATTTTTTCACTGGGCAAAACTGCATGACTTTTTGGGCAAACTGTGATTTTTTGGATTTTTCGTTCGAGCGAGAACATCATGTCGTTTGAGCGACAGTTCCTTCTCGCGCGAAGTCTCTTCTCGCGATAACCCCCTGTCGTTTGAGCGACATGCCTAGATCATTTGAGTGACTAGGTTGACTTTGACCATTCTGTTTACAGTACAATGATTCATCCTGATATTATTTTTGGTACTGCTGGTTGCTTCTGACAGTTTATATGCAGTCTTTCTTGCTATATATGCTTAGTTGCTAACACTGCATTAGTTGATTTATCACACCTGATTTGATTCTTGATTCATTTGTGTGATTAATATTTTTTAGCATAGGATGATGCTCATATCGATATTATATGCCTATTGCTGGATGTATCATTTTGTAGTTATTTTTCTTTTTGAAAAATGCAAAATGATTTTCTATTTTTTGTGTGTCCATTCATATTTTTTTTGGTCAAATTTGAAAATCCAAAAAGATTTTTGTATTTTGTTTGCACCATTTATGGATAAACACTTGGGATGACCGAGTCATAATTTCATTCCATTTATCCATGTGACTATTTGATAGTGTTTTGAGACAATATATCATGTCATCTTTGTGCTTTATAATGTTTGGAGTCATTAAGATGTAATTAAGTGATACTGCATATATGTTTGACTCATTATTTCCTTTATTGCACACATGCACGAATTATGATTTTATGGGGGAGTTTGCATTATGGGGGAGTTTTGATTAAAGTGATTGATTTATTCTTATATCATTTCAAACTCGATGCGTCACGAAGGTATTTGCTTTATCTCATGTGTGTAGGTACAAAGATTGATGATTATTGGATTGCACACCTGATACATTACGAATATTGCATAACTGCGCCCTTTATCTTTATACATTCTAGCACTTTTACATTCTTAATGTCTATATTTATGCCCGTTAACCAGAAAACCTTGGATTTGTACATATATATGTGTTTTGCAGGGGTTAATTGTGCTTTTGTAGGTATTGGAATGCTAAAAGTGAGGTTCGGTCGTCAGAATCTACTTCAAAGGCAATTTGGTCTTTTAAAACTCACTAATTTTTATGTAATAAAGTTACCAACATGTAGATCATCAAATTATCTTTCGTGGCCACTGACCGTGCCTCATTCTGACTCCGTATGAGGGAGTTATGGCCATTTCCGAAAGGTTTCGGTATTTTCTTCCACTTCAAGGGCATTTTGGTAATTTCATACTGCATAATTTGGAGGTGGTTTCAAAACAGAATCATGTAGAGAATTGAATTAGCTTCGCGTCGGTTCCGACCACACATCATTTCGATTCCGTATGAGGGAGTTATGGCCATTTCCGTGCAACACGTCAAAATTGGTTCAAAGAGGAAAAGTGGGCTGTCTCCAGCCCAAGGCAAATCTCAAAACCGCGGTCGACCGGTCCCATCAGATATGGACGAAAATTGACTTATTTTGGGTTTTTTGGCTTGGTTTTGTTGGGAGTTTGTTTTGGGGTATAAATAGAATGTTGTAGGCTTTTCTTTGGAGAGATATTTCATTTTAGGTTAGAGAACTTTGGGGATTTTGTTGGAGCTTCCCTCTCCTCCTTTCTCTTTGGGTTCATCCCATTTATGTAAGTATATTACTATTCATTATCACTTTCCTTTGTTTAATGCTTATTTACTTGATTTCTTACTTTGTAGTTACTTTTATTGCTTAGATAGTTAGTTATAGTTTGTTAATTCTTGTTTGCTTTTGTTAATTAGTTGTTTTACTTAGTTTAATCTTGTGTAGTGAGTAGTTTGGCGGGTTGGGATTGCGTTTTCGCCATTAATGGGCATCGAGCTCCGAAAGTTAGGTTTTGGAGAAAATTGCATTTAATTGAAACCTCGAGTATTAAAGTCGGATTATTATGCGTTTAACTTTCTTTGTCACACAACATTAGTGTTTATAGCGATAATCCGAATTTAATCCGCGTGTGACCATTTTTGATTAAATGTTTAATCTCACAACTTTGGGTTAAATTCCTTATTGTGTGATGTTTATACTTAATTGAAAATGCTCGATTAAATATTTTTGAACCGAAATTCTAATTATTAGTTGCTTAGCCCATGGCGGGAACACGATCCCGACTCTCATTTTATTAATTCTAGTTTAGACTTAACTTCTTAATTTTTCCCTTTTCTTTATTTCCAACCTATCACCTTTTACACTTTTATTTTAGGAGTATTAAATCCTATAAATTCTAGCAACTCGTCTCTGTGGATTTTCGATACCCGACTTACCGCTATACTTGTATCGCAAGTGCAGTCGTAATTTAGGTTTTTGCATTAATGTGGTGAAACGAATTCAACGATTAGCGTTTTGACGTGACGCTACTTTTCACCCTTAATCAAAATGGTGACGTTGCCGGGGACTTTATGTTTTAGAATTTATTTGATTTAGTATTTCATAGTATTTTCTTTCTATTTGTATTATTTGCTAACCTTTTTGCAAGACTTCCACATTTGAGCACTTAGAAAACGCTTGAATTTTTTTTCGTTGTGGAATTCGCCACTTCGAGCCATTTTTGGGGTAAGCATGTCTTATTCCAATTCTTTCGGTAATCATTGTTATAATTCTCAAAATTCCCGCAAACCTATGACTTTCGGTGAATACTTAATTTCCCCAAAATTTACAAATTCAAATATTACCTTGGACGAGTATAACGAAAGTCAAAATTTGGGTTATTGGAATTTTGATGATGATGATAATGATTTTGGGCCTTTACCTCCTTATAATAGGAATTTTGAAACGAATTCGAATAGTTTTCAAAATTCCTATAATAATGAGTTTTCATGCAAGTCCGATGGTAATTTTCAAAGTTCCCATTTTCATGGATCCGCACCTCGACCTATGACATTCGGTGAGGGTTTGCGTATGTATGAAAATGAGAAAATTGAAAATCTTTAGCGAGAAGAAAATCGTTCGTGGGAACATGAGTTGTATTTATTATTTGAGTTCGACGACGATTTTGCTTCCGAGACTTTCGAAGTCGAGGAATGTTTTGAACCAAATGAGGTACTTGTGCCTACTTTGGAACAAACCATTCTAGACTTTGCCCATCGCGTAATAGATATTGAAAGCGAGGATGAAATGATGTAATATCTATTTGCAATGAAATGATTTCTTCTTTGTACCCCAAAGGAGAACATTTCATTGAAAATGATATTATTTCATTCGAAACTCAAACTTCATGCGATGATGATTCATCTCATGAGTTTGAATTTTATTCATCCCCATTTTCATTCTCTATTATCCCACCGGAACAAGTACCCGATGATTCGGTTTCAAACTTTAATGTTTTAAACCCTATCGCCGATGAGGAGTACTTGCTCGAGTCGCCTTCCACGATCGAATTCGTGCCTTCGTGTGCTCCACCTCCCATTCCAATTTCAAAATCATTGGGAGGATATTCGACTTTTCTCGGTTCCCACATATTTTTGTCACCCGTTCAATCCAAACCCCTCATCGTCCCTCCAAAACTTTTAATTGACGATAGTTCATTTCTTTCGCCTTACACATGCCTTCCGTTGTTCAAACGGAATTCATATTTTTCGGAGGGCATGCTTTTATGTGAGGGTACACCGATTATCCTCCAAAGTCAAATCATTTTTTCAGTGGACCCTCAGCTATTTAGACTTCTAGTGTATAGTTAGAGTGAGGTCTAAATAGTAGGTTGTATATAGTTAGCTTTCTTTAGTTATTTTTTTCTTTCCTTTTTAATTTAGTCTAGTGTAATTAGTTAACTTTTCATTATTTATTTTTGCTATGCTCGGTACTAACTTGTTTTGTAGATTCATTGGACTTGTTCTTATGGGGATCGCTCCACTTTTAGGTAATATCGCTCTTTTCCTCTCTTTGACTTGGTTCTTAATTTACATTCAGGACAATGTCAAGTTTTAAGTTAGGGGGTGTGGGATATTCTATCCATTTCTTATTTTAGTCCATGTTTTTGCTCACATGTTAGTTACTTAGTATGCTTTTCTTAGAAAAATTCAAAAATTTCAAAAAGATTTTCTTTCTTTTTTCTCCTTTTTTGGGCATTTTGCCTTTGTTTCCGATGATAAATTTTAATAATTGCCCAATCCAATTGACAACTCAATGATGCATGTTCTCGATTTTAGAAGTTATTAGACTTTAGTCCTAAATCATTGATATTATGAATAACTTCATGAATTAAACTTTAATCCCATGAGCACATGCACTTTTATTGTTCTATTGATTTGCTTTAAGATTTTTATAACTCGGTAATCTTTTGTTGCATTGTATATACTTACACCGAGTAAGCTTTGTACCTTTCGTCGTTTGTGAGTGTATACACCATTCTTTCCTCTTTGAAAACGTTGAATTCGTCGATAATCTCACTATTCTTTCATTTGACCGTTCATTAATTGAGTTCATAATTCAAATGTGTTACTTGATTATGATTTTCATATATTGTTTTGATTCGAGAATTGCGTAAAATTTTGGAAATGATCATAGGCGTTGATGTAAAAAATTAGATTATCTCTAATTATTTAATCACAGATAAAAAATAAATAAGACAAGAGATTTTAAAGTGGTTCAGCCTTGAATGAATGGCCTACGTCCACTGTTTGTATTATTATTGACTGTTTGGGAATTCTCGAGGTAGGATTTATCTCAAGAAATTCCGGTCCCCTTACAATGAGGATGATACAATGTATTTATAGCCATCAGGCAGTACATGTGAATGGGTAATACATAGCTGTTCAACAAGCGTATACATCCGTATGATAATATTCAGCATTTAATGCGCATTTAATCCTCTTAATTGTTTGATAATAAATGCTCTGATCGAGGTACTGCTCGGACCGCCTAAGTATCTCGGTATCCATGAGTTCCTCGGCGCAATAAAGTTCCTCGGTGAGCACCTACTGCTCGGAGTATCTGAGTTGGTCGGGAAAATTGAGTTCCTCGAAGTCAAGGTATTGTTCAGAAATGTTTGTTAGTGCCATGTAGATTGACATGTGTCTCCACTTCATTGTGCCATGTCAGCAGACTAAAATTGGTATCAACAGAAGCCCCCAATATTTCACAGTTTGAGACTGAGGAGTGTGGAACATTCTTCTCGAAATATGGTGGGATTAAATGGTCATCCTGAACTTTAGGAGCGTGTTCTTTGCATTTATTTTTCCTTTTCGAATTCATAGAATCAGACTTTTCGAATTTTTCTAACTGCTTCGATCTCCGCACCCTTTTTATCCTTTTAGCGGCCGATAGCGTAAACGTCTCCCTTTTTAATCATTATTTTTATCTTTTCTCAAGGTAAGGTATTTAAGCGTTGCACAAAATCATATCGTCTTTTACTTTTTCATATCTGTATCTTTGAGTTTTCCATTTTCTCTCTCTCTCTTGTGCGTTCATCCTTTTCATCGTTCGTTGTCAACAGATCCATCCTTTTTCTGTAAGATCTTCTTCCTTCTTTTTTATTTCCTTTATTCGCCATGGTTTACCTTGTTGAGTCGCTTGATAAGTTTCATTCTGATTTCTCTATTCCTTCATGGGTTATTTTGGAAGAACTTTCTGAGCCTTCAGATTATTTTCGTTTGGCTGAGGGACATTGGTTCCCCAGTCTCTTTGTTGCTGAATGTGGCTTTTCTTTTCCCCCAAACCCTTTGTGTCTGGAATTCTGTCAATATTTTGACGTGGTTCCTGTAAAAACAGCCCCCAACACATGGAGAATAGTTAATGGAGTTTATAGATTAAATCATATTCACGAAACTTGTATAGGAATTCCAGAAATTATGTTTTGTTATAGATGGGATGTTGGTGACAACACTTTTTATTTAAAAACTAGGTTTTTAAATAGAGCTCTAGTAGTCAATCTCCCAGATGCCAATAGGGATTACTTCAAGCACGGTGTTGTTATGAAAAATTGGCAAAACCCTCCACTAACTGGAAATGATGTGTACCAGGGTCCTAGATGCCCTCCCTATGGCAATGGGATAGGTTGATTTTATTTTATTTTATTTTTGAAATTATGCTTTCTTTGTGTTTGATAAAATGTGTCACTGATATTTTAATTTTGATTTATTTGGAGTTGACAGCAAGAGAAAGTCTCCAAAAGAGACAGAAGTTAATTCAAAACATCTGAAACTTATCTGGGGTTTGCATCAGACTGTTGCTGACGAGCATATCAGATCATCTTCATATTTGCTGCAGTATAAGAGTTACACCTCGTCTTTTACTACTCGTCCTGTGATAAGTGACGTAGAACCAGTACCAGCTTCTACAAGTTCTTCACCTGAGTCACATATTCCTCTGAGTGAAAGAATGAAGAGAAGAAGAGCTCCTGCCCTCTTCGAGAAATCTGCCTCTGTTGCTGGAGAGGCAAAGAAAAGCAAACATGATGTCCCAGAAGAAGGGACAAGAAAAATCGATGCACCTCCTCCGGCTGCTCCTGTGAAGGTTGTC
The DNA here is from genome assembly GCA_949130495.1 of Sambucus nigra. Lineage (NCBI taxonomy): Eukaryota > Viridiplantae > Streptophyta > Magnoliopsida > Dipsacales > Adoxaceae > Sambucus > Sambucus nigra. The sequence continues at coordinate 271,926,192 of OX422220.1, forward strand.
GAGAAGCCCCCAGTGGCTCCGAGCAAGGTCGCTGCTCCAAGCGAGGTTATAGTCATATCCCCGACTAAGACTACCTCCTTGGTTGAGACCATCAATGCTCCTATGAGGAGGCTGAAGAAGAGCTCCTCGGTCAATTTGGCTGAATCCATCGCTCAGCCCCCGACTACTGGAAGTGGTGTTCCCACTTTTGTTTCCCCGAGCTCTTCCATGAGCTCGGTAAAGTCTTGGATCATTCCCGAGATCCAAGGTATTGAAGAAAATCTTTCTCGAGATATGGTTACCACATTAGCTGCTCGTCATATTGCTTCTGTAAGTATTACTGTCCTAAACTTTCATATTTCCACTGTTATATTTTTGCACTGACTTGCTATTGTTTTCTTTTCCCAGTTGGTAACCTGTTTTAATACAATTTTGAAGAAAGATGAAGCTATTAAAGCTTCAAGTTCCTCGTCAGGTGTAGAGGAAGCTTTGGTGGGTCTGATGCAGTCTCTGAAAGATTCTCGTCAGAAGTATGTTGATGATAAAGCTGCCTGGGAGAAGCAGCTCAATTCGACCGAGTAGGAGAGGAATCAAGCTGTTGAAATCTCCAAGGGATTGGAGAAGAAAATAAAAGAATTAGAAAGTAAGAATAAAGAGCTCGAAGGGAAGCTCCAAAATGCTGGGGAGCTTGAAGGTAAGCTCAAGGTTGCTGAGGAAGAGCTAAACAAGCTTCGTAAAGTAGGCCGTCAGAAGGAATAAGTGGAGAATAAATTGAAGGCTGCCGAGGATCTGCTTTCTGAGAAGCTTTCCTCGGAGAAGGCGAAAAGGAAGTTGGCTGTAAAAAAGTCCTTAAGTGCTGGCTGGGATAAGGGGTGGAATAAGGGTCTGGATGCCATGATGTCATAAGTGGAATATGGTAGCCTCAAGTACTTTAGGGATGGCTAGGTCGCTGCTCTGCAAGAGATGAAGGTTGATGAAAATTCTGATCTATTTCAGCGACACATCCCTGGCCCCCCTACAACTCCTGAAGAAGAAGAAGAGGACGAAGCTGCCTCTGAGGAATCCTCCATGGTGATGGGAGATCAAATTCTTCATCCCCCAGTTGTCCAGCCTTCCTGCGAACAACTTCAACCATCCGTTACTTCAACCGAGCAGCCTTCAGCACCCACCGAGCAACCATCTGTACCATCCGAGCAACCTACCTCCTCGTCCCAGCCTCCCGAGAAAGTTTTGGGAGACAAGGAAAAGGTGTAGAGTTGTTCAGATTTTTCTCTCTGTTTATTTTTGCCAATTGTAACTCTGAAATATGTACTTATCTTTTATGATGTAATAAAATTTGAAGTTTTGCCTATTCATACTGTTATCTTTCTTCCTATTGCTCCTTATTGATTCTTGCTATCTCTTCTTTTTACTAGTTTATGGCCAGGATGGAATTATTATCTGCTCATGATATAAAATTGATGAGACAGTGCAATGAATATTTCAAGGCTAGCCATGCAGATTTGACTGATGCTCAAATCGTTGATATACTCGGTCCAAACGCTTCAGAACGAGCAGTTGAAGCATACCAGTATTTGAAGTTCCTGCTCGACCGTGTAGTGGCTAACAATGTAGCGTATTATGAAATGATTGAAGACCTTCAGGGCACTCTTGAAGAGCTTCAACAATAATATAAGGAATCTAGAGCCCTTTTGCACGAGGGATACGAGAAGAAGTATCAACAACTCAGTGCTGATAAGGGGTATGATAAATTATTTGCTGCTTATGAAGTGAGGGAGAGAACTTTGAAAACCGAGGTTGAGGAGCACATGCAGATAGCCAAGTTGTTGGAGCAGGAAAATAATAACTTGCGAGGAGAAGTATCCCAGCTGAGATCTGCTGCCTCTACCTCTAACGCTTTGGTCCCTGTAAACGACGAGGGATTCTCTTTCTTGGAGGTTGAAAATGCCAACCTGAGGGATGAATTTGAAACCTTGAAGAGGATTGGGCCTTCTACCTCTACTCGGGGATGAGCAAGAGCTTCTCGGATTCCTATCGAGGAACAAAGAACTCAATCGGCTCTCGAGAACTAAGCCTTCCAATTGATGGCAAAGAACCAGGCATTGGCCGAGATGTCTAAGAAAATCATGAATCTGGACGAGCAGCTCTCTGCTCAAAAGTCTGCTTTGGAGAATAAAGAACTCTTTATAAAAAATCTTCACGAGCAACTGGAAAGGTTGACTTATCAATTCCACAAGCAGCCCAGAGAATTCTGGATGGCTGGCTACAATGAGGCTCTCTACCATTTGGATGATCGGATCCAAAATGCGAATAATGAGGGTTACAAACAAGGGTGGTTGAATGCCTTGGGTGTACTGCAATTGGAACAGGGTCACTACTTGTGGGATTACCATAATCCTGGGTTGCTCGACCTGCCAGTGCCACCATTCAAACTCGACATGAGCTGGATCCCTTCTTGGGCAATCCCTCAGTGTTTGATTTCTAAATATCTTGGCGATTACAGTCTCCCTTCCAATGTTGAGATATCTCGCCCCGAGCACCTACTCGATCGACCATATGTGATGAACATCAGGATGCTCAAAGACCTTAATTTCATTAACTCCCCTTATGCCTTAGACGATCCTCCTGCTGGTGAAGAACCTGTTTCAAAGGTAGAGGGGAAGAAACCAATAGAATAGGAATCTTGATGTAATATTTTTATGTATTTTATTCTCAATGTACTTTGTTTTGGATTTAATGAAAAAAAACTTCTATTTTCCTTTGCAATTTTAATTGCCATTGTATTGTAGATATTCTGTAAAACACTTTACATATGTGTATGTATATCTGGTAAAAAGATAACAACATTGTGTTATTTGCCGATCAACTAAAGCTAGTTAAAATTTATTGTCGACTATCCTGAATTTGTGGTAATCATTTGACGATTAACCAAAATTGATAATATTTTGTTTCTCGACCAACTTGGTGGTAATTTAAAATGTTACGAGTATAAATTTTTTTTGCTTGATCACTTTTTAATTCTAAGCCATTAGCTGACTTTTATCATATACTCATGCTTCGTTTAATAAAAATGTTCCCGACCAACTATAGTTGGCAGCTTCTTATTCCCGACCAACCTGAGTTGGTGGATTTTTAGAAATATTTTTTCTCCCCAACCAACCTTAGTTGGTATTTCTAGGAAATATTTTTTGTTCCCGACCAACCGGAGTTGGTGGATTTTCTTCCCAACCAACCAGAGTTGGCACTTTTGGGAAATATTTTTTATTCCCGACCAACCGGAGTTGGTGGATTTTCTTCCCAACCAATCGGAGTTGGCACTTTTGGGAAATATTTTTTATTCCCGACCAACCGGAGTTGGCACTTTTGGGAAATATTTTTTATTCCCGACCAACCGGAATTGGTGGATTTTCTTCCCAACCAACCGGAGTTGGCACTTTTGGGAAATATTTTTTTATTCCCGACCAACCGGAGTTGGTGAATTTTCTTCCCAACCAATCGGAGTTAGCACTTTTGGGAAATATTTTTTATTCCCGACCAACCGGAGCTGGTGGATTTTGCTGAGTAGTGTGTAGCACTAGTATTTCGCAAAAAAATTTCAATAAAAGGAGAGAATTGGGTAGAATATTCACATTTTATTCATACTAATGAAACTGCGTTACATGAGAGTTTACATTACTGATAATATTTGCGCAGGTGTTCTGCATTCCATGCATTCTTAAACTCCTCCCCCTCTAAAGTTTCTATTCTGTAGGTTCCTGGTCGAACACCTTCTGTAACTCGGTAAGGTCCATGCCAGCTCGCTTCCAGTTTGTTGTTCTTTTGAATCACTTTCTTTAGCACATAGTCTCCTTCTTTCAGGTCGCACTTCTTCACTCTCTTGTTGTAGAACAAAGATGTTCGTTGCTGGTAAGCAGCATTCCTGATGGATGCTTCTTCTCTAACTTCTTCGAGCATGTCCAAATCTAACCTTCTCATTAAATCGCTGACAGGGGAATTAAAATTCAGTACTCTGTGTGTTGGAAGACCCAACTCGGCAGGTATAGCAGCTTCACTTCCAAATGCCAGCATATATGAATATTCTCCTGTTGCTGCTTGGGGAGTAGTACTATAAGCCCACATCACAGAATGCAGCTCGTTGATCCAGTTTGCTTTCGCGTCTTTCAGTCTTTTCTTCAAGCCATTTAGCAACGTTCTGTTTGTCACTTCAGTTTGTCCATTGCTTTGGGGATGTCCTAGTGCCGAGTGGATCTTCAAGATATTTGACTGATGACAATAGGCAGCGAACTCCTCGTTGTCAAATTGTGTTCCATGGTCGGTGATGAATGCATGAGGAAGACCATATCTATAAATGATATTTTTCCAAATAAATTGGTACACTTTTCGTATGTCATGTCGATAAGAGGCTCGACTTCTACCCACTTAGTAAAATAATCCACTGCAACGACGAGATATTTAAATCTTCCTCTAGTCATTGGAAGTGGCCCGACCAAGTCAATTCCCCACATGGCAAATGGTCAAGGGGAAGTAATGGGTGTCAACAATGCTTGGGGAGTTCTTCGGATGGAGGAGAAGCGCTGACACTTGTCACATTTCTTGGCATAGGCTATACAATCATCCCTCATCATTGTCTAGTAGTATCCTTGCATCATTATTCTTTACAGAAGTGTCCGACCTGCTACATGGCTCCACAAGACCCTTCATGGACTTCTTCAATCAAATCCTTCACCTCGGCGGGATGTACACACCTCTATAAGACAGCTATGATTCCTCGTCTGTATAGAATACCATTAGTTAGTACATAACGAGCAGAACTTTAATTTCTTGGCTGCGAGTTTGTCAATCGATAATTCTCCCTCCTCAATATATGCCCTGATGGGATCCATCCAAGATGGCCCTAAATCAAGGGTAATAAAATTCATCGTCAGATATTCTTCTATGCTACGACCAGCTAAAACTTCAATCAGGATTATTCTTCGTAGCTCGGTACGAGTAGCCGATGCTAATCGAGTTAAAGCGTCTGCTCTTGCATTCTCCATTCTTGGTATTCTGACCAGTTGAACAATTACAAATTCTGATACCAATTCCATTGCCTTTGCATGGTACTTAATCATCAACTCTCCTTTTGCTGTATATACACCAAGCATTTGGTTTACAATCAACTGTGAGTCACTGCATACGATTACCTGCTCTGCCTTCATGATTTTTGCCAGACTAAGACCTACAATCATCGCTTCATATTCGGCCTCATTATTAGAATCTTGAAATTGAAAGCGCATGGCATAATCTATATCAATCTCGTCTGGACTTTTCAATACAATCCCAGCTCCACTACCCGAGGTGCATGATGAGCTATCCACATATAGGTTCCATACAGGTATTTCGTCATCAAACTTCTTATTGGACAAAGTTCCTCGATGGAATATTTGTTGCTCCTTTATCTCCATTTCTACCACACTTTGCTGCTCATCGACCTTATCCTCTTGCTCTCCGACCAACTTAAGTTGATCGTGGTTTAAATTTGATGATCCTGTAACATCCATAGGTTGGTCGGTGTTTAGCTTTTGCTCCTCGGGAGTATCAGGATAAGTGAACTCTGCTATAAAATCTGCTATTGCTTGCCCTTTTAGTGATGGTCTAGGCTCATAAATTATATCATATTCACCGAGTTCTATTGCCCAATACATCAATCTCCCTGATTTTTCTGGTTTATGAAGAGCTTGCCTCAACGGCATATCGGTATATACGACTATGGTATGAGCCTGGAAGTATGGCTTCATTCTTCTACTCGCTTTGATCAGTGCCAGTGCCAACTTTTTCAGCTTCGGATATCTGATCTCTGCTCCTCGGAAGGACTTACTAGTGTAATAAATTGGCTTTTGTACTCCATCCTCTACTCTTATTAATGCCGAGCTAACTGTATTTTCCGAAACTGCCAGGTATAAGTACAATCTTTCTCCCATCACTGGCCTGGACAATAGTGGAGGTGCTCCCAAATATTTCTTCAATTCTTGAAAAGATTTTTCGCATTCTTCATTCCATTCAAAAGTCTTTTGGAGCGTTTTGAAGAATGGGAGGCATCTATCAGTTGCTCGCGATACAAACCTGTTAAGTGCTGCTACTCGCCCTGTAAGGCTTTATACTTCCTTCTTCGTCGTTGGAGATAGCAGCCCTAATAGAGCTTTGATCTTTTCAGGGTTTGCTTCAATGCCTCGTTGATTGACAATATACCCGAGAAACATGCCTTCTCGTACTCTAAATATGCACTTGGTCGGGTTCAGCTTCATTTGATATTTATCTAATTGATCAAAGGTCTGGCCTAAGTCAACTAGATGATCAATAGCTTTCTTGCTCTTTGTCAGCATATCATCAACATAGACTTCCATATTGTAACTGATTTCTTCTGCAAACACCTTGTTCATCAGCCGCTGATATGTCGCACCTGCATTTTTCAAACCAAAAGGCATAACATTATAACAATAAGTTCCCCTAGGGGTAATGAAAAAAGTACTCTCCCTGTCTTCAGGTTTCATTTTAATCTGGTTGTAACCAGAATAAGCATCCATGAAGCTCAGCAACTCGTGTCCTGAGGTAGCATCCACTAGTTGATCAATTCGAGGCAAGGGAAAATGATCCTTTGGACATGCCTTGTTGAGGTCGGCGAAGTCTACACACATCCTCCATTTGTTGTTCTTCTTTTTCACCATCACCACATTTGCTAACCAGTCTGGATACTTAACATCTTCAATAAATCAAGCTTTCTGGATCTTCTCGACCTCCTCCTGTATAGCTTGGTTCTTCTCGGGGCTGAACACTCTTCTTCTCTGCTTCACTGTCTTGATCTCCTTATTCACATTGAGCTCGTGACATAAGAAATTTGGGTCTATTCCGGGCATATCTTCATGACTCCAAGCAAAAGTTTATTTTCTGCTTTTTAAGAAAACTATCAACTCCTGTTTTAATGAGGCATTTAACGACAAACCTATCTGAGTTGTTCGTTCAGGGTACTCGTCGTCCAGAATGATGTTTTCAGTAGCTTCAACCACCCGACCTTTCACGAGTTGTGACTCGTCTCTAGGATCCAATGTTTCAATTTCTGCACCCTCATCCACCTGATAGGTAGTAGTCTTTTTCCTAAATTCCTCTAGTTCCTCCTGTTCAGCAGATGAATAATAGCATTCCTGAGCTACTTTTTGATCACCCTTCACGACTCCTACTCCAAAATTGGTTGGAAATTTTAGGCATTGATGTACCGTAGATGGTACTGCTTCAAACTTCTTCAATCCTACCCTTCCTATGATGATATTGTAGGTTGATTGAACATTCTTATCCATCACAAATAAGCGTACTCTTTCTGTTCGACAAGCAGGCCATGTACCAATGAACATATCCAACTTGATCGTCCCAAGTGAAAAAACTTTCTCGCTAGCAAAACCGAGGAGGGGCCTATGATAAGTCTCCAACTGAGATAACTTTAGATTTAAGCTGTCGAAGCACGAGTAGAACATAATATCATCCGATCTACCATTATCAACCAGTACTCTCGAGATCATCACTTCCTTCATTCTCATTTTGATCACCAATGGGTCATCATGAGGATACAACACACCTGCGAGGTCATTTTTTGAGAAACCTATGACCAGTTTTTCTTTGTTGACCTTCCTCGGACGATCATCTTCATCCACATTTATTCGTTGAATATATGAACAGGCTTGAGCCTCATTGAGGTAAGCTTTTCTTTCTGTAGTAAGGTCTCCACCTCCTGCGTCTCCACCTGTAATAACATTACAATCAAATGATCCAAAACGTATTGAAAATACCTCACGTTCTGGATGCCTTGGTCTTTTGGGAAGATCGAGGTCATCTTCTAGATCATCTTCATGGTCTCTTTTCTTGTTCTCCTCTGCTCGACGAGGAGATCTAGATCTCTCTCTTGCTCGGTCGTTGTTTCTTCTTTCATTTCTACGATCAACATACTTTGCCAGTTTTCCTCGTCTAATGACTGCCTCGATCTCATTCTGAAGAGCTATGCAATTTTTGGTCATGTGGCCATGATCCTTGTGGAACTCGCAATATTTGGCCTTATCCCTCTTGTCAGGGTCTGACTTCATTTTTTATGGCCAGTTTAACTCCTCGTTGTTCTTGATTTCTTCTAGAACATGGTTGATGTCTACCTTCAAAGGAGTATAATTCTCAAATTTCTTTAATACCTCCCATGATGGCTTTGTTTTTGAGTGCTTGTCACCACCATTGTTCTTATGCTCTTTCTTTTTGGCCTTATCACCCTCCACCTTGGTTTCTTTGGTATCCATATTCTTCTTTGTAGACATAGCCTCCTCTGCATTCATGATCTTGGCCGCTTTTGCCATCAATTCTAACATGGTTCTGGGTGGATCTTTAGCCAAAGTGTAATATAACTTTTTGGGCAACAACCCACTCATCAGGGCAGTAATCGCTGTCTTTTCCTCATAATCAATAACTTCGAGCTTCTCGTTATTGAAACGAGTTATATAATCCCTAGTGCTCTCCCCTGCCTTTTGTCTAACACTTAACAAGTGTGCTACTCGTTTAACAGGTCTTGCTCCAAAACAGAAGTTTCCAATAAAGAGCTCGGCCAGTTGAAAGAAAGTTGAAATCTTACCCTGAGGAAGATTATTGTACCATATTTGAGCAGATCCTGTAAGAGTTCCTGAGAATGCCCTGCATCTCATCTCATCTGGCACAACATAGATGTCGGCAGCAGCTTGGTATTGCTCTATATGAAGGACAGGGTCGGTTTTTCCATCATACTTAGGAGTCACAACAGGTGCTTTGAACTTTGATGGTGTGGGAAAATCCACAATTACTCTGACAAAAGTTCTTTGTAGAGGATTCTTGGCCTTGGACATTTCCCCTAATCTATCCTCCAGCCTCTGAATAGAGCCTTTCCACGCATCATTTCCTTCATCGGGCCTGTTGGTTCGAGCAACTGATCGCGTGGATGTGGATTCTTGGGATTTCTCTTGTCGAGCAGCTGGTTGTGATTGGGCAGAACCCTTTCTTAAATCAAATGGTCGTTGAAAGTTTCTCGACACAGCCTTAGGAGGACTTTTATTCTTCCTAGGGCCCAATCGATCAAAAGGAGAGACCCCACTCAATCTTTCTAGTGCACTGGTCCTTTTCGGAGAGAGAGTGATGTGTTGTTCAGTATCTGTGGCTCGTACTGACGAAGTTCGACCCGGTTGATAAGAAAAATCTTCAGATTTATTAGTGCGATATGAATCGCTTTACCTAATGCGTGAAGAAAGTAAATGAGTATTTCTTTGACCACTTCGTTGTCCTGAATAGGTTGATGCTCCACCTTGGATAGTTTGCATGAGTTGTCGAATTATTTCCTGCATGGCTATCTGGCCTTGAGCCAAACTGGCCATGATTCCTACCAGATCTTGGATATTTGGAGGAGCGGATGGATTTGGGGGATTCCCAGCATTTCGATTGATGGATTAAGGATTGTCAGCCATTGGTGATAAATTATTTTTGGTGAAAAATGAAAATTACAGTCGTTTTCCACAAACGGCATCAATCTGTTGATGTAAAAAATTAGATTATCTCTAATTATTTAATCACAGATAAAAAATAAATAAGACAAGAGATTTTAAAGTGGTTCAGCCTTGAACGAATGGCCTACATCCACTATTTGTATTATTATTGACTGTTTGGGAATTCTCGAGGTAGGATTTATCTCAAGAAATTCCGATCCCCTTACAATGAGGATGATACAATGTATTTATAGCCATCAGGCTGTACATGTGAATGGGTAATACATAGCTGTTCAACAAGCGTATACATCCGTATGATAATATTCAGCATTTAATGCGCATTTAATCCTCTTAATTGTCTGATAATAAATGCTCTGATCGAGGTGCAGCTCGGACCGCCTAAGCTGCTCGGACCGCTTAAGTATCTCGGTATCCATGAGTTACTCAGTGCAATAAAGTTCCTCGGTGAGCACCTACTGCTCGGAGTATCTGAGTTGGTCGAGGAAATTGAGTTCCTCGAAGTCACGGTATTGTTCATAAATGTTTGTTAGTGCCATGTAGATTGACACGTGTCTCCACTTCATTGTGCCATGTCAGCAGACTAAAATTGGTATCAATAATAGGCCATCTTTGTTATATCACCCATATTAGCCTTAACCTCGCCCTTATATGTTTACCCTCGTTAACCCCTTTGAGTCTAAATATAGCCTTTCGTTTCATAACCCAAAATCCCATAACCAACTCTAAATTGGAGTTTTAGCCCATATATACACTTTCCATACCTTTGTTTGGAATGTTACTTGGGATTGACTGATGATGTTATGATGTCGGTTGCAATTTCGGTATATGAGAGTTTGAAAAGTAAAGTAAAGAAAGATGTGAGAAAGTGAAGAAAAAGAGAAAGCAAAAAGCAAATGAAAACAAAAGAGAAAATGAGAAAAAGAAGAAAAGAAAAAGAAAAAGAAAGTTGTAAATGTTGTATATAGTTCAATAAGCTTTGATTACTCTCCCCGATGATATATCTAATGCCTTTTTGGAACTTGTTTTCCAAATTTGATATTGCTCGCATCTTCCTATTATCTCGAGTTTTCATTCTGAACACTTTGAATCCGTACATACATTCCTTCGTTTCGCACCTTAGCCATACCTACATTATAACCCTATACAAGTCCTATGTGATCTTAGGTTGATGTAATTTAAAAGTCATAATAAATGTGATAATCTGTGAAAATGCATTTCGCCTCTTTTAGCGTGCGATATCCTTTCATTGAGATCATATTTTTCAGTTTATATATAGCATTCTTCTTTTGTGACATGTGCGCGGCCTAGTTTCCATTTACATTTACTGTTTAGCCCGCATGTTCCGTGTCTTACCTCCCTATTTCAAGTGAATTTCATTTGATAAGTGTAATACCCGTGAGGATTGAATATATGCTTGCTTTAATGTTTATACGGTTTATATAAGTTTTTGTCAAATCACACTTTGAATGTGCTCTCTCCCCTCCCACATTTTAAGGTTTCAATTCTATGAGGTGCATTCTATAATGTTAATGATTCGGACTTTTGTGTGAGTTCATTCACTTTGCTAATAATGCATATGAAATCTTTTTCACTTTTGTTGGGCTTGTCGCATGTTGGTTTGGGCATATTTTGAGGAAACCATATGATGTTTGTGGGTATCATCCCTGAAAACCCTCACGAGACGACACTCGTCCACTAGGGTAACCTAGGGATTTAACAGCTTATTGCATACGCTAAATGCAATCGTGTTCCCTACAAAAGTGAAAATTATATTTCGATTCATATATACATTTTGTATTTCCTTCTGTGGACTGGTTTTGTTTGTTTCATCACTAGGGACAAGTAATGTCTAAGTTAGGGGGTGTGAAACATCACAAATATTGCATATTTGCCCCCTTTATCTTTATGCATTCTGCACTTTTACATTATAATGCCTATATTTATGCTCGTTAGCCATAAAAGATCGGATTTGGACATATATATGTTTTGCAGGGGTTAGTTGTGCTTTTGTAGGTATTGGAACGCTAAAAGTGAGGTTCGGTTGCATTTCGGAGAAGTTCCGTCGTCGAATGCTACTTCAAGGGAAATTTGGTCTTTTCAAACCCACAATTTTTTATGGAATGAAGTTACCAACATGTAGATCATCAAATTATCTTTTCGTGACCACTGACCGTGCATCATTCTGACTCCGTTTGTGGAAGTTATGCCCATTTCTGGAAGGTTTCGGTATTTTATTCTACTTCAAGGAATTTTGGTAATTTCATACTTCATAATTTGGAGGGTTTCAAAACATAATCATGTAGAGAACTGAATTAGATTCGCGTCGGTTTTGACCACGCCTCATTTTGATTCCGTATGAGGGAGTTATAGCCGTTTCCGTGCAACGTGTCAAAAGTGCGATCGACCGGTCCCAAAACGGAGGTCGATCGGTCCCATCAGATATGGACGAAAATGGACTTATTTTGGGTTTTTTGGCTTGGTTTTGTTGGGGGTTTGTTTTGGGGTATAAATAGAATGTTGTAGGCTTTTCTTTGGAGAGATATTTCATTTTAGGTTAGAGAACTTTGGGGATTTTTGTTGGAGCTTCCCTCTCCTCCTTTCTCTTCGGGTTCATCCCATTTATGTAAGTATATTACTATTCATTATCACTTTCCTTTGTTTAATGCTTATTTACTTGATTTCTTACTTTGTAGTTACTTTTATTGCTTAGATAGTTAGTTATAGTTTGTTAATTCTTGTTGGCTTTTGTTAATTAGTTGTTTTACTTAGTTTAATTATGTGTAGTGAGTAGTTTTATGGGCTGGGATTGCGTTTTCGCCATTAATGGACATCGAGCTCCAAAAGTTAGGTTTTGGGGAAAATTGCGTTTAATTTAAACCTCGGGTATTAAATTCGGATTATTATGCGTTTAACTTTCTTTGTCACGCAACGTTAGTGTTTATAGCGATAATTCAAATTTAATCCGCGTGGACCATTTTTGATTAAATGTTTAATCTCACAACTTTGGGTTAAATTCCTTATTGTGTGATGTTTATACTTAATTGAAAATGCTCGATTAAATGTTTTTGAACCAAAATTCTAATTATTAGTTGTTTAGCCCATGGTGGGGACACGATCCCGACTCTCGTTTTATTAATTCTAGTTTAGAATTAACATCTTAATTTTTCCATTTTCTTTATTTCCAACCTATCACCTTTTACACTTTTATTTTAGGAGTATTAAATCCTATAAATTCTAGCAACTCGTATCTGTGGATTTTCGATACCCGACTTACCGCTATACTTGTATCGCAAGTGCAGTCATAATTTAGGTTTTTGCATTAATGCGGTGAAACGAATTCAACGATTAGCGTTTTGACGCGACACTACTTTTAACCCTTAATCATCGAGATTCATGAGAATCTAACTCTAAAGTAGGAACCGACCCAGGTGCAACAAAAGAAGTAGACGCATCGTTATGACTTATTCCTAAACTCTGACCACTTCCCAAAACAGGATTGAGAACCATCTTTCCCACCTTCAAAAATGCGTTCTCCAAAGTGACTTTAGACTCCAGGGCGTGCTTAAGATCTGTCTCTAATTGTGACACACGGGCTATAATCTCACTTTTTTCCTTATTCAAAGCAATCAACTGCTCACTGAAAGAAACCTTCACTTTATCGAGTTGACTTGCTTTTGCCTCAAACTCCTTCAAACTCACAATCTCACTCTCCAAATCCTTCACCTTGAGACCCAGCTTGTTATTCAATTTTTTTGTCCTTAAGGTCTCGACGTACAACTCTCGAAACGCAATCTGGAGCTCATCTCTTCATCACTAGCGTACTCGCTCTCAGACTCACTAAAAACACTCAAAACCTCCTCGGGGGTATCACGTGCATAAGTGTCCTCATCGTCGTGGGACAAAGTGGGTGTTCTCTCGTGACTTTATAAAAAGGCAATACACTTTCCTTGTAAAGACTCACCCTCGGAATTATTCACATCTTCCTCACTATCCTGGCATAACAACTTTCTTTCCCTCTCTCCTAAGTCTAGTGGGACACTCAAATGACTTGTGATCTCTCCCTTCACACTCAAAACATTTTAAATTTTCAATCTTTTCTTCACCTTTCTCACCGCTTTCTTTAGCATTGTCTTTCTTTTTGTTTTTCTCCGAAATTTTTTTATTGGAAGAATTTTGTTTAAAAAATTGGAGAATTTTTTTAAAATTCTTTGCAAGCAGAGCCATGTCAAAATTAGGCTCGTCCTAAGACTCGGACTAAAAAAACTCACTTTCTTTTTCTTAGATTGGGATTTAAGCTCCATCCCTCTATCCTTAGGTTTAATAGTGTCGGGAAACATGTCAATTTCGTACGTCTGTAGGTCTCCTATCAATTTTTCTAATTTCAGACGATTCAAATTTCCTAAGGTATTTAAAATAGTTACTTTAGGGATAAAATGTTTTGGCAGCGATCTTAAAATCTTTTTAATCACTCGTGCATCTATAATCGGCTCACCTAGATTAAAACTAGTGTTGACAATGTCGGACAAACGTGCATAAAAGTTTTCAAAACACTCAGTCTCTAGCATGGTGATGGTTTCAAATTGAGTGGTCAAATTTTGAATTTTAGACTCTTTGACCGCGTTAGTGCTTTCGTGGGTGAGTTGCAAAACATTCCACGCTTCTTTAGACGTGGTGCACATCATAATACGTCAGAACTCGTCAGGGGTGACGTGTCCAAAAAGTGCACTAAGCCCTCGTGAATTATATTTCAATTCCTGTTCGAAGAACTTTGAATTCTTCATTAAAATTTTCAAGCTTCATCTTAATTATTATGTTCCTGGATCCGTTATATCAATCCAATGGACTAAATGGAGGTGTTGCTAAACTTAATTATTGATGGGGCTGCTAAAGGGAATCCAGGTCCTGCTGGTTTGGGAGGTATAATCAGAAATCACATGGGGGTCTTAATTGGAGCTTTCTCATCCTTTGAAGGTCACACTACCAACAATAGAGATGAATGTTTATCCATTCTGAGAGGATTAAATATCTGTGTTTCCTTATATATTCATAAAGTCATTGTAGAATCTGACTAAAAAATGGTTATAGATTTGCTCAATGGTATTCTTAAATCTATTCCTTGGTCTATTATTGATGTTCTTTCTGATATCAAGATTATTCAAGAGAAACTTCAAGTCCACTTTCAACACACTTGGAGGGAAAATAATAAGGTTATAGACAACTTGGAAAATTATGGAGTAACATCTAAAAGCTTTTGTTCGTTCAAAGAATCCAGTGAGCCCCCAATCTCAGTTAAAGGGCATTATAGAATGGATCTGTTTGGAGTCAAATCTATCAGAAAATTGAAATAGTGTGTCGTTATTTCTTTATTCAAGTTGTCTTTATCTTGTATAAGCCACCTTGGTAGGGCTTTTCTACCAAATGGAATAAATTCGGGGTATCTTCACCTCTTAAAAAAAAGAAAAAAGAAAAAAAATGCCCCACCTAAACTCTTCCTCAGTCCAGTCTGACACAGGTTTTATATTTGTGATATTATTTGCGGTGACAATGGGGGGATTCCAACCTCTTTCCAAAATGACCAAAACTCTCTCATCGATTTCTTTTAAATGGGATTTCATTCAGGCTTTCCAATAAGCATAATTAGACCCGTCAAAAATTGGTAACCGACTATATAAGTTTTCGTTTGGAAACATTGCGACAAACTTTTAAAAATTAGATTTAAAAAAAAATCAATATCACAATTTTTTTTGCGAAAAATAGGAATACGCGATAAATTAACGTAACCTGCTCTGATACCAATTTGAAAATGGTATATCGTCGTTTTAAAATATTTGATACCAATTTGTAAAATTCATTATGTGTATGATACTGATTTAAATAGTTGCGCAAATTCCAATCACAAACTTATTTAATTAATGTCAATTTATGAATCAAATCAATTCAGCCCTTAAACACAAATAGCAACGTGCGTGCAATGTCAAACCAACATAAATAAAATATGCGACACAAAATTCAGGAAAAATCCCCTCAGGGCAAAACCTTTTTATTTATCTATAATTGTAAATCATAACTTACACGGTTACAATGAAATACAGTTTGACACTCGAATACTCGCAGGCGTCGGTCGATGTCGTTAGCAATAAGTCCACATGCAGTGAACCTACATGAACCGCAGTCCATTCTTCAACTCAGGAACACCGCATCACTCTCTAATGACACACAGTCACAAAACTCCGTTGAGACTCACTCCACAATAGCACGCATCCCTTGGTTGTAGAGATCTCCCCACAAAGTATGAACAATAGCAAAACTATGCTTTGGGTTCCATAAAAACAACTCACACAAAAGCAATTGGTATTGTGAATTGTAAAACAAAAGATTGAACCCTCAAATGTTGGAGAATAAACTAAAACACTCAAAATTGTATTTTGTTCAAACTTGTGTTTCTCCACACCAAAATCAGAAGCTTGACACCCTTATTTATATTAAAAATGAAGGCGGTGATGTGTCAGCAAAAACCTCTTCTCGTTCGAACGACATACGCTGTCGTTTGAGCGAGATACGATCTCGTTCGAACCATATACGATGTCGTTCGAATGACATCATACACATGTCTCAAAAAGCTCCAGTCTTTTAAATATTTTGGAAACCTCAAAACTTCAGACTGTTTACGAGATCAGAAACAAAGTTTATCCAAAATTTTTATTATAAAATATTTTTAAAAAATAAAAACCATTTATTTAAATCCAAAAATCATTTTAACTTTATAAAAAAATCCCAACACTTTTAATGTGAAATGTAAATGAAACTTAAACACATTTTACAAAATTCATCCTTGTTGGACTTGAATGTTGAAGTCTTCTTGAAATTCGGATTCATCTTTGTAGATGTAAGCTTCTCAATTCTTCGACGTCTTGTAGCAACTTATAGCGGTATACGATATACTAAATTGTGACAGACAATGTCCTTACAACCTAAGATGACCTTTACTACCGCAACGTGTGCAAGTGTAAATCGGGCGGGGAATGTTACCTAAAGGCAGTCCTCTCCTAAAGTTTCTAGGTGGAGTTCTCCTAAAATTCCTAGGTTCCTCTCTCACGATGTTCCTAGGTGGATCCTTTTAACGACCTTTGGTGCCTCTCTCCTAACAACCCTAGGATTCTTTGTCACATGTGTGGTATTGGCTTTGTTCATGGGTGCAACACTATCATCGAAGCGTATACCACCCCCGTCCGCCTTAATTTGGACAGTGCCTAAAATCTTATCTAGCTTTTCTGATCGAGACTCCAAATCAAATTTTACCTTACTTGATTCTCTCAAACTCTTATCAATCTCACCTATTCGTGACTCAAGTACTCGCTTAGAATTTTCAAACTCTAAAAGCTCTTTTTTCATAGCCTCCATCACACCTCGAAGACTATCTCTCTCACCCTTGACATATCCTAACTTTTCTTTAGACATTTTCTCACGTGCCCTAAGATCTTTAATCAATGCATCGGTATTATTATTATCCAAAGTACGTTCTTTCAATTTAGCTTCTAATTTCAAGTTTTCCTTTTTTGACTTTACAGATTCCACATATAGGTTATTGTAGGAAACTTGCAACTCTCCCTCCTCACTCTCGTCCCTTTCACTCTCATCACTAGTCATAGGGGTGGGGAGCTCTCGCTTAGTAGCATAAAAAACTTATTTTTCAAAATCATTATTACTAAGTGAAGAAGCATGAGATGTCGGTTTATTAAAAATCTTCCTTATATTAGTGGGACACTCATCTATTGTGTGACCAATTCCCTCACAACCAAGACACCTCTCAGAGTCATTTTTAACATAAGATTTAAAACAATAGTTCAAGTGAATTTTCCAATTAGTCCTTTTAAAAATTTGACATCTAAAATCATCAAAACCACCAAAATCCATATTAAAAAAATAGGATCAAACACAATAATTTAGTGCAACAGGCTCTGATACCAATTTGTGACTGTGCTACAACGGAATAATGCTACTTCACTAATAAATCAAATTTTAATTATCTGACAAACCAAGTAGTTTTAATTAAACCCAAATTTTAGATAAACCCTAACACATGCATCTAGGTGATTTAAAATCATAAATCAATAAACATGCAAAAGAAACCAATTTCAGGAAAAAATCCTCGAAGGGCAAAACCTTTTATTTCACTATAATTTGTAAATCGCAACTTACACGAATTACAATGACATACGGTGATACAGGAATACCCACAGGCGTCGAGTGGCGTCATCAACAATGGAACAACCACAACAGCCCATACGTAGTTTCTATCTTCAACAAAGATCCACACGCAACGAAACTCAATGATCACAGGAAATCGTCAACCCAATACCTCCCTCAAGTGGTACCTATATCAGCATTAATGATCCTCTCTACAAGATAGTATCTTGGGTTTGAACGCAATTCACATAAATATTAAGATGTTTTGTGAATTGAAAAATAAGGTTTTAAACCCTAAAATTGAAGAATACAAAGTGTTCTGCCGTTTGCAGATTACTGGTATCGAAAATCGTCAGGTCTCTTTCATGAAAGACGCCTCGTTTAACGCGGTTTATATAAAAATTTGAGGCGGCGCTTCATTCGAACGAGATCCCATGTCGTTCGAATGAGAAAGCGCGAAAAATAAATTAAAATTTTTATTTCAAAAATTCTTCTTTTAATCTTGGAAAATTCATTTTTGTCGAAAAACAACACCTCAACACTGAGAAAATATTTTAGAAAAATTTTCAAACCTCTTTTAAAAATTATCCCAACACTTTTAAATGAACCGTAAAGGGACTTAAATATTTTCTCACCGAAATTAAACTTGTAGAGGCTTGAATGTTGAAGAAGCTTGATATTCGGATCCGTCTCGATGCATATGTGATCTTGAACAATTCTTCGATGGTTGTAGCGGTATACAACATACTTAATTGTGATGGAAATTTATAAAATCATATCCTTACACACTCGTAATGGTACTTGAAAATGCTCTGCACCTCATTTCATTAGGAACTTAATAAATATCAACTGCAGCTTAATATTGCTCAATATGGAGAATTTAATCAATTTTACCGTCATATTTAGGAGTAGCCATTGGCGCTTTAAATTTAGATGAAGTAGAAAAATCCACAATTGCCTGAATAAAAGGAGATCCTTTAACGAAGCTCCGTTGTAAAGTATTTTTTTTCCTTTTCCATCTCCCCTAGTTGATCTTCGAACCGGTTGAATGATCTTTTCCATGAAGGATTACCTGCTTCAGATCTATGCGAAGCAGCTCTGCTATTTCAACCATGTGTCTGCATTGAACTCTCCTCCTGAGAGGTTGGCTCGGTGCGTACAGATCATCGGACGCTTAATCTTGATCTGACTGAGGCCCTACGTTGGTCGGCAAGGTGTTGAGTGTTCCTGGATAAGGCCCTAGGAGGGTGTCTATTTTCTCGGGGTCCCAAATGATCAAAGGGAGAAGCTCTGCTTAACCTTTCTAAGACACTTGGCCTTTTAGGAGAAAAATAATGGATATCATAGGGTTTTGTTGACCAGAATGATGAACTTTCTCCTAGATGATAAGAGGTGTCTCGTGAAGATCTGAAATAACTATGTCTGATGGATCTTCGAGGTGGAAGCGGCATTTCTCTTCGAACGAGGGAACCATTTGTAGTGACTAAGCCAATTGCCTCACTATTTCCTGCATGGCTTCTTGTCATATGGCAATACTAGCAAAGATTCCAGTTAAGTCTGTCGCCATATGTTGAGCAATGGAATAGGCGAGTTGACTTCAATTCTGGAACTGGACTCAGGGTCATTCATCTTATCTTGAACAAAGGTATATGAGAGTGAGAACGACACTTAGAAACACATTCCCACAGACGACGCTAATCCATTTATGTAAAAAAATAGACTTGATCTAATTTTATAGTCACAGATAAATTTAGCTATGTAAGAAAGCCTACGTCCACTGTTGTTTCATTGATTTCAGAGGTTACAGAAAGCTAGGTACTATTGTAGATAAGAATATCCAAGAATCCGTTCGACCATGTCCTTGATGAAAAGGATACAACGTATTTATAATGACTAGAAAGTCAAGGGGTGGAATGTCATGGGGAGGAATGCCTTTATACAATTAAACATTTACATCCTTACATAATAAATATGATGATTGGTTGTATAAACCACGTGTAGCATGACCCTTGGTATGATGACTCTTTATTGGTGTTATTGGTCGACCTTCCTTGTGTTGGTCGACAGAGTTACTATCTGCTGACTAGGATTTTGCCTATGTAGGAGGAGACGTGTTCAGTTCTAATTGATCCAAATAGGTGGATAATTTTTGGCATCAACATTAACACTACCATATCGATCTCAATACCGAGTAAGACTCAGTCAAGGTTGGATTGTGACATTATAATATTTGGTGCCACCTCAAACATAGTAGATATCCTTAAGGGGCTAACAAGATAGATCGTATGACCCTCCTAAAAATTGTTGCCCAATATATCGTTTGTGACAAAGCCCATTTCAAAAGGAATTTTGATGGCATCCATTTATAATCTATAAAAAGGGACGACACTGAGGAGATTATGCAGAAGATTCATAGTAGGGATTGCAGACCCCATATAAAAGGCCATATGCTTTCTAAGAAGATCGTTCGATAAGGATAATATTAGATTATCAGGATCCAAGACTGTATAACATACGTAAGAGGTGTCTCGAATGCCAACAATTCCCTAACCTTCACCATTTATACCTAAAGAGCTGTACAACATGACTCATCCATAACCCTTCTTGAGTTTGGGCATCCAAATCGTCGGGAAAGTCACTCCAAAGTTATCCAATGGGAATGGATTCATCTTAATCTCTATTAATTATTTCATAAAATGGGTTAAAATTGAGTCATACACAGTGCTGAATGCAAAGAAAATGGCTAAGTTCATCAAAAAGAATATCATATGTAGATATGGGGTTCCTTATGATCTCATATTATATAATGGGCTATATTTTGAAGATGCGGTCATAGAAAGTATCGAGAAATAATGGATTAAGAGACATAAGTCTTCACCTTACAGACCATAGATCGATAGGGATGTTGATTCTGCAAATAAGACCCTTAATACCCTAGTTAGTAAGATGATAAAAAGTTTCAAAGACTGGTTCGATAAGAGTCCCTATGCCCTATGAGGATACCTCACATCCATACGAATTCCCACTGGGGATACTCCCTACTCCCAAGCTTATGGCATGGAAGTAGTCTTGCCTATTGAACTCGAAATCCCTTCACTGCGAGTCATGTTCGAAATACAAGTAGGAGAATTGATTGGAACCAAATCCGTTAAGATGATCTAGCACTCTTGGATAAAAATAGACTTAAGGATTTATATTACATACAAGGGTATCATCGTCACATTACACGATCATTCAATTAAAAAGTTAAAGATCACGATGTGTGAGAAGGTGATCTCTCTCTAAAAAAGGTTGTAAAACCTATTTGGGACCCTAGAGGGAAGTTAAAGCCTAAATAGAGTGGACTATACCTTGTGAATAGAATCTTATTAGGTGGTACGACTATGCTCACTGATCTCGACAGAGAATAGATGGTATACCCAGTCAACTTAGACCGTCTTAATGAATTCTGTCCTTAATATAACTCTTATTGTGCTATGTAATTCTCACCTCTATTCTATTTATAAAAAAATTTCTTCCATATTCTCTCCAATATTTTCAAATATTACAAATATTTTTATCTCCACAAAGGTACGTAGGCAACCCATAAAGTTACATTGGGTGCGATCCCTTCTTGTTTCATAAAATTCTCTTATATTCTCCCATAAAAAGGCATAATCATCTCTTATCGTTTAATTGAACAAAAAGGATTATGTATGCCTTATAGCTATCGATATGGACAATTAAAAAATAAATAACTCCTCCATGAAAATACAACAAGATATGATGAAATTAACATATATTTCAAATAATTTTTCTTCAAATACAACCTTTACATAAAGTATCAGCGATAGTATTTCCAAACACCTACAATACCCATAACCATACCTAAATCCACAATACCAAATGATGCACAAAATAAACAACAGACCTTCATTAAAACCAACACAGAAAATTAAACCAAACCAACTTAACATAAATCGACACCCAAACCATCCAAGCTCCATCAAAGAGATTCAAAAAACCCTTCCTTAAATGCTAGAGGGTCCCGCTCGATCATCATCATCATCATCATCATCATCATCATCATCATCATCACCTTTCAGAGTTCCCTAATAGTCTCCATCCTAGGTACGTACCCATAAGTGCTCAATACGACGGTACACCTTGAAGAGTTAGACGGAACCACAGCACCCTCTTCCATAACCTCCTCCGCCATAATCCACCTTTACCATTATTCTTTCATAGACACTTTAAGTAATTACTTGAAACTATCGAAGCTTCACCCATAGATAGAGTAGGATGACGATATAGTCCGCTACACTGCCACAAACTTGCTAGAGATATCATAAGAGATCCAGCCAAATCCTCCATGGGGAAAAAATTGCTTATGCGGGGAGGGATAATCTTTTCCAAGCCTACTTGGCATAAAATTATCCAAGATAGGTAGAAGGAAGTCTAATGGGGGCTTACAAGCCGAACATGGTGATAATCGTCTAGTTAGAGAATAATCTTTAACTCACCCCACCAAGGCACGGACCAACAAAGATGACTGAACCCCCTTTCGATTAGCGAGTTAGCCCATTCATCCACAGACGGGCCAAAGTTCCTGCAAGGCTGGAAAAAACGTTGGGGATACCTATCAGATGATACTCAAGAGATACAACCAAATGAAGCCACTCTATTAAACACATGTGCAATATTATGGGGATAACTCGTAGGATCGCAGAAGAATTCTCTTTACAATCATCTAGACCTTTAAACGTCTCCACCAAGATAGTGGAAGCCAAGTTACAGTGATAGCGCATTTGTAATATTATGGTAGCTACTTGATTATCCGCACTCATGCTACGCGTCACTAAAATCGTTCTTGTAGCCAAGCCAAGAACAATCGCACTAACAAACCCATTATCTTTTAAATCCCCCTAACATACGGATTCAAGAACCACTAGGATATAAATGGATCCTCTATGCACTAATGGTCGGTCCAAAGGCAAAGATATGTAAAGCAATGTGGCCAAAACTTCAAAAGGAGAATGAGAAAATTCAGGAATGGTAGCGGGAACTTAAGGCTAATGCTCAACATAGAAGAAAATTCCTCATAGGTTGGACACACTTCATCCAACTTGAAATGTAACATATGATCATGGGGGTACGGTAATTGAAGGTCCGCTTTCAGTAGACTCTAGTTAATTGAATCATTATGCCAAAAAATGGTTTGATGCAAGTTAAAAGATGCATAATAAATGCTATACAAGCTCATGGATTATAAACCGTCGAGATAAGCATCAACGTTTTCAATCATAGGAAGATCCATTAGAAAGAATGAAATTGTAAACAAGAGAGAAGATAAGAAATTTTTGGGTGATTCAAAATACACCCCCCATAAGCCCCCTTTTTTAGCAAGAATTCTCACAACACAATAAAGCTATTGGGACCTCAACACAAATGTAAAAATAAATGGACTAGGAGTGCAACAAGAAAGATAAAAAACCAAGTACCTTGACTGGAATGCCAATAGGCAGGTCGGGGGTATTTGATAGAAAGAAAAAATCGCGGCGCTCACGTTACCTGCGCTTGTCGTTGCTTTCGGCTCCCACCGCTATGCAAAAGAAATCTAAACATTAACCACATTATTTACGAGAGTATAGAGGCTAGTCCGGGTATCGAATCCATAGGGAATGTTGTTAGACATTAATTGATTTATTACTTCTCAATAAAAGTGTAAAAGATAATCGTTATAACAAAAGATAACTCTAGGCATCTATTCAAACTAAGATTAACCAAACGAGTTAAAATAATAGATTAAGAATAATATCCCTCACCTCGAGTTAATAAGTATAAATGGTTACATGGGAATACAAGTTGATCAAGATTAAATATAATTTTCACAATTAATTAAATCTAGAGTGTCACCCCCTTAATTGTCATAAAAGCTTAACATGATTTTTATGTCAATAAATATCCCCAAGATTACACATGCAAGGTCATAAACATGGCGCATAAACGATATACACTGTTAAATCTCCTAGGCATAAAATCAAGAACTACTTAACCAATTTAAACTCATTAAATCCATCACCAAAGCATATCAACCTATTAATCCAAGGTGAGTTCAATTATCTCAACCCAAA
This sequence comes from Sambucus nigra, assembly GCA_949130495.1. Taxonomy (NCBI): domain Eukaryota; kingdom Viridiplantae; phylum Streptophyta; class Magnoliopsida; order Dipsacales; family Adoxaceae; genus Sambucus; species Sambucus nigra. The sequence goes on from OX422220.1 coordinate 271,950,007, forward strand.
TTAAGTTACCTACAAAAGCATAGTAAATGACATGTAATTGAATGAAAGCAAATAAATCTAATTAACAAAGCAAGTAAATAAAAGAACAAAGCAAGAAATGAACAATGGAAGCTTAAATAGAGGAATAAGAAGATGAATAATGTACTTACATACCCAAAATGGGTGAAACCCTAAGAAAGAGAGAGGGAAAGCCCCCAAGAAACCGTAAGCTAAACTTTGATATTATTTATATCTTACAAAATATACCAACTTACATGAAAGAATCTTGTGAGTGGCCCGATATGTGTGTTTTAAACAAAATCAATTTTTCTTCGAAAAAGATCTAACTTTTAATAATGCACCAAACCAAGTTGTGAAAAACCAATACTTCACTTTAAACCAATTTTATCTTGATTAATCCTAAGCATGCATCTAGTGATTAAAGCAAGTAAAGTAAAGTAAAGTAAAGTAAAGTAAAGAATACTCACAACGCCGGATGTACGAGGAAAAAACCCAAACGGCAAAACAACCTCGGACGGCCCAAGCCAGACAATCACTATGAATAATGGTTTTACAAAGACAGATTAGCCTTACACTAAGACTCGATCCCCATGGGTCTTGACTCTCCTTCTGATCTTCAACTGTTCTTCAATAGTGCCCACCCAGAAATTCCGTCTTCCCCGATCTCTATCCACAAGGCACGTGTCCACGTATGTCTCGGTGTCCACCGATATGGCTTTGATACGTCTACGATGTCGAACACGATGTTCGTCGCTTCTTCACCGCAAAACCCTTTGAGTTCAATGTGTAGAACAAACAACTTTGGTGCAGTAAGATCACGTAAACATATAAGAATGATAACTCGGATCTTTGCAAATTCTAAGTATGTGTTTAAGACTTTTAAACCTTAGAAAACATGTGCAAATAAGGTTCTGGTTCGTAAAACTATTTTTCAGAAAGCACACACACGAAATTATGATGCAAACACTATTTAAATAGGATTTAAACACCGCCTCGAAAAACGTGTCGTTCGAACTACTTAAGCATGTCGTTCGCGAGACATTGTATCTCGTTCGAACGAGATCCAATGTCGTTCGAGCGACCTCGCGAAAGTTTGACTTTCTTTGACTTTTGGATAAAAACGTCTCTTAACAAAGAGATTCAAATTAGTCAAACTCTATTTCGAGCTTATCATCATAAAACGAAGTTTAAACCATTAAAACACTTTTAAAACATTTAAAAATATTTTCTATATAAAAATTACATCCTTATCTTTTATAAAATAATTCCGAGCACCATAATTATACGCATTCATACCTGAGTGATCTCGGAATGAAATTAACTTTGAAGACGAGTAAACTTGCACCAAATAAACATCGACATGATTATTTCTTTGAAGCTTTGCCGCAACGTCTTCAATTTCTTTAATACGTCGTAGACCAAGTGGTATCGTGACAAAATAAATTTCTCCCTATGACATATTACAAACACTGTTTTGTTCACGGAATTAAGTCAAAACAATACAGGGACTCAATTGGAAATTTATGTCCTTACAAATCTCCCCCTTTGACTATTCTGGGACAAAACTAAACCATTGAAATGCCTAACCAGGCCGACAAGCCGTATGACGTCTAAATCCCATCCCATAATCCCCAAATCAAAAATACAGGACACGGACTAATATATGTAGCACCGGCAATCATGAACTTTCTGAATGTGATGTAGACTTGAAATCTCAAATCGCTGAAGCATTCCTACACACACGAAATAGAGAAACAAATACCAAGTAAAGTATGGAGGAACAAATGAAACCAATTTATATATTCAATAAGAGCATATCATTTGAAAACATTTGAGCAATTATTTGATACCAATTTGTTACCAATTTGAAACAAATATAAGTGCTCAACAAATCTCCCCCTACATCACATACCAAATCTCTCCCCCTTTTTGTCTCGAATAGACAATCTGGTGAAAAGATAAACCAATATGAAATATCTAGCATGATAATATGATACCCAATTGAATCAAGTTGATACCAATTTAAAAAAAAATGAAAATCGCTAGATAAACATGAGACAATCAGCTAAGTAAGATCATGTAATGACAAAATAGTAGTTAGTAAACCAAGGAATCACACAAAGAGTATACCAATCAATTCAAGTGTGATAAACGGACATATATGCAAAATACCAATTTGGAACATAAAAGAACCTGCATATAAACCAATTAAAAAAAGCTTCCTGCAGTACCAAAAATATATAAAATTAAGCCAGAGGACTGTAAACCAATCAGAAGTCATTTTTCACCCTGTCGTTCGAACGAGCCAGGGACTTCGCTCAAACGAGATGAGGAAGTCGCTCGAACGAAGTACATAAGTCGTTCGCGCGAGATGCAATGTCATTAGAACGACTTCGCGCGATCTGCCAAAATTTCCCAGTTTCCCAGAAATATTATAAAGTATTGCCCAGTGAAAAAATTTCCACAAAAAAATTCCAGGAAGGGACTGATAGAAGCAAAACAGTGCTAAAATAGTAAGCTTTTCACACAAAATGAAAAAACTCATAAAAACATAAAAAGCGAGTTACATGCAACCATAGTACCGATGTGCTCAAACATGGACATGGAATGAATAGGCGTGAAACTACAACAAATGAGTCACAATTCCAACACATCGAAACGATCAAGAAGCTCTAATTGATAGCGATAAATCATCAAACTTTATCATAGACAAATAACAATTAAAGTGTGAGCTTAATGAACTAAACATACTACATGCACACAAATCCAGAATTTTGACGATTCTACAAACAATAGCGTCAAACTGCAATGTTTCAACGTTAGGATTAGATGTGCAAACCCGTTTGAATTTTCTCCAACCAAACATCCTCATATAAACATACCTTTTCAAGTTCTTTTGAGGTTTCTATCATTCTCAACTTAGAGAAAATCTTATTGGCCCTTTTCTTAGCATATTGCATTTTCTTTTGGGCTCTTTTAAACGGTGGCTTTCACAACGAGTTAATTTTGAACTCTTGCAGCCCTTTCCCGTGAATCACTCATCATTTTTACCAATTTTAAATCCTCACGGTAAACGGTTATTACATGCACACTTCTCCTTAAGTCTACTTACGCATGGATGACAAGATTGCGATAAGAACGCCTCACCAAATTCAAATATGCAAGAGAAGTCAAACATCCATATAAACTCGTGCATGTGTGCAATGTTGGCATATATACAAAGTCGAATCAAAATTCATATCAACTTCGAAACCACCCCATATAAACAATGGTTAAGATCATTCTAAGTATCGATAATAATGACCAAATGTCCTAGCCACATGGATAATGAAACGATTGGGGGGGGGGGGGGGGGGGTCCAAGCACACCAATATGCCACATCAAACATGTAAACTCAAAAATAAAAACCGAAAATCTTTTTGGCTTTTCAAACATATTTTGACTCAAAGAAAAGCAAAATCTTTTTGGATTTTCAAAACTTTTCTCAAAAACAAAATCTTTTTTGTATTTTTTTAAATAGGATTCAAACAAATGAAAACTATAATACAAAATGATACATATGTCATAATACTAGCAATGAATATATCATGAAGCAAACTAGCATATGACAAACATGGCAACACTATCATCCTTTAGATTTAGCATGGGAATAATCAAGTGCACCCAAACGAGAATCATGAAGTTTAATTCCTAAAGCCACTAAATCCGATTTCCTAACCCAAGTAGGTGTAAAACGACGCATGTGGGTGTGGGGAACCGGGGCAACTTTATTCCTAAACTTCCTAGGAGCTTGTCTAAGGTCGTAATAATAACGCCTAAGGTGACATTTCATACCACAAAATGTGCAAGTGTAGCGGTGGTGGGAATGATTACCTTTATGGGGACCTTTTCTAACCATCCTAGTGTTTCTCACACGTGCGGGGGGAATGGGAACAACTCTCTCACTAAAACCTATACCTCCCTTATCTCCCTTAATTTGGACGGTGCCTAAGATCATATCTAACTTCTCCGACCGAGCCTCTAAATCAAACTTGACTTTAGACGAGTCTTTCAACCTTTCCTCCAACTCAATAATCCTAGACTCGAGTAAACGCCTAGTCTCCTCAAACTCTAAAATCTCCTTTTTCAAGGACTCCATCAAACCACGGAGATTGTCTCTCTCTTTCTCCACAAACTCTAATTTCTCCCTAAACTTCTTCTCTCGTGCCCTAAGATCGTCAATCAAACTATCATTATTTTCTATGACACGCTCATTCAACTTAGATTGCAATTTTGAGTTAGCCTTTTTCACCTTCACCGTTTCGGCATACAACTCATTAAATGCATTTTGTAATTCTTTCACATCAATCTCCTCCTCGTCACTCTCTTCACCCTCACTAACATGTGATTCACTAAAAACCTCCTCGGAAGTGTCATTCACATGAGTTGTATTGTCATCGCTCACATGACATGCCATAAACGCAACAAAGAACGCTCAATGGGGGAACTCTCTCCCTCTTTCGGTTCACTATCACTTATGGTGGCATTATAGACAACGGGTTGCTTGCCCTCTTTCTTAAGTCTAGTGGGACACTCCTTAACTTTGTGACCGTACCCCTCACACCCAAAACACTTATCCGACTCATCTCTCTTAGGCTTTTCAACTTATCCTTAGAGGTGGAATCTACTTTGTTGTTCTTGAATTTTTCAAATTTCTTGGCATCTTTCAATTGCTTTTGAAACTTAGTAAATTTTTTAAATTTCTTTGCCAACAAAGCAACATCCTCAAAATCGGAATCGAAATCGGAATTCAAAACTTTAATTTCCTCCTTTCGAGTTTTCAAAGCAATGTCGATTTCTTAGGCACTTGCTTAGGCACTTGCTTGGAGGTAATCATGTCAATTTCATAGGTTTGTAAGTCACCTACAATCTCTTCTAGTTTCGTTGACTCTAACCTACCCAAGGAGTTTAAAATGGCCACTTTCGCGTCAAACCTACTAGGCAATGACCTAAGGATTTTCTTAATGACACAGTTGTCGGTAATTTTCTCACCTAGGTTAAACGACGAGTTGATAATATTGGACAACCTAGCATAAAACTCATCAAAGGTCTCACTCTCTAACATCCTAATGGTCTCAAACTGTGTAGTGAGATTTTTAAGTTTTGACGCCCTAACCGTGCTAGTGCCCTCGTGAGTGAGTGCCAAAATATTCCAAGCCTCTTTTGATGTTTCACAAGTCATAATTCTGTTATATTCTTCGTGTGTGACATGTGAAGCAATAACGTGCAGACCCTTAGAATTATATTGTGCAAGTCTTTGTTCAGTTTCGGTCCAAGACTCAACAGGACCTCACCTACAATAGTGACAGGGGGTGTCCAACCTTTCTCAACTGCAAGCCAAACATGATCATCAATATATTTTAAAGCACATCTCATTCTCATCTTCCAATAAGTGTAATTAGTGCCATAAAAAATAGGAGTTCGAGAAAATTCATTATATCCAGAATTCATTTTTGAAAACACACGGGATCACAAAACAAATAAAAATGTTTTCTAGCTCTGATACCAATTTGAAAGAATCTTGTGAGTGGCCTGATATGTGTGTTTTAAACAAAATCAATTTTTCTTCAAAAAAGATCCAAATTTTAATAATGCACCAAACCAAGTTGTGAAAAATCAATACTTCACTTTAAACCAATTTTATCTTGATTAATCCTAAACATGCATCTAGTGATTAAAGTAAGTAAAGTAAAGTAAAGAATACTCACAACGCCGGATGTACGAGGAAAAAACCAAAACGGGAAAACAACCTCGGACGGCCCAAGCCAGACAATCACTATGAATAATGGTTTTGCAAAGACATATTAGCCTTACACTAAGACTCGATCCCCACGGGTCTTGACGCTCCTTCTGATCTTTAACCGTTCTTCAATAGTGCCCACGCAGAAATTTCATCTTCCATGATCTCTGTGCACAATACACGCGTCCACGTATGTCTCGGTGTCCACCGATATGGCTTTGATACGTCTACGATGTCGAACATGATGTCCGTCGCTTCTTCACCACAAAACCCTTTGAGTTCAATGTGTAGAACAAACAACTTTGGTGCAGCAAGATCACGCAAACATATAAGAATGATAACTCGAATCTTTGCAAATTCTAAGGATGTGTTTAAGACTTTTAAACCTTAGAAAACATGTGCAAACAAGGTTCTGGTTCGTAAAACTATTTTCCAGAAAGCACACACACGAAATTATGATGGAAACACTATTTAAATAGGATTTAAACACCGCCTCGAAAATTGTGTCGTTCGAACGACTTAAGCATGTCGTTCGCGCGACATTGTATCTCGTTCGAACAAGATCCAATGTCGTTCGAGCGACCTCGCGAAAGTTTAACTTTCTTTGACTTTCGGATAAAAAACATCTCTTAACAAAGAGATTCAAATTAGTCAAACTCAATTTCGAGCTTATCATCATAAAACGAAGTTCAAACCATTAAAACACTTTTAAAACATTTAAAAATATTTTTCTATATAAAAATTACATCCTTATCTTTTATAAAATAATTCCGAGCACCATTAATTATACGCATTCATACCTGAGTGATCTCAGAATGAAATTAACTTTGAAGACGAGTAAACTTGCACCAAATAAACATAGGCTTGATTATTTCTTTGAAGCTTTGCCGCAACGTCTTTAATTTCTTCAATACGTCATAGACCAAGTGGGATCGTGACAAAATAAAATTCTTCCTATGACATATTACAAACATTGTTTTGTTCATGGAATTAAGTCAAAACAATACGGGGACTCAATTTGAAATTTATGTCCTTACATTATATATATATATATATATATATATATATATTAAGTTGGGAGAAAAGAAACGAACAAAGAAAAACAAAGGGAAATCGCCAAAAAAACTGAAGGTGTTGATCGATCAATCGATGAAACTTAAAACAACCCACTGCCTTCCTTCGTAGGCATAAATTGATTGGCCGTTCAACTGGGGTCTGAAGGCCGATCGACCGGAGCTCTGTTTTGTAAGCACTTTGGTCTTCACAAGGGAGAAAGCTGCATTTACGAAAACGAACATAACTTCATCATCCGGACTCGAAACGACGTGCTGTTTGCGTCCACACAAAGATAACTCAAAGAACTACGCTTACATAGAGATTCACTGACCAGATCATGAATTATGAAAAGAATTCTCTTAAAGTTGCATTAGATGACTAAAGTTCCTCGAAATGCAACCACTTGCTCCGTTAAGCAATCCATTATATACAAAAGCTCACATAAACCATGCAAAGCATATATATATATATCCAAAACCAAGGTTACACAATATATGAACATAAAAATAGGATATAACGAAGACAAAAGTGTTGGAATTCATAAAGATAACGAGTGCAAATATTTAATATTCATGACGTATCACATCCCATAACTTAGACATTGTTAGTCCCCAGTGATAAACTAAAACCAAAACAAACCAATAGATAGCGATACAAAACGTATATAAGCATAAAATATATAAATTCCACTTTCGAAGGTGAATGATTGCATTTAGCATATGCAATAAGTTGTTAAAACTCGAGGTTACCCTAGTGGATAAGTGTTATCTCGTGAGGGTTTTCTGGGATAAAACCCACAAACATCATGTTTCCTCAAAAGGTATTCCCAACAAAAATGTGACAAGACCAACAATAATGAAAATAATTTCAACATATTATTAGGATAGTGAATGAATTTAAACAATAGTCCGTAGTTATTACCATTATAGAATGAAATTCATAGAATTGAAAGCTTAAGCGTGGGAGGAAAAGATAGCACCTGCAAAGTATAATTTGGAAAAACTTTTACAAATCGTATAAGCATTAAAGCGTGCATATATCAATCCTCACCGGTGTTTACACTCAATAAATGAAATCACTATGGATGGGAGGTAATACATGGGACATGCATGCATAAAGGGTAAATGTAAATGGAATCTAGGTTGCACACATGTCACTAATGAAAAACTCTATATATAAAATAAAAACATGTAATATGAATGAAAGAATATCATCATTAAAGAGGTGAAATGCATTTTCACAAATCATCGCAACTATGTAAACTTTTGAATTACATTCACCTTAGGATCACATATGACTTTTTATAGGGTTGTAATGTAGGTTTGGGTTTAAGGTTATGATATGAAGGGAATATGTACGAATTCAAAGTTGTTTGGGGATGAAAAACTTGGGATAGTGGAAAATTGTTGGCAATTTAAAAATTATAATATGATTTCCATAACAAGCATTGAATATGAAATTGAAGAGTGAAAAAGATCAACGCTATATAGAATATGGAAATACTTTCTCTTTCTTTTGTTTTCTTTTGTTTTCTCTTTTTTTCCTCTTTTTTTTTTTCTTCTCTTTTTCTTATATTTTCTTTTCTCTCACACTCTCACATGCTTAATTGCAACCACATAACAAGACAATCATTCAATCCTAAGTATCATTCCAAACAAAGGTATGGAAGGCGATATATATGGTTTGTAACTCGAATGTACAGTTGGTTATGGGATTTTGGGTTTTGAAACGAAAGGCTATATTAAGGCTCAAAGGGGTTGACGAGGGGAAACATTTAAGGTGAGGTAAATGTTAATATGGGTGATATAACAAAGAGGGAATGCGATCCTTTCCTAAAGTTTACGCAATTCTCGAGTCAAAACAACTTTAAAAATCATGCTTAAGTAACACATTTCAAAATATGAACTCAATTAATGAATGATCAATGAAAGAATAGTGAGATTACCAACGAATTTAATGTTTTCATAGAGGAAAGAGTTATGTATAAACAATCACAAATGAAGAAAATCCAAAAGTCACTTTGTGTAAGTATATACAATGCAACAAAAGATTACCGAGTTATAAACATCTTAAACCAAATTAATAAAACAAGAAGTGCGCATGGGTTTAAAGTTTAATTCATAGAAGTTTTTATAAAGTCAATGATTCAAGGACTAAAGTCTAATAAATTCTAAAATCGAGAACGTGCATCATTGAATTATCTCTTGCATCATTGGGCATTTATTGAAATTTATCATAGGAAACAAAGGCAAAATGCCAAAAGAGGGGAAAACAAGAAAGAAACTATTTTTCAATTTTTACAACAAAATCCTTATTGGGAAGAACATATAATCACATATAATCAAATCATGGACTAAAAAAAAAGTGGATAGAATTGTAACACCCCGCATTTTTCATGCATTAAATATGTAATTAATTCAGGAATTGAAAATTACTTGTGAGTCGTAATTTTAATTGAATTAATTAGGGAAATTTTATTTAAATAGTAATCGGGGAGTGAATGGTTAATATTTACGGGAATTTATTTACTAAGTGAATAGTAATTATTTATTTAAGTCATTTCGAGTATTAATGACAGGGTATGCACTTATCTCAACCGGGAGTCGGTATAGACTAAAGGGGTGGGGGGATAAGTATTTTTATATATTAATTCGGATGCTAATTCTGAGTGTACGGTTGAGTCTGGATGGGCCGAGATAGTCGAAAAAGTGTACCCGGCGGTAATAAACGGGTCACGGGATATTTTTAGACATAGCCGGGCCCACACGGGGGCAATTGGGTCATTTGGGCTTGGCCCATTAGGCAAAAAAATGGGATTTAAGTTAATTGTTAAGTTAGGAGAAGAAAGGAAACGGCTGATAGAATTTTAGAAAAAGGCTAAGTGTATTAATGAACCCTAATAGCAGTTAAAGGCAGTTTTGGGATAACTAGAGAGCCAACAAGGATCATCTTCAACCTTGGAATTCATCTCCGAATCAGACACTACGAAACCTAAGGCAAGTGTATAACTTGCAATAGTATTGAATCTGTTTTTCAATTCATATTCATGTGATGTGTTTGATCAAAATTCGTTTTGGGTGTTCATGGCATAAACATGAGGTTTTGAAAATAATAATCTGATTTACGAATTTGAATGAGGATTCTTGTAGAAATCTGATATTATAAATTGATACATATTTGGTAGGATGATATCTGGATAATTAGAAACGAATTTGGTGAAGGTATTTGGGGTGTAAATGGGTAAGGAATTAAAGACGAATATTTTCCCAAATTCAGAAATTCTAGTTAATGGATGAATTAATAACGTTGGAGGACAATCTGGAGGTCCCTAATAAGGTTCCTAACTTGCATTATTGTTAAGAAGGCTTGAGATTGCTGATAGAAGGAGTTAGGGTTTTATGAAACTCGTCCATGGCAGAATCTGTCTTCGCGAAGAAGACGAAGACCTGCTCGATCGATCGATCGAAGGTCTGGGGTCGATCGATCGATGGTCGGCAGATTTTGACAGTTCGCCCAGTTTTCTTTTATATGAAGAAAATTTAATTTAATCTTTTTCCATGAATTAATTTGGTGAGAAATTTATACATGGGTTTTAAATCTAATTAATGGTGAATAAAGTTAATTAGAATTTGGAGACGACTTAGTGTGACACCATAATTTAAATTTGTTGGGTTTTGGAGAAATTAGGTGTGACACACTAAGGTTGAATTTTTGGGAAGGTGTTCGAAAGGATTAAATATAGATGTAGAGAACAAGTCCGGGGATAACGGTTGAGGAATACCGAGAGATAAATCTTATTTAGGTAAAGGCTAAATAATTCGGGAGTCGGGAATTTAGACTCGGGTGAGGTTAATTCGGACTACGAGAGTAAGTCCAATTTTATGGTGGGGGCGACACCAAAGGTGAATTAATTAATTAATGTGCGAATTAATTAATAATTAGAGTTGGACCATAAACTCTTAATAAATTAAATAGGCTTATGTTACGGATTTTGTACATGGTGTAGCCGGGACATTTTATATTTATATATATATATATATACGGAGTGTGACAGTATATATATATAGTGTGTGTGCATTAATATCAGTGATTGAATATTATTAGTATATACTCTAGTGCTATAGGGGGAGGTTGCGGGTAGTGGATGAATCCCCTAGCTTTAGGAGTAGGGCGAGTATAATCCCAGGTCATAGCGTCCATTATATGGGTGAGGGGCATCTCACTTTCAGAGAAGGAATATGACCGCCTCCAATTCGTATGTTAAACTAAGTTAGTGAGCGAATCTAACTTGGATAACTAGGTTATGTGAATACACCTAGTGGGATAGCACTTGGGAAAAATTTATATTTTGGGAGTATTTTTACTCGGTCGAAAGTCTGTATTAAATGTTATTTCAGTATGTTTGTGAATACTGTAATATGATTAAATATATAATTAAATATATAATTAGGTAAATAATTATATATGGGATGATTAATACATAGTGTAAAATGTATTATGTGCATAACAGGTGTGAATGTTATATGAAATTAAAAAGGGTAATGATTTAATTAAGTTTGACGTTTATAATAACTTAAAAATCATGAATTAAGGCATACTCGGTTAGAGTAGGTAAATTTCAAGTGTTAAAATAAGTACTGGGTTAGGAGCGTAGGACCTAGTAAATTAAATGGAAGCGTTAATAGTGCACATTAGAGGAGGGATGAGGAAGTCCTCAAGAGAGTGCGACACTAACTAAAATATGAAGAGCATGCATATTTATTTATTACTGCAAGTTAATCATTTGTTAAATGTTTTCAAATGTTTTTGGGTACTAACCCTTGCTATAAATTTTTTTAAAAACCTTTTAGGTGTCCAACCACAGGGACGCCAGGCTTGACTCTATTCCAGGTATCCTTTGTTGTAGCACATGTGGATGTTTGCGGGGTTTTTGATAGACGCCTCCTTCTTTCATTCGTGTAGAGACTCTCTAGTAGTTATCTGAGCTTGTCGCTCACAGTTCATTTATCAGTATTAGACTTGTTGAGATTTTCTTATTATCTTTACTTGTATTGGATATTTGGACCGATGCTTTATTCGGTTAGGTATTTTATTTGTGGATGGTTATTTTAGTTAACTGTGATTGTGTATTATTTTATGTTCCGCATGAGTTTTATTTAATTAATTGAAAGATAAAAAAAAAAAAATTGGCACCAGTCTACTTTGCTCACTTAGGTGGTTAATAATTAAAAAGACGACAGTGATGCTAAGAATGGACCAACTGAGAAACCTTTTCTAACTTGATTTAGGACTGATCACCCGGGATTAATTAGGCGGGGTGTCACAAGAATATCCCACACCCCCTAACTAAAACATTGTATTGTCCTCAATGTGAACCAATAACCAAGTTAAAGAGAGGAAAATAGTGATACTACCCAAAATGGATCGATCTTCAGAAAGTACAAGTCCAAAGATTCTACAAACATGTTAGCACTAAGAATAACAAAAAACAAGAACAAAAACTTTAACTAATTACACTAGATAATAACTAAAAAGAAAAAATAACTTAATATGTACAACCTACAATTTGAACTTCTAACCAACTATACACTAGAAGTTGAAATTTTTGAGGGTCTAGTCCAAATACGATTTGACTTTGAGGGATAATTGGTGTACCTCATTTGCATGCATACTTTCTGAAAAACAAGAATTTCGTTTGAATAACGGAAGGTATGTGTAAGGTGGAAGAAATGAACCATCACCAATTAAAATTTTTGGGGGGATAATGGGGGATTTGTATTGAACGGGTGACGAATACACATGGAATCCGAGAAAAAATTAATTTCCCCCTAAAGATTTTGCAATGGAAATGGCAGGTGGCGCACAAGGAGGCAAAATTGCCTCTCATGAAAGCGACTCAAGCAAGTAATACTCATCGGTGAAAGGGTTGAACATTTTAATGTTTTGAACCGATTCATGGGATACTTGTAACAGTTTAATAATGTAGAATAAATATGGGGGGAAAATAAATTCAATCTCAAGAGATGACTCATCATCACTTGAAGGTTGAATTTCAAAGGAGAAAGATTCACTTTCAATGAAATGTTCTTCCAAAATGGTTGGGGGTGAAATATATTGTAATACCCCGTATTTTTATACTATATTAATTTGGGGATTTATTAAAATTAATGTGAGTTAATTATTTAATAAAAATCCGGAAATTTGTTGAATATTACTAATGAGCAAAGTAATATATAATATTGGTTATATTGAATGTCACGATAGAATAAAATGATAATTTTGGAAATTTGAGTCGAGACGCGCCCGTGTCGCGTCGGGACTAATTATTGATAAATAAAAGTGAATATTTTATAAGTCATTCGTATGGTCGTTTTGAGTGCACCAACGCGTCCGGAAGGGTCGAGATAGTAAGAAAAGTGTACCCGGGGGTTTAGTTTGGGTCTCGGGGCGTTTTTAGGCCTAAGTGGTACCCCGAGAGGGCATTTTGGACATTTCACATTTATGGGTAATTAAACCCACGAAAATCAGAAACTTATATGAGCCATTTAGGTTAGTCAGCTAGGGTTATAAAACTCAAACACAAGTGACGGCCATAGGAGAGGGAAGAAGAAAGCTTCCAAGGCAATCCAAGGCCCCAAAAGTCATCCGTTTGCACCGCCACCACCACCAACGCGTAGATCGCGCGACGGGCTATGCCACCATACCAAAAACATCTGCAAATCAGAACATCAAAAATCCCAGGCAAGTGTTTAACTTATTTATTTCATTGTTGCATCTTTCATATTAGTGTAGGAATGATTAGGATGAGTTTTATGGAAGAAAACCTAAGATTTGAGATAGGAATCGCATGTAGTTATGGTCTAAATGATAATTCTGGAAACCCTTGCCATGTAGAGGAAGTTACCCACAAAATTATGATGTTTATAAGAAGGCATTTCCGGAAAAACATATTGGAACCATGACTTAGAGATTTCTAGGGTTCTTGAATATTTAAATGAATTATGGCATGATTAATCCATGTTTAGTGACGTAAATTGACATGCTTTACGTAGGAAATGCATGATATCATGTTAGGATATTAGTAGTACAAATTTTGAGACGTTTGGGATTGTAAAATATGGATTTGGTGTAAGTTAGAAGATGAAACCCGTAACTGCAATTCTGCAGATTTCGTAGACCTGTTTGATCGACTGATCGATCCCAGAGCTTCGATCGATCGAAGGTTCGATCGATCGAGCCCCAGACCTCGATCGATCGACCCCTCCTGGCAGACTCCTATTTCCTTTTTAATGAGTTAAATCCAATTTATTGTGAGATAATTCTTGGGCATCCTTAATAAAATATTTTGGGAGATAGGGAAGATCAGTAGGACATGTGAATAGATTTTGGGACCCTTGATGTCGGGCAAATATTGTATTTTGGGATAATTACATAAGGGTCGGTGAATTTATGATTTAAAGAGAGAGACACGTAAGAGAGTTACTTTGGGACAAATGTGTATACCTACTGAATTTTATAATTGGGAGGATAGAATCCATGAAGCGTTATGTAGTAAGTGGAAAAGTTCCTCAAATTAAAGTAAGATGTGAATGGTTATACGTGATAACTATATAATGAGAAATAAATGCAAATGACGTAATTATGGGAGTTGAGAATTTACCCATTATTGATATGGTAATATTAGTATAGTTATATGATTGTGTATGCATATACTATCTATGTGTGAAAATCATGCCCACGCTACTTGCTATCCCTGAGGTTTCTGCGCTGGGACAGTCTTATCTCGATGGGACCTTTATAGGGGATATTGACTTGTACCCTAAAAGATAGATATCCTTGGTACATGCTATCGGAATGATAGTTTAGACGGTCCTAAGAGATGCGGGTATGCGCTTTCCTCTTAGAGACTTGGAATCTATGCTTCGCCTCATATTGTTTGTGTATAGGTATCCTCGGTACAGGCTATCGCAGTGATAGTTCAGACGGTCCTAAGAGACTTGGAATCTATACTTCGCCTCAATATTGTTTGAGTATGTGTTAGTATAGTTCGAGAGTGATTCCGAATTTGTATTCCCTTAGTACGAGTGATACGGGGATTGGATAGTAGAGTATGACCGCACCATAGTTTTATTTGGGGTGCTGTTATGATATATATATATATATATATATATATATATATATTTTTTTTTTATGAGTAGTTAATATATATATGAAATTATGGAATCTGGAACTGCCTACTGTGATGTGATATGTAGGACATGATTGATGACTCAATTATAAATACTTGTTTTGAGAAAGTATTATATGACACTAGAAAACTTTATTGATTAATAAAGTTAATGAGAACTTTGGTCACTTATTGAAATATTCTTTTCAAACAATTGAATCGTTAAATTTTGAATCTTACGAGTAATCTAAGATAAGTTAAATCATTGGGAAGATTAGTGCGATAAATGATAAGATAAACCGTTGGGAAGGTTAGTGCGATAGGTGTGCACATTAGAAGAGAGGTGAGAATTTCTCAAGAGAGTGTCGCACTAATATGTTGTTGCATTGGCCTGTATCAATTTAAATACTTGCTAAACGTATTTTAAATCAAACACACTATCGGGCTCTGACCCGTTTCTTTTTCTCTTTCTCTCTCTTGTATATATATGTATGTATTACAGGTGCCCAGCCACAGGGGCGTCTTGCTTAGGATCCCTTGAAAGGAACGTGCTGCAGCTTAGGTGGGAGTTGCAGGCCACTTGCATAGACGACTTCATTCACTTGATTCCACATCTATCATACTCATTTATTGGGCATGTGTCGCCCTTTCCACTATTTATCTATTTTATTAGGATATTTGTATTTCAGTTATTTCTAGTTCTCTTACTGTGGGATTTATTTCAGTATGGATGTTTCACCTTAAGTCTTAAATGTTGGGACTTTGAATGTTGAATGTTTAAATTAATTGGATTATGTTCCAGGATAATTGTTGTATGATTCTTACTTATTGTAAATGTTGTTACTAATTAAATAAATAAGTTTTTCTTTAAAAATACATTTTGGTTCTAAAGGTTAAAAATGGTTTTGACACTTAGCTTAATTAATTAGGGTGTTAATTTGGAAAAGTTTATTTTTACGACAGTGATGCTAAGAATGAACCAACTGTTCACCTTGATTTTTAATTTAATAAAGGAGTGATCGCCCGGTATCTAATTAGGCGGGGTGTCACAGGTGGTATCAGAGCATCAGGTTCTATTGTCCATAGGATCTGTACGGCTTATTGCGCTTTCAGCTTAACGTTTTTGCTATAGAGCCCTATTATAGGATGGCTGTATTCTTGCTTTCAAGTTTATGTCTTCCGCTATTTGATATTTGTTAATGACTGTAGACTAATAAACTTCTTCACGTTTCAGATGCCTCCGAGACATGCACCGAAGGATAGGCGTGCCCAGGCCGAGCAGCCAGCAGCTCCGGCATAAGGCACTATGAATGCTAATGAAGTAGCCGCCATTGTTGCTCAGGCAGTGAATGCCGCACTAGCGGTAACTCAGCAGGCTCCACCCCGGATTCAGACAGTGGCGCCAGTACCAGCACAACTTCCATCTGCATGGGAGAGGGTTAGGGATGCTTTTCAGAAGGCGCATCCCCCTGAGTTCTCTGGTAGCTCAGATATCGTCATAGTCAGCCAATGGAAGAAAGACATCCAGTGACATCTTCGTATGTATGAGTGCACCGACGTGAAAAAATAGTTGTTGGCTTCCTTTAAGCTGGTGGGGGCCGCTTTGCAGTGGTGGGAGTCCACTACCACATTGGAAGAGAGGGACACGATCCCTATTCAGTTGTTCTGGGAGCAGTTTGACCGCAAGTACTTTCCACCCGCCGTGCAGACTGAGATGAGGCAGAAATTACTGAATTTGAAGTAGGAGAACTCTACCGTAGCTGAGTATGAGGAGGAGTTCATGAGACTTCTCACCATCGTGCCAGATGAGGCACCCACTGAGGGCAAGAAGATTATGTTGTTTGTGGACGGGTTAGCTTGGATGATCCGTCAGCATCTTATTGGGAATCTATCTCTGAGTACTTTCACTGATGTACTCAATGCCGCATTGCTACATTGCCAGGATCACCGCTTCCATCTTCAGGGAAGCAAGAGAGTCCAGCTAGCAGGGCAGGGCAGGGCAGGGCCGGAGGTAATAGTGCCAGTGGGGCACCATCTCATAGACAGACTCGTCAGCACGAGCAGAGTTACCATCAGGGGACCCTGCTAAGCGATTCCGTTCAGGTGACTCTAGGCAGGGATATGGGGGCTATAGGCAGGGCCAGCCTAATCAGCAGGGCCAACACCGACAGCAGGGCCAGCAGCAGGGCCAGTAGCGTGCTAATCAGGGCCAACAGGGCAAATGGCGAGGAGGTAATGGCCAGCAGGGCCGTGGTCAGCAGGGACAGAGGGGAGGCAACTTCAAGGGCCGATGTTTTGGGTGTGGTAGACACGACCATAGGCTACAGGATTGTCCGGAGGGAGATAAGTCCCCACAGCAGCAGGGTGCCCGTAATGAGCCACATAGACCACTTTTTTCGGCTGTGCTCCCAGCTCCAGCCCAGGTGCCAGCCCTACCAGCCGTTCCAGCAGCTCCAGTGTAGCAGGGGAAGTTACAGTATGGACGTGTCTATAACGTCCACCAGGCAGCAGCTCCACAGGCACCACCCGCGATTGAGGGTATGTTTCCTATCCATGGTACTATGGGTCGGGTTTTGTTTGATACTGGGGAAACTCATTGTTTTATAGCTACGCATTTTGCCAAGGCCTTAGGGTTGTTAGCCACAGTAGAGAGCACAGTGACGTGTGTAGACTCACCACTGGGGAGTGGGTCACTTATCTTCTTTATATGCCGAGGAGTGGGGGTAGAGATTGGTAGTTTGGTATTACCTGGAGACATATTAGTCTTAGATATGCATGAGCATGATGTTATTATCGGTATGGATTGGCTCGCAGCTTATAGAGCCATGATTGATTGCTTCGGTGGGAGCATTGTTTTTGCCATACCGGGGCAAGAGATGTTTGTAGTGGCGATGCCTCGCCCAGAGGGAGGTTTGACCGCTCATTTGTATTATATAGAGGAGGATACCTCTAAGGAGGTTGTGATTCCGTTAGACTCGATTTCAGTTGTTCGTGAGTATTTCGATGTGTTTCAGGAAATACCAGGCCTACCCCCCAGTCGAGAGATAGACTTTGTTATAGATTTATTGCTAGATACCAGACCTATAGCACGCGCTCCATACCGTATGGCTCCGGCGGAGATGAGAGAGTTACGAGATCAAATAGAGCAGCTGTTAGGTCAGGGCTTCATTCACAGGAGTACCTCACCTTGGGGCGCTCCGGTTCTGTTTGTGAAGAAGAGAGATGGTTCACTGAGGTTGTGTGTGGACTACCGGGAGTTGAACAAGGTCACGATACGGAATAAGTATCCATTGCCTCGAATCGATGATCTGTTCGACCAACTGAGGGGAGCAACTTTCTTTTCGAAGATAGATCTGAGGTTGGGTACCATCAGCTACGTATTGGAGAGCAGGATGTTTCAAAGACCGCCTTCTTGACGAGATATGGGTCTTACGAGTTCAGAGTGATGCCATTTGGTCTCACAAATGCTCCAGCCGTATTCATGGACTTAATGAACCGAGTATTTAGAGAGTTCTTGGATCAGTTTGTCATCGTCTTTATAGATGACATTTTGATATATTCACACTCCGAGGAGGAGCATGCCGAGCACTTGAGGCAGGTTCTTCAGACTCTACGAGAGCATCAGCTGTATGCTAAGTACGAGAAGTACGGATTCTGGTTACGAGAGGTACAGTTTTTGGGGCATGTTGTTTCTGAGCAGGGGATAGCAGTTGGCCCGAGTAAAGTGTCAGCGGTGAGGGAATGGGGATAGCCCACGACACCGACGAAAGTGTGTAGTTTCTTGGGGTTAGCCGGTTACTACAGGAGATTCATTCATGGATTCTCCAAAATAGTGGGTCCATTGACGAATCTGACTCGAAAGGGGGTACCATATGTTTGGGATGACGCTTGTCAGTTGGCTTTCGACGAGCTGAAAGACAAGCTTACTTCGGCGCCAGTCCTTGCTTTACCAAAGCTGGGTGCGGAGTACTCGGTTTACACCGATGCCTCTTTACGGGGACTTGGGGGAGTACTTTAGCAGGAGGAGAAGGCTATAGCTTTTGCCTCCCGCAAGCTTAAGTCGCATGAGAAGAATTACCCCACCCACGACCAGGAGTTAGCAGCGGTCGTTTTTGCATTGAGGATATGGAGGCACTACTTATTGGGTGAGAAGTTCCATTTGTTCACAGACCACAAGTCATTGCAGTACCTATTCACTCAGCGAGAGCTGAATATGCGACAGCGCAGATGGTTAGAGTTTGTGAAGGACTATCAGTTTGACATACAGTTTCATCCGGGGAAGGCCAACGTAGTTGCTGATGCGTTGAGCCGTAGACCGGTAGACGGGGTAGCGGATGTCTGGAAAGCAAAGTGGAAGGAGTTAGGCCACCAGGACGCTGTAGCCCGTTCCTTCATATCTGTTATGACAGTTACACCCGAGATTGTTATGAGGGTAATACAGGCCCAGACCACAGACCCGTTTTGCCAGGAGCGGATTGTACGACTTTTAGCCGAAGGTGCTGAGTCCTATTCTGTTAGTTCTGATAGGGGTTTGAGGTTTAATGGGATATTGGTGGTTCCAGAAGGAGCATAATTACGTCATGCAGTGATGACCCAGTCTCACAGGTCCCGATTTGCAGTGCATCCTGGAGGATATAAGATGTACCAGGATATGAGGAGGCAATACTAGTGGAGTGGGATGAAGAAGGACATTGCTGAGTTCGTGTCCAAGTGTTCTACTTGCCAGCTGGTGAAGGTGGACCACCAGAAACCGTCAGGATTTCTTCAGCCATTGGAAGTACCCACGTGGAAGTGGGAGAGTATTTCCATAGATTTTATTACAGGGTTGCCTACATCACAGCGGGGCCACGATTCTATCTGGGTGATAGTAGACCGTTTGACCAAGGTGGCTTATTTTCTGCCGGTGCGGACAGACTATACTACGGGTCAGTATGCTCAGTTGTTCATTGCTGAGGTTGTCAGATTACACGGGGTGCCCCTGAATATTGTGTCGGATAGGGACAATATTTTCGTGTCACGTTTCTGGGAAAGCTTTCAGGAGGCTATGGGTACTGAGTTGAGGTTGAGTTCAGCTTACCACCCACAGACAGATGGACAGACAGAGCGTACTAATCAGATGTTAGAGGATATGCTACGAATGTGTGTTCTTGATTTTGGAGGAGGTTGGGAACCACATCTTCCACTGGTAGAGTTTGCTTATAATAACTCTTATCAGTTTACGATTGATATGGCTCCATTTGAGGCTTTGTATGGCAGGCCTTGTCGTTCTCCAACTTGTTGGCTCGATGTGGGGGATAACAAGTTACTAGGACCGGAGGTAATTCAAGAAACCTCCGCGAGGATTGAGATGATCATGAGTCGCATTCGAGTAGCCCAGGACAGGCAGAAGAGCTACGCCGATGCGAAACGGTTCTTTCGGGAGTTTAATGTGGGGGACCAAGTGTTACTGCATGTATCTCCTATGAAAGGAGTGATGAGGTTCGGGAAGAAAGGGAAATTGGCCCCGAGGTACGTGGGACCATTTCCCATCATCGAGAGGATTGGGCTGGTAGCATACAGATTGGGACTGCCAGAACATTTACATCGCATTCATGATGTATTCCACATCTCGTCGTTGAGATGGTATCTTCGGGATGATATGGCCCATACTCACATTGTGATAGATGAGATAGAATTACAGCCTGACAGCTCTTACGAGAAGAGACCGGTGGCTATCCTAGACTACAGTGAGAGGAGATTGAGGTCAAAGATAGTTCCACTTGTACGGGTCCAGTGGGAGCACCACAATGTGGAGGAATCCACTTGGGAGCGCGAGGCCGATATGCGCGAGAGATACCCAGATTTGTTCTTACCAGGTATGCCTTGTTTTCCGAATTTCGGGACGAAATTCCGTTATTAGGGGGGAAGTATGTAATACCCCGTATTTTTATACTATATTAATTTGGGGATTTATTAAAATTAATATGAGTTAATTATTTAATAAAAATCCAGAAATTAATTATGTTATAATTATTAACGTGACGAGAGTTAGTAATTATGGGAAATTTGTTGAATATTACTAATGAGCAAAGTAATATATAATATTGGTTATATTGAATGTCACGAGAGAGTAAAATGACAATTTTGGAAATTTGAGTCGGGACGCGCCCGTGTCGCGTCGGGACTAATTATTGGTAAATAAAAGTGAATATTTTATAAGTCATTCGTATGGTCGTTTTGAGTGCACCAACGCGTCCGGAAGGGTCGAGATAGTAAGAAAAGTGTACCCGGGGGTTTAGTTTGGGTCTCGGGGCATTTTTAGGCCTAAGTGGTATCCCGGGAGGGCATTTTGGACATTTCACATTTATGGGTAATTAAACCCACGAAAATCAGAAACTTATATCAGCCATTTAGGTTAGTCAGCTAGGGTTAGAAAATTCAAACACAAGTGACGGCCATAGGAGAGGGAAGAAAAAAGCTTCCAAGGCAATCCAAGGCCCCAAAAGTCATCCGTTTGCACCGCCACCACCACCAACGCGTAGATCGCGCGACGGGCTATGCCACCATACCAAAAACATCTGCAAATCAGAACATCAAAAATCCCAGGCAAGTGTTTAACTTGTTTATTTCGTTGTTTCATCTTTCATATTAGTGTAGGAATGATTAGGATGAGTTTTATGGAAGAAAAGCTAAGATTTGAGATAGGAATCGCATGTAGTTATTGTCTAAATGATAATTCTGGAAACCCTTGCAATGTAGAGGAAGTTACCCACGAAATTATGATGTTTATAAGAAGGAATTTCTTTAAAAACAGATTGGAACCATGACTTAGAGATTTCTAGGGTTCTTGAATATTTAAATGAAATATGGCATGATTAATCCATGTTTAGTGACGTAAATTGACATGCTTTACCTAGGAAATGCATGATATCATGTTAGGATGTTAGTAGTACAAATTTTGAGACGTTTGGGATTGTAAAATATGGATTTGGTGTAAGTTATAAGATGAAACCCGTAACTGCAATTCCGTAGATTTCGTAGACCTGTTTGATCGATCGATCGAGCCCAGAGCTTCGATCGGTCGAAGGTTCGATCGATCGAGCCCCAGACCTCGATCGATCGACCCCTCCTGGAAGACTCCTATTTCCTTTTTAATGAGTTAAATTCAATTTATTATGAGATAATTCTTGGGCATCCTTAATAAAATTTTTTGGGAGATAGGGAAGACCAATAGGACATGTGAATAGATTTTGGGACCCTTGATGTCGGGAAAAGATTGTATTTTGGGATAATTACATAAGGGTCGGTGAATTTATGATTTAAATAGAGAGACACGTAAGAGAGTTACTTTGGGACAAATGTGTATACCTACTGAATTTTATAATTGGGAGGATAGAATCCATGAAGCGTTATGTAGTAAGTGGAAAAGTTCCTCAAATTAAAGTAAGATGTGAATGGTTATACGTGATAACTATATAATGAGAAATAAATGCAAATGACATAATTATGGGAGTTGAGAATTTACCCATTATTGATATGGTAATATTAGTATAGTTATATGATTGTGTATGCATATACTATCTATGTGTGAAAATCATGCCCACGCTACTTGCTATCCCTGAGGTTTCCGCGCTGGGACAGTCTTATCTCGATGGGACCTTTATGGGGGATATTGACTTGTACCCTAGAAGATATATATCCTTGGTACAGGCTATCGGAATGATAGTTCAGACGGTCCTAAGAGATGCGGGTATGTGCTTTCCTCTTAGAGACTTGGAATCTATGCTTCGCCTCATATTGTTTGTGTATAGGTATCCTGGGTACAGGCTATCGCAGTGATAGTTCAGACGGTCCTAAGAGACTTGGAATCTATACTTCGCCTCAATATTGTTTGAGTATGTGTTAATACAGTTAGAGAGTGATTCCGAATTTGTATTCCCTTAGTACGAGTGATACGGGGATTGGATAGTAGAGTATGCCCGCACCATAATTTTATTTGGGGTGCTGTTATGATATATATATATATATATATATATATATATATATATATATATATATATATATATATATTTTATGAGTAGTTAATATATATATGAAATTATGGAATCTGGAATTGCCTACTGTGATGTGATATGTAGGACATGGTTGATGACTCAATTATAAATACTTGTTTTGAGAAAGTATTATATGACACTAGAAAACTTTATTGATTAATAAAGTTAATGAGAACTTTGGTCACTTATTGAAATATTCTTTTCAAACAATTGAATCGTTAAATTTTGAATCTTACGAGTAATCTAAGATAAGTTAAATCATTGGGAAGATTAGTGCGATAAATGATAAGATAAACCATTGGGAAGGTTAGTGCGATAGGTGTGCATATTAGAAGAGAGGTGAGAATTTATCAAGAGAGTGTCGCACTAATATGTTGTTGCATTGGCCTGTATCAATTTAAATACTTGCTAAACGTATTTTAAATCAAACACACTATCGGGCTCTGACCCGTTTCTTTTTCTCTTTATCTCTCTTGTATATATATGTATGTATTACAGGTGCCCAGCCACAGGGGCGTCTTGCTTAGGATCCCTTGAAAGGAACGTGCTGCAGCTTAGGTGGGAGTTGCAGGCCACTTGCATAGACGACTTCATTCACTTGATTCCACATCTATCATACTAATTTATTGGGCATGTGTCGCCCTTTCCACTATTTATCTGTTTTATTGGGACATTTGTATTTCAGTTATTTCTAGTTCTGTTACTATGGGATTTATTTCAGTATGGATGTTTCACCTTAAGTCTTAAATGTTGGGACTTTGAATGTTGAATGTTTAAATTAATTGGATTATGTTCCAGGATAATTGTTGTATGATTCTTACTTATTGTAAATGTTGTTACTAATTAAATAAATAAGTTTTTCTTTAAAAATACATTTTGGTTATAAAGGTTAAAAATGGTTTTGACACTTAGCTTAATTAATTAGGGTGTTAATTTGGAAAAGTTTATTTTTACGACAGTGATGCTAAGAATGAACCAACTGTTCACCTTGATTTTTAATTTAATAAAGGAGTGATCGCCCGGTATCTAATTAGGCGGGGTGTCACACATATATCTCAACCTCCTTTTTATTTTCGAAAGAAGAAATCGTTTCATTGCAAATGGATATTACATCCATTTATTCCTCACATTTATTATGCATTATGCCATGGGCAAAGTGAAGAATAGTTTGTTCCAAAGTAGGTAGCGATTCCTCATTTGGTTCAACACATTCCTCAACTTCAAAAGTCTCGAAAGAAAAATCATCATTGGATTCAAATAATGCATACAACTCTTGTTCCCAATAATGATTTTCTTCCCGATAATGGTTTTCAAGTTTTTCATTTTCAAGAATGCGCAAGCCCTCACGCAATGTCATAGGCGGAGGCGCGGATTCTTGAAAATGAGAATTTTAGAAACTATCCACGGTACTACTATCAAAATCATTATTATAATTTTTTTGAAAGCTATTGCAATTAGTTTCAACATTCTTATATTACGAATTTTATTGCTCACTATCGGAATAATGATTCTCAAAATCCTTATAATCCATATTTTGACTTTTGTAATAGTCACCTAAAGTCATTTTAGATGTTTCAAGTTTTTGACTTTGTGAGTATTCACCATCCAAAACTAATAAGTTTAGAGGGATTTTGAGAATTATCAATACGATTACTGAAAACAATGGAATAAGACATGCTTACCCCAAAAAGATCAAGATGGAAAAATCCACAAAGTGATGTGCGACCAATAGATTCAAGAGTTTATTAGCGCTCAAATGTAGAAGTCCTACAAAACTAGTTAACAAAGAATGCAAATAGAAAGAAAAATATTACGAAATACTAAAATAATTAATTTCTAAAACAAACAGTCCCAGCAACGCTGCCATTTTGACAGTAGGAGAAAATTACGATGCTCGCATTACCTACACTTGTCATTATTTTTGACTCCCACCGCTATACAAAAGAACTTAAATTTTAGCCACACTCTTCACAGGACTATAATGGCCAGTCCGGGTATCGAATCCACAGGGAATTTTGTTTGACGTTAATTGATTTTACTTATCAATAAAAGTGTAAAAGATAATCGTTATAACAAAAGATAGATCTAGGCATGTATTTAAACTAAGATTAACCAAACGAGTAAAAATAATAGATTGTGAATAATATCACTCACCTCAGGTTAATAAGTATTTATGGTTACACGGGACGACAAGTTGATCAAGATTAAATCTCATTTTCACAATTAATTAAATCTAGAGTTATCATCCCCTAAATTGTCATAAAAGCTTAACATGATTTTGGTGTCAACAAATATCCCCAAGATTACACACACAAGATCGTAAATACTGTGCATACATGATATACACCGTTAAATCTCCTAGGCATACAATCAATAACAACCTAACCTATTTAAACTCATAAAACCCATCACCAAAGAAAACAACCCATTAATCCAAGGTGAGTTCAATTATTACAACTTAAACTAAGTTACCTACAAATCATAATAAATGACATGTAATTGAATGAAAGAAATTAAAAAAATCAAGTAAATAAAAGAACAAAGCTACAAATGAACAATGGAAGCTTAAATAGAGGAAGAAGAAGATGAACAGTGTACTTACATATCCAAAATGTGTGAAACTCTAAGAGAGAGAGAGAGGGAAAGCTCCTAAAAAACTCTAAGCCAAAATCTGATATTATCTATATCTTACAAAATACACCAACTTACATATGTATAGTAAGTGAGGAGAAAAGAAAAGGAAAAAGGAAAACAAAGGGAAATCGCGAAAAAGTTGAAGGTGTCGATTGATCCATCGATTGATGAAACTTAAAATAGCCCACTACTTTCCTTAGTAGGCATAAATTGAATGGCCAATAGTCCGGGGTTTGAAGGCCGGTCGACCAGAGCTCCGTTTGCTTTGGTACTTTGGTCTTCACAAGTGAGAAAACTGCATTTACTAAAATGACCATAACTTCATCACCCGGACTCGAAACGATATACCGCTTGCGACCACGCGAATCTAACTCAACAAACTAAGCTTCCATGGAGATCCACTGACTAGACCATGAACCACGAAAAGACTAAAATGCTCTTGAATTTGCATCAAACGACTGAACTTCCTCGAAATGCAACCACTTGCTCCGTTAAGCGATCTAATACCTACAAAAGCTCACAAAAACCATGCAAAGCATATATATATATATATATATATTCAAAATTGAGGTTATATAGTATACGAGTACAAAAGTAGGATATAACAGAGAAAAAAATGCTAGAGTGCATAAAGATAACGGGTGAAAATATGCAATATTGGTGACGTATCAGTATGCCGATCGGCACCCCCTTATTTAGGGAGATTACCTTTTTCCTTTTTTATCTCCCTCATTTCCAAATAAACCTCTTTAAAAAAAATTTATTTACAACAAAGTCTCGCAGACATTTCTTTACGTAAACATTCAAAAATATATTCAATTATTCAAAAATACATTTTCATACTTTTCTCAATAATGCAAATCCTCAGTGGAAAATTAAAGTCCATGTAGAATAAGTCACTAAATAAAGATAGTTAAAAAATAAAATGTATCATTTCATATATTTATATTTTCCAAATTTTCAGGTACATAAAGAAAATAGGAAAACATAAGAAAAACTATCAGGGCAGAGCCCGAACTTTCGAAACCTAGCCTGCACTACTAACAACCTCAATAATCATGAGGAGGGAACTTCCCATGAAGGCAATAGGTGGAGGCCCCACTCTTAGAGTTCGAAGACAGGACATGATCATCATCAGTCGTGGGATGAGCAACACAAGACTTAACCATCGTCTGAATCTGCTCAGCCACAGAAGCCATCCAATCTCGAACGTCGCGTAACCACAAAGTCTGCACAAAGACAGTCTGTAAAAGGAAAATCAAAATAAAAAATAAAAATAGATAATAAGCATGGATACAATAATCAGAATGCATCAATAAATGTAGAAAGAAATAACACTTAACCCCAACTTGAAGTCATATGCAGGCATGGGAGGAAAAACCTCTAGCTTCGAGTGAGGCCTGTGAGGAATGTCTATTGTATCTCCCCTCCATATGCATATAGTATGAAGGAAAACCATATTCTCGAAGAGGAGGGGCCCTCCACTGCTACTATGCCGCCCTCGATGCCTAAGACGGTGGCCCCTGTGCATCGCTACCTCATACCTCTACCAACGAAGGTGGAACTCCCCCACTCCATACATGGACGCGCATCAACCAACTGGTCATGAAATCTAGGTAGTCATGCATTGTTGCCACATCTGTGCAGGTGGAGTAGTGCTCCCCCACCATCGCCACCATTCTCTCCCCCTCCGTCATATCACCTGAGTATCTCATATAGGATGGAGGATTCTTCAGAGGCACCGTTGCGTTTCTCTCCTTGATTTTTCGCACCACTCGCTCCCCTAAGTACCAACTATATCCAAACCAATGTGATAACAACCACCATCTCTGAGTAAAAGAAGGTAAAACCCATCTTCTCCGGCGATTGACACTAATCATAAAATGACACATGTCCAAAACAGATTCAACCATCAATACGCAATCCAAAAGAAATAAAAAATCAAAAACTAAAAGAAAAAAAATAGCAAAAATAAAGACAACTGTGTGTTATACCTAATAAAATCGTAGAACCATAAAATAATAAAAATATAAAAAAATATTCAAAAAAGCTATCACAAAAAAATGCAAGAATAAAATAAAAAAGAAGCATAAAAAATAAGAATATCTCCAGAAGATATGGTGCCCCTCTAAAGGTCGGCTAACAACACCAGATGAAGGCGTCTAAGGAAGCGTACAAGGTCACCAAAGTCAGATTCCCCTAGTCAAACGTACTTATCCGCGAGATATACCGAAGAGAGAGGAGGAACTAGAGGTGGACGTTATCGCTATTCTTCGCATGTAGCATACTCCCCAGCAGAAATAAAATAAAGAGGCGTGCCTCCTTTCGCAACTACTGTACGTCAGCTACATTTACAACTCTACTTAATAAAGTTTCCTTCAATAAGGACACCTTCATCCTCGCTATAGGTCCCAAAGCTGCCTAGATTGCCTCATCAGTCAAACGGAGTGACAAATGCACTATGATCTAAGAACCCTCACACGACGACCCTGTCATATGGAACACGTCTATATGAGTCACCTCCATCTCACCCACACCAAAATGGAAGGTGTGGGTAGTATCCCACCATTTCTCCTCGATGACACATAACACCACTAAAGATCGCGATGTCTCATCCAAGGCCCCTGTCAAATTGATGAAACCCGTAGTGTGCACCAAAATCTTGACCCATTAGGGAGGTAATCCCAAAACTCCTTCACCTAGTCGATCCCTAAGAACGGATCTTCAACATAGAGATATTCATCTATAAAATACACATACCAAATAGGTTTCTAAAATAAATTAGATAATAAAAAATAAAACATAATAACGATAAATAAATCAATGAATAAATTCAATTCAAAGAAAAACTAAATAAATAAAATAATAATACTCACATAGCCAATGGGGCCCTTCACCGTAATTGAACAATGCGTCTGAGTCTCTTTCAAAAGAACCTGCTCATCCCCATCGATTGGGCACCATGATAAATGTTCTCCATCCCCACAGGCATCCTCTCGGGATACTCCCACTTGATATTGTCCCAATCATCAATGTTCACAATGTTCTCCTTTTTTTTTCTCAAAACACTAGCTTTTTCTAGGGGGGGGGGGATAATTTGATTTGGGGTGAGGAATAAGAGCTTTCCTCACCCCTTTTATTTATGACTGGTACCCCTTGGGTACCCATGAAAGAATCAGACTCCGTGCCATCTACAGGATGGCGTAGACCACCCTCTCAAAACTTCATTACAAAAGTTCCAAAAAATTATGAAATGTCCCGAAAAATCTCAAAAATTTCCCAAAATCATAAAAACAATAAAATCTCAGTTTTTTTTGCCAAAAGGCACATATTTCATTAAAAAATCATAAAAATTCACAATCACACAAGCAATCAAAAAAATCATCAAAAACCTTGATAAATTTAAAAAATGTCAAAAAATTTCAAATAATCATAAAATCTCAAATTTTACAAAAAAACAAACATTTTTCATAAAAACAACAAAATTCAAGAATACATCAACATTCAAAAAGTCATCAAAAACCACAAAACCTCTCGAGATAATCCAAAACTTTTGAAAAAACTCTCTCATTATCTCAATCACTCTTTAGGTCCATAGAATTGACCTTGACCCTCAGAAATCCATTGCGATTCTCGTATTGGTCGCATGAACTGTTTTTGTCCTTAAAATTGACCTTGGCCTCCAAATATATCACGATCTCCATATCGGTTGCATACACTCCTTAAGTTCTCAGAATTGACCTTGGTCATCAAAAATGACTGAGATCCCTGTATTGGTCACATACACTCCTTAGGTCCTCAGAAGTAACCTTGGCCCTCATAATCGGTCGCAATACTAGTATTGGTCATATACACTTCTTAGGTTCTTATAATTGACCTTAGCCTTCAAAATCAGTCGCGATACCCATATTGGTCGCGTACTCTCCTTAGGTTATCATAATTTAGATTGACCCTTAAAATCAGTTGCGATCCCTATATTGATCGCATAGACTCCTTAGGTCCTCAGAATCGATCTTGGCCCCCAGAATTGGCCATGATTACCCTATTGGTAGCATAAACTCTTTAGGTTCTCATAAGTAACTTTGCCCCAGAATCGATCATGATCCCCATATTGGTCGCTTACTCTCCTTAGGTCCTCTGAATCAACCTTAGCGCCCAGAATCAACATCGATCCTTGTGTTGGTTACATACACTCCTTAGGACATCATAATTGACCTTGGCCCTACGAATCATCTGTGATCCCTATATTGTCCGCGTACACTCCTTATGTCCTCAGAATTGACCTTTGGCTCTCAAAATCGGCTGTGATCCCAATATTGGTTGCACACACTCCCTAGGTCCTTAGAATTCAACCATTATCCTTAACATAATCAACACTAACCTTGGGCTCTCTACAAATGCCCCAACTTCCAATCCCCACCATCGAGTTGTCTATCTTTCGATGGTTATTTTCTTATCCTAAGCTTTTCCATCGAGGGGATCTTTAGACATGCCATTCTATGCCCCCCATACTCCTTTATAGGGTCCAAACAAATAGGATAATAATTGTGCACTCTATGAGCCCCGTTTTACTATGGCAAACTGTCTAACATAATAGTATCTCAATATGATTTCATAAATCAATGAATCCTCTCTCCAATGGTACCGATCGTGAGCGAACCCGACCTACAATTTGCATTTTATGGACAAAAAAACCAATTCTTCCTTCCTATCGACAGGACACCTCACCTGCCTACAAGAAGGTAATAAGAGATTTCTTGGCCACCCTGCCAGCAGTCAGGGCAAGGAGTATGCTGGTCGACAGTTCCTGGGGTCGTCTTGGTCTATTTTCTCCTTTAGGGTTTCCTATTTAAGGAAACCCTAATATCACTCAAAAGGATCTTTTAGCCTCCAAATCAGTGCGGTAACTTTCATTACATCACTTTCATGACATTATCTCTACATTCTCTTACATCACCCTTGCCTCACTATTAGCCACCACTCCACTACCATTACCTACACTCAAAAATCAGAATACAGAAGTTTCAAAGAACAAAATTCAATTAGCTTTGAAGTTCTAAATTATTTTCATTCCATTCTTGCCAACTAGTTACTATTTCACTTAATTTGTTATTTCTAATATATTCTTAGTTGAATTTTATTTATCTTGTCAATAAACTCACCCTTTTATTACCTATAGCTTTCAAAAGTATTTTTATAAATAAAAAACCCCCAAAATAGGGTTTATATCATACTTTCCAATTTAAGGTTATCTCACTTTTTATCATACTTTCACTATACTTTACACTCATTTCCATAAAAATAAGAGATAAACTTTAGATTTGGACAATGGGTTAGACCCCACCTTAATACCCCAACGAACTATATTGACTTTTATATACGTTTCGGCTATGTAGGCATCTCGAAATCATTTTTAGGATTCGAGTCCTCTTTATTCATTCTCTTTCTGCCACATTCATATGCAGTAATTTCACCAATATACTTAGTTCAATATTATTGATAATTAGATTATTTATATTCATCATATCTTAGCGATTCCTTGACACACGTGCTCATTTTTATATAGTGATACTATGATCCGGTATGCTGCTCATATTTGAGTTGTTTTCATTCATTTTTGCTTATATAACTAGTTTATTTATGTTTATAACTTCTTAGTAGTTTTGTGACATGCATGATAACTTTTCTATAATGTTACTACGATATGATACATCACTCATACTTTAGATGTCTTTAGTTAGTTCATCTCCCTAGAATGACTCGTTCTCGTATTTTCCATGATGTGGATACGATAGGTTTGCTCCTTACACATTTTCACACAAATGCACATTTTGCACACCCGAAACATTTTATACTTTATACACATGTTAATATACTTTAAGAGAAGGAAAACCTTTTCATTGCCTATGAGAGACCTAAAGGGCGAAATGGGTGCCTAACACCTTCCTATTCCATAACGTAGTCTCAGAGCTCATATCTTATTTGGTTTCTCAGGTACTAGTAGTCTTTTATGTATTCTCTTTAGAGATGACTATTTCTTTTTTCTATTTGGAGTATAATAGACTGGATACTCTGATCTCTTTATATTCACATACCTCACATCGTTGACGACGATCTCTTTTATAGCCCCATTCAGCTCCAGGGAATCCCTTCGAAGAGAGAAGATCCCATAGATGACGATGGATTGGGATTTCCACCACATTATGTACCAAAAGTTTGTGGAGAATTATCAAAAGGTAATCCTCCGATGAACACCAATCCAAAGAAAATTACAAATGTCATGGATGCAATGAATACGAATGCTTTATGTGGACTCTCCCAAATGAAAAATTAGAAAGAAGAAAGGATAGAATGGATCAGTGTTAAGTACACAAAAAGAAAGAAATTAAAGCATCTTGGAGTGACTTGGAAGAAACTCACTCTAGCGGAGAATCAAAAGAATTCGATGAATAAAACCTATATCTAATGGAAATAGATGACGAAGTACACTCTTATGATTATCAAAAATCATATATGAATTCTCAAAATGATATAAAAACCCTTTTTAAAAAATCGGAAAAGAAATAAAAACAATTTTAATTAGGACATCATAGCTATTTTCTCACACATAGAATGACTAAAAAAGAATTAGAAAAAATTAAAAGAGAAAATAATTTCTTAAGGGAAAAGTCACACGCCTTGAAAAACAAAAGGAACATAAGATTATTTTTCTAGAAAAATGAAAGGAAGAAACTAAAAGAAAAAGTAATATGTTTAAACGGATCTTTTGAAAGATTTAGTATAAGCAGTCAATGGTTGAATCTACTTCTAAGAAATCAAAGACTCTCTTGTGATAACAACGACATCGGTTTTAATAACTAAAAACATGAGTATCTTCATGAACCTAAATTAAGATACAAACCTCATTATTCTTACTAGAAACAAGATCTCCTTCCATAAATAAATACGTATGCAATAAAATATGCCTCTTGGGATCCTAGTGGTTCATCACTACATGCTAACCTTTATGAACCCAACACCTCAAGGGTGATAAAAACAAAACTATATTTTTGAGTCATGTAGGTTTTCATGAAGGCATCTAAAAAATAAGGAAAGTGGTACCTAGACAGTAAACTTTTCCATCATACGGCTTGTGATAAAGCAAAGTTTACAAATCTAGTTCCCGAAAAAGGAGGAAATGTCACATTCAGAGATAATTCCAATGGAAAAATCATTAGTGAAGTTAAAATTAATACATCAACTTCTAGCTTCACTGATAATGTTCTACTTGTTGATGACCTTAAACATAAATTAATTAGCATCCGAAAACTATGCGATAAAGGTTATCAAGTAACTTTTTTTTATTCAAAACATTGCCTAGTTAAATGAGCTATAAATAATGAAGTATGATTTGTTGCATTTAGGACACCAAATGTTTACACACTAGATATAGACGATCTAACTCGTCAAAAGATAAAGTGTTTCACCATTGTAGAGGACTTCTCATGGTTATAGCATAGAAGACTTGGTCATGCTCATATGGAACTCATCCATATACTATGTAATGAAGACCTTGTTAGAGGTCTCCCAGAATCTAAGTATATAAAAAATGGAATATGTGATACATGTCAATATGGTAAGAAGCATACAACATGTTTTCAAAGGAAAAATGATATAAACTAAAATAGACCTCCTAATCCATTTTAATTTATTTGGTCCAAATTCGATTGCTAGATTAAACAAAAGGGTACATGCATTTTTCATTGTTGGTGATTTCTCTCGATTCTGTTAGGTATTCGATCTATAAAAAAACTGGAACAGATAGCATCTTTGTAAAATTTTGTTAAAGATTTCAAAATGAAAAGAGAGTCACCCTCAAATATATACGGAGTGAAAGAGAGAGAGAATTTTACAACAAAGAAATAGAAGAATATTATGACAATCAAGGATATAAAACATAATTTCTCATATCCTAGAACTCCCGAACAAAATGGAATGGTAGAAAGAAAGAATTAATCACATCAAGAAATGTCACGTACTATGCTCAACGAATATAAACTACCAGAATATTTTTAGGCAGAAGATACAAACACCATTTGTAATGTAATCAATAGGGTAACAATCATGAAGATTATCAATAAAACTCCATATGAAATATGGAAAGGAAAAAACACAAATATCGAGTATTTTATTGGAAACATTTTAATTTTAATGATTGTGAAAACTTTGGAAAACTTGATCTAAAATCTAGCGAAGGAACATTTTTAGGATTGTCAACCAATAGCAAAGCTTATATAATTTTTAACGAGCGAAACTTAGTAATTTAAGAATTCATCCATATCACCTTTGATGTAATCAATCCTCTTATTCCTCAAAGACTAGATGATGAGGATGGATACTATAATAAACCAAGAATGAAAATTGAACCCCTTTCCCTAAAACCATCATAATCTGTTCTTGAAGAATCCTGAGTTCAAAATAATGAAACCCATTAACATCTACCAAAAATTTGGAAGTTTATAACAGACCATCCAAAATACCAAAATATTAGAGAACCATTCAATCGTGTAGTTACTCGATCCAAATTGAAAAATATATGCACCAACTTTACTTTTCTATCTAAAAATGAACCTAAGAACATAACCGAAGCAAAGATATATGAATCATGGATACTAGTTATGCAAGAAGAATTAGTCCAATTTGAAAGAAACCAAGTTCGGACACTTGTCCCTACACTTAAGAACTGTACATTCATAGGCATAAAATGGATTTTCAAAAATAAAAAGGATGAATCGGGTTCTATCATTAGAAATAAATTATGTCTTGTTTCTCAAGATTACAAACAAGAAGAAGGTATTGACGATGAAGAAACAATTGCCTCCGTCGCTAGAATAGAAGCCAAACACATGCTACTTGCCTTCACATGTTTTGAATAATTTAAAAAATCTTCAAATGGATGTGAAAAATGCATTTATAAATGGTTACATTAAAGAAGAAGTTTATGTAAAATAAACTCCAGGTTTTGAAAATAATAATTCCTCTTATCATGTTTTCATTCTTACAAAAGTCCTTTATGGCCTAAAACAAGACCGTCGAGCATGGTATGAAAAATTAAGAAACTTTATCATATCACATGGTTTTATGAGATGATTAGTTGATAGTGATTTTTTTTAAAACCCACAATCAAGATATCCGCCTTATTTAAGTCTATGTATATGAGATTATATTTGGACCCACAAATGATAAAATGTGTGTAGAATTTCTGAATTCTAGTAAGCAGACAAAAATATATGCAAGTTTGAATACAAGGGAATACAAACCAATATGGCCTATAAACACCACTTACCTCACATATGAACCAATACATATTATCACAAAGGGTGATGGAATTTTAATCCCTAATTCACGATTTATGTACAGTGAAATAAATATAATACATGATCAAAACAATATAAATCACAAAATTATACTTGTAATCTTTCTTCCTTAAACTTCTACTTTCTCTTTCGTTAAGCTTAAATCTCTAAAAACTAAACCTAGGGTTTTATTTGATGAATAAATAGCTTAGAAGAAGAGTTTTAAGTCGGCCAAGGCACGACTCCTTTCCATCCAATCAAATTAAACTACTTGGTTTACTAAAAGACAATTTAGCACTTAAAGGGAATGGACAGATTTGCCACTTATTCGTTAATTCGTCCTAACTTCTTACTCGGACATCCGTTTGATGCACCTTTGTTGTGTTACAACCCTAACTCACAGGTCTACAACTATCTAGCTTTCACCTCAAGTCATTTGTAATGTTATAAGAGTCAAACTAGTCTGAAACAGGGACGTTTCTATCGAAAATAACAAAATTTTGTGTTCGTACGTAACTTGACATTTCACAATTTATGAAAGTAAGATTAGACTAAAAATAATCACTTAACATTAGATATACTAATAACACATTATTCATATCACATAAGATAAGTATGATTTAAATATAATTTATCATAAGTATATCCGGGTTGTCACAAGCTCCCCCCTTTAGAAAATTTCATCCCCGAAATTTAATATGAAGTTCATTTACCAAACAAATGGGGATACTTTTTCTTCATGCTATTCTCCGTTTCCCAAGTTGCTTCTTTAATACCATGTCTCATACACATAACATTAACTAAGGGAATAACTTTATTTCTCATTACTTGCTCCTTACGATCAATAATTTTCATTGGTTCCTCGATGTACAACAAGTCTTCCTTCAGTTCAATTGCTTGAGTTTTCAACTGATGAGATGGATCCGCCAAATACTTACGAAGCATCGATATGTGAAACACATCATGTAAACGGGATAAATTTGGAGGTAATGCTAATCTATATGCCAGGTTCCCAATTCTTTCCAACACCTCATATGGTACAATGTATCTTGGACTTAGTTTCCCCTTCTTCCCAAATCTCATAACGCCTTTACATGGTGAAATACGTAGGAATACAAAATCCCCCTTTTTAAATTCCAATGGATACTTCCTCTTATCTGCATAAAATTTCTGCCTAATTTGCGCTATCTTTATCCGTTCCTGAATCATTTTTATCTTTTCAGTCGTTATATCTATTAATCCAGGACCCAAAATTTTCCTTTCATCCACTTAATCCCAACACAGAGGCGTTCTACATCTCCTCCCATATAAAGCTTCATAAGGAGCCATACCAATGGTGGACTGATAACTATTATTATACGAGAATTCCATCAATGGAAGATGATCATCCCAACTACCCTTGAAGTCAAACACACAAGCTCGTGACATGTCTTCTAATATTTGAATCGTTCTTTCAGATTGTCTATTGGTTTGGGGATGAAATGCAGTGTTGAACTTCAAACTTGTGCCCAAGGCATTCTGTAAACGAGGCCAAAATTTAGAAGTGAACGTTGGATCTCTATCTGATACAATTGACATTGGTGACCCATATAAATGGATAATCTCATCAACGTACATACGTGCATACTTGTCAACAGTGTAGGTGGTCTTAACTGGAAGAAAATGAGCTGGCTTTGTCAATCTGTCTACAATCACCCAAATAGAATCATGCCCCTTTGGTGACCGGTGTAATCCTATAACAAAGTCCATCGTTATATGATCCCACTTCCATTCCAGAATAGGCAATGACTGCAATAATCTCACCGGATTCTTTTGCTCCACCTTCACTTGCTGGAATACTAAACATTTAGCTACAAATTCTACAATCTCACATTTTATATTATTCCACCAGTAATACTCTTTCAAATCTCTGTACATTTTGGTCCCTCCAAGATGCATAGAGTTAATAGAACTATGTGCCTCTTCTAATATATCCTTCTTTAAGGATGGATCATTCGGTACACAAATTCTATTTTTATAAGACAATGATTCATCATTCTTAATTTCAAAGTCACTCTCTTTACCATTTAGGATTTCTCGTTTCTTCTTCTCAAGGAATGGATCATTGATTTGCAAATTCCGTATGCGTTATGCCAATAAAGGTCTCACTGTAACGTGTGAAATTAACGCCCCCATTTTAGTTAAGTTCAACTCTACTCCCATCAATCTTAATTCCATAATATTGCTAACCCGTGCACATTGAATACAAGATAACCTCCCCAATGATTTCTGACTTAGAGCATCTGCAACAACATTGGCCCTCCCGGGATGATGGTGAATGGTACAATCATAGTCTTTAATTAACTCCATCCAATGTATTTGTCTTAAATTCAAGTCTCTCTGTGTAAATAAATACTTCAAACTTTGATGGTCAGTGAAAATTTCACACGCCTCTCCATATAAATGATGTCTCCATAATTTTAAGGCAAAAATAATAGTCGCAAGTTCTAAATCGTGTGTAGGATAATTGCGCTCATGCGTCTTTAACTGTCTAGATGCATAAGAAATTACCTTTCCATGTGGCATGAAAGCACAACCCAGACCCTAATGTGAAGCGTCAGTATAAATAACAAAATCTTCTCCACTGGATGGAACAGTGAGAATTGGAGCTGATACTAGCCTATTTTTCAACTTTCCAAATCTATGCTGACATTCGCCACTCCACAAAAATTTCACTCCCTTTCGGGTTAATTTACTAAACGGTAAGGCTATAGATGAAAACCCCTTTTATGAATCTCCTATAATATCCAGCCATTCTGTAACACCTCGTATTTTTGTGCATTTAATATTTAATTAATTCGGGAATTTAAAATTACTTGTGTGTCGTAATTTTAAATGAATTAAGTATGGAAAAATATATTTAAATATTAATTGGGGAGTGAATGGTTAATATTTAGGGAAATTTATTTACTAAGTGAATAGTAATAATTTATTTACGTCATTTAGGGTATTAATGATGGGGGTATGTACTTATCTCAGCCGGAAGTCGGTATAGACTAATTTAGGTGTGAGATAAGAATTTTTATAAATTAATTCGGATGCCAATTCTGAGTGTACGGCTGAGTTCGGATGGGTCGAGATAGTCGAAAAGGTGTACCCGGGGTAGTAAACGGGTCACAGGACTTTTTAGGCATAGCCGGGCCCACACGGGGGCATTTGGGTCATTTGAGTTTGGCCCATTAGGAAAAAAATGGGATTTAGCCTAATTAAAAAATTATTAGGAAAAGGGGAATGGTTGAATTGAGTTCAGAAAATACTTAGTGGGTTAGGAAACCCTAAGAGGCAGTTACAGACAAATTTGGGGGACGAAGGAAAGAGCCAAAAAGAAAGGAATTCGTCTTCAACCTTGGGAATTCACAATCACAAATCAGACCCTACGAATCATAAGGCAAGTGGTTAAATTGCTGTAGCATTTAATTTGCTTTTCGATTCATATTTATGTGATGTGAATAATTCAAATTCATTTTGGGATTTAAAGGGTATAAACATGGGGTTTTTGTAAACCAATATTCTGATTTCTAAATTGTGTAAGAAATTCATGTGTAATCTGATAATAGTATATATATATGTGGTAGGATGTAATTAGGATGAACTAGAAACTAATTTGAGGCAAGGATTTGATGTTTAAAGGGGTTAAGGGTTAAATCGAATTTTTCCCTAATTTATGAAAACAGTAGAGAACGAAAATTTAATAATGTTTGAGGACTTTATGGGGGTCTCTCAGGAGGTTTTTGGTGTATTTTATTTATGAGAAGACTTGGGTTTGTGGGTAGAAGAAGTTAGGGCTTGTAGATTTGCTTCCATGGCTAAAACAGACAACTCGGAGAAGATGATGACCTGTTCGATCGATCGATCGAGGGTTGGGGATCGATCGATCGAAGGTCGAAAATTTCTGGCAGTTCGGCCAGTTTGTATATATAAGGAAAATTAAATTTAAATCTTTTCCTATACCTTATGAAATGAGAAATAGACATGGGGGTACAATCAAATTAATTGGTGTTTGAAGGAAATTATGTGTGTCACACCATGGTTAAATTTTGGGAATAATAGTTCATAATAATTAAATACGAATTGAGTGGGCAAGTCTGGGGTTATTGGTTGAGCGATACCAAGACGTTAAATTTATTTAGAATGAAGGCTAAATAATTTGGAGTCGGGAATTTAGACTCGAATATTGTTTATTTCGGGCCACGAGAGTAGGCCCGAATATATTGGTTGGGGGCGACACCAAAAGTAAATTTAATTAATTAATGTGTGAATTAATTAATAATTAGAGTTGAACCATGAACTCTTATTAATTTGAATAGGCTTGTGTTACGGACTTAGTACATGGGATAGCCGAGATAGTTTATTTTAATTATATATATATATATATATATATGGTGTGTACATTAATATCAGTGGCTAGATATTATTATTACATATACTCTAGTGCTATAGGGGGAGGTTGCGCATAGTGGGTGAATCCCCTAGCTTGAGGAGTAGGGCAAGTATACTCCCAGGTCATAGCGTCCGTTATATGGGTGAGGGGCATCTCACTTTTAGGGAAGGAATATGATCGCCTCCAATTTTTACATATTATCCAAGTTAGTGAGCAATTCTGACTTGGGGTAACTAGGTTATGTGAATATGCCTAGTTGGATAGCACTTTAGAGAATTTACATCCGGTAAGTCATTACTTGGGAGTATGTTCAATATTAATTATTATTCCAGCATGTTTATGAATATTGTAATATAACTATACGTATAATGAGGTAAATAATTATATACGGGTAAATTAATACAGGTCGTGAATTGTATTATACATATAATGGGTGTGAAATTTATATGATTATTAAAAGGTAAATGATTAATTAAGTTAATGTTAATAATAACTTAGAAATCATAATTATGGCACACTCGGTTAGAGTGGGGTGGTTGCAAGGGGTTATATAAGTTATCTAGTCATGTGATAAATAACTAGGTAAATTAATTAAGGCATTAGTAGTGCACATTAGAGAAGGGGTGAGGATGTTCTCAAGGGAGTGCGGCACTAACTAAAATATGGAGAGCATGCATATTTACTTATTACTGCAAGTTAATCATTTGGTAAATCTTTTCCAAATTTTTTGGGTACTAACCCTTCCTATAAAAACTTTTAAAAACCTTTTAGGTGTCCAGCCACAGGGACGCCAGGCTTGACTCATTCCAGGGACCCGTTCCTGCAGCATATGTGGATGTTGCGGGAGTTTGATAGGCGCCTCATTCCTTTCATTTCTAGTGTAGAAATTTCCTACCAGTTATTCGAGCATGTTGCTCACTTTTTCATTCAGTACTTATGACAGACTTGTTGAGATTTATTTACTTGTCTTTACTTCTGTTGGATTTTGAATCGATGGTTTACTTGGTTAGTTAATTAATTGTGAATGGTTGAATTCAGTGAATTCTGATTGTCATATTATTTTGTTTTTGCATGAGTATTCCATTTGAGTTAATGAAAGATAAAATTGGCACCAGTTTAATTTTCTCACTTACGGGGTTATTAATTAAAAGGGCGACAATGATGCTAAGAATGAACCAAATGAGAAACCTCTTCTTATTTAATTTAGGACTGATCACCCGGGGTTAATTAGGCGGGGTGTCACAGATGGTATCAGAGCATCAGGATCTAGTGTCCTTAGGATCTGTGCGGCTTACTACGTTTCAGCGTAGTGTTCGGTTGATGTAGACCCCTATTATTAGGACCGTTGATTCATTTTCCACTTTTTTGTTATCGTATTTCTGCTATTAGATATTTTTGTATAAACTGTGTACTTATACGATTCAATATATTTTCAGATGCCACCGAAGAGGCAGAGAGCGGAGAGGGCTTAGGCTAGGGATGAGTTAAGGGAGGCTCGTCAGGAGCTACAGGTACCACCATCCCCACCCCACCCGAGTTGATCTCGACTACTCAGGTGGCCGTGATAGTGGCCCACGCAGTTGAGACAACAATGAGGGATATGATAACCCATTTTCCTCAGGCCTAGGCACCACCTCCCGTGGCACCAATAGTTCAGGCTCCAGTGGGGACACCGTCTTGGCAGCGAGTTAGGGAGACCTTTCAAAAGGGTCACCCACCCGAGTTTCGGGGTAGCACCGAAGTGGTAGAGGCTTGTGACTGGAAGAAGAATGTTCAGCGCCATCTGCGCATGCTGGAGTGTACTGATATGAACAAATAGATGCTTGCTGCCTTTCGTCTGTCGAGGGAAGCCTTACAGTGGTGGGAGTCAGTTACCACCGCGAAGGAGATGGGTTTTTTGACGATATCCGAGTTTTGGGTGCGGTTTGATAACAAATACTTCCCACCAGTGGTAGAGGCTGAGATGAGGAAGAAGTTCAGTGAGTTAGTGCAGGGTGACCGGTCAGTGGAAGATTATGAGGAAGAGTTCACCCGTTTGGCAACCTTTGTGCCAAATGAGGTGAGCGATGAGGAGTGAAAGAAGTCAAGGTTCATGGATGGATTTTCTTGGAGGATCAAGAAGCATTTAATTGGGAATCCAACGTTAGTGACTTATACAGATGTCATTAATGCCGCCCTCGTACATTTCCAGGATCATCGCTTCCATGCAAAGGGTAGCAAGAGAGTAGGGGAGCCGAGCCAGATGGGCAAGGCAGTTACTGGTGGTGACACTAGTGGTACTCAAC
Source organism: Sambucus nigra (assembly GCA_949130495.1). Lineage (NCBI taxonomy): Eukaryota > Viridiplantae > Streptophyta > Magnoliopsida > Dipsacales > Adoxaceae > Sambucus > Sambucus nigra. The sequence goes on from OX422220.1 coordinate 271,991,716, forward strand.
AGCAAACTAGCAGTCAGCAGGGGAATCAGGCTAAGAAATTTATGCCTGGTGGGTTCCGACCGGGAGGACAGGGGTTCAGGCAAGGGCAGCCGGGCCTAAATCAATAGCAGTAGGTTCCTTAGGGCCTTCAGAGCCAAGGGAACAATGGGGGAGGCCAACAAGGCCAACGCTAGGGGGACGGTCAGAAACACTGTTTTGTCTGTGGCCAGCCAGGACACTTCAAGAGGGAGTGCCCGCAGAGGGGCAGAGGTCATCAGCAGGGTGCCCAACAGGGGCAACAGGAGCAGATACCTCTAGTAGCACCAGCTCCACCCGCCCCATAATAGCGGGGAAAATGCACTACGGGTGTGACATCCGGGATGTTCCCAATCCTCCAGCACAACAGGCAATGCCAGCAGTTGGGGGTATGTTTCTCATTCATGGTCATGAGGGTAATATACTTTTTGACACGGGAGCATCACATTCATTCATTAAATTTAATTTTACTATACGAGACGGATTACTAGAGACTGTAGGTAGTTTTCGTATGTGTGTAGAATCACCAGTGGACAACGGGGCTTTGATTCACTTGATTTGTCAGGGGGGGGGGGGGGGGTGGACATTTTAATTGGGAGGCTTAGTTTAGAAGCAGACCTCTTAGTGTTAGATATGGAGGGGTACGATGTCATCTTGGGTATGGATTGGTTAGCAGGTTATCGGGCAACTGTGGATTGTTATGAGAGAACAATCGTGTTCTCCATTCCGGGATAGGAGATGTTCCTAATAGTGATGCCGCTACCGGAGGGAGGGTCGCGCACCCACTTGTATTACATTGAGGAGGAAACCTCATAAGAGGTGGTGGATCCGTTGGACTCAATCCCAGCAGTGAGGGACTTTGAGGATGTGTTCCAGGAAATACCAGGATTGCCACCCAGCAGGGAAATCGAATTTGTAATCGATTTATCACCGAGGATGAGGCTGATTTCTCGAGCACCTTACCGTATGGCCCCTTCAGAGATGCGTGAGTTGAGAGAACAAATTCAGCAGCTCCTGGGTCAAGGTTTCATTCGGCGGAGTACATCGTCATGGGGTGCATTGGCGTTATTTGTAAAGAAGCGGGATGGTTCACTTCGGTTGTGCGTGGACTATAAGGAGTTGAACAAGGTGACGATACAGAATAAATATTCGTTACCTAGGATCGATGATCTTTTTGACTAATTGAGAGGGGCATCTTACTTCTCCAAGATCGATTTGAGGTCAGCGTATCATCAGCTATGCATCCGAGAGGAGGATGTTTCTAATACTATTTTCCTATCGCGGTATGGATCTTACGAGTTCAGGGTGATGCCATTCGGGCTCACCTATGCACCAACAGTGTTCATGGATCTCATGAACAGGGTTTTCAGGGAGTATCTCGATCAATTTATCATCGTGTTCATTGATGACATCCTGATCTACTCGCTCACCGAAGAGGAGCACACAGAGCATCTGCGTATGGTTCTACAGACACTACGGGATCATCAGCTTTATGCCAAATTCGGGAAGTGTGAATTTTGGCTGTGAGAGGTACAGTTTCTTAGCCACGCGGTTTCAGACCGAGGTATTGCGGTGGATTCGAGTAAGGTGTCGGCAGTGAGGGAGTGGGGACAACCCATGACACCGACCGAGGTGCGCAATTTTCTGGGATTAGCCGGGTATTATAGGAGGTTCATTAAAGGATTCTTAAAGATTGCGTGCCCTTTGATGAATTTGACTCAGAAAGTGGTGCCTTTCACTTGGAGTGACCATTGTCAATTAGCTTTCGACGAGCTAAAGGACAAGTTGACATCTGCACCTGTACTTGCTTTGCCGAAGGGAGGACTAGAGTATCGGGTTTACACTGACGCATCGCTACAGGGACTTGGGGGTGTGCTTCAGCAAGAGAAAAGGGCTATAGCTTATGCATCCAGAAAGCTAAAGCCCCATGAGAGGAATTACCCCACTCATGACCTGGAGCTAGCAGCGGTCGTTTTTGCTTTGAGGATATGGAGATATTATCTTCTAGGAGAGCTGTTCACTTCATTCACGGTTCACAAGTCACTTCAGTATCTCTTCACACAGAAGGATATGAATATGAGGCAGAGGCGGTGGCTAGAATTCATGAAAGACTACCAGTTTGATATTCAGTATCATCCTAGTAAGGCTAATGTGGTAGCAGACGCATTGAGCCGGAGACCGACTGGAGAAATATCAGAAGTCTGTAAAGCGAAGTGGAGAGAGCTTCGATATGAGGATGATGTAGCGAGGGCCTCCATGTCAGGATTATCCATCACACCTGAGATCATTATGCGGGTGGTGAGGGCTCAGGCAGAGGATCAGATCTGCCGGGATAGAGTGAGCTAGTTGTTAGCTGAGGGAGCAGCTCGATTAGCTTGGAAGGAGGCATATGCCATAATGGGAGGTTAATTGTGCCAGAGGATGAGGAGTTGAGGCACGCTGTTATGACAGAGTCCCATGGGTTGAGATTTGCGGTACATCCCGGTGGGGATAAAATGTACCAGAATATGAGGAGGTAGTATTGGTGGGCAGGAATAAAACAGGACATACCAGAGTTTGTTTCGAAATGTTCCACGTGTTAGCTTGTGAACGTTGACCATCAGTGACCATCACGGATGCTACAACTGCTAGAGATTCCCGTATGTAAGTGGAAGAGCATCTCAATGGACTTCATTACAGGGTTACCTGCATCACAAAGGGGTCACGATTCCATATGGGTCATTGTGGATCGGTTGTCCAAGGTGGCCCACTTCCTGCCGGTCCGTACGGACTTTGAGATGATGCGTTATGCACAACTATTCATAGCGGAGATTATTAAGCTACACGGGTGCCGATAAATATTGTGTCTGACTGAGATAAAATTTTTGTGGCCCACTTTTGGCAGAGCTTTCAGGAGGCCATGGGCACGGAGTTACGTTTGAGTACAACCTATCACCCACAGACCGACGGGTAGACTGAGAGAGTCAATCAGATGCTGGAAGACATGCTCAGAATGTGTATTTTAGACTTTGGGGGAAGTTGGGAGAAATACTTTCCTTTGGTAGAGTTCGCGTATAACAACTCTTATCAATTCACGATTGGCATGGCACCGTTCTAGGCACTGTACGGAAGACCTTTTCGTTCACCTACTTGTTGGTTAGAGGTGGGGGACAACAAGCTATTGGGGCCAGTGATTTTCCAGGAGACGTATGCCAAGATAGAGTTGATCCGAGGGCAGATTCAGATAGCTCAGGATAGACAGAAGAGTTATGCGGATGCTTCACGGAGACATATGGATTTAGAAGTTGGGGATCAAGTATTGGTCCGGGTGTCCCCTATGAAAGGGATGATGAGGTTCGGAAATAAGGGTAAGTTAGCACTGAGGTACGTGGGACCTTTCCCTATTATTGAGAGGGTGGGATCGATAGCATATCGACTGGGATTACCGGAACATCTTCAGCGGATACATGATGTGTTCCATGTGGCATCGCTGAAGAAATATCAAAGGAGTGAGAGGGCCTTCTAGCACATTCCGCTCAAGGAAATTGATTTATAGCCAGATATCTCGTTTCATATGAGGAGAGATCGGGGGCTATTCTGGACCGTAATGAGAGGAAGTTACGATCCAAGGTTGTTCCACTAGTTAGAGTACAGTGGGGTCACCACAACGTTGACGAGTCTACCTGGGAGCGGGAGGAGGATATGCAGGAACAATATCCAGAGCTTTTCACAACAGGTATGAACTAATTTCGGGGATAAAATTCCTATGTAAGGGGGGAAGTATGTAACACCTCGTATTTTTGTGCATTTAATATTTAATTAATTCGGGAATTTAAAATTACTTGTGTGTCATAATTTTAAATGAATTAAGTATGGAAAAATATATTTAAATATTAATCGGGGAGGGAATGGTTAATATTTAGGGAAATTTATTTACTAAGTGAATAGTAATAATTTATTTACGTCATTTCAGGCATTAATGATGGGGTGTGTACTTATCTCAGACGGGAGTCGGTATAGACTAATTTGGGTGTGAGATAAGGATTTTTATAAATTAATTCGGATGCCAATTCTGAGTGTAAGGTTTAAGTCTGAATGGGCCGAGATAGTCGGAAAAGTGTACTCGCGGGTAGTAAACGGGTCACGGGGACGTTTTTAGGCATAGCCGGGCCCACACGGGGGCATTTGTGTCATTTGAGTTTGGCCCATTAAGCAAAAAACGGGATTTAGTCTAATTAAATAATTATAAGGAAAAGGGGAATGACTGAATTGAGTTCAAAAAATACTTAGCGGGTTAGGAAACCTTAAGAGGCAGCAGTTACAGGCAAATTTGGGGGATAAAAGAAAGAGCCAAAAATAAAGGAATTCGTCTTCAACCTTGGGAATTCACAACCGCAAATCAGACCCTACGAATCATAAGGAAAGTGGTTAACTTGCTACAACATTTAATTTGCTTTTCGATTCATATTTATGTGATGTGAATAATTCAAATTCGTTTTGGGATTTAAAGGGTATAAACATGGGGTTTTTGTAAACCAATATTCTGATTTCTAATTAGTGTAAGAAATTCATGTGTAATCTGAGAATAGTATATATATATATCTGGTAGGATGTAATCCGGATGAACTAGAAATGAATTTGAGGCAAGGATTTGATGTTTAAAGGGGTTAAGGGTTCAATCGAATTTTTCCCCAATTTATGAAAACTGTAGAGGACGAAAATTTAATGATGTTTGAGGACTTTATGGGGGTCTCTCAGGAGGTTTTTGGTGTATTTTATTTATGAGAAGACTTAGGTTTGCTGGTAGAAGAAGTTAGGGTTTGTAGATTTGCATCCATGGCTAAAACAAACAACTCGGAGAAGACGATGACCTGTTCGATCGATCGAAGGTCGAAAATTTCTGGCAGTTCGGCCAGTTTGTATATATAAGGGAAATTAAATTTAAATCTTTGCCTATACCTTATGAAATGAGAAATAGACATGGGGGTACAATCAAATTATTTGGGAGCGAAAATTAATTGGTGTTTGAAGGAAATTATGTGTGTCACACCATGGTTAAATTTTGGGAATAATATTTCATAATAATTAAATACAAATTGAGTGGGCAAGTCCGGGGTTATTGGTTGAGCGATACCAAGACGTTAAATTTATTTAGAATGAAGGCTAAATAATTTGGATTCGGGAATTTAGACTCGGATATTGTTTATTTCGGGCCACGAAAGTAAGTCCGAATATATTGGTTGGGGGCGACACCAAATGTAAATTTAATTAATTAATGTGTGAATTAATTAATAATTAGAGTTGGACCATGAACTCTTAATAATTTGAATAGGCTTGTGTTACGGACTTAGTACACGAGATAGCCGGGATAGTTTATTTTAATTATATATATATATATATATATATATATATATATATATATATATATATATATATATATATATATATATATATATACGGTGTGCGATAGTGTATACATATATGGTGTGTACATTAATATCGGTGGCTAGATATCATTATTACATATACTCTAGTGCTATAAGGGGAGGTTGCGCGTAGTGGGTGAATCCCCTAGCTTGAGGAGTAGGGCGAGTATATTCCTAGGTCATAGCGTCTGTTATATGGGTGAGGGGCATCTCACTTTCAGGGAAGGAATATGACCGCCTCCAATTTTTACGTATTATCGAAGTTAGTCAGCAATTCTGACTTGGGGTAACTAAGTTATGTGAATATGCCTAGTGGGATAGAACTTTTAGCGAATTTACATCCGGTAAGTCATTACTCGGGAGGATGTTCAATATTAATTATTATTCCAGCATGTTTGTGAATGTTGTAATATAACTAGACGTATATAATGAGGTAAATAATTATATACGGGTAAATTAATACAGGCCGTGAATTGTATTATACATATAATGGGTGTGAAAGTTATATGATTTTTAAAAGGGAAATGATTAATTAAGTTAATGTTAATAATAACTTAGAAATCATAATTATGGCACACTCGGTTAGAGTGGGGTGGTTGCAAGGGGTTATATTAGTTATCTAGTCATGGGATAAATAACTAGGTAAATTAATTAAGGCGTTAGTAGTGCACATTAGAGAAGGGGTGAGGATATTCTCGAGGGAGTGCGGCACTAACTAACATATGGAGGGCATGCATATTTACTTATTACTGCAAGTTAATCATTTGCTAAATCTTTTCCAAATGTTTTGGATACTAACCCTTGCTATAAAAACTTTTAAAAATCTTTTAGGAGTCCAGCCACATGGACGCCAAGCTTGACTCATTCCAGGGACCCGTTGCTGCAGCATATGTGGATGTTGCTGGAGTTTGATAGGCCCCTTATTCATTTCATTTCTAGTGTAGAAATTTCCTATCAGTTATTCGAGCATGTTGCTCACTATTTCATTCAGTACTTATGACATACTTTTTGAGATTTATTTGCTTGTCTTTACTTCTGTTGGATTTTGAACGGATGGTTTACTCGATTAGTTAATTAATTGTGAATGGTTGAATTCAGTGAATTGTGATTATCATATTATTTTGTTTCCGCATGAGTATTCCATTTGAGTGAATGAAAGATAAAATTGGCACCAATCTAATTTCCTCACTTAGGGGATTAGTAATTAAAAGGGCGATAGTGATGCTAAGAATGAACCAAATGAGAAACTTGTTCTAATTTAATTTAGGAATGATCACCTGGGGTTAATTAGGTGGGGTGTCACACAATCCTAGGAAACTCCTTATCTCCGTTACATTTCTTGGTCTTTCCCATTGCACAATTGCCGCTACCTTCTTAGGGTCAACATAAATTGGATCTCCCGAAACAACATGCCCCAGAAATACTACCTGATCAACCAAAACTCACATTTGCTAAACTTAGAAAATAATTAACTATCTCGTAAAACTTGCAATACAACTCTTAGATGCTTCTCATGTTCCTCTTGGCTAGGTGAGTATATGAAAACATCATCGATAAAGACAACCACAAAAAAATCTACGAAAGGATGAAATACCCGATTCATTAAATCCATAAATACTACAGGAGCATTTGTTAACCCAAATGGCATTACCAAAAATTCATAATGACCATAGCGAGAACGAAAATCTGTCTTAGAAATGTCACAATCTCTCACCTTTAATTGATGATAACCCGATCTCAAATCAAATTTCAAAAACACTTTAGCACCTTGTAATTGATCAAACAAATCGTCAATACGAGGCAATGGATATTTATTTTGAATAGTTACCTTGTTCAACTGCCGATAATCAATGCAAAGTCGCATGGTGCCATCTTTCTTCTTCACAAACAATACTGGAGCACCCCATGGTGATACACTAGGTCGAATAAAACCTCTGTCTAGAAAATCTTGCAGTTGAACCTTTAACTCCTTTAGTTCTACAGGTGCCATTCTATATGGAGAAATAGAAACGGGAGCTGTACCAGGCACTAAATCGATAGTAAACTCTACCTCTCTGTTAGGTGGCAATCTTGGTAATTCATCTGGGAACACATCTGCAAAATCCTTAACTACTGGGATATCTTCTAATTTTTGCAATTCCCTGTTTGTATCCACAATATATGCTAAAAATCCTTGACAACCCTTATTTAACAATTTCCTCGCCCGAAGGGTAGAAGTAAGACAGTTTGGAACCACATTTCTTTCCCCAGTAAATATGGATTCTTCCTCCCCCGTGATATTAAATTTAACCTCCTTACGAAAATAGTTAATTGATGCATGGTAGGAAGATAACCAATTCATACCCAAGATAATATCAAAATCTTGAATATCTAGTGGAATTAAATCAATGGCCAACTCCCTCTCCCCCACATATAATACACAATTTTTATACACAAGCTCCACTAACATCACATCCCACATACATTACACAAAAAACAACAATTTGGCAAACTCTGGTATTAAAAATCTGGCACAGTTTAAAACTGTGCCAGATTTTGGCACGGTTTAATAGCAATTTGGCACACTTTAAAACAGTGCCAAAATTTGGCACTGTTTTAAAGTGTGCCAAAATTGAGTACACTTACTGAAATATAAATAGTCTAAAAAAATAATATGATTCCTTCCAAATTTTTGTCTCCTGTTCTCTCTCCTCTCTCAATTAGCTCTCCCACTCGTCTCTCCTCCCTCTCGTCTCTATCCACCCCAACTCACAAAACAAACAACCACAACCTCAAATTCTCCCCAACCTCTATAACCCTAGCCCAACCAAAACCCACTTCCCAAAACTGGTTGAAACCCGCCACCAAAGACTCCCCCATAATTCGCACCCTCTTTAAAAACCTCTCCTTCTTTGAATGCGCCTTCATTGGCACCTCAGCCGACGCCTTCACCTGCGTCCGTCTCCACCCCTTAGACACCATCAAAACCAAACTCCAAACCAAATGCGCCTCTAAAATCTACACCAACTCCCTTGACGCCGTTTTTCAAACCTTCCAATAAAAAGGCATTCTTGGCTTCTACTCTGGTGTCTTAGCTGTCATAATCGGCTCCACAGTCTCATCCGCCATCTATTTTGACACCTGCGAGTTTGGGAAATATATTTGATCTAAATTCCCATAATACCTATCTCTCCTTATCCCTCCACAAGCTGGTGCTATGGGTAATATTGTCTCATCAGCTATAATGGTGCCTAAAGAGTTGATTACTCAGAGAATGAAAGTTGGGGAAAAAGGGAGATCTTGGGAGGTTTTGTTGAGGATTTTGGAGAAAGATGGGTTTTTGGGTCTTTATTCTAGTTACTCAGCTACATTGTTGAGGAATTTGCCTGCTGGGATTTTGAGTTATTCCACTTTTGAGTATTTAAAGGCTACTATTTTGGATAGGACAAAAAAGGCTAATTTGGAGCCCTTTCAGAGTGTTTGTTGTGGGGAGTTAGCGGGTGCGATATCGCCTTCCATGACGACGCCGTTGGATGTGGTGAAGATGAGGTTGATGACTCAGGTTCATGGGGATGGGATGAATAGCATGGGGGGGGGATAGTGAAGCAGATTTTGAAGGAAGAAGGGTGGGTGGGGTTTAGTAGGGGGATGGGGACTAGGATGCTTCATAGTGCTTATATTTCGGCTTTGGGTTACTTTGCGTTTGAGACGGCTAGGCTTACGATTTTTCATCAGTATGTCAGGAGAAAGGAGCTTCAGGATGTTTCTGTTGATTCTGCAGTCCCATTGGATTGAGTGAGTCCTCCCTTTTCTTGGCTATAATAATTTATGAGTAATGCTATGGGTAGTTACACAAGCTGATGTGTCAATGCAATGAAGAATTGTAGATCACTAATTTCATGACTCATCTCGTGATAGTGTACAATACTCGTAGCATTTTATTATTGCATTGCTGCTTGTGTAACTTTCTTGTGTAATTTTCTTGTATACAGGGGAGGAGCATTGCCGAAGGTGAGGGATCAGTGCAAAAGTGGCATTGCAAGTTGTAAACCTTACTTCCTATTTGTTTTATTAGTACTTGTACTTTGTTAGGTTTAGTTGAGTTTAGGTTATTTTTTAGTTAAACATCATCTTATTGGATTTGTTCCAAAGTAGCCAATTTAATAAATTGAATATGAGCAATGTGTGTCTTTGTGCACGTGTGTGTGTGTGTGTGTGTGTGTGTGAGAGAGAGAGAGAGAGAGAGAGAGATACAGATAGAGAAATACGTGGTTTGGTTATTAAGGGTAATGTGGCGAACGGGGTTGGAGCTTGGGGGTTTGGCGACGCTTTCTTATGAGTTGGGTGAATATGAGATTTGTCGGGTTAATTATTTATTTACACTATGTTTGTTTAAATGCTTGATGGAGTTAAAGTTTTGTTTAAATGCAAGGTGAATACGGTTTTGTATGAAACATGGGGTTATGGTATTATTTGTGTTGCATACAAAATCCATGTTTCAAGACTAGGATACGCTCTAAATAGTTCATAAATAGTTTTCGCAAATAGTTTTTGCAGGGGTTTTATAAGAACATGTTTCACCTTTGAGCATTTAAGATATGCCCTTGTTTATAAATAGGGGTTATATAAACTGTTATATAAATAGGATATGTCATGCTTATAAAACAAATATGACTCATGGTTTGCCCTTAACAGTGGCATCCTAAATGGATCATTGCATAACTATAGATGTTTCCCATATTTTATTCAAGCAGGTATAATGGAGGCACACATACTTTATTCAACCAACCAATTTTCCGATGCTTTTGTGAGTGTATCTCAAATTATTGTATAAATGAGGGTGTAATACGAAAGTTCAAATGTTATTGAGGGTGAAAGTAGAAAAATTATTCATATGTTGATTAATGTTTTCCTTATGTAGATTGTACCAGAGATACCCTAGACGATGGGATCTGTAGGCTTTATTGAAATCGAGACACCGGTTCTACAAGTTTGTAAATTTCTTTTGAGAAGTTATGGCGCGAAGAGTTCACCGGGTGGCTATCAAAATACAAATGAAATCTGGTTAGTCTCAAAGTCTCAAATTCTCTTTAAATGTTGCAACATAAATAAAAAATGGTCTGAAATTGTGGCAACAAGTAGCCAAGCGCAAAATGGCTTACTTTATGAGCTTATTTAGTTAAATTGGTGGAAGGGATTTGCTGGTGGTTTGGTTTTGGAATTTGCTCCTACTGCTGCTGTTGAGTTTATTTCAAATGTTAAAACATGTTGGATTTAACGAATAAAAAAATGAAACTATGTTAAAATTTTCAAAAATCAATAAACGTTCTAAATTGATTAAAAACAAGCCGTTAGAGCGTGAAAACCTAAACCATCCCACAAACGACCCCTCGTACGAGAACAATGTAACTTGTAGGAACTGACCACGTAATCACGGATCTCCCGATTTTAGAATATGACAAAAATTTGAAAATATCTAGATTAGGCTTAAAAACAAGCCGTTAAAGGCTGAAAACCTAAACTGGCCTCCAAATGTCACCGTAAGAGGCATGAACACCTCGCACAGGACCAATGTAACTTGTTGGAACTGACCGCGTAGTCCCGGGTCTCCCGGTTTGAAAATATGAAGATAATTTACAAAAATCAACACTTAAACTTAAAAACAAGCCGTTAAAGGGTGAAAACCCAAACCAGCAACCAAACAACCCCGTAGGAGGCACAGACACCTCGCACGGGACCAATGTACCTTGTTGGAACTGACCGCGTAGTCCGGGATCTCCCGGTTTGAGAATATGATGATAATTTGCAAAAATCACACTTAGACTTAAAAACAAGCCGTTAAAGGGTGAAAACCCAAACCAGCCCCCAAACGATCCCGTAAGAGGCACGAACACCTCGCACGGGAACAATGTAACTTGTAGGAACTGACCGCATAGTCCCGGGTCTCCCTATTTGAGAATATGACGATAATTTGTAAAAATCAACACTTAGACTTAAAAATAAGTCGTTAAAGGGTGAAAATCCAAACTAGACGCAAAACGACCCCGTAGGAGGCACGAAGACCTTGCACGGGACCAATGTAACTTATAAGAACTGACCGCGTAGTCCTGGGTCTCTCGGTTTGAGAGTATGATGATAATTTACAAAAATCATACTTAGACTTGAAAACAAGCCGTTAAAGGGTGAAAACCCGAACCATCCCCCAAACAACCCCGTAGGAGGCACGAACACCTCGCACGGGACCAATGAAACTTGCAGGAACTGATCACGTAGTCCCGAGTCTCCCGGTTTGAGAGTATGACGACAATTTGTAAAAATCACACTTAAACTTAAAAACAAGCCGTTAAAGGGTGAAAATCCAAACCAACCCCAAAACGACCCCGTAAGAGGCACGAACACCTCGCACGGGACAATTGTAACTTGTAGGAAGTGATCGCGTAGTCCTGGGTCTCCCGGTTTGAGAGTATGATGATAATTTGCAAAAATCACACTTAGAGTTAAAAACATGCCGTTAAACGGTGAAAACCAAACCAGCCCCCAAACGACCCCGTAGGAGGCACAAACACCTCGCACGGGATCAATATAACTTGCAGGAACTGATCACGTAGTCTCGGGTCTCCCGGTTTGAGAGTATGACGACAATTTGCAAAAATCACACTTAGACTTAAAAACAAGCCGTTAAAGGGTGAAAACCCAAACCAGTCCCAAAATGACCCCGTAAGAGGCACGAACACCTCGCATGGGACCAATGTAACTTGTAGGAACTGATCGTGTAGTCCCGGGTCTCCCGGTTTGAGAATATATTGATAATTTGCAAAAATCAACACTTAGACTTAAAAACAAGCCGTTAAAGGGTGAAAATTGAAAATAGCCCCCAAACGACTGCGTAAGAGGCACGAACACCTCGCACGAGGCCAATGTAACTTGTAGGAACTGATCAAATAGTATCGGGTCTCCCGATTTGTGAATATGATGATAATTTGCAAAAATCAACACTTATACTTAAAAACAAGCCATTAAATCGTGAAAAACCCAACCAGCCCCCAAACAACCACGTAGGAGGCACGAAGACCTCGCACGGGACCAATGTAACTTGTAAGAACTGACCGCGTAGTCCCGGGTCTCCCGGTTTGAGAGTATGACGATAATTTACAAAAATCACACTTAGACTTAAAAACAAGCCCTTAAAGGGTGAAAACCCAAACCAGCCCCCAAACGACCCCGTAGGAGGCACGAACACCTTGTACGGGACCAATGTAACTTGCAGGAACTGACCGTGTAGTCCCGGGTCTGCCGGTTTGAGAGTATGATGATAATTTGCAAAACTCACACTTAAACTTAAAAATAAGCCGTTGAAGGGGAAAACCCAAACCAGCTCCCAAACGACCCCGTAGGAGGCACGAACACCTCGCACGGGACCAATGTAACTTGTAGGAACTAACCGCGTAGTCCCGGGTCTATCGGTTTGGAAGTATGACGATAATTTGCAAAAATCACTCTTAGAGTTAAAAACATACCGTTAAAGGGTGAAAACCCAAAGCCGCCCCCAAACGACCCCGTAGGAGGCACGGACACCTCGCACGGGACCAATGTAACTTGCAGGAACCGATCGCGTAGTACCGGGTCTCACGATTTGAGAGTGTCACGATAATTTGCAAAAATCACACTTAAAGTTAAAAATAAGCCGTAAAAGGGGGAAAACCCAAACCAGCCCCCAAACGAACCCATAAGAGGCACGAACACCTCGCACGGGACCAATTTAACTTGTAGGAACTGACCGCATAGTCCCGGGTCTCCCGGTTTGAGAGTATGCCGATAATTTGCAAAAATCACACTTATTCTTAAAAACAAGTCGTTAAAGGATCAAAACCCAATCCAGCCCCCAAACGACCCCGTAGGAGGCACGAACACGTCGCACGGGACCCATGTAACTTGCAGAAACTGACCGCGTAGTCCCGGGTCTTCCGATTTGAGAGTATGATGATAATTTGCAAAAATCACACTTAAACTTAAAAATAAGCCGTTAAAGGGTGAAAATCCAAACCAACCTCCAAACGACCCCGTAGGAGTCACGAACACCTCGCATGAGACCAATGTAACTTGTAGGAACTGACCGCGTAGTCCCGGGTCACCCGATTTGAGAGTATGATGATAATTTATAAAAATCACACTTAGACGTAAAAACATGCCGTTAAACGGTGTAAACAAAAACCAGTCCCCAAACGACCTAGTAGGAGTCACGAACACCTCACACGGGACCAATGTAACTTGTAGGAACTAACCGCGTAGTCCCAGGTCTCCCGATTTAGGAGTATGACGATAATTTGGAAAAATCATACTTAAGACTTAAAAATAAGCCGTTAAAGGGTGAAAACCCAAACCAGTCCCCAAACGACCCCATAGCCGGCACGAACACCTTGCACGGGACCAAAGTAATTTGTAGTAACTGACCGCGGTCTCCCGGTTTGAGAGTATGATGATAATTTGTAAAAATCACACTTAGACTTAAAAACAAGCCGTTAAAGGGTGAAAACCCAAACCAGCCTCCAAACGTCCCTGTAGGAGGCACGAACACCTCGCACGGGACCAATATAACTTGTAGGAACTCACCGCGTAGTCCCGGGTCTCCCGGTTTGGGAGTATGATGATAATTTGCAAAAATCTCACTTAAGATATAAAAATAAGCCGTTAAAGGGTGAAAACCCAAACCAGGCCCCAAACAACCCCGTAGGAGGCACAGACGCCTCGCACGGGACCAATGTAACTTGTAAGAACTGACTGTGTAGTCCCGAGTCTCCCGGTTTGAGAATATGAGGATAATTTGCAAAAATCACACTTAGACTTAAAAACAAGCCGTTAAAGGGTGAAAACTCAAACCAGCCCCCAAACAACCTAGTAGGAGGCACGAACACCTCGCACGGGACCAATGTAACTTGTTGGAACTCACCGCGTAGTCCCGAGTCTCCCGGTTTCAGAATACGATGATAATTTTCAAAAATCACAATTAGACTAAAAAACATGCCGTTAAGGTGTGGAAACCCAAACCAGCCCCAAACGACCCCGTAGGAGGCACGAACACCTCGCATGGGACCAATGTAACTTGTAGGAACGGACCGCATAGTCCCGGGTCTCCCGATTTGAAAATATGATGATAATTTGCAAAAATCACACTTAGACTTAAAAACAAGCCGTTAAAGGGTGAAAACCCAAACTAGTCCCCAAACGACCCCGTAGGAGGCACGAACACCTCGCATGGGACCAATGTAACTTGTAGGAACTGACCGCGTAGTCCCGGGTCTCCCGATTTGAGAATATCATGATAATTTGTAAAAATTAATACTTAGACTTAAAAACAAGACGTTAAAGGGTGAAAATCGAAAATAGCCCCCAAACAACCCCGTAAGAGGCATGAACACCTCGCACGGGGCCAATGTAACTTGTAGGAACTGATCGAATAGTACCGGGTCTCCCGATTTGAGAGTATAATGATAATTTGCAAAAATCACACTTAAACTTGAAAACAAGCCGTTAAAGGGGGAAAACCCAAACCAGCTCCCAAACGACCCCGTAGGAGGCACGAACATCTCGCACGGGACCAATGTAACTTGTAGGACTTGACCGCGTAGTCCCGGGTCTCCCAGTTTGGGCGTATGATGATAATTTGCAAAAATCACTGTTAGAGTTAAACACATGCCGTTAAAGGGTGAAAACCCAAACCAACCCCCAAACGATCCCGTAGGAGGCACGAACACCTCGCACGGGACCAATGTAACTTGCAGGAACCGATCGCGTAGTACCGGGTCTCACAATTTGAGAGTATGACGATAATTTACAAAAATCACACTTAAAGTTAAAAACAAGCCGTTAAAGGGTGAAAACCCAAACCAGCCCCCAAACGACCCCGTAAGAGGCCCAAACACCTCGCACGGGACCAATTTAACTTGTAGGAACTGACAGCGTAGTCCCGGGTCTCCCGATTTGAGAGTATGGTGATAATTTTGAAATATCACACTTAGTCTTAAAAATAAGCCGTTAAAGGGTCAAAACCTAAACCAGCCCCCAAACGACCCTGTAGGAGGCACGAACACCTCGCACGGGACCCATGTAACTTGCAGAAACTTACCGCGTAGTCCCGGGTCTTTCGATTTGAGAGTGTGATAATAATTTGTAAAAATCACACTTAAACTTAAAAACAAGCCGTTAAAGGGTGCAAACCCAAACCAGCCCCCAAACGATCCCGTAGGAGGCACGAACACCTCGCACGAGACCAATGTAACTTGTAGGAACTGACCGCGTAGTCCCGGGTCTCCCGGTTTGAGAGTATGATGATAATTTGTAAAAATCACACTTAGACTTAAAAACATGTCGTTAAAGGGTGTAAACCCAAACCAGCCCCCAAATGACCTCGTAGGAGGCACGAACACGTCGCACGGGACCAATGTAAATTGTAGGAACTGACTGCGTAGTCCCGGGTCTCCCGATTTGGAAGTATGACAATAATTTGCAAAAATCACCCTTAACACTTAAAAACAAGCTGTTAAAGGGTAAAAACCCAAACGAGTCCCCAAACGACCTCGTAGGAGGCACGAATACCTCGCACGGGACCAATATAACTTGTAGGAACTCACCGCGTAGTCCCGGGTCTCCCAATTTGGGAGTATGATGATAATTTGCAAAAATCGAACTTAAGACATAAAAACAAGTCGTTAATGGGGGAAAACACAAACCATCCCCCAAACGACCCCGTAGGAGGCACGAAGACCTCGCACGGGACCAATGTAACTTGTATGAACTGACCGCGTAGTCCCGAGTCATCCGATTTTAGAGTATGATGATAATTTGTAAAAATCACACTTAGACATAAAAATAAGCCGTTAAAGGGCGAAAATCCAAACCAGCCCCCAAACGACCCTGTAGGAGGCACGAACACCTCGTACGGGACCAATGTAACTTGTAGGAACTAACCGCGTAGTCCCGGGTCTCCCGATTTGGGAGTATGAAGATAATTTGCAAAAATCACACTTAGAGTTGAAAACATGCCGTTAAAGGGTGAAAACCCAAAACAGCCCCCAAACGACCCCGTAGGAGGCACGAACACCTTGTACGGGACCAATGTAACTTGCAGGAACCGATCGCGTAGTACCGGGTCTCACGATTTGAGACTATCACGATAATTTGCAAAAATCACACTTAAAGTTAAAAACAAGCCGTTAAAGAGGGAAAACCCAAACCAGCCCCCAAACGACCCCGTAAGAGGCACGGACACCTCGCACGGGGCTAATTTAACTTGTAGGAAGTGACCGCATAGTCCCGGGTCTCCCGGTTTGAGAGTATGACGAAAATTTACAAAAATCACACTTATTCTTAAAAACAAGCCGTTAAAGGGTCAAAACCCAATCAAGCCCCCAAACGACCCCGTAGTAGGCACGAACACCTCGCATGAGACCAATTTAACTTATAGGAACGGAGCGCGTAGTCCCGGGTCTCCCGGTTTGAGAGTATGGTGATAATTTAGAAAAATCACACTTAGTCTTAAAAACAAGCCGTTAAAGGGTCAAAACCCAAACCAGCCACCAAACGACCCTGTAGGAGGCACGAACACCTCGCACGGGACCCATGTAACTTGCAAAAACTGACCGCGTAGTCCCGGGTCATCCGGTTTGAGAGTGTGATGATAATTTGTAAAAACCACACTTAAACTTAAAAACAAGCCGTTAAAGGGTGAAAACCCAAACAAGCCCCCAAACGAGCCCGTAGGAGGCACGAACACCTCGTACGATACCAATGTAACTTGTAGGAACTGACTGCGTAGTCCAGGGTCTCTCGATTTGAGAGTATGATGATAATTTGTAAAAATCACACTTAGACTTAAAAACATGCCGTTAAAGGGTGGAAACCCAAACCAGCCCCAAAGGACCCTGTAGGAGGCACGAACACCTCGCACGGGAGCAAAGTAACTTGTAGGAACTGACCGCATAGTCTCGCGTCTCCCGGTTTGAGAGTATGATGATAATTTGCAAAAATCACACTTAGTCTTATAAACAAGCCATTAAAGGGTGAAAACCCAAACCAGTCCCCAAACGACCCCGTAGGAGGCACGAACACCTTGCACGGTACCAATATAACTTGTAGGAACTCACCGCGTAGTCCCAGGTCTCCCGGTTTGGGAGTATGATGATAATTTGCAAAAATCGCACTTAAGACATAAAAACAAGTCGTTAAAGGGTGAAAACACAAATTAGCACCCAAACGACCTCGTATGAAGCCACGAAGACCTCGCAAGGGACCAATGTAACTTGTATGAACTCACCGCGTAGTCCCGGGTCATCCGGTTTGAGAGTATGATGGTAATTTGTAAAAATCACACTTAGACATAAAAACAAGCCGTTAAAGGGTGAAAACCCAAACCAGCCCCCAAACAACCCTGTAGGAGGCACGAACACCTCGCACGGGACCAATGTAAATTGTAGGAACTGATCGCGTAGTCCCGGGTCTCCCGGTTTGGGAGTATGAAGATAATTTGCAAGAATCACTCTTAGAGTTAAAAACATGCCGTTAAAGGGTGAAAACCAAAAGCAGCCCCCAAACGACCCCGTAGGAGGCACGAACACCTCGCACGGGCCCAATGTAACTTGCAGGAACCGATCGAGTAGTACCGGGTCTCACGATTTGAGAGTATCACGATAATTTGCAAAAATCACACTTAAAGTTAAAAACAAGCCGTTAGAGGGGGAAAACCCAAACCAGCCCCCAAACGACCCCGTAAGAGGCACGAACACCTCGCACGGGGCTAATTTAACTTGTAGGAATTGACCGCATTGTCCCGAGTCATCCGGTTTGAGAGTATGACGAAAGTTTATAGAAATCACACTTATTCTTAAAAACAAGCCGTTAAAGGGTTAAAACCCAATAAATCCCCCAAACGACCCCGTAGTAGGCACGAACACCTCGCACGAGAGCAATTTAACTTATAGGAACTGAGCGCGTAGTCCCGGGTCTCCCGGTTTGAGAGTATGGTGATAATTTGGAAAAATCACACTTAGTCTTAAGAACAAGCCGTTAAAGGGTCAAAACCCAAACCAGCCACCAAACGACCCTGTAGGAGGCACGAACACCTCGCACGGGACCCATGTAACTTGCAAAAACTGACCGCGTAGTCCCGGGTCGTCCGGTTTCAGAGTGTGATGATAATTTGTAAAAACCACACTTAAACTTAAAAACAAGCCGTTAAAGGGTGAAAACCCAAACAAGCCCCCAAACGAACCCGTAGGAGGCACGAACACCTCGCACGATACCAATGTAACTTGTAGGAACTGACCGCGTAGTCCAGGGTCTCTCGGTTTGAGAGTATGATGATAATTTGTAAAAATCACACTTAGACTTAAAAACATGCCGTTAAAGGGTGGAAACCCAAACCAGCCCCAAAGGACCCCGTAGGAGCACGAACACCTCGCACGTGAGCAATGTAACTTGTAGGAACTGACCGCATAGTCCCGCGTCTCCCGGTTTGAGAGTATGATGATAATTTACAAAAATCACACTTAGTCTTATAAACAAGCCATTAAAGGGTGAAAACCCAAACCAGTCCCCAAACGAACCCGTAGGAGGCACGAACACCTCGCACGGGACCAATATAACTTGTAGGAACTCACCGCGTAGTCCCGGGTCTCCCGGTTTGGGAGTATGATGATAATTTGCAAAAATCGCACTTAAGACATAAAAACAAGTCGTTAAAGGGTGAAAACACAAACTAGCCCCCAAACGACCCCGTATGAAGCCACGAAGACCTCGCAAGGGACCAATGTAACTTGTATGAACTCACCGCGTAGCCCCAGGTCATTCGGTTTGAGAGTATGATGATAATTTGTAAAAATCACACTTAGACATAAAAATAAGCCGTTAAAGGGTGAAAACCCAAACCAGCCCACAAACGACCCTGTAGGAGGCACGAACACCTCGCACGGGACCAATGTAACTTGTAGGAACTGACCGCGTAGTCCCGGGTCTCCCGGTTTGGGAGTATGAAGATAATTTGCAAAAATCACTCTTAGAGTTAAAAACATGCCGTTAAAGGGTGAAAACCAAAAGCAGCCCCCAAACGATCCCGTAGGAGGTACGAGCACCTCGCACGTGCCCAATGTAACTTGCAGGAACCGATCGCGTAGTACCGGGTCTCACGATTTGAGAGTATCACGATAATTTACAAAAATCACACTTAAAGTTAAAAACAAGCCGTTAAAGAGGGAAAACCCAAACCAGCCCCCAAACGACCCCGTAAGAGGCACGGACACCTCGCACGGGGCTAATTTAACTTGTAGGAAGTGACCGCATAGTCCCGGGTCTCCCGGTTTGAGAGTATGACGAAAATTTGCAAAAATCACACTTATTCTTAAAAATAAGCCGTTAAAGGGTCAAAACCCAATCCAGCCACCAAACGACCCCGTAGTAGGCACGAACACCTCGCACGGGACCAATGTAACTTGTAGCAAGTGACCGCGTAGTCCCGGGTCTCTCGATTTTGGAGTATGACGATAATTTGCGAAAATCACACTTAAGACTTAAAAAGAAGCCGTTAAAGGGTGAAAACCCAAACCATTCCCCAAACGACCCTGTAGGACGCATGAACACCTCGCACGGGACCAATGTAACTTATAGGAAGTGACCGCGTAGTCCCGGGTCTTTCGGTTTGAGAGTATGATGATAATTTGCAAAAATCACACTTAGACTTAAAAACAAGCCGTTAAAGGGTGAAAACCCAAACCATCCCCCAAATGACCCCGTAGGAGGCACGAACACCTTGCACGGGACCAATGTAACTTGTAGGAACTGACCGCATAGTCCCGGGTCTCCCGATTTGGGAGTATAATGATAATTTTCAAAAATCACACTTAAGACTTAAAAACAAGCCGTTAAAGGGTGAAAACCCAAACCAACCCCCAAACGATCCTGTAGGAGGCACGAACACCTCGCACGGGATCAATGTAACTTGTAGGAACTGACCGCGTAGTCCCGGGTCTCCCGGTTTGAGAGTATGATGATAATTTGCAAAAATCACATTTAGACTTAAAAATAAGCCGTTAAAGGGTGAAAACCCAAACCAACCTCCAAACGACCCCATAGGAGGCACAAACACCTTACACGGGACCAATGTAACTTGTAAGAACTGACCCTGTAGTCCCGGGTCTCCCGGTTTGAGAGTATGATGATAATTTGTAAAAATCACACTTAGACTTAAAAACTTACCGTTAAAGGGTGAAAACCCAAACCAGCCCTCAAACGACCCCGTTGGAGGCGCGAACACCTCGCACGGGACCAAAGTAACTTGTAGGAACTGATCACATAGTCCCGGGTCTCTCGGTTTGAGAATATGATGATAATTTGCAAAAATCACACTTAGACTTAAAAATAAGCCATTAAAGGATGAAAACCCAAACCAGCCCCCAAACGACCCTATAAGAGGAACGAACACCTCGCACGGGACTAATGTAACTTGTAGGAACTGACCGCGTAGTCCCGAGTCTCCCAGTTTGGGAGTATGATGATAATTTGTAAAAATCACATTTAAGACATAAAAACAAGTCGTTAAAGGGTGAAAACCCAAAACAGCCCTCAAACGATCCCATAGGAGCTACGAAGACCTCGCACGGGACCCATGTAACTTGTAAGAACTGACCGCGCAGTCCCGGGTCTCCCGGTTTGAGAGTATGATGATAATTTACAAAAATCACACTTAATATTAAAAACAAGCCGTTAAAGGGTGAAAACCCAAACCAGCTCCCAAACGACCCCGTAGGAGGCACGAACACCTCGCACGGGACCAATGTAACTTGCTGGAACTGACCGCGTAGTCCCGGGTCTCTCGATTTCAGAGTATGATGATAATTTGCAAAAATCACATTTAAACTTAAAAATAAGCCGTTAAAGGGTGAAAACCCAAACCAACCCCCAAACGACCCTGTAGGAGGCACGAACACCTCGCACGGCACCAATGTAACTTACAGGAAGTGACCGCGTAGTCCCGGGTCTCCCGATTTGAGAGTATGATGATAATTTGCAAAAATCACACTTAGAGTTAAAACATGCCGTTAAAGGGTGAAAACCCAAAGTAGCCCCCAAACGACCCCGTAGGAGGCACGAACACCTCGCACGGGACCAATATAACTTGCAGGAACTGACCGTGTAGTCCCGGGTCTCCCGGTTTGTGAGTATGATGATAATTTACAGAAATCACACTTAAGACTTAAAAACAAGCCATTAAAGGGTGAAAAACAAAACCAGCCCCCAAACGACCCTGTAGGAGGCACGAACACCTCACACGGGACCAATGTAACTTGTAGGAACTGACCGCGTAGTCCCAGGTCTCCCGATTTGAGAGTATGATGATAATTTCCAAAAATGACACTTAGACTTAAAAACAAGCCGTTAATGGGTGATAACCCAAACCAGGCTCCAAACGGCCCCGTAGGAGGCACGAACACCTCGTACGGGACCAATGTAACTTGTAGGAACTGACCGCGTAGTCCCGGGTCTCCCGGTTTGAGAGTATGAAGATAATTTGCAAAAATCACACTTTAACTTAAAAACAAGCCGTTAAAGTGTGAAAACCCAAACCAGCCCCCAAACGACCCCGTAGGAGGCACAAACACCTAGTCCCGGGTCTCCCGGTTTGAGAGTATGATGGTAATTTGTAAAAATCACACTTAGACTTAAAAACATGCCCTTAAAGGGTGGAAACCCAAACCAGCCCCAAAGGACCCCGTAGGAGGCACGAATACCTCGCACGGGAGCAATGTAACTTGTAGGAACTGACCGCGTAGACCCGCGTCTCCCGGTTTGAGAGTATGATGGTAATTTGCAAAAATCACACTTAGTCTTATAAACAAGCCATTAAAGGGTGAAAACCCAAACCAGTCCCCAAACGACCCCGTAGGAGGCACGAACACCTCGCACGGTACCAATATAACTTGTAGGAACTCACCGCGTAGTCCCGGGTCTCCCGGTTTGGGAGTATGATGATAATTTGCAAAAGTCGCACTTAAGACATAAAAACAAGTCGTTAAAGGGTGAAAACACAAACTAGCCCCCAAACGACCCCGTATGAAGCCACGAAGACCTCGCAAGGGACCAATGTAACTTGTATGAACTCACCGCGTAGTCCCGGGTCATCCGATTTGAGAGTATGATGATAATTTGTAAAAATCACACTTAGACATAAAAACAAGCCGTTAAAGGGTGAAAACCCAAACCAGCCCCCAAACGACCCTGTAGGAGGCACGAACACCTCGCACGGGACCAATGTAACTTGTAGGAACTGACCGCGTAGTCTCGGGTCTCCCGGTTTGGTAGTATGAAGATAATTTGCAAAAATCACTCTTAGAGTTAAAACATGCCGTTAAAGGATGAAAACCAAAAGCAGCCCCCAAACGACCCCGTAGGAGGCACGAATACCTCGCACGGGCCCAATGTAACTTGCAGGAACCGATCGCGTAGTACCGGGTCTCACGATTTGAGAGTAACACGATAATTTGCAAAAATCACACTTAAAGTTAAAAACAAGCCGTTAAAGGGGGAAAACCCAAACCAACCCCCAAACGACCCCGTAAGAGGCACGAACACCTCACACGGGACCAATTTAACTTGTAGGAACTGACCGCATAGTCCCGGGTCTCCCGGTTTGAGAGTATGACGAAAATTTGCAAAAATCACACTTATTCTTAAAAACAAGCCGTTAAAGGGTCAAAACCAAATAAGCCCCCAAACGACCCCGTAGTAGGGACGAACACCTCGCATGGGACCAATGTAAGTTGCAGCAACTGACTGCGTAGTCCCGGGTCTCTCGATTTTGGAGTATGACGATAATTTGCAAAAATCACACTTAAGACTTAAAAAGAAGCCGTTAAAGGGTGAAAACCCAAACCAATCCCCAAACGACCCTGTAGGACGTATGAACACCTCGCACGGGACCAATGTAACTTATAGGAACTGACCGCGTAGTCCCGGGTCTTTCGGTTTGAGAGTATGATGATAATTTGCAAAAATCACACTTAGACTTAAAAACAAGCCGCTAAAGGGTGAAAACCCATACCATCCCCCAAATGACCCCGTAGGAGGCACGAACACCTTGCACGGGACCAATGTAACTTGTAGGAACTGACCGCGTAGTCCCGGGTCTCCCGGTTTGGGAGTATAATGATAATTTTCAAAAATCACACTTAAGACTTAAAAACAAGCCGTTAAAGGGTGAAAACCCAAACCAACCCCCAAACGATCCTGTAGGAGGCACGCACACCTCGGACGGGATCAATGTAACTTGTAGGAACAGACCGCGTAGTCCCGGGTCTCCCGGTTTGAGAGTATGATGATAATTTGCAAAAATCACATTTAGACTTAAAAACAAGCCGTTAAAGGGTGAAAACCCAAACCAGCCTCCAAACGACCCCATAGGAGGCACAAACACCTTACACGGGACCAATGTAACTTGTAGGAACTGACCCTGTAGTCCCGGGTCTCCTGGTTTGAGAGTATGATGATAATTTGTAAAAATCACACTTAGACTTAAAAACTTGCCGTTAAAGGGTGAAAACCCAAACCAGCCCTCAAACGACCCCGTAGGAGGCGCGAACACCTCGTACGGGACCAATGTAACTTGTAGGAACTGATCGCATAGTCCCGGGTCTCTCGGTTTGAGAATATGATGATAATTTGCAAAAATCACACTTAGACTTCAAAATAAGCCATTAAAGGATGAAAACCCAAACCAGCCCCCAAACGACCCTATAAGAGGAACGAACACCTCGCACGGGACCAATGTAACTTGTAGGAACTGACCGCGTAGTCCCGGGTCTCCCAGTTTGGGAGTATGATGATAATTTGTAAAAATCACGCATAAGACATAAAAACAAGTCGTTAAAGGGTGAAAACCCAAACCAGCCCCCAAACGATCCCATAGGAGGCACGAAGACCTCGCACGGGACCAATGTAACTTGTAAGAACTGACCGCGCAGTCCCGGGTCTCCCGATTTGAGAGTATGATGATAATTTACAAAAATCACACTTAGAATTAAAAACAAGCTGTTAAAGGGTGAAAACCCAAACCAGCTCCCAAACGACCCCGTAGGAGGCACGAACACCTCGCACAGGACCAATGTAACTTGCTGGAACTGACCGCGTAGTCCCGGGTCTCTCGATTTGAGAGTATGATGATAATTTGCAAAAATCACACTTAAACTTAAAAACAAGCCGTTAAAGGGTGAAAACCCAAACCAACCCCCAAACGACCCTGTAGGAGGCACGAACACCTCGCACGGCACCAATGTAACTTGCAGGAAGTGACCGCGTAGTCCCGGGTCTCCCGATTTGAGAGTATGATGATAATTTGCAAAAATTACACTTAGAGTTAAAACATGCCGTTAAAGGGTGAAAACCCAAAGCAGCCCCCAAACGACCCCGTAGGAGGCACGAACACCTCGCACGGGACCAATATAACTTGCAGGAACTGACCGTGTAGTCCTGGGTCTCCCGGTTTGTGAGTATGATGATAATTTAAAAAATCACACTTAAGACTTAAAAACAAGCCATTAAAGGGTGAAAAACCAAACCAGCCCCCAAACGACCCTGTAGGAGGCACGAACACCTCACACGGGACCAATGTAACTTGTAGGAACTGACCGCGTAGTCCCAGGTCTCCCGATTTGAGAGTATGATGATAATTTCCAAAAATGACACTTAGACTTAAAAACAAGCCGTTAAAGGGTGATAACCCAAACCAGGCTCCAAACGGCCCCGTAGGAGGCACGAACACCTCGCACGGGACCAATGTAACTTGTAGGAACTGACCGCGTAGTCCCGGGTCTCCCGGTTTGAGAGTATGAAGATAATTTGCAAAAATCACACTTTAACTTAAAAACAAGCCGTTAAAGTGTGAAAACCCAAACCAGCCCCCAAACGACCCCGTAGGAGGCACAAACACCTAGTCCCGGGTCTCCCGATTTGAGAGTATGATGATAATTTGTAAAAATCACACTTAGAATTAAAAACATGCCGTTAAAGGGTGGAAACCCAAACCAGCGCCAAAGGACCCCGTAGGAGGCACGAACACCTCGCACGGGAGCAATGTAACTTGTAGGAACTGACCGCATAGTCCCGCGTCTCCCGGCTTGAGAGTATGATGATAATTTGCAAAAATCACTCTTAGAGTTAAAACATGCCGTTAAAGGGTGAAAACCAAAAGCAACCCCCAAACGACCCCGTAGGAGGCACGAACACCTCGCACGGGCCCAATGTAACTTGCAGGAACCGATCGCGTAGTACCGGGTCTCACGATTTGAGAGTATCACGATAATTTGCAAAAATCACACTTAAAGTTAAAAACAAGCCGTTAAAAGGGGAAAACCCAAACCAGCCCCCAAACGACCCTGTAAGAGGCACGGACACCTCGCACGGGACCAATTTAACTTGTAGGAACTAACCGCATAGTCACGGGTCTCCCGGTTTGAGAGTATGACGAAAATTTGCAAAAATCACACTTATTCTTAAAAACAAGCCGTTAAAGGGTCAAAACCCAATCCAGCCCCAAACGACCCCGTAGTAGGCACGAACACCTCGCACGGGACCAATGTAACTTGTAGCAACTGACCGCGTAGTCCCGGGTCTCTCGATTTTGGAGTATGATGATAATTTGCAAAAATCACACTTAAGACTTAAAAACAAGCCGTTAAAGGGTGAAAACCCAAACCATTCCCCAAACGACCCTGTAGGACGCATGAACACCTCGCACGAGACCAATGTAACTTATAGGAACTGACCGCGTAGTCC
This sequence comes from Sambucus nigra, assembly GCA_949130495.1. Lineage (NCBI taxonomy): Eukaryota > Viridiplantae > Streptophyta > Magnoliopsida > Dipsacales > Adoxaceae > Sambucus > Sambucus nigra. The sequence goes on from OX422220.1 coordinate 272,017,929, forward strand.
CTGGTCTTCTGGTTTGAGGTTATGATGATAATTTGTAAAAATCACACTTAGACTTAAAAACAAGCCGTTAAAGGGTGAAAACCCAAACCATCCCCCAAATGACCCCGTAGGAGGCACGAACACCTTGCACGGGACCAATGTAACTTGTAGGAACTGACCGCGTAGTCCCGGGTCTCCCGGTTTGGGAGTATAATGATAATTTTCAAAAATCACACTTAAGACTTAAAAACAAGCCGTTAAAGGGTGAAAACCCAAACCAACCCCCAAACGATCCTGTAGGAGGCACGAACACCTCGCACGGGATCAATGTAACTTGTAGGAACTGACCGCGTAGTCCCGGGTCTCCCGGTTTGAGAGTATGATAATAATTTGCAAAAATCACATTTAGACTTAAAAACAAGCCGTCAAAGGGTGAAAACCCAAACCAGCCTCCAAACGACCCCATAGGAGGCACAAACACCTTACACGGGACCAATGTAACTTGTAGGAACTGACCTCGTAGTCCCGGGTCTCCCGGTTTGTGAGTATGATGATAATTTGTAAAAATCACACTTAGACTTAAAAACTTGCCGTTAAAGGGTGAAAACCCAAACCAGCCCTCAAACGACTCCGTAGGAGGTGCGAACACCTCGCACGGGACCAATGTAACTTGTAAGAACTGACCGCGCAGTCCCGGGTCTCCCGGTTTGAGAGTATGATGATAATTTACAAAAATCACACTTAGAATTAAAAACAAACCGTTAAAGGGTGAAAACCCAAACCAGCTCCCAAACGACCCCGTAGGAGGCACGAACACCTCACAGGGGACCAATGTAACTTGCTAGAACTGACTGCATAGTCCCGGGTCTCTCGATTTGAGAGTATGATGATAATTTGGAAAAATCACACTTAAACTTAAAAACAAGCCGTTAAAGGGTGAAAACCCAAACCAACCCCCAAACGACCCCGTAGGAGGCACGAACACCTCGGACGGGACCAATATAACTTGCAGGAACTGACCGTGTAGTCCCGGGTCTCCCGGTTTGTGAGTATGATGATAATTTACAAAAATCACACTTAAGACTTAAAAACAAGCCATTAAAGGGTGAAAAACCAAATCAGCCCCCAAACGACCCTGTAGGAGGCACGAACACCTCACACGGGACCAATGTAACTTGTAGGAACTGATCGCGTAGTCCCAGGTCTCCCGATTTGAGAGTGTGATGATAATTTACAAAAATGACACTTAGACTTAAAAACAAGCCGTTAAAGGGTGAAAACCCAAACCAGACCCCAAACGGCCCCGTAGGAGGCACGAACATCTCGCACGGGACCAATGTAACTTGTAGGAACTGACTGCGTAGTCTCGGGTCTCCCGGTTTGAGAGTATGAAGAGAATTTGCAAAAATCACACTTTAACTTAAAAACAAGCCGTTAAAGTGTGAAAACCCAAACCAGCCCCCAAACGACCCCGTACGAGGTACAAACACCTAGTCCCGGGTCTTCCGGTTTGAGAGTATGACGATAATTTACAAAAATTACACTTAGACTTAAAAACAAGCCGTTAATGGGTGAAAACCCAAACCAACTCCCAAACCACCCTGTAGGAGGCACGAACACCTCGCACGGGTCCAATGTAACTTGTAGGAAGTGACCGCGTAGTCCTGGGTCTCCCGATTTGAGAGTATGATGATAATTTGCAAAAATCACACTTTGACTTAAAAACAAGCCGTTAAAGGGTGAAAACCCAAACCAACCCCCAAACGACCCCGTAGGAGGCACGAACACCTCACACATAACCAATGTAACTTGCAGAAACTGATCGCGTAGTCCCGGGTCTCCCAGTTTGAGAGTATGATGATAATTTGTAAAAATTACACTTAGACTTAAAAACAAGCCGTTAAAGGGTGAAAATGCAAACCAGCCCCCAAACGATCCCGTAGGAGGCATGAGCACATCGTACGGGACCAATGTAATTTGCAGGAACTGACCGCGTAGTCCCGGGTCTCCCGTTTTGAGAGTATGACGATAATTTGCAAAAATCACACTTAAACTTAAAAACAAGCCGTTAAAGGATGAAAACCCAAACTAGTCCCCAAACAACCCCGTAGGAGGCACGGACCCTTCGCACGGGACCAATGTAACTTGTAGGAACTGGCCGTGTAGTCCCGTGTCTCCCGGTTTGAGAGTATGGCGATAATTTGCAAAAATCACACTTAGACTTAAAAACAAGTCGTTAAAGGGTGAAAACCCAAACCAGCCCCCAATCGACCCCGTAGGAGGCACGAACACCTCGCACGGGACCAATGTAACTTGTAGGAACTGACCGCGTGGTTCCGGGTCTCCCGATTTGAGAGTATGCCGATAATTTACAAAAATCACACTTTAACAAAAAAATAATCCGTTAAAGGGTGAAAACCCAAACCAGTCCCCAAACGACCCCGTAGGAGGCATGATAATTTGCACTCATATATGTAATTTTATTGTTTGAGTAATTTTTTTTTTTTTGTAAATTATTGGGTTACTAATATCGTATTTTTTTTGTATCCTATTTTTTTTGTAGGATTACAGTTTATCGTTGGCATTTATTCAGGTGGAACACACAGAGAACTCAATGGTTTACAACAAGGGCTTTATTCGTGATTTTATTTTTTTGTGTCATGGCCGTGCAGTCTTTTGTTATTTTATTGTTGACATTTTTGGCCGTGCGGGATTTTGTAAGTTAATTGTTATATTTTGTGGTCATGCGGACTTTATGTTAGGCAGGTTTTATATTAACAGGTTTTGGAATGTCCAGAAAATAGAGGAAACTCTGCCCAATTTTTTTTGGGTCTGTGAACTGTTAAAAGACTTGTAATATTTTGAAGTTTGTATACACATTAGTTTATTGACAACACGCAATATTATTAATTTGTGAATTTTGTGCTTTCAAATGATTAATTTTTTTTTAAATAAAAAATTTGGTAGAGTTTAAAACCGTGGAAAAAGTATATCATATTTGGCACGGTTTTGAATTGTGCCAAATTTTTTTAAACTGTGCCAAAATTTTGCCAGAAATACCAAAATTCTGGCACGATTTAAAAGTGTGCCAGAAGTGTTCCTTTTTGGCTGAATCTGGCACACTTAAAAACTGTGCCAAAGTGTGCCAGAAATATCAAATTCTGGCACGGTTTAAAAGTGTTCCAGAAGTGTTCCTGTTTGGCTGAATCTGGCACACTTTTGAGCCGTGCCAGAAAAAAAATTGCCATTTTGGAACACCTAATTCTGGCACAGTTCAAAACCGTGCCAGATTTGATCTGGCACAGTTTTAAACCGTGCCAGATTCCTGTTTTTGGTGTAGTGATAGGTGTCGAAATATATAAACCACAATATAGATAAGAACCTGGTCTACCCAAATACATGGTAAATGATAGTGCTACAAATGAATGAGTAGAACCTGGATCAATAAGCACGTAAGCATGTTTGTTCATGACAGAAAATGTACCTGTCACCACCTCTAGAATAGCCTGAACATTCTATAAAGTCATAGAAAATATCCTTCCCGGAGCCCTGGAACCACTAGCCTGTCCTCTACCTATGCCTCCAGGTGATGAACCTCGACTAATAGTAGCTGATTGAATACCTCCCAGTAGCATAGGATAGTTCTTTTTAGTATGACCAATTTGATGACAATGATAACACTCTAGCCCCTTTAACTTGGGACAATCTGGACTGATATGGCCGTCAGCTTTGCAAAAATAGCATGTAACAGGCTTAGACTGCCCATTGTCATTCTCCTGTTGTCTATTCTATTGGCCCATCGATCCTGCACCCCTAAAATTGCTTGGTGTACTATTTTGAACATAATTTCCAGTCCTTCTACCCCGCTGAAATCTTTGACTCCCATGTTTTGAGTATTTTATATTGCATTCCTTTTGGTAATATGGATCAAATCTACTCCTCTTTACCCTTTGTTCCCTATTATTTATTGCATTATTAGCATCTCCTTCAACCATCATAGCTTTGTTAACTAAAGAAGTATAATCTACCATTTCAAGTGCAGTGAGTCTAGACTTGATAACCAAATTCAACCCATCCTGAAATCTGGTGCATTTGTCCTCCTCATTGTGCAAGAAACTTAATGAAAATCGAGACAAAGATATAAATTTTGTTTCATACTCCCTAACCGACATATTCCCCCGAGTCAATGATAAAAATTCTCTCTCCTTTTGCTTCCGATATATACGAGGAAAATACTTTTCATATAAGACTTTAATAAAGGAATCCCAAGTAATTACCTCACCTCCCTCTAGAGTAAGCAATAAATTTTTGGAAGACTACCACCAATATTTAGCTTCGCCCTTTAACATGAAAGTAGAAAAAATTACCTTATGTGCTCCAGGTACATTCATCACCCCGAAGATAGTTTCTGTGTCTCTAACCCAAGCCTCAACTTCTAAAGGATCTATAGAACCTGAGAATGATGGGGGGTTCAATTTGATAAACTTCTTGTACAGAGTATTCTTATCCTCTAATTGTATTTCCCTTTCGCTTCTGGCCAAAGTATGCTCCTCCAAGTATTTGGCTTGTTGTTCTGCTATTTGCGTCATAAACATGTTTTGTTGTTCTGCCATTAGAGTCATGGCACGAGCCATCTTTTGCATATTTGTAAGCTGTTCAGGAGCCCCCTCTACATTATTTGGATTTTGTTGGTTTACTGTATTTGAAGACTCCCTATCCACCCTCTCATGAACATTTGCTCCTTCCATATCTCACTATCTGTTATAAACCACAATTACAGAAACAAGAATACAACATTTATTTCTAACATAATGGTTAGTATTTTTCACAAGTTAATATAAATGACCCACACCACACTATTTCTGCCACAGCCACATCTAGACTCTCTAACCCCAGAATATAAAAACCTAAAGCTCTGATACCAAGTTGTCACACCCTAACCCCATTAGGATATAATTAACGAAATAGTTCACAAACCACACTATTTATTTATTTATTTATTATAGTAATACACATTAAAACAACTTTAAGGTTAAAATGCGAAATACTAACAATCCAATCGTTTTAAGGAGATATAATTTAAACAAAACTCCCATACCATTTAACTTAATTACAACTAGTATAATGTATAAAACAGAACTGACGAGACCTTACTACCATTTACCCAACCTCCTAGACCTGACAGTGGCAGCTTCAAAACCTAAAAATGTAAATTTATAAAACCATGAGTTTAAAAACTCAGTGAATGTACTACATCTCTATATAGTAAAAGTACTATATTAACATCTCAACGTATCAATATATCCATCTCTGTGACAAATTAGGCCATATACGTATCCAGAGTTAATAAACTCCACATCTCCTGCCCATAGGAAATAATCATATCCATAGGCTTTAATAACCTAACATCTCGTGAATTGCATAGCAATTCAACATATCTTGACTTGTATAAAGCCATAACATCTCAAAATCTCTTGACTTTTAATAAGTCATAACATCTCAACATCTCATGACTTTTAATAAGCCATATCATCTCAACATATAATACATACAAATTATATCCATAATAAACTCAGTAAGTACACTCACATTGGGTTGTCAACTATGTATTCACGTTTCCCTCGGGAGGAGCTGAACTTGGTTGATTTGATCTTACACCTGTTAATCCAACTAAATCAGTACTGAATCTCAATCAGAAGTATTATCTTAATATATCTATGTAACTTTTAATGACTATACAACAACAATATAATTCTACTCAAGTCACATTCCATGAAACATGTGTAACGACGAAACAATGGTATATATGTTGATAAGGTTATGAACATTCAACCATAGAAAATACCTTTTAAGGAATTTATAACTAAAATTAAGTAAACATAAAAGTATAATTATCAATGTATATACACATGAAACATGTACTCAAAATACCCTTGGGAAAAAGAAGATAAAAATATTCTTTCATGGGGTATCCAGTATGGCCTCAAATTATTGTCCTCTATACTTAACCATCCCATATTCATAAATAGTACACATACAGGTGTCCAAGCTTAGCAATATGAAAACATATCTGAATACACTTTCCGTTATAAGTAACGGTGTAATTTTTCAAGCTTCCTAGAGAAAGTTATGACCATTTCTTTACAACACGAGAAATCTGCCTTACAAGCTCCTCTATTATTCCTTAAACTTCCAAGAATTTTCATAATTTTTATCCAAAATAACTTTCGATGATTTTCAACCCATTTTCATTACACATACTGAATAGTACATAATTAAAGTTTCATAATTTTTTGACTTCATTTGCTATGTCAAAAGCATGACCAAACTCAGGGTATACCGAAATGAAATATACAAACAACAACTATATACCAACTTGAAACCATCACTAAGGCCTAACATTAAGGATTTAAAATTCTAATTTTAGGATATGATATGAATATATGAGTCTAATTTCATATCCAATTGGAATTTCTGAATTCCAGTAAGCACACAAAAATATATGCAAGTTTGAATACAAGGGGTTTCAATACAAATCAATATGGCCTATAAACACCACTTACCTCACATATGAACCAATACATATTATCACAAAGGGTGATGGAATTTTAATCCCTAATTCACGATTTATAAACTTTGAAATAAGTATAATATATGATCAAAACAATATAAATCACAAAATTATACCTTGGAAACACTTTAAGGATTTTCTTGGAATTTTCCTAGCTTTTCTTGTAATCATTCTTCCTTAAACTTCTACTTTATCTTTCCTTAAGCTTAAACCTCTAAAAACTGAACCTAGGGTTTTATTTGATGAAGAAATAGCTTAGAAGAACAGTTTTAAGTCGGCCAAGGCATGCCTCCTTTCCATCTAATCGAATTAAACTACTTGGTTTACTAAAAGACAATTTTCCACTTAAAGGGAATGGACGGATTTGCCCCTTGTTCGTAAATTCGGCCTAACTTCTTACTTGGACATCCGTTTGATGCACCTTTTATTGTGTTACAACCCTAACTCATATGTATATAACTATATAGATTTCACCTCAAGTCATTTGTAATGTTATAAGAGTCAAAACTAGTCTGGAACAGGAATATTTCTATCGAAAATAACAAAATTTTGTATTCGTACATAACTCGACATTTCACGATTTTTGAAAGTTGGATTAGACTAAACATAATCACTTAACATTAGATATACTAATAAAACATTATTCATATCACATAAGGTAAGCATGATTTAAATATAATTTATCATAATTATATCCGGGTTGTCACACTTAATGATTATAATAATGTAAATGAGCACGTATGACCTTATAATTTCTCAAACCAACCAATCAAAACCTTCTTAAAAGGAAGAACAAAGTCAAAATAGCCATAACACCATAAAAGACAATTTAAGTCGACTCAAAGTCACTTTAAGTCTACTTTAACTGTCTAAATAGCTTTTCCTCAAAACGAAGTGATTTTGTGTAACCCAACATTGGGCCTTGGACTTTTAGTCAACTCAAAGTGTCTAGGTGGCCAAAAATCTAACGGTTAGTTTTTAAACTTTTGGATTCCAAAAGTCCAAGTAATGACCATAATACCCTTTGACGACTTGTTTTAAAAATGGACTATAAAAGTATCCTTTGGGTTCCTTCTTCAAACCCATAACCTTCCTAAAATATCTCCATTACTTAAAGATCTATTTCCCATCTTGTATCCCTTTACTTGATCTTTATAGAGAGAGAAATCGCACCCCAAACCCTTTTGAGATTAAAGATTGTTCATCAGGCCCTCTTTAGACAAAGATATGAACCCAATACTTTTGTGTCCTAAAGATCCAACCAATAACCACTTGAGTTACATATTTGTGATTACTTGTTTGTTTACATTTCTAGAGGGAGTAAAAAGAGATTGAAACATAAATGAAATGATGGACTTATTTACTAAAAAATTTTGGATCTTTCTCAAATATCAATTAAAAGACGATCACAAAAGACCAAGTTACAAAAGGCAATCCTGCAATGAACACCAATCCAAAGAAAACTATAAATGTCATAGAAGCAATGAGTACAAACACTTTATTATGGACTATACCAAACGTAAAATGGAAAGAAGAAAGGATATAAGGGACCAATGTGAAGTACATGTAAAGAAAGAAATGAAATCATCTTGTAGTGCTCAGAATAATCTCACTAAAGTGGAGAATCAAAGAGAATCCGATGAATCAAACCTATGTCTAATGGGATTAGATGATGAGGTACACTCTTGTGATTGTCAAAACTCATGTATGAATTATCAATATGATTTTATAACCCTTTTAAATAAACAAAAATTTTTGGAAAAGAAATGCAAACAATTTTAATTAGGACCCCATAACTCTTTTCTCAGACATAAAAAGACTCGAAAAGAATTAAAAAAAGTTAAAAGACAAAATGATTTATTAGACGAAAAATTACACACCTTGATAAACAAAAGGAACATAAGATTATTTTCCTAGAAAAAGAAAGAAAGAAACTAGAAGAAGAAGTAAGATATTTAAAATAATCTTTTGAAAGATCTAGTACAAGTAGTTAATGGTTAAATCTACTTCTAGGAAATCAAAGACTCTCTTGTGACAACAACGACATCACTTTTAATAAAGAAAAACATAAGTATTATGATGAACCTAAAATAAAATACAAACCTCATTATTCTTACCGGGCATAAGATCTCCTTCCTTAAACAAATATGTATGTAATAAAATATCCTCTTGGGATCGTAGTGGTTCATCACCACATGCTAACCTCTATGGACCCAACACCTCAAGGGTACCAAAAACAAAACTATTTTTTTGAATCATATAGGTTTGTATAAAGGCATCTGCAAAATAAGGAATGTGGTGCCTAGACAGTGGATTTTTCCATCACATGACTAGAGATAAAACAAAGTTTACAAACCTGGTTCCTAGAAAAGGAGGAAATGTCATATTCAAAGATAATTCAAAAGGAAAATCACCGGTGAAGTTAAAATCCGTAAATCAACTTATTCCTTCATTGATAATGTTCTACTTGTTTATAACCTTAAACATAACTTAATTAGCATCAGACAACTTTGCGATAAAGGTCATAAAGTAATTTTTTATTCAAAACATTGCCTAGTTAAATGAGCTATAAACAACGAAGTATGCTTTGTTGCATCTAGGACATCAAATGTTTACACATTAGATATACATGATACAACTCATAAAACGCTAAAGTGTGTCACTGTCATTGAAGATTTCTCATGTTTATAGCATAAAAGACTTAGTCATGCTTATATGGAACTCATTCATATACAATGTAGTAAAGACCTTGTTAGAGTTATCCCAAAATCCAAGTATATAAAATACAGAATATGCAATACATGTCAATATGGGACGAAAAATAAAACATATTTTAAATGGAAAAATGATATAACCTTCAATAGACGTTATGACCTTATCCATATTGATTTATTTGGTCCAAATTCGGTCGGTAGCTTAAACAAAAAGGAATATGAATTTTTCATTGTTGACGATTTCTTTCGATTCTATTGGGTATTATTTCTATAAAAAAACTAAAACATATAGCATCTTTGTAAAATTTTGTAAAAGAGTTCATAATGAAAATGGAGTCACCCTTAAACTTATACGGAGTGATAGAAGGAGGGAATTTTATAACAAAGAAATAGAAGAATATTACGACAATCAAGGATATGAAACACAATTTTTCATCTCCTAGAACTCCCTAACAAAACGGAGTGGTAGATAGAAGGAACTGGTCACGTCAAGAAATGTTTTGTACTACGCTCAATGAATATCATCATCATCCTTGCCTTAATCCCATCACATGAGGTTGGTCACATAGATTCTCTTTTTCCATTTTAATCTATTATAAGCATTATTTTCATTCAAGTTTAAATCCTTAAGATCTATCCTAATAATTTCCTTCCATGATATCTTAGGTCAACCCCTTCCTCTTTTACATTCAATTTCAAATAATCTTCTTCTTATTATAGGTGCATCTACTGGTCTACACATAATATGTTCGTACCATTTAAGTATACTTTCTCTAAATTTATCGGTAATGGGAGCTACTCCTAACTTTTCTCTCACATAATGATTTTTAATCTTTTCCTTTCTAGTAATTCCTATCATCCATCGAATCATCCTCATCTCGCTAAAATGGAGACTTTGGTCATATTTTTTCTTTAAAGCCCAACATTCCGCTCTATAGGGGGTAACTGGCCAAACAACTGTCCTATAAAAACTTTCTTTTAATTTATTAGTTATCCTCTTATCGCATAACATCCCACTTGCTTGTTTCCATTTCATCTAACTAGTTGATATTCTACTCGTAACATCCTCATCAATATCCCCATTACTTTGAATCAATAAACCTAAATAACGAAATTTATTAGTTTATTTTATCATTTTTCTTCAATCTCTAACATTATTCTATGAGACGCCTCATTATTAAATTTACATTTCATAAATTCAATTTTATTTCTACTGATTTTTAGTCCCTTAGATTCTAAGGCATTTCTCCAAGTATTTACTCTCATTGCCAAGGCCTCATTTGAAGTGTCTACTAAGACTATATCCTTAGCAAACAACATAAACTATGGGACATCCTCTTGTATGTTCTTAGTAATATCATCCAATACAATGACAAATAATTAAGGGGTTAAAGCCGATCCTTGATGTAGGCCCACTTTAATCATAAAATTATTAGTTTCTCCACAAATAGTTCTTACTTTAGTCTTTGTGTTATCATACATATATTCAATAACTTTAACATAACTCATAGGTATTATTTTTCTCCATAAGGCTCACTATATTATATCCATAGGTACTCTATCATATGGATTTTCTAAGTCTATAAAGACCATATGAAAATTTTTATTCTTACTTCTACATTTTTTCAATAACTATCTTAATTAGTAAATAACTTCCATGGTGGATCGCTCTGGCATAAATCCAAATTGATTGTTCGAAATAGTTGACTCGTTTCTTATTATTTGTTATATAACCTTTTTCCATAATTTCATAGTGTGATTCATGAGTTTGATCCCTCTATAATTACCGTAGATTTGTATATCCCCTTTATTTTTATACAAAGGTATTTTGGTGCTTTTCCTCAACTCATTTGACATGTTTCCTTCTTTTAAAATTTTATCAAATAAACATGTTAACCATTCCACCCCTATACTTCTAAGGTCTCTCCACACCTCCATGAGTTTTTATCCGGGCAAACCTCTTTATTCATTCCCATTTTTCTTATTAATATACCTACTTCTTTTTCAGTAATCGGACATACCATTCCAATAATCGTTTCTACGTTCACGACATCTTTTTTGGGATATTTTTCATTAAAAATCCTTGAAAATATTGTTCCCATCTATCTAGAATTTCTTTATCTCTAATTAATATATTTTGATTTATGTCTTTAATACATTTAACTGGACCGATATCCCTTGTCAATCTATCTCTATTCTTTGCCAATTTATATATCTTCTTTTCACCTTCCTTGGTACCTAATTTACTATACATATTGTCTAGTATATTTTGTTGTGCATTTCTAATAATATTTTTTGCTTTACTTTTTAATTTCTTATACCTTTCTAAATCTTATTGATTTGTACTCTTTTGCCACTCTTTGATACTTACTAATTTATTTTGTATTATCTTCTGTACTTCCTCATTCCACCACCAAGTCTCTTTTTTATAAATATTTTTTCTTTAGTCTCTCCTAAAATTTTCTTACCTATATTCTCAATATCATTCGTTGTTCTTGACCAAATGTTGTTAACATTAACATCCCAATTCCACCTCATATTCAACAAGAGCTTCGGTCTAAATTATATCTCTTTGCATCCTTTTAAATCCTTCCATTTTATATTTTGAAAATATATTTTCTCTTTTTGTTACTTAAATCCTTTAATGTCTAAATCTATTACTAATAGGCAATGTTAATTTGTTAAGATTTCACCTAGTAGAAGCTGTAAACACCGTTTGCTATGTAATCAATAGGGTAACATTCATGAAGATTATCAACAAAATCCAAAATGAAATTTGGAAGGGGAAAAAACCAAATATCGGGTATTTTAAAGTATTTGGCTGTAAACATTTTAGTCTAAATGAACGAGAAAACTATAGAAAATTTTATCTAAAATTTGACGAAGGAACATTTTTAGGATATTCAACTAATAGAAAAGCCTATATAATTTTTAGTAATTTAAGAATTCATCCATATCACCCTTGATGAAACCAATCCTTTTATATCACAATGACGAGGAGGTAGACTAAAACCAAATAAGAAAGAAAATATAATCACTTTCCCTAAAACCATCATAATCTCGTCTCAAAGAATCCTAAGTTCAAAATAATAAAACCCATTACGATCTCCCACAAAGTTGAAAGTTCATAACCGACCATCCAAAAGACCAAATTCTTGGAGAACCATCCAATGGTGTAGTTACTTGATCCAAATTGAAAAATGTATGCACCAACTTTGCATTTCTATCTCAAATAACACTTAAAAACACAATCGAAGTAAAACAAGATGAATTATGGATGCTAGCTATGCAAGAGGAATTAGTTCAATTTGAAAGAAACCATGTTTGGATACTTTTCCCCCACTTAAGAACCATACCATAATAGGAACAAAATGAATTTTCAAAAATAAAAGGATGAATCAAGTCCTATCATTCGAAATAAAGCACGTCTTGTTTCTCAAGGTTACAAATAAGAAGAAGGTATTGTTTATAAAGAAACATTATCCACTGTCGCTTGATTAGAAGCCATACATATTTACTTGCCTTTATGTGTTTTAAAGACTTCAAACTATTTTAAATGGTTGTGAAAAGTGCATTTCTAAATGGTTACATTAATGAATAAGTTTATGTACAACAACCTCTCAATTTTAAAAATCATTAGTCCCCAAATTATGTTTTCAAACTTATAAAAGCCTTTTATGACCTTAAAAATCCCCTCGAGCATGGTATGAAAGATTAAAAAACTTTCTTATCTCACATGATTTTATGAGAGGATTAGTTGATATAACTCTATTTATTGAAACTCGAAATAAATATATTCTTCTTATTCAAGTATATGATGATGATACTATATTTGGATCCACAAACGATGAATTGTGTGAAGACTTTGCATCATGTATGCAATTAAAATTTGAAATGAGCTTAATGGGGGGAACTAAATTTTTTCTTAAGTCATATAGTTAAAAAAACAAAAATGGGGTTTCCATAAACAATCCAAATACATCAAAGACTTAATAGACAAATTTTGACTAAGCCTCGCAAATCCCCTCAGCACACCCATGAGTACTTACACAAAAAATTATAGTGATGAATCTGGAAAAGATATTGATAAGAAACTATTTCGTGGTATGATTAGAAGTTTACTTTATATAACTACTAGTCGGCTTGACCTTATTTTATCGTTAGCTTATGTTCTAGATTTCAATCCTCACTAAAAGAATCTCATTTATTTATTGTGAAAAGAATATTTCGGTACCTACTGAGAACCTTTCATTTAGGGATTTGGTATCATAAACACATATGTTTCAATGTTACAAGATACTCAAATTCCTATTGGGCAGAATGTAAAGTAAGTCGAAAAAGTACAAGTGGGTCATGTTATTTTCTCGACCATTCACTTCTGTCCTGGGCAAGTAAGAAACAAAAATTCAGTTGCTTTATATACAAAATAAACATAATACACTACGTCCGTCTATTATCGTGCCTAAAGCCTATATATTAAGCAATAATTGAGGGAGTTCCAATTAGTTTTTCCAAAAATACCAACCATTTGTGATAACATAAGTGCTGTTTCTATAATAAAAAAATATGTACAACATTCAAGAAGTAAACATTTTTATATCACACACCACTTTTCACGAGATCATGTCCAAAAAGGAGATGTGGAACTTCAGTTTATTTCCATCGAAAAATAACTTATGGATACTTTTACTAAACCACTCCCCGAAGATAAATTTTGCGCTATCCGCCTCGACCTCAGAATAACAAGTCTTTAAGGTATAAGATAATTTTTTTCCTTACAACACTTCTTATGAAGTTTGGTACTTCCTATGTTCCTCTATATTCATGATTGATATCCACCCTCTTGGTAATTTTATATAATATCCAAAAAATGATTAATTCCAACACACATTGCATCACTTTACCCACATTTTTACTAACGGCAAAGGGGGAGAAATATGAAATGAGAAACATAATAACTACAAGGGGGGGGGGGGGGGGGGGGGGGGAACTATTTTTATTTTTCTAAACCAAGTATCAAAGAAATGTGGATACTTTAAATATTTTCTCAAACTATATCAATTAAATTTTCTTTATAAAAAAGGGGGTTACTTCACTATCTTGTCTCCAATATTATTAAGATGAAAATATGCACTCAAAAAATGATGATACCTATCTCCACGAATATAATAATCAAACAATCACTAATTTTAAGGGAATCACATAAAGAAGATACATATGATCAAGTACTTGAATCAGAAAACACAACAATATAATATATATTATAATATTAATATTCTAACATAATAAACTATAGACGGTGCTCAAGGAGTCTGAACAAACCTTGCCATCACAGAAAGTTATCTAACCATCCTAAAACCTTCCCCAATTTCAGAACTAGAAACCCCAAAATAAAGGTGCCGTCAATATGATGGGTCACTGCCCTCGCATGCAATGTTTTTTCCATTCTAGGCGGCCCATAGACAGTGGAGGATCCAAGATTTTCAAAAAGGAAGGGCGAACTATACTAGAATTTTTTTTCTTCCTATTAAGTGGGAGTTTGTGCTCAATTATTTTATATGTTAACAATTTACTAAATATAACAAAAAACTAACAAGAGGGATAAAACTAATTATTCATCAAAATTTATATGCTAACAATAATATTAAAGAAATTTAAATTAGGTCACAAAAATTTGTTACTCACCCAAATAAGGAACAATAATCAATCAAATAATTGATTAAATATATGTTAGGGAACAACAATCCCATGTAATTCATTAGAAATAAGTTAGGAAACTGTAAATAACTCATCCCGAACCCAAAAAAATTTAGAAGATATAAGTTAGGGAATAATCACCAAAACATAAATGTGTAGATTGAAACCGAACAAATAAAACATAAATAATCAAGAGAAATGTGTATTTATATGTGAGTACCTCTTGAACAGGGGATCTAATAAGGAAGTTTAGAGCAGGACAACCATCGTCCAGCAATAATAGTAACATCTTCCAAATCAATAATCGACACCCACAATCAAAATAATCATCTTTCGATTTATATAAAACACCCATCGATCTAGCAATATATATATACACGAACAACCACCGATCAAAACCTTTGTTCGACTAAAAGATCGAACCTAACATTCAAAACCACCCGGGTCTCTCTCAAGTTAGCTTCATCATTAGTGTTAGATCGTCATACCCATTATACATAACACCAGAATCTGTAAAACGTCATGGCAACCATTAATATGCAATCTAAAAAATTATTTCGAAAATATCCATCACAACGCACTATCGATACTTAGAGTCTTAAAATACCACATCGACCAATAGATCCCCATTTTGAACTCAATCCCCCAATCTTCTTTGTTTTAACGCCAGACTGAGAGAGAGAAGATGTCGGAGAGAGAGAGAGAGAGAGAGAGAGAGAGATGTCGTCGGTCTATGAGGGAGAAAAAAATCCAGATTCGATCGCTGGGAGAATCACTGGGGGGTGAGAATGGAGGAACGATAAATGGGTTATCGTTTTAGGCGGGGGGATATTATTTTTGGGATGCAGGGAACTGCATATCAATTAAGGAAAACATCCAGGTTTTAAATGACAACACTGTAGGACACAAATATAACCGACCTCTTTAAAACCTAATTTAGGCATTATATAGGACGGATGGACCTACCCGTCCCTAATAGTGAGTTTTAGTGACGATTTATAAGGTCTTCCCTAATAAACCGGTCACAATTAATCTCTTTTTTTTGTAGTGAGTGCGCTCATGAAATCAAAGCAAGTTCTCAAAGTACCAATTCAAAGAAGATGGATATGATCAATGTGTGTTCAAGCAATCTAAGAAAGTCCTAAAAGTACCAACCCTAACAAAAGAAGAAGTTAGCAAAAGATAATGATCAAGTAATTCAATTAAGTCCTCCAAGCATTATCCCTGCCACCTGATATAAGAAGAAGCTAGCAAAAGACAAAAATCATCCTTAAAGTTCATTATTTGAAGATCACATCCATTGGATAAGAACTATGCATTAAAATATGAAGCAAAGATTTTGATCATCATATCAAAACCAAAAGAAGCATCATATGTTCCATACAGTCCAAGGAAATGATTTAACTCGAGAAGAGCTTTCTAGAGCTTTGAAGAACTTTAAAAATGATTGTAACAATGTAAATTAACTTGTTTAACCTTTCATTTTTTTCTCAAACCAACCAATCAAAACCTTCCTAAAAAATAGAAAAAAGTCAAAATACCCATAACGACATACCAGAAACTTTAAGTCGACTTAAACTACCTAATATATATGCCTCAAAACTTGGTCCAAAATGAAGTGATTTTCTGAAAACCAACTTTGGGTTTGGCACTTTAAATCGACTCAAAGTACTTTGATTTGACTCAAAGTATCTAGGTGGCCAAAAATCTAACGGCTACTTTTCAAATTTTTTGAATTCCAAAATTCCCACAAATTACAATACTACCCTCCAACAGCTAGTTTTCAAAATGGCCTATAAAATGACCTTCTGGTTTCCTTCTTCAAACACAAAAGCTTCCTAAAACATCTTCATTAATTAAATATCCATTTCCAAGCTTGTCTCCCTTTACTTGAGCTTTTTAAAGAGGGCAATCAACTCATAAGCTTTCAAAACAAGATTTTAAACCCAAAACTCCATTGTAGAAAAAATCTACCCCAAAACCCTTTTGAGCTTAAAGCTTCTTCCTCAATCTCTCTTTAACCAAAGATATAACCCCAATACTCTTTTGTGCTAAAGATCCAACTTAATACCCACTTGAATAATATACTAGTGATTACTTGTTGGTTTAAATTTGTAGAGAGATAAAGTAAGCTCATTTCATATTTATTTTAGCGAATCAACTTTTCTTTACATTTTGGTTAAAAATAATATTGTTGTTACTTACTATTGAACTTAATTGTATCTTCATGATCGGTAGTGTTATAGTTACGGGAAGTGAAGCACTACACCACAACTGGCGATTGGTCACGACCAAAATCCCTGACCAAAGCTGTGGGTCGCGGACTTGGGCCGTGACCATTTCGTGGGTCGCGGTCCAAGTCCGTGACCAAAAAATGGTCACGGCCGAGAGGGGTCACGACAGATGGTCGCGGACTTAGGCCGTGACCCATGTCGTGACAGGTCGCGGCCCTCGTCCGTGACCCACAACCGTGACAAATTGGTCGCGACCAAAGTCCGCGACCCACAATCGTGACAATTTTAAAAAAAAAAATGGTCTCAGCCCTTATCCGTGACCCACAACCGTGACAAATTGGTCTCGGCCAAAGTCCGCGACTCATTACCGTGACAAAAAAATATAAAAAAAATTGGCCGCCGTCCTAATCCGTGACCCACAACCGTAACAAATTGGTCGCGGCCAAAGTCCGCAACCCACAACCGTGACAAAAAAAAAATGGTCGCTTCCCAAGTCCATGACCCACAACCGTGATGAAAAAATAAAAATAGTCATGGACAAAGTCCGTGACCATATTTAACTATAATTTAAAAAAAATGTATTTTTCGGTCCAATCCTAAAACTAGGGGTCCTGTGAGTGCACCATCAGTTACTACGCGTAACGTTTGACGCGTACGAGGTGTTAAAAATATTTATCATTGACAAAACAATAAAAAAAATCACAAATTGCGAATCGAGAACATTGTTAATAAACAAATATATATACAAACTTATAAATATTACACGTCTTAATAATTCACAAACCAAAAAAAAAAAAAAATTGGGCAGAGTTTCCTCTATTTTCTTGACATTCCAAAACCTATAAATGTAAAATCTACTTATTATAAAGCCTGCACGGCCATAAAATTTAACAATCAAATTATAAAACCTTGCACGACCATAAAACTAAACAATAAAAGCCCGCATGGCTGACAAAATCCTGATTGTCCACAACATATAAACAATCTTCATGCTGTAGACCATTGCCTCCTTCATTTGATCTGCGTGCAAAAATCCTACAAATGATAGGATACATAAAAAAAATATCAGTAACCAAGTAGTTTTACAAAAAATTTAATCAAGCTGAAAAATTGCATATATGAGTTAAAATTATCAGTAACCAAGTAGAAATATACAAATTATCGTCGTATTCTCAAATCGGGAGTCTCGCGGCTGTGGGGTCAGTTCCTACGAGTTACATTGGTCCCGTGGGAGGTGTCGGCGCCACCCACGGTGCCGTTCGGGGGCTGTTTTGGATTTTCATCCTCTAACGCCATGTTTTTAAGCCTAAGCCTGGAAATATACAAATTATCATCGTATTATCAATTCGGGAGTCCCGCGACTGCGTGGTCAGTTCCTACGAGTTACATTGGTCTCGTGGGAGGTGATGGTGCCACCCATGGGCCCGTTCAGGGGTTGTTTCGAGTTTTCACCCTCTAACGCCATATTTTTAAGCGTAAGTCTAGAAATATGCAAATTATCGTCGTATTCTCAAATCGGGAAACCCGCGGCTGTGGGGTCAGTTCCTACGAGTTACATTGGTCCCGTGGGAGGTGTTGGTACCACCCACGGGGTCGTTTGGGGGCTATTTTGGGTTTTCACCCTCTAACGCCATGTTTTTAAGCCTAACTCTAGAAATATGCAAATTATCATCGTATTCTCAAACTGGGAGACCCGCGGCTATGGGGTCAGTTCCTACGAGTTACATTGGTCCCGTGGGAGGCGTTGGTACCACCCACGGGGCCGTTCTGGGGCTGTTTCGAGTTTTCACTCTTTAACGCCATGTTTTGCTTGAGTCTAAAAATATGCAAATTATCGTCGTATTCTCAAATCGGGAGTCTCGCGGTTGCACGATAAGTTCCTACGAGTTACATTGGTCCCGTGAAAGGTGTTGGTTCCACCCATGGGGCAGTTCGGGGGTTGTTTCGAGTTTTCACCCTCTAACGCCATGTTTTTAAGGCTAAGTCTAGAAATATGCAAATTATCATTGTATTCTCAAAACGGGAGACCCACGGCTGTGGGGTCAGTTCCTACGAGTTACATTCGTCTCGTGGGAGGTGATGGTGCCACCCACGGGGCCGTTCGGCGGTTGTTTCAAGTTTTCACCCTCTAACGCCATGTTTTTAAGCCTAAGTCTAGAAATATGCAAACTATCGTCGTATTTTCAAACCGGGAGACCCGCGGCTGCGTGGTCAGTTCCTACGAGTTACGTTGGTCCCGTGGGAGGTGTTGTTGCTACCCACGGGGCCGTTAGGGGGATGTTTTGGGTTTTCGCCCTCTAACGCCATGTTTTTAAGCCTAAGTCTAGAAATATGCAAATTATCATCGTATTCTCAAACCGGGAGACCCGCGGCTGCGGGATCAGTTCCTATGAGTTACATTAGTCCCGTGGGAGGTGTTGGTACCACTCACGGGCCGTTTGAGGGTTGTTTCGAGTTTTCACCCTCTAACGCCATGTTTTGCTTAAATCTAGAAATATGCAAATTATCGTCGTATTCTCAAACTGGGAGTCTCATGGCTGTGCGATCAGTTCCTATGAGTAACATTGGTTCCGTGGGAGGTGTTGGCGCCACCCACGGGGCCGTTCGGGGGCTGTTTTGGGTTTTCACCCTCTAACGCCATATTTTGAAGCCTAAGTCTAGAAATATGCAAATTACCAGGAACTTTTAGAATGACATTGTGTTTTTACCGGCATTGTGTTTTTACCAGTATTGTGAATCGAAGTCATAGTTGATTGTAATTTTTTTTTAGCATCAAAGTGTTGTGCTACATCATATATATTAACAGTACTATTCAGCATCTGATGGGGGTATAAATTCAAGCTCATGAGTATGATGATACATATTTAAATTCAATGACCAATTGGTTCTAAATAACAGTATATAAATCTATTGAAAAAAACACTGCTGAAAAAAGAACCAAATTAAGAAAAAGGAAGTGGGAAATGAAACTCAAGTTGTGAATTGTGAATCATAGTACAAACAATATTTGGGTAACTAATAATTGTGAATCATGTACATATCACAAAAAGCAATTAACTAAGATTGCAAATATGCAGTTGCATATATGCCATATGCATATATGCATATTGCATATATGCAGATTGCATATATGCAGAAGATTTGTTCGAAACTCGATGAAAGAATGTACCGAATATATGTATATTCATTGGGTCCAAATCAGTTCTCGCACCTGCCAGTTCTCGCACCTGCTGAGTTCCCACACCTGCTGAGTTTGCAAACAATACAACTACAACCTCAAACCTTAACCCTAATAGCATCCCTCGACGGCTATGCAACACCAACTTCACCACTGACATTTTCATCATCAACGACGCCATTTCTTCTCGCTACCACACAACTCTCCTATCTGAAGATGAAGAATTAGAAGAAGAGCAATACAGTCAGAATAGAAAAATGCAAGAAATAAATGATAATGAAACCTCAAATAACAAAAACTTTGATGGATAGTCAATATAAATGAACCACTGGAATACTGAAGAACTACCTAAACAGGAACCCGATCTGAATCGGCACCTCCTCTCTAATATGTATGTCCTTTTTATTGCATATATGCATATAGTTTGGGGTGTGCTCCTTCCTTGGTTTCTAAAGATGAAAGAAATTACACAATTGTATTAGAATCAATCAAGTAAACAAATAAATAAAATGGGATAACTAATGGTGTATGAGATGAAAACAATTCTATAAGAGGGAAATATTTGTTTACTTGATGAAAACAATTGCATTACACAATTTTGTTTATGAGATGAAACCTTTAACTGGAATATCAAATAAAAAATGTAAATATTCAACATGAGGAAATAGGAATACATATTGGCAACATGAGAAAATAGGTAGTTATCCGAAGGTCGGGTCTGCTGCCTAGGTGGTTCGGGTTGTGGCAGTTGGTGGTTGGTTTTCAATTGTGGAGTCGAGGTAGTTATCCGAAGGTTTGCTGATGGTGGTCGGTAGATTGGTGAGGGTAGTAGGCTGCTGGTGACTGGAAGCTTGGAGAGATAATTATCTGGAGGTTTGCAAATGAAAATAAATATTGAAATCGAATGTAAAAAAGAAACAAATACCTGCTTCCAAAATATGCCCTCGAAATTATTTGTGTAGGTGTAATGTGTGACTGTTGTGAAGTTTGATTTTGTATCCATATGTTGACTATGGAACCATATCTGTCATAATACCTCTATCATAATAGTTATAGGTGTTAATAGTAAAAATTTTTAAGTAAACAATCTGCAATAACAAAAAAATTACCCATATCTCTCATAATACCATCTAAGTTTGCAACATGTCCACACATTGTATAGTTAAGATACCAATCTTAACTATGAAAATATATCTGAAGATTAACAAAATAGAGAACTTGAGTGGTGCAATAGGGGCAAGGCTTTTCTGCAGATGCATCATCTGTGAGAGGTCTGGTTGGGGACACACGTGCGTTGCTGGTTCTGAACACTGCACCAACTTTTGTTGGTTTAGTCGTTGCTTTTGAAGCAAGCTGGGAATTGTCTCTCATTGTTCTTGTCATGATACCTCTAATAGGAATAAATGGTTATCTTCAAATGAAGTTCATAAGTGAATTTACTACTGATACAACAGTAAGACTCGAACTTCATCTGTGGAAAAAAATAATAAGAATTGTAGTTCATGGGTAATGCAGAACGTATAATTTACTGAGCAAACTGATCATTTACTGAGCAATTGGCAACTGATATTTGGCAACTGGTCATTTACTGAGCAAACTGATCAAGTGAGGAAGCATATTGCTCACACCAAGAGATAAAATTGATAAAGATTATCTAGGCAGTTCAAACCAATTTTCCAAAAAACAAACTAAGAACTACAGCCACATTCACATCATATTACACATAGAACCAAGCTATCACTTGGCACTTATTTGTTAAGTGATGTAACCACCAATTAACTTAAACAATGGATTAATTTTTAGGCAGTCATGGAATGTAATAAAGGTTCGTTGGGAACCATATCCAATTATTGGATGGCTCGCTGGAATGTAACAAATGCATTAGAAAATTATGGAACATATTTTTTGTGTTTTTGCATTCATTATAGGCAACTGCTGAAATCCACATAGCACAACGCAAAAAATAAAAACAATAGATTCTCATTCCTTATCTTCAAAAGTAGACCTTAAAGAAATTACTCCAAATAGTAGCACCTCTTATCTTGGAATAAAGACCAACCCAAAGGCATATATAAAACAAAAAAAAAATCATCAAAATAAATTGTTTAGAGATAATGAATTCTCGGCCTTATTTATGCTATTACACACTAAAATAAACATATAAGTGCCCTCCGTTTTAAGGTTGTTTTACGTTTTCACCCTTCGATGGCATGTTTTATGCTTAAGTTTATTTTTTTGCAAATTTACGTCGTACACTCAAACCGGGAGCCCCATGACTACGTGGTCGGTTCCTACGAGTCACATGGGTCCCATGTGAGGTGTTCGTGACTCTTAAAGGACCGTTTTGTGCTTATTTTACGTTTTCAACCTTCGATGGCATCTTTTTATGCTCAAGTCGAACTTTGTGCAAATTTAGAAAGTATTCTCAAACCGGGTGCCCCGTGACTACGCGGTCGGTTCCTATGAGTCGCATTGGTCCCGTGCGAGGTTTCGTGAGTCTTACAGGACCTTTTTGTGGCTGTTTTATGTTTTCACCCTTCGATTGCAAGTTTTTATGCTCAAGTCTAAATTTTTTGCAAATTTACGTCGTACACTCTAACCGGGAGCCCCGTGACTATACGGTCGGTTCCTACGAGTCAGATTGGTCCCATGCAAGGTGTTCGTGACTCTTAATAGACCGTTTTCACCCTTCGATGGCAGATTGGTTCCTACATTTTCACCCTTCGATGGAAGATTGGTTCCTACGAGTCAGATTGGTTCCTACGTTTTCACCCTTCGATGGCATGTTTTTATGCTTAAGTTATGTTCTCTCCCCCCCCCCCCCCACTGGAAGTGACAAGAAACAAATGCGCCAACAATACCCAAGCTATAGGGAACACAAAAGAATTAAAATTATGGGGTTTAGACATAAATAGGATCGAAACCCAAAATAATTAAAAAAATTGAATCAATGCATATTTAACCTTAAAATAAAGTTCATCATAGGTCTATCCATTACCTGGATATTTTGTTACACCCAACGTCAATCAGAACCTTCTCTATGCCAGAAACGATGCAATTTCAGATTATGTTTGATAGTAGTTCGACCCCAACATCAATGTATCCTATGACAGTGAAAAAATAATGAATTTTTTGCAAACAATTATATTCAATTAAAAAAATGGTAGAACCAAAAAAACAAATTCAAAACCAAAGGAAGAAAACCAGGGCTAGTTCTTTCGTCACTCACTGTCCCAACTTGACTCGTGGTAAACTTGTTTGAACTGAAATTCGTTAATCCTCATTGATATTTTCTTTCACGTATATAAGGATTACTACTGAGAAAAAAATTAGATGCACACATATGGAGAAGATTACAATTGATTTTGATTACATTTCAAAATCCAATACTTACGGAACAAAATTAACACTTACAGAATTCTTAAGGGTCTATTTGTTGCTTCTAACCCCCAACCCGGTCTCCACTTGTCTCCACCGCATACTATTTAGGGTGGCACACATATAACCCCCAATAAAATCACGACAAGCTGGATGTAAATTTTTTTACTCATTAAAAATCCATTTAATTATATTTTGTAAAAAAAAATACACACACATACAATCTAGGTTTATTGGCATAATCTATACAAACACACACATACAATCTAGGTTTATTGGCATAATCTATACAAGCACACACATACAATCTAGGGTTTATTGACATAATATATACATACACACACATACTATTTAGGGTTTACTAAACCCTAATATTTTTTTTGACATAAATCTATACATACACACACATACAATATACGGTTTATTGATAAAAAAAACAATTTATTTGTTTATAGTTACACACAAAAATATATATATACACATAAATCTATACATACACACAGATATAAACATAAATCTATACATACACACACATACAAACATAAATCTACACATACATATACGAAAATCAGGGCTTTAGACAGAAATAACGAAATCTAAATGAATCAATACATACCAGGGTAGATTTATGTTTGCAAATCCAACTGAAATCCAAACGAAATCGCATGTGAATCGCTTAGCCCTAATAGCCTTACACTAGTATGTATTTTCGTTTTTAATAAGAAATTAGAAGCAGCGGGTAATTTTCATTTTTAACACCTGAACCTCATCACGGCCAAGAGCTGTGACCCCATGTACGCGACCAATAAAATGCAGAAAAAGTAGGGCTGGCTTCTTCGACCTGGTCACGGCCTAAAGCCGCGACCCACCATGTGCGCGACCAAAAAATTGTAGATAAGGTATTCTGGCTTGTTCGAACTGGTCACGGCCTAGAGCCGTGACCCACCATGCTGGAGACTTTTCCATCCACACTTACTGCTTGAATGAGGAATGGTCACGACCCATAGCCGTGACCCATACCAAGAAATGGTCACGGCCCTAAGTCGTGACCCCCAATATGTGTACTCTCTTCTTCGTCATGCCATGGGTCACGGACTTGGGTCGTGACCCACCCGTGACCAAGCTTGGAGGGAATTTTGGCGCGTGTTTGGCGCCAAGATGGCCACGACCTGGTCACGACCTAAGTCCGAGACCACTGTGGTCATGGACTTGGTTCGTGACCACTTTTCGAGAATCAATAATTTAGTGTGGTAATAAATATGGTCATGCCAAATATTGAGTGGGTCACGACCCAAGTCCGCGATCAGCTGGTCGCGGACTTGGGCCGTGACCCACTTGGCGTGACCATTCGCAGGATTTGGTGTAGTGAAGATATAATAAGACCTTGGGATTCCACATGCACCGCTTGGGTAATGTTGGTTATAGTCCCTTGCTGGTTGTGGTTTGCAATGTCTTATAGATCCTTGTGAGGTTTTTGGTCATGCCTTAGTGGACAGGAGATAATGAAGTTTCTCGAGTACCGTTTCAAGCGTGGACGTAGGCAAAGCCGAAAAATGTGTTGGTTTTGGCTCTCCTACGATGTTTGGGACAAAATTAAGATTGAGGCAAAGGCCTCCTTTTTTGCTGAGTGTTTTTTTCCCAGTTTTTGGTTTATTTACAAATTTGTCATTTTAGTTCAAATCTAAATACAAGTGTTATTTCTAGGTTTTGAGAGAGGATAAAGAGGGGGCATATTTGAGAGCTAATCAAAGGCAAAGAGAGATAGAGAGCTAATTTGACCAAGGTGACTTCTTGAGGTTGGTTAGTGATTGACTTTTAAGAGAGATAACTGAGGTGTGTGTGTAACCATTGGTTCCTAGACATTTATCTATAAAGGAAGATATCCTACCATTTTTGGATGTAGTCCAAAGTTTGGGTGAACCACGTAAATTGTTGTTGCTTTGATTGTTAGTGGCTTGTATGTTCTTATTGTCACTTCATTGATGCTTGGTCGATTTGATTGGGAGTTTGCACACTAATTCATTTACAGAACAAAGTGTTTTCCGCACACCAAGTGTTTGATAAAATTCCCAAGCGAGTTTATCGTCTTGGTCGCTAGAGATAGTCTTGCTTTAGTGCAACAAGTGGTATCAAAGCTTAGGTTGCATTGTTTTCCCAGTATTTTGGTTCGAGGTTGAATCAATTTTGGCAATTTTTGCATAGCTTTTGTTTTTGTTCTAAATGACGGAAAATGTGGAGAGTACTCAAGAATCAACCTCAACGAGCGGAGGCTCTAAGATATGGGATCCGATTTATGGATAGAGTGGCTCAATGAAGACGGACATGAAGGCTTTTGATGAGAAGATCAATTTCGCGTTGTGGTAAAGACGAATGTGAGGAGTTCTTGTCCAACAGAGGTTGCAATTAGCATTGTTAGGGGTAGATGGACGACCGGTATGCATGATCGATGCCGAGTGGATTGACATTAATCAAAGAACGGTTTCGTGTATTGAGATGCTTATCACGGATGATGTATTAAATAACGTGATAACGGAGACCACGACTAAAGGCATGTGGGATAAGCTAGAAGATATTTATTTGAGAAAGTCGTTGTCAAATAAATTATTCCTCAAGAAGAAACTCTTCAAGCTTGAGATGAAGGAGGGTGAGGATATGATGAAGCATATCAACGTTTTTAATGCCTTGATAAATGACTTGAACCGGATAGATGTTCAATTCATTGAGGAGGATCAAGCATTGTTGTTGCTTGCATCATTACCCGATTCGTACGAGCATTTTGTGACCACTCTCATGTTTAGGAAGTCTACGCTATGGTGCAACGAGGTTGTT
This sequence comes from Sambucus nigra, assembly GCA_949130495.1. Taxonomy (NCBI): domain Eukaryota; kingdom Viridiplantae; phylum Streptophyta; class Magnoliopsida; order Dipsacales; family Adoxaceae; genus Sambucus; species Sambucus nigra. Next base: position 272,044,509 of record OX422220.1, read on the forward strand.
CAAGATATTCAATCTCATGTCAGGATGAGAAAGAAGGAAGGTGGAGGTGACGGGTATTCCCATAATGAAGGCCTTATGGCGAGATATGGAGGTGGGCAAAATGGAGGGAGGAGCTCCAACCGGGGATTTAATGACGGTAGTAGGTCTCGATCAAGGGGTGTTGGTGGTAAAGGGTCGAAATACTACAAGTGATGGGAATGGGGTCATATGATCCAAGAATCTCCTTTGTGGAATGACAGGGTTAAGGGCAAGGTTGATTTCGAGAGGGCAACGGTAGCGAGTGCGGATTATGAAGATGAAGTTGGAGAACTTATCATAATCTCCAAGGTTAACTCTCTTTCCCAAGATGAGTGGATATTAGATTAAGTATCGTCAGATTACATTTGCTCCAAGAGGGAATATTTGGAGACTTTCACGAAAAATGGAAAAGATTTTATGTCTTTGGCTAACGGAGAGAAGGTTGTCGTTAAGGTTGTCGGGATAGTGAAACTCAAGATGTTTGATGGGTTGGAGCACACTTTGGGTGGTGTGGCCTATGTCCCAAAGTTGCGAAAGAATTTGATATCCATCAGCCGTTTAGATTCCAAGGGTTGTCGGGTGCCGGTGGCGGGTGGATTCTTGAAAGTCACGCGCGATTGTATGGTCCTAGCGAGGGGAGAGGAGAGAGAGGGGTTGTATCGTCTAAATCAGACTTCAAGAAAGATGGGGAAGCTATGGGCACAAGTGATCGAACGTTCGAGGCATGTCTCGTTTGTGAACAAAGCAGAGATATTGGGTGCTAGCTTTTCGAGAGTAAAAGCTAGTGATGGGATAATACCTACTAGTGGAGGGGATGGATCAAAGTCCCCTCCAGAGCCAACAGGTGATGTTGACTCGGTTTAGTTGCACACATGTGTAGGACTGTGATGGATTCGAGTTGTGTGAAGCTAGTTCAAGGAAGGCCGTTGAATTATTGTTTGTGAACAATGGCAAATGGGAGTTTTTCGTGACAAAGACTTGGTACATCTTTCGAGGGTAAGATTTGGAGGGTATGAGAGGTGAGGAATTTTCCCTCTCATCCGTGCTTATTTCTCAATGTGAAAGATGGTATTGATGTGTTTGAATGTTTCGTGTAAAGAGGGTGTGCGCTATATGTATTATGTGGGGGTGTACTTACCGGGTTATATAAGGAGCAAGATTCACCGTATGGTTACATGGGAAGCATTCAGATGCATGAGATGGAGTTCTTAGTTTAGAATTTGGTTCCTCGACGGGTGGAGAGATTTGGAGTCTTGGATTGGAGACTTGCGGTATCTCACTTCATGGTTGAAGTTTGAGGTGGCTTAGCGTCGGGTGGAGCGTATTAACTTGTTAAACATCGGGATGATCTTTGAGCGGATTCCATGTTTATATTCCGCGTTTGGTTGGATTGTGAGGATCGCCCAGGGGAATCACATTAGCTTGGTAGATGGTGGGATGTCAGCATTCTAGAGATTGGTTAGATCGTCGGGATCGCCAAGGTGGAGTTTGTTGGTTTTGGCTCTCCTACGATGTTTGGGGAAGAATTGAGATTGAGGCAGAGGCCTCCTTTTTTGCCGAGTGTTTTTTTTCTAGTTTTTAGTTTATTTACAAATTTGCCATTTTAGTTCAAATCTAAATACAAGTGTTACTTCTAGGTTTTGACAGAGGATAAAAAGGAGGCATATTTGAGAGCTAATCAAAGGCAAAGAGAGATAAAGAGCTACTTTGAGCAAGATAACTTCTTGAGGTTGGTTAGTAATTGACTTTTGAGAGAGATAAGTGAGGTGTGTGTGTAACCATTAGTTCCTAGACATTTATCTATAAATGAAAATATCATACCATTTGTGGATGTAGCCCAAAGCTTGGGTGAACAACGTAAATTATTGTTGCTTTGATTGTTTGTTGCTTGTATGTTCTTATTGTCACTTCATTGATGCTTGATTGATTTGATTGGGAGTTTGCACACTAATTCATTTACGAAACAAGGTTTTGGGTGTTTTCGCACACCAAGTGTTTGATAAAATTCCCAAGCGAGTTTTATCGTCTTGGTTGCCAGAGATAGTCTTGCTTTAGCGCAACACAACCGTTGATACAAAATTTATTCTGCTGATATGGACCTATTATTTAAAGACGCGTGTTATCCTAGGTGGCAACTGTAAATATTTATACCGAGCTACTCAATCCCCCGAGGAACTACTATACTCCAAATAACTCAAGATCACCGAGCAACTAAAAAGCTACGAGGAGCCCAGGGGCCCCGAGCAGCTCAAGCGTGTCGAGCTACTTAGGTGGTTCGAGCTACTAAGTCGATTCGAGCAACTCAAATACATATGGCGTATGCATCAAGGAAGACTGAAAAATAACTGCGCATTAAATGTACAATTATTATCGTACAGATGTATACGCCTACTAGACAGCTATGTATTATTCTTTCACATGTACAACCTCAAGGATATAAATACATTGTAATCTCTCCATTAGAGGGACAGGCTGAATCTCTTGGTAAAATCATTTATCGAGAATTCCAGGAAAAACCATCAGTAATTTTAAAACAGTGGATGTAGGCCATTCTCTTAAGGCTGAACCACTTTAAAAATCTATTGTCTTATTTCTTTACTCATTTTTATCGGTGATTAAAATAATTAGGTCAAATCTAATTTTTTACATCAACAGATTGGCGCTGTCTGTGGGAAACGACTGTAATTGGCGTTTTTCACCAAAACAACTCATTATCAATGGCTGATAATCCGGAATCCAGTAATCGAAACACTGGAATTCCCCCAAATCCTTCTGCTCCCCCAAGTTTTTTAGATTTGGCTTGTATTATGGCCAATTTAGCCCAAGGGCAAACGACCATGCAAGAAACTATGCGTAAACTCATACAAACCGTTCAAAGCGGAGTGCCAGCCCAATCAGGACAACGAAGTATTCAAAGAAATATTCGTTGGTTCTCTTCGCAAACTGGCGACTCATATCGTACTGATAGATCTAACGATCTTTCTTATCAGCCCGGACAGACTTCCTCGGTACAGGCTACATATACTCAACAAAACATCACTCTATCTTCAGAGAGGACAAGTGCTCTTGAAAGGTTGAGTAAGGTCTCTCCTTTTTATCGCCTGGGTCCTAGGAGAAATAGAATTCCCCTTAGGATTGTGTCAAGGAATTCTCAATGACCATTTGATATGAAGGAAGGCTCCGCCCAATCACGGCCATCTGCTCGTCATGAAAGATCCCAAGAGGCTAATTCAACACGATCAGTTGCTCGAACCAATAGGAGCGATGAGGGAAATGATGTATGGAAAGGCTCAATTCAAAGGTTGGAGGATAGATTAGGGGAGATGGCTAAAACCAAGGATCCTCTATAAAGGACCTTTATCCGAGGAACACCATTCATACAAGATATTGTGGACTTTCCCACACCGTCGAAATTCAAAGCCCTAGTAGTAACACCAAAATATGATGGCAAAACTGATTATGTTCTCCATATCGAACAATACCAAGCAGCTGCTGATATCTATGTTGTTCCAGACGAGATGAGATGCCGGGCATTTTCAGGAACCCTTACTGGATCTGCTCAGATATGGTACAATAACCTTCCTCGGGCAAAAATTGTGACTTTCTTTCAGCTAGCAGAGCTCTTCATTGGAAATTTTTATTTTGGATCTAAGCCAGTCAAACGAGTAGCACACTTTCTAAGTGTTAGAAAGAAGGCAGGTGAGAGCACCAGGGATTATATTACTCGTTTTAATAATGAGAAACTAGAAGTAATTGATTACGAGGAGAAAACTACAATTACTGCTTTGATGAGTGGATTATTGCCCAATAAATTGAACTATACTTTAGCCAAAGATCCACCCAGGACCATGGAGGAACTGATGGCAAAAGCAGTAAAAATCATGAATGCCGAGGAAGCCATGGCTGCAAAGAAGAACGCAAATACTAAGGAGATCAAGGTGGAAAATGGTAAAACTGAAAAGAAGGAACAAAATAATAATGGTGGTAACAGGCAATCTAAGGGTAAGAAAGCATTGGAACAGATGAAGAAATATGGAAATTATACTCCCTTGAAGGTGGATATAAATCACATTCTGGAAGAGATCAAGAACAGTGAGGAACTAGCTTGGACATTAAAAATGAAGGCAGATCCTGATAAGAGAGACAAGTCCAAATATTACGAATTCCATAAAGATCATGGTCACACGACCAAGCGTTGTATAGCTCTTCAGAATGAAATTGAAGCACTCATTAGACGAGGAAAACTGTCCAAGTATGTTGATCGTCAAAACGGTGGTCAAAACCAATGAACGAGGAAGGCAAAGGTCTAAATCTCCTCTCCGAGCAAAAGATGACAAGAAAAGGGATCATGAAGATGATCCAGAAGATGACCCCGATCTCCCCAAAAGACCGAGATAACCAGAACGTGATGTATTTTCAATTCGTTTTGGATCATTTGATTACAATGTCATTACACGTGGAGATGCAGGAGGTGGAGACCTTACTGCAGAGAGGAAAGCTTACCTAAGTGAGGCTCAAGCTTGTTCGTACGTTCAACGAATAAATCTAGCTGAAAATGATCGTCCGAGGAAGGTGAATAAAGATAAACTGGTCATCGGTTTCTCTAAGAACGACCTCGCAGGTGTGTTATATCCTCATGATGACCCATTGGTGATCAAAATGAGGATGAAGGAAGTAGTGATTTCACGACTATTGGTGGATAATGGCAGCTCGACAGATATTATGTTCTACCCATGTTTTGATAGTTTGAATCTAAAACTATCCTAGTTGGAACCATATCATAGGCCCCTCCTCGGTTTTACTGGAGAGAAAGTTTTTCTACTTGGGACGATCAAGTTGGATATGTTCATCGGTACATGTCCTGCTTGTCGAATAGAAAGAGTGCGATTTTTTATGATGGATAAGAATGTCCAGCCAGCTTACAATATCATCATGGGAAGAGTAGGTTTTAAGAAGTTCGAAGCAGTACCATCTACTGTATATCAATGTTTAAAATTCCCAACCAACTTTAGAGTAGGAGTGGTAAAGGGTGACCAAAAAGTAGCTCGGGAATGCTACTATTCATCCGCCGAGCAGGAAGAGCGTGAAGAATCCAGGAAGAAGACTACTACTTATCTGGTAGATGAGATAGAAGATGCGGAGATTGAGACTTTAGACCCAAGAGATGAGTCTCAGCTCGTTAAGGGTCAAGTCATGGAGGCTAATAAAAATATCATTCTGGACGACAAACACCCGGAACGAACAACTCAAATCGGTGTGTCATTGAATGCCCCATTAAAATGGGAATTGATAGCTTTCCTGAGAAGCAGGAAATAAACTTTTGCATAGATCCACGAAGACATGCCAGGGATAGACCCAACTTTTCTATGTCACGAGCTTAATGTGAACAAGGAAATCAAGCCAGTGAAGCAAAGAAGAAGAGTGATCAACCCTGAAAAGAACCAAACTATACAAGAAGGGGTCGAGAAGCTTCAGAAAGCCTGTTTTATTGAGGATGTCAAATATCCTGATTGGCTAGCTAATGTGGTGATGGTAAAGAAGAAAAACAACAAGTGGAGGATGTGTGTGGACTTTACTGATCTTAATAAAGCTTGTCCAAAAGATCATTTCCCTCTGCCCCGAATCGATCAATTGGTGGATGCTACCTCGGGACACGAATTATTGAGTTTCATGGATGCTTATTCTGGTTATAATCAGATTAAAATGAAGCCTGAAGATAGGGAGAGTACCTCTTTTATCACCCCAAGGGGAACTTATTGTTATAATGTTATGCCTTTTGGACTTAAAAATGTAGGTGCAATGTATCAGCGGTTGATAAACAAGGTGTTTGCAGAACAAATCAGTCACAATATGGAGGTTTATGTTGATGATATGCTGATGAAGAGCAAGAAAGCTGCTGATCATCTAACTGATCTAGGCCAGGCCTTTGATTAACTAGATAAATATCAAATGAAATTGAACCCTACCAAATGCACATTCGGAGTACGAGAAGGCATGTTTCTCGGGTATATTGTCAACCAACGAGGTATTGAAGCGAATCCTGAAAAGATCAAGGCTCTATTGGGGCTATGATCTCCAACGACGAAGAAGGAAGTACAAAGTCTCACAGGACGAGTTGCAACACTTAATAGATTTGTGTCACGAGCAATTGATAGATGTCTCCCATTCTTTAAAACACTTTGAAAAACGTTTGAATGGAATGATGAATGCGAAAAGGCCTTTCAAGAGTTAAAGAAATACCTGGGAGAACCTCCATTATTGTCCAGATCGGTGATGGGAGAAAGACTATACTTGTATCTAGCAGTTTCGGAAAATGCAGTGAGCTCGGCGTTAATAAGAATGGAGGATGGAGTACAAAAACCAATCTATTACACTAGTAAGGCCTTCCGAGGAGCAGATATCAGATATCCAAGACTGGAAAAGTTGGCACTAACGTTGATCGAAGTGAGTAGAAGAATGAGGCCATATTTCCAAGCTCATACCATAGTCATGTATACTGATATGCCGTTAAGGCAAGCTCTTCATAAACCAGAAAAATCAGGGAGATTGATGTACTGGGCAGTAAAACTTGGTGAATATGACATAGTTTATGATCCTAGATAGTCGCTTAAAGGGCAGGCAGTGGAAGATTTTATCACAGAGTTCACATATCCTGACACCTCTGAAGAGCAAAAGTTGAATACTGATCAGCCTGTAGATGTTACAGGATCATCAAATTTAAATCCCAACCAACTTAAGTTGGTTGACGAGCAACAGAAGATGGTCAACGAGCAACAAGAAGTGCTAGAGGAGGATATAAAGAAGCAACAAATATTCCACCGAGGAATTTTGTCTGATCAAAAATTTGATGATCAGTTACCCATATGGAATTTGTATGTAGATGGATCTTCGTGCAATGCAGGTAGTGGAGCAGAGATTATTTTAAAAAGTCCAGATGAGGTCGATATGGAGTATGCTCTGTGCTTTCAATTTAAAGCTTCTAATGATGAGGCCGAATATGAAGCAATGGTTGCAGATTTAAATCTAGCCAGAACGATGAAGGCAGAGCAAGTTGTTGTATTCAGCGATTCGTAGTTGATCGTAAATCAGATTCTTGGAGTATATGCAGCAAAGGGAGAATTGATGATCAAGTACCATGCGAAAGAAATGGAATTGGTATCGAGTTTTATTGTTGTTCAGCTGATCAGAGTACAAAGACTAGAGAATGCAAGAGCAGACGCACTAGCCCGATTAGCATCAGCCACACGCACCGAGCTACGAAGAATAATCCCAATATAGATTCTAGCTGGTCGGAGCATAGACAAAGATCTGGTCATGAACTTCATTGCTCTTTATTTGGGACCATCATGGATGGATCCCATCAGGGCCTATATTAAAGAGGGAACCTTGCCAATTGACAAACTCGCAGCTAAGAAATTGAAGTTCAAAGCTACTCGTTATGTACTAACCAATGGTATTTTATATAGACGAGGAGTTATAGCAGCACTAAAAAGATGTGTTCATCCCTCCGAAGTGAAAGACTTGATCGAAGAAGTTCATGAGGGGTCTTGTGGAGCCCATGTAGCTGGTCAAACGCTCTTACAAAGGATAACCACGCAAGGATACTACTGGCCGATGATGAGGGTTGACTGCGCAGCTTATGCTAAAAAATGTGATAAATGCCAACGCTTCTCGTCCATCCGAAGAACTCCTCAGGCATTATTAACACCCATAACCTCCCCTTGGCCATTCGTTATATGGGGAATAGACTTGGTCAGACCACTACCAACAACTAAAGGAAGATTCAAATATTTAGTGGTCGCAGTGGATTATTTTACTAAATAGGTGGAAGCTGAACCCCTCGTTGATATGACATACAACAAAGTCTATCAATTTATTTGGAAGAATATAATTTATAGATACGGCCTCCCACATGCGTTCATTACTGACCATGGAACCCAATTTGATAACGAAGAATTCGCTGCAAATTGTCAACAATTGAATGTATTGAAGGTCAATTCTGCACCAGGTCATCCCCAAAGCAATGGAAAAACTGAGGTGACAAAAAGAACGTTGCTAAATGGTTTGAAAAAATGACTGGATGATGCAAAGGAAAATTGGATTAACGAGCTACAGTCTGTGCTTTGGGCATATCACACCACACCACGAACAGCAACTGGAGAGTCCCCATACATGCTGGCATTTGGGAGTGAAACTGTCATACCTATTAAATTAGGTCTACCTACACATAGGGTACTTAATTTCAATTCTCCTATTAGTGATTTGATGAGAAGATTAGATCTAGATATGCTAGAAGAAGTCAGAGAAGAAGCAGCTATAAGAAATGTCGCGTATCAACTACGAACTGCTTCGTTCTACAATAAAAGAGTCAAGAAATGTGATTTGAAGGAAGGGGATTATGTGTTGAAGAAAGTCATCCAAAAGCATAATAAACTAGAAGCCAACTGGCACGGACCCTACAGAGTGACAGAAGTTGTTCGTCCAGGGACATACAGGATTGAAACCTTGGAAGGAGAAGAATTCAAGAATGCATGGAATGCAGAGCATCTTCGAAAGTATTATCAGTAGTTGAAATTTCTATATAATACAATATGAATAAAGTGAGGTTTTCCCATTTTCTTTGTTCGTTAAATTTTTTTCGGAATATCAGTGCTACACACTATACAAGTCAATGACCACCAACTTCGGTTGATCGGCAACTCAATTACCACCAACTCTAAGTTGGTCGGGAATCAATTACCACCAACTCTAAGTTGGTCGGGAATCAATTACCACCAACTCTAAGTTGGTCGGGAAGCAAATACCACCAACTAGTTGGTCGACAAATCAATTACCACCAACTCTAAGTTGGTCGGGAATCAAATACCACCAACTCTGGTTGGTCGGCAAATCAATTACCACCAACTCTAAGTTGGTCGGGAAACAATTACCACCAACTCCGGTTGGTCGGCAAATCAATTACCACCAACTCTAAGTTGGTTGGGAATCAATTACCACTAACTCCGGTTGGTCGGAAAATCAATTACCACCAACTCTAAGTTGGTCGGAAAGCAAATGACCACTAACTAAGGTTGGTCGGTAATTTAAAATAACACAGGACATTTTTGTAGATATACATACGTATTCGTCATTAAATAAAAGAGATATTTCATAAAATATTTCCAAACCAATAACAATTAAAAATTGCAAAGAAAATTAAAGATCTCTTCATTAAAACCAGAACAAATTACATATGATAAATTACAGATTACATGAATGAAGTTCATTATATAAACAAACCCTATTCTATAGGTTTCTTTCCCTCTGCCTTTGACACAAGGTCTACCCCAGCTGGAGGATCATCAAGACTATAAGGAGAATTTATGAAGTTCAGATCTTGCAGCATTCTGACGTTCAATATAGAAGGACAATCAAGCAGATGTTCTGGCCGAGATATTTCAAAGTTTGAATGGAGACTATAGTCATCAAGATACTTGGATATTAGAACATGAGGAATGGCCCGAGCTGGAATACAACTAAGGTCAAGCTTGAAAGGAGGCACATGTAGATCAAGAACTCCAGGAGTGTAGTAATCCCACAAAAAATGACCTCTCTCCAATTTTAGAACACAAAGAGCATTCAGCCATCCCTGTTTGTACCCTTCGTTGTTCGGCTGTTCTAAACGAGCATCAAGATGGCAGAGTGCTCCATTGTAACCAGCCATCCAAAACTCTCTGGGATGTTTATGGAACTGGTAAGTTCACCTCTCCAGTTGCTCGTGGAGATTCTTCACTAGGATGTCCTTAATTTCCAAGGTAGAGCTTTGTCTGGAAAGTTGCTCGCTGAGGTTCAGATTCTTCCTAGACAGCTCTGCTAAAGCCTGGTTATTTTCCATCAATTGAACTGCCTGATTTTCCAAAGCTGCTTGAGTTCTTGCATCTTCAATAAAGATCCGACCAGCCCTTGCTCATCCCCGAGAAGAAGATCTTGCTCGTCCACGAGTAGAGGTAGAAGATCCAACTCTTTTCAAAGTTTCCAGTTCATCTCGCAAGTTAGCGTTCTCTACTTCCAAAAAAGAGAAACCTTCGTCATTGATAGGGACCAAAGCTCCCGAGGAGGATGCTGCAGATTTTAGTCGGGATATCTTCTCTTGCAAAACATTTTTTTCCCTCTCTAATAGTTTAGCAATTTATCTATGCTCCTCAACCTCAAGCTTTAGAATGCTCTCTTTCTTCTCGTAGGCAGCAATGAATTTATCATACCCTTTTCAACATTTAACTATTGATATTTATTTTCGTACCCTTGGTGCAAAAGAAGGGAGGACTCTTTGTAATGCTCCTGGAGTTCCTCTATAGTTCCTTGAAAATCCTCAATCATCTCATAATAAGCTACATTATTGGCAACAACTCGGTCAAGCAAGCACTTCAGATATTGGTAGGCTTCGACTGCTCGTTCAGAAGTATCTGGACCAAGGATGTCAATGATTTGAGCTTCATTCAGATCTGCATGACCTGCTTTGAAGTAGTCATTGTATTTTTTCATCAATTCTGTGTCATGAGCCGATAATAGCTCCATCCTGGCAATAAACTAGCAAATAAAGACCATAAACAGGATCAATAATGATAAAGACAAGGCAAGAAGAAGAGAGTCAATTTGAACAACCAAAATTTCGAATTTTTATTCATCAAAAAATAAATACAAAGCTCCAAGTTACATTCAAAAGAAATAACAAAATTAAAACCCGAGCAATTTTACACCTTCTCCTTGTGTTTTACAACTTCCTCAGAAAGCTGGGATGAGGAGGTTGGTTGCGCGAAAGATAGTGGCAGTTTCTCGACTAAAGTACTAGTGGGATGAAGTTGCTCGTAGAAAGTCTGAACAACTGGAACAGGAGGAACTTGGTCTCCAATCATCATAGAAGATTCCTCTGAAGCAGCTTCGCCCTCTTCTTCTTCCTCAGGAGAGGGAGGAGGGCCATGAGTGTGTTGCTGGAACAATTTTGAATTCTCGGCAATCTTCATCTCTTTCAAGGCAGCAACCCATCCATCCCTGAAGTACTTGAGGCTGACATACTCCATTTGCAAGGTCATGGCAGCCAGGCCCTTGTTCCAGCCTTTATCCCAACCAACACTGAATGATTTCTTAACAGAGTTTTTCCTCTTTTCTTTCTCTGAGGAGGTCCTTTCCCTAAGGAGCTCCTCGAAAGCTTTCAACTTCCCTTCCACCTCCACTTTCTGACGTTCAACATCCTGAAGTCTAACAACTTCCTCTTCAGACACTTTGAGCTTAACTTCCAGCTCCTTGTTGCTCTGCTCAAAGACCTTGTTACTCTGCTCGGAATCTTTCAATTTTTGCTCCAACCCTTTTGAGGCCCCCACAGACCGATCTCTCTCCTGCTCGATGGACTTGAGTTTCTTCTCCCAAGTCACTTTGTCTTCTTCATACTTTTGACAAGAGTCCTTTAAAGACTGAGTTAGACCAATAAAAGCTTCCTCTACACCCCCCGAGGAACTTGAAGCTTTAATAGCCCCATCCTTCTTCAGAATGCTGTTAAAACATGTTACCAACTGAAGAAAGAAATAATTTTGAGTCAATACAGGGACATATCAATGAAAAGTGAAAACTTAGACTAGTAATACTTACTGAGGCAATATGTTGAGCTGCCAAGGTAGTGACCTTGTCCCGAGGAAGGGTGTATTCACTACCTTGGATTTCTGGGATAATTCAAGACTTCATAGAGCCCATGGCAGAGGTTGGAGGAACAAAAGTGGGAATACCACTTTTAGCATTTAAAGCCTGAGAGACAGGTCCAACAGGTCTCTCAAACGAACTTTTCTTTGACTTCTTTGGAGGAGCAGGAATATCTTCAATCAAAGAAGAAGTCTTGGTTGGTGATATGACAATAACCTCACTAGGAGGAGAGATAACCACAGCCTTGCTCGGAGCCATTGGAGGCTTCTCGGCAACTTTCTTGGCAGGAACTAGAGGGGGTGCATCAAGTTTTATCGTTCCTTCCACTGGAACATCCTGGTTATTTTTCTTTGCCACCACATTGGCAGAGTCTGATTTATCAAAGAAGGCAGGAGCTCTTCTTCTCTTCATTATGTTACTAAGGGGAATATTCGATTCAGGGGAGGAACCTTCCACACCAGTTTCAGAAGCTGGTACTTGGTCGATGTCAACCACCATTGGACGAGCAGTGAAGGACGAAGTATAGCTCTTGTACTGCAGCAAATAAGAGGCTGATCTGATATGTTTGTCAGCAACGGATTGGTGTAAACTCCAGATGAGTTTCAAGTGCCTTAAATTAACATCAGTTTCTTTGGGAGACTTTCTCTTGCTGTCAACTGCAAATAATGAAAATCAAATATCAGCGAAACATTTTATCAAACATGAAGAAAACATAATTTCAAAAATAGAACAAAAATAAAAACAACCTATCCCATTTCCATAAGGAGGACATCTAGGACCTTGATATACATCATCTCCATTTAATGGAGGATGTTGCCAATTTTTCATTACAACTCCATGTTCAAAATAATCCCTGTTGGCATCAGGAAGATTGACAACTAATGTCCTATTCAAAAACCTAGTTTTCAAATAAAAAGTACTATCGCTAACAACCCATCTGTAGCAATACATTATCTCTGGAATCCCTAAACGGGTGCCATGGAGTTGGTTCAACCTATGAACTCCATTAACTATTGTCCAAGTATTTGGCGCTATTTTTGCAGGTACAACGTCAAAATACTGACAGAATTCCAAACATAAAGGATTTGGAGGAAAAGAAAAGCCACATTCGGTCACAAAGAGACTTGGGAACCAATGTCCCTCAGCTAAAGAAAAATAGTCAGAAGGTTCGAAAAGTTATTCCAATATGACCCATGAAGGAATTGAAAATTCAAAACGAAATTTGTCAAGAGATTCAACAAGGTAAATCATGATGAACAAAGTAAATAAAAGAAAAGGAAGAAAATCTTACAGGAAAGGAGTGAATCAGTTGACAACGAACGATGGAAGAAAACGAACACACAAGATGAAGAAGAAATGAATAATTCAAAGATACAAATTTGAAAAAGTAAAAGACGACAGGATTTTCTGCAGCGCTTAAATTCCTTACCTTGGGAATGGGTAAAAATAATGATTACAAAGAGAGACGTTTGCGTTACCGGCGTCTAAAAGGAGAAAAAGGACACGAAAACGAAGCAGTTAGAAAAATTCAAAATATTCGCGAAGTCTGATTCTATGAATTCAAAGAAGAAATAAATACCAGAAAAACACTCCTAAAATTCCGGATGACTATTTAATCCCGCCATATTTCGAGAAGATTGTTCCACACTCCTCCTCAACCTCGAACTGTGAAACATTGGGGGCTTCTGTTGATACCAAATTTATTCTGCTGATATGGACCTATTATTTAAAGACGCGTGTCATCCTAGGTGGCAACTGTAAATGTTTATACCGAGCTACTCAATCCCCCGAGGAACTACCATACTCCAAATAACTCAAGATCACCGAGCAACTAAAAAGCCATGAGGAGCCCAGGGGCCCCGAGCAGCTCAAGCGTGTCGAGCTACTTAGGCGGTCCGAGCTACTAAGTCGGTTCGATCAACTCAAATACTTGTGGCGTACGTATCAAGGAAGACTGAAAAATAACTGCGCATTAAATGTACAATTATTATCGTACAGATGTATACGCCTACTAGACAGCTATGCATTATTCTTTCGCATGTACAGCCTCAAGGCTATAAATACATTGTAATCTCTCCATTAGAGGGAGAGGCTGAATCTCTTGGTAAAATCATTTATCGAGAATTCCAGGAAAAACCATCAGTAATACAAAAACAGTGGATGTAGGTCATTCTCTTAACGCTGAACCACCTTAAAAATCTATTGTCTTATTTCTTTACTCATTTTTATCTGTGATTAAAATAATTAGGTCAAATCTAATTTTTTACATCAACAACATTAAGACTTCGGTTTGCAATGTTTTGTTTATTAATTACTTATACTTTAATCTTTAAAGAAAGCTAAGAAACTTTTAAAATTGTCATTAGTTTTATAAATATCCAATTCACCGCTCTTCTTGGCATATTTCGGACCAACACATAACTTGGTCAGAAAACTTGCATATATTTGGTTACATGTAGTAGGTCATTCACTGATCTATATCCCTCCTTTAGACCCCCAAAACTTCTGTTTATTTTAGTAAAATATTGTAAACTGTATAAAAAATTTAAAACATCAGGCAGATAGAACCAATGAGTTATACAATGGTATCGTCAAGGCCCAATCAACCTTTCAAGGGGAAGGAAGGGCTCAAGCGAGATTCTCACCACACTTGGTGGGAAAAAATATAATTTGGCATGACCTAAAAACTAATTGGAACAGATTAAGAATGCAATAATATGAGTAAGTTACAACATGGGAGGAGTATCTCGTTTCCAAAGCCTCATGAGACATCTTTTCCTTGAGCAACCACGACCATTTGGTCTGATTTCCTGACCAAAATCAATGGGACCTGTGTTTCACTCACACACGGGGTAACTTCTAATCATTTAGAGAAAAATATTGATTTCTACCAAAAGATATACGTTGATAGGCTCATCCCAAGCCCACTCCGGTAGGACAAGTGTGGGTAAAAATCAACCTTACAGGTCATTCCTGCCTATAAAAGTGGAATTTAAATTTGTTGAATTTCTAGAAAAGAGGTCATGTGTGTACCGATGATTTTAATGCTTAAGCCAATACGATAAGAGGGTGACCATTACCTTCTTCAAAGAGGGTCAACGCATTTGAACTCATAAAAGTGGGGTTCCATTTAGAGCTTAATCCAGTGAGCAACCAAATAGCTAGTCAACAGTTGTAACTCATCCCTCTAATTTAATTTATTTTTTTGGCCACCAAAACTCTTTCTCGTTCCTTTGCGGGGGTCAATGCATCTTAGTAACAAGTTATCTCTTCCAGTAGGTAATAAAGATTGCATATATTATATTTATTTCGTCCCAAGTTGATAGTCGTTACTTAAAAACAATGTTTTTTTAAAGATACCCTCGTCGAAGGGTAAATATTTAAGTCACTATCAGGACTTTTGGTTCGATGACTACACGCATAAAAGAAGAGTAGACTAAAAAATGGGAAGATCCAAAAAGAAAAACATAATTATTAATTTGAGACGGTGTCCACTGTCACATTTTAGTCTTGATGCGTAATGGACAAGAAATTATAAAAACAAATCAAAAATGATATTCTATGATTCTTATTAGTAGTGATAAAATGTGGCTCAAATAATAAAATCATTCATATTAGTCTAATCATTTGAATATGGGGCTCATATTTAAAAGCGACGAGTTAAATATGGAGCGCATATTTCAAAGTTATGAATTAAATATGAGGCTCATATTTAAAAGCTAGGAATCAAATATAGAGTCCAATTTTAAAAGATACAAGTCAAATATAATACTCATTTTTAAAAGTTGTGAGTAAAATATGAGTTTTTTTTTACGTATACCTCAAATTATAATACGTACTTTAGTAGAAAAATAATAGGTTGCTCAATTCATTTTTGGTCAGCTCATATTTGGCCTGACCCATATTTAACCCAACCCATATTTGACTTAATCCACATTTAACCCAATCCATATTTGACCCGTCCAAATTAGATCCAACCCATAATTTTACGGGTGCTAGTTCTTATGCATGTTATACTAGATGGCTTATTATTATTAAGATAGTATATTAAAATTTCAAGATTATGGTATATGCGAAAAGTACGTAATTTGATGCCTGGAAAGTATCTAGTATATAAAACAAGCAGTGGACTTGAGAAGTTAGAAAATTGGTGAGGAACATATGGGCAAAAAAAATTGACAATTGAGACGAAGGACCGTTCCCAAGACCTCTTATAAAAGGTAAATAGTTCTACATGAACCGTTCATTTTAATAAAAGTGATATAAAGATAAGAGCCCCTTCTTTGTTTGGTTGACTTCTAAGCATATGTCCCTAGAGCTTCCAATGCAGTATCGTGGCCACATCTTTTACCTATCAAAACCAAACCAAAATGCAGTGATGAAACAAGGATCATTTATGTTATATTTTGATCTCACGAAATATGGAGGAAAGAATAAGTGTAAGAAAAGAAAAAGTATAAAAAGAGCCGCTGGTGATCTCCATTATATTTATAATGAAATATATTGTTGTTTAAAGCAAATATTACAACATACAATTTAAGAAGGGGAAAGAGAGAGAGTTAGGGGAACAAATAAAGATGGTTGATGGGTGACTGATTGATAATGGTTGATGGTTCATACGGAGAGAGGAGTAGAGAGGCCAAACTCAAGTCCCCAGAGCTCGAAAGCTCCCTTAACAAAATCGTAGTGACCACCCTTGAGTGCAAGAGTCTTGTTCACCAACCCATCTCTCACAAATGGATATGTTAGCAGGTTCCCAAGTGAAACATTAACAGCCTCCTGCATTCCATTTCACAAATAATTCGTAAGATATTTCTACATATATATGGTATTTGTCTCCCTTATAAATCAAATGAGAAAAGTGACCAATTTATTGTACCATGATCTGTCAGAAAATGCACCAGTCAATTTATAATACATTTAAAACATAAATCAAAGCATTTTCTGGGCTTGATTTGCCAATTGCCTTTGCTCAAATCAAATTTGGTGATCCGTAAATGAATAACTGAAATATTGTGTTGAATGCAAAGAAGTCTTTAAACTAGGGGCTTATACCAAAAAATCCCTCCAACATTTTTGAATAAACATTTAGTTCAAGCTTTCGACTTTGTTCCAAACAGTCCCTCACCACATAAAAACATTAAAAAAGGAGTTTCGGTGAGAGTCGCTGGAGCTCCGGCAGGGGTGGGTGGGCG
Organism: Sambucus nigra; assembly: GCA_949130495.1. Lineage (NCBI taxonomy): Eukaryota > Viridiplantae > Streptophyta > Magnoliopsida > Dipsacales > Adoxaceae > Sambucus > Sambucus nigra. The sequence goes on from OX422220.1 coordinate 272,061,392, forward strand.
TGGGTGGTGGGGTGGGATGGGGTGGGGGGAGGGGGAAGGAGGTGAGGGGTGAGTGTCCCTAGCGCGACCCTTTAAAAATAAGAATATATTTGTTAAATAGGTGTTTGAAGGACTTTTTGGAACAAAATAAAATGCTTGGACTAAATGTGTATCAAAAAATGTTTGAGGGATTTCTTGGTATTTGATCCTTTAAACTATTAATTTTGTAATTTTATTATGAATTATCTAAAACAGTTACAAAGATGTCTTTTGTGTGCTAATTAATATTATTAGCCTGGACATGTAGTATTTGTAACTTTTAAATAAGCGGAACACATTTGGTAGTTTTGTGACTTGATTGCAATTATTGTAATAGTTCAATATTTTAATTTTATTTGCAGGTTAGCCAATCTAATATAAAATAAAGCTCCTCGGCCATAGGTTGTTTTTATCAAATTATGAATAATGAACTCATTTACAAGCTATTTTTTGTTATGTAAAAATAACTTGAATTTAAGATGCAACTTAGAAGAAAACCCTTAGCTGCGCAATGCTAGCAATAAATAGGTGTTTTTGCAACAAAATGGGCGTTGTGTGCAAAATTAATCAAAAGCAATTTTGGTTTTTGGAAAAAAATGTACAATGCATTTTAAAAAAATTATACTCAGACGTGAAAAATGTATTTGAAAGGTGGGTTGAAGTTATGAGCAAAGAGCTAGGAGGAAGATGGAGCTTACCCTCTCACAATGTCCACATTGCTCATCCAAAGGAGCACTACCGAAATCTGACATCACCTTGTGCTTGGCAGGTAGACCGATTTTCACCCACTCTTCTATAAATGCACTGCGTATATATCAAAATCAGACCAGCAGTAAATTATGAGGGAACAATAACAAGTACCATGTAAATATGTGACTTCAAGTTATTCACACGCTTGACTTTTTTTCATTTTCCTTTTTGCAAATTATGAAAAGCCGATCAGAACTATACTCTATGGTATATTATCTTTTTGTTATTTTATTTAGAGGCATGCAGTTCTTGATCCTTAATAAAGTTTAAAAAAATCTTAGGGACAATAATCTAAAATTTTAAAGGCATGTACTTCATGTTAAGTTAATCAAGTCTTAATGAGCTAGCACTAATTGTTTATTTAACTTACAACACTAGCCTTTCAAAAAAAAAAAAAAAACAATTAGAGAAAAGTAAGAATTAAGTAATTACGTAGAGGTAGGTCCTGATTCTGGAAAAGTCATGAGCCCCTTAATTCCACCACAACGGCTGTGCCCAATAACCACAATGTTTTCCACCTATAGGAAACTTGCAAAATTAGTAACAATTCCAATGACACTCCAATTCATTCTACTTTGCCCAATCCATTCGATTAGTGGTGGCAGATGTATAGTTTTTACTTCAGGTATTATTATGATAACTTATCATTAAGTACTGATTATAGTGAACTTCTTTATTTTAAGTTACTGTGTCTGCTTGACAGACAAAGTAAAAGTGTCTTTTGATGTAAGATTGAAAGTAATCTCTTGGATTGTGTATTTATTTATGTACAACTATTTTGGTTATCTTGGAAATTTTATTTGACAAAGCAGAAGTTGTGAAATTATTCTGCATTTTTGAAAAGTTATAATTTATCACTATACTTCAGTAAATACTACATTTTCCTCCACAATTTTGACATTATGCTTTGAAAACAAAGTAGATAAGTGATGCAGCAAATTTCACTTCATACTAATGAGACACAGTACGGATAATTCATTATTAAATAAACATTCAATATAGTACGTATACAAGTAATTAAAATTGGTATCTCAAAAAAACTTGGATGAAATGAAATTGAATTTTTTTTTCACCTTGAGATGCAGGACAGCGTATTCAATGGCAGCTCCCACTCCAACGTACTTAACCTGTTGCAGTGAACACCATGAGAACCATTAATATAAACTCAAAACACTTAAATATATGTAAATGTAAATATGAAAACTCAGATTACGTAGAGAAAAATAAATGATTTTGGAAAAATTAAATAATGATAATAACCGGATCATATGGAGGAACCATGTTGGCAATGTTTCGGACTACAAATGCCTCTCCTGGCTGGAAATCCAACACATGCGACGGACAAACACGCGAGTCTGAGCATGCAAACACCATAAACTGCAGCAACCCACCAGATCAATAAGAGAACAGTGATTAATTTTTCTTAAATTTTTTAAAATTAATTTTGTTAATTAAAATATGTAAGTCGTTAATTAGGCGCAACTGTTATCATTCATGAAGTAAAAACTACATTAATACAACACTGTTTTCAATACAAACTAAAAAATGTCATAAATAGCTTTTAAATTTTGAGTCCTTCTACATGTCCAGCCTGGAAACCTCATGGAGATCGCATTTCACTTTTTATTTTATTTTTTTATTTACAATTGATATAATATATATATAACTGTTTTTTTTAATTGTAAATAAAAATAGTTGTGTTTACTAATAAACAAAATTATAAAAAGTTTTTTTAATTAAAAATAACATTTTCAAAAATATTTTTCAAATTTTAATTAAAAAAAAACATGTTTAATTTGATGTCTTAGATTCTCGAATAAATAGTGTCACTGGCGCTGATCCACATTCAACAAATGATGTGAGTATGAGAATGTGGCTCCGTACCAGCGGCACTAATTAACTGCGATATTTTATTGAAAAAAAAATATCGCGATTAAATAGTATTGCTGACGCGGACCCACATTCAACAAATGATGTGACCCTGGGAATGTGCGCCTGCGCCAGCAATCGCTATATTTTTTTAATAAAATATCACGATTAAATAGTGCCGCTGGTGTGGTCCCATAAAATTTCGCGATTAAATGATGCCACTGGCGCGGCCCACATTCAACAAATGATGTGGAGCTGGACTAATTAATCGCTATATTTTATTGAAAAAATATCGCGATTAATTAGTGCCGCTGGCGCAGATCACATTCAACAAATGATGTGGGTCCGCGACAGTGGCACTAATTAATCGCAATATTTTATTAAAAAAATATCGCGATTAATTAGTGCCGCTGGCGCGGACCCACATTCAACAAATGATGTGGAGTTATAAATGTAGGTCAGTGACAACGACACTAATTAATCGCAATATTTTATTAAAAAAATATTTTTTATTTTAAATTTAATAAAAAAAATTGCTTGATTTTAATTAAAAAATATTTTTTTATATTATTTGAAAAAACTGTTTTTTTTTTTAATATAAAAAACTGTTCTTTTCTAATATTAAAACTGTTTTTTTTAATATTATTAGCTGTTTTTATATTAAAAGTTAAATAATAAAACAGTAAGAAATTAAAAAAAAAAAAATGGGCGATGCGGTCCCGTCGCTGAGCGGGACAATTAGGCAGGATACATAGATTTACCTTAAATTTTTTGTTAATATGACATCAGGATTCTAAAGAAGTAATTTGCACAAAAATTCTATGAAGAATGGAAACGGGCATGCTAGTACGGAAAATCCGAAAAAAGTAGGACACGGCAGCCAATGAATATTTTTTTAATAATTTATATATAGATTTCCATATATTATCAACTTTAAACAAAAAATTAGTAGTGGAACAAACTTATCTTAAGTTCTTGACTAACATGTTCATGCATTTCATATGTTTATTCAGAAAAATAATAATAACAGAAACTAAGGGTTAATTACACATTTACCCTTCCAATTTTACTCTCATTTTCACTGCACCATTTGGTACTTTTATTTTCGGAACTTTACCCTCTCAACTTTTAAAAATGTGTCAATTTACCCCAAAAACTAACGTTGTTGAATTTTTGGACAAAAAATTAATTAGATGCATTGCACATGAACCTATTTTCTCCCAATTACTTGCGCAAATGACCAATTTTTTGTTTGAAAATTTAATACTGTTACGATCATGGGATAAAATGTCGCATTTTTAAAAGTTGAGGAGTTAAATCTAGAAAATAAAAATAAATGCGGTGAAGTGAAAATAAGGGCCATAGTTCGTTTACAACAAAATTGTAGTGTTAATTGAGCCTCGACTCCACTATAACTATAGGTATAAGTTGTACTAGACCACAATTTTATAAAGATTTGATAAAACATAAAAAAATTTCTTGATAAAATTGAAGTATTACATCGAAATATATCCTTCATTCATTGACAATTGATTATTGACTTTATGTAGGAAAATATTGCAAAAAATATCACTAGTTACAATAATACGTACCTTTGGGCTCTGGCCTTTGGCAAGTTCGCCATACAGCTTTGGGTTTGTTCTGAACAACACATCCACAAATAGAATATTTAACCAGTGCCCTTTCTAGCACATTAAAATAATAATATGGATCTCTTGAGCGAGAAATATGTTTATACGGCATAGATCTTCAAAATGGTTATTTTATAAAGCCCCATGCAACAGCAACATTTATGGAAATTCGTACCCAATAAACTATCGATACATTAAGTAATTTTACATAATCTAAGTTTTGCAATATACAAATCATATATATATATATATATATATATATATATATATATATATATATATATATATAGAGGCAGGCTCCTGTGCACACTAAGTTTGCACACTAAGTTTGCATATTACTTTTTTAAAGTAGTAAAAAAAATATTTTTGAGTGCTGGCGCACACCAATTTTTTTATGTGATATTTTAACATTTCAACGGACTCACATAAAAAAAATTAGCTGAAAAAAACTTTTTTTGCTATTTTTAAAAAATCGGTCAAACTTTCGTAGTTTTTAAAGGGCTTAAAAGCATAGAAAGTTTGACCGATTTTTTAAAACTAGCAAAAAAAGTTTTTTTGAGCTGATTTTTTTTATATGGGTTCCTTGAAATGTTTAAATATCACACAAAAAAAATCAACTCAAAAATATTTTTTTTACTACTTTAAAAAAGTAATGTGCAAACTTAGTGTGCAAACTTAGTGTGCATAGGAGCCTGATATATATATATATATATATATATATATATATATATATATATATATATATATAAAGCACTGCTCTTGTGCGGACTAGTCTGTATTTTAAGAATGCGGACCGGACATGTATTATATGGCGATGAACCAGACAAGAGAGAGAGTATCCCTATAATTTAGTCGATAATATCTAGGCGCACCGTCAGGTGACACATGTCCGGTCCGCACTCTTAAAATGCGGACTAATCCGCACAAGAGCATATATATATATATATATATATATATATATATATATATATATATATATATATATATATATAATTGAAGGGCCATTAACTAATAAATTTCTTAAAAATCTATTTATATATGATCACTCAAAGCGATAATCTTGTTGATATTTTAAACTCATAAACTTTTTGATTTAAGTTCAAAAGATACCATTACACTTATTAATATAAATATAATTATATTTATTAATATCGATAGAATTCTAAATGTAATTGCATTTACATTAATAAATGTAATTGTATTTATATTCATGCATCTATATTAATGATTATAATACTCGTTGACTTATTGAAAAAAATATTTTTAACTTGTCTTTATTGTTGATTTCTAAAGAGTCTAAGAATTTATCACCGTGTTTTCCATTATTGATTTCTAAAGAGTCTAAAGAGTCTAAGTATTGAATAAACAGTTTTTTTGAATACTTAGTGCAATTAGACCAAAAAATAATATTGGTCAAAATTGAAATAAAAACCCCACTTAATTAATTATTTACTTTTTGGTTAGACTTAGTCACATCTCTATTAGGTAGATGATGTCACATGAAAGACATGCATTGCTCTTATAGTTTTTAACAGTTTTTGTATACGCTTTTAACAATGCTGACCTCCGCGAGGATATAGTTAATAAAGACGAGTCATTTCACAACAAACACATGTTTTATAATAAAAAAATAACCAATAATTTTTCAAAATAATTTTTTAGTCTTTATAATGACTTGAGCCCATAAATAGTGACACTTTTTAAACTCGGGCAGCTAATGTTGTAGTGTCACACCACCTTCGCCCACGCCTACATTGGTGGTAACGTGACTAAGCGACGTCAATGATACATCGCTTCTTTTGGCGATCGGAGGCTCAAAAATCATGTCCCAAGGTTCATAATTCTTTGGACAATTGGCGAAAAAGACACGTAGCATTATGGTGCTAAGCTAACATGACCATCCACGTAGAATAAACATCAACGCTTGAGTCATCGAATTACTCACTCGAATTTCTCTGTCTTAAATTTAATGAAGCCGGTTTTAATCCTCTCGACCGGATCAAACCCCTTGCCTTCTTCAGCCCCTCCCTTAAGTTCAGCTGTAATTTGATCAATTTTTGCGGCAGCCACAGGTCCCAACTCTCCCTTCTCACTGCAACCAAAATTTGAAAAATCAACCACATTTTCTCTCTCTGTACAATAGAAGATAATATATATATATATAGAGAGAGAGAGAGAATACCTCAGAAGTTTCTTGAGTCCTGCAATGGCCTGGTCCATATCTTCTCTCTGCGATTCTCAATCTCGTTAGAAAAATCAGCCAAGTAAACACACTATATATAAAGATTGTGCAATGTGTAACTATAAGCCACCTATAAATATGGTAGTCCTTTGTCCCCGTGAGAGAAAAGTGGGCAGTTGAAAGAGAGCGAGGTGTTAAAATAGGGATGGACATTATAGAAACTTTTGATGGTCTTACCACCTTACATATGTCTATCCCTCTAGAATGTTAGATAAGGAAAGTGAAAGGTGAGCCAAGGAGAGCTTCTACCGTAGTAGATGAGGGATGGGCGGTGGAGATGACCCCAAAATTCTCTCTCCTCTTCCATGACGAGGATAGAAAATTTAAGGCAAGTATGGGCATCGCTCACCACCTACGGTATTTTACTAAATATATCACGCAATGCTAATGCCTACAACGAACACGGATGCTTACACCGTGTGCTGTAACACACATTTTTTCATATATAGTTCCATATGGTTTGCACATCGACGACAACTGTCTTAAATTCATTTTAAACATTTAATATAATTCCTTCAAAAAAATAATAATAACAATAAAATAAAATTTGTTCTAATAAATATTAAATTGTTTCTAAGAAGTAAATTAAATCTCTTCAAACTAATAATAAATTCCCTTGTCTTTAAGAGGGGGTGATGACATAGTTTAGTAAAAAATTGAAAAAACATTATTTCTTAAATTTGCTCCCTAGATTTGATTTTTTTTCCTGTTTATAGCTCCTTCATGTCACCTGCATGTCCTTTCCGTGTCCTATATGTTTCCTCACCGTCCGCATGTTCCTGTATCGGACTTTTTCTTAATACCGGATATGTTTGACACGCCATGTGTCATGTCTTATGCGTGTTCGTGTTCCTGGGCCTCTAAGGAAGTGTCCGTGCTTCATAGGCGAATGCAGTAGGTACATTACTTGTGCATTATGATTATGATTTGGATGAATTTCTAGCATATGTGGCCTTGGACACGTATTATGTGCGAGGGGAAAGAGACTGTGATGTTGAAAGAAATTACAGTGAAGTTTGAATCAAACAGTGAGCAAGGGTGATTGAAATCGACACCTCTAATAAAATAGTGAAAGATTGAAATCACCATTGGTAATATTTTTTTTTTTAAGTATCATGATTTGAATAAAGAACTAAGTATCAGGATTTTACTTGATAATGAGCTAATTAAAAATTGTCCACATATCAATGTCGCATATCTTGATTTATGGATATATATCAACATTAATGAATACTTAGATTCCTAACTAGAACTTAATTAACTAATTTTTAATTAGGAGGTATAAGTTACTTATCAGTATATAAAAATTGTGCCCACAAAAAATACTTAATATTCAATATTCAAATAAAAATAAAAATGCAGAGGAAGTCATAAAAATGATAATTATCTTTCCATCTTGGACTACGGTAAACTTTCACCAGTGGTAGAACCACAATTCGTATGGTAATTCTATAATACATAAAATGATTCAATCTTTCTGATTTTGATACATAAAAAAATTTCCACATTAAAAAACTCAACATTTAGCGAATTTTAAAATTTCTAAAAATATTTTCATGTTATTCATATTTGCAATCTTTATTTTCAGTTATATTTTTCATTTATTAAAGATATATGTATTTTAAGAATATACATTTTGAATAAAGTTTTAACAAATGTTTTAAACTCAAATATTATTAAACTTCTTAAATTTAATAAATTCTTAAGATTTTGTAATATTTCAAAATTCTTAAGAAACAAGAGATTGTGGCTTGAAATTAGTGATTTAGTCCTTGGTCCCTTCCGCTTAGTGAATAGTTGATATTTTTACATCTTTAGTCAACCGTCTATTCATTTTGAATAAAAATTTTAGCTTTAGGATCCGACTTGAGTTAAAAAAAAAAAAAAAAAACAGTGAAGTAATAACATTGGTAAGTTGCTAAAGTAACAGTATAAAAACTACAGACTAGAGTTCTAAGAAGTTGATTTTTTTCCTAAAATAATATGTGTTTTCTAATCGAAACCAATATACCCATTTTTAAAATATGTGACTTAATCTCAACAACATATTTTAAAACTATTCTAGAAGAACTTACTCCCTTTCTTATAGTTCTATTATCAATAAAAGTTGAGATTGATGCATCTGTGAGTGCTCATTGTGCTTGACATGAAAGTGCCTAGACCTATCCTTCTACATTCTAGTAGCAAAAATGACATAATGCTGGCATTATATATCATGGCCACTCTTCAGTCTAGAGAACATTATCATCTTTTCCGAATGGACTGCGCTCCATTTCTAGTCTCACAAAAAGCTTCACAAAATGTTAGTCCACACATCAGTATTTAATGGAATAGAGTTTAACTATCTTCAAACAAATGCATGCATATATATATATATATATATATAGAGAGAGAGAGAGAGAGAGAGAGTATACCACAATGGGGGTGATGACAGGAGCTGGAGCAGCAAAAACGGGCTCGTTTCTGATGAGACTTGGGAGAGAGTTAGGAGAAGAGCTAACCCTTGCAGAAACTGAGGGACGGAAAAAAGAAGGTGATGTTCTCTTGAGGGAGGAAGATTGAGCAGGAGAGAGGATGGCTGTGGAGATTGCAGCAGTCGACATTGCTCATGGGGCTATACGATTGGGAGACCCTTTATAGCACACCCCCACCCTAACTCTTGGATAATGAAAGCGAAAGCCCAGCAAATGAGAGCTTCTAACCATTCTGGATTAGGTTTGGACGTTGGAGAGAAGATGACACCTTTTTTACCTCTCTATCTTTTTTTGTTTTTTCCTTTCCTTTTTCTTTTACCCTTCCCCATGCATGCCCAAATAAGATAATTTGATAAACACAAATTTAGAACAATTGAAATCTGTTAATGAAGATGTGACATCCTAAAACTACTTTAATAACAATCATACTGAGTGTGTGCGAGGCACTAGTCTCTCTTTTCCGTTGGGTTTAAATATTTAAAGTTTCCATTAAAATAAACATTTTTTTAAAATTAATTTCCCTTCTAGATAAGTAATTTTGAAATTTGAACAGGATGAAAATGTCTTTTCAGTCCCTATGTCTAGTGTTTACTTCATTTTTTAAATGTAACATACATGATTTTTTTTTAATATATACATGTTTTTTTGTAATTTATACTTGAAATATTATAATATGTATATGAATTTTGATAATGTAAACGTGTTAATTTTATGTATATCTTAATATATATATATATTAAGATATATATACACACACTTGGGTGCAATGTGTGTGTGTGTATATATATATATATATATATATATATATATATACACACACACACATATTAAGGGGGAGAATCATTAATGTCAACAAAATATGACGCTAGTGGACTGTAGACAAAATATCTTATTGGTTTGTGACTAAATTGCGAAGCCCCCCGAAAATAATTGTCCTTTTTTTTTAAATATTTTGGAACTCCCGGTACTTTGTTTTAAGAAAATACAAATACTTTTTTGTAGGATACATACATATTGGATATTCAACCCTTATCAATTTGTTGAAACAAATATTTATTTCCATAACATACACAAATTAAATACGACTTTTTTTTTTATATATTTATATTTCATAAGGTTAATATTTAAAATTGAATAGGCCTATGCAGGGGAAAAAAAACTACACCCCAAAAACTTCAACATAGCATTATTGACATAGAATTTAAGGAAATGGTATTATGGGTCATCTTCATATGCAAATTGCAAACCGCACTGTTCTCTTTGCCACGCCCCTCCATACACCACCTATGTATGCATGCATAGTACCTGTGCATTATCACGAGGATGACATTATGGGTTTTGAGCATATGTGAAGTTGTGACACTTGTGAGGAGAAGACAGTGTGGATGTTGAGTGGATAGAAAGTGAAGCGAAATCCAATGGTGAGCAGGCAAAAGACATGATGAGTGATGAATGGTAGACTAAAAGAGATAAGGTCCTATCTCAAGACTTGGTTATGATAGTATTGGGCACACGGGCTTGTCTTTTGTGGCTGGTGTTATGGAGATGCGATGATAACACACGAATATGTCAAAATGAAATCTGACTACATAAAAAAATATAAATTAACATGAAATTATCAATTCATTGGTCGATTCTTTTTGAATTAGGGACCAACCGTTAGACAAGTTGATATGGAGGGTTGATGCACAGCATGAACACCATATACACAAAAAATTCACAATTGAACCCATATAAGAACTATACACTGCATCATTTTGTAAAATTATTTCATGACTATTTAGAATTGTTCAAAATATAAAGTCACAGTGTCTATGTACACTTGGGTGCAATGTTTTTAAAAATATAATGATAAGTATATATATATACAATTCATCGGGTGCAGATCAAAATAACGAGTTTATTAATGGATTACCTCAAAACGTCATATTTTTTAGATGAGGTGAAGGATTTCTCTTGTAATAACCCTCATTTTCTCACAAAAACTACGTCATTTTTGAGGTGATCGATTAGTAATAAGCCCGGTATTTGGATCCATTCCTAATCGGATCACTAATGAAGTGCACACATTTGGTGCCCTAATCGCACTCGCACTCGAACCTCCGGCTGTGACATTGTTCTTGCACGCTTTTATTCGCACCACCACAAAATGGTGAGAGAAAGAGAGAGATAGAGCTGCTGCTGATACTCAGGAATCCTGGGTTTTTATATGTAAAGTTTGGTCATCCAAAATACATCAAAGTGAAACATCTTTTTGCCATCATGTTGACATCCTCTAAACCAAAGATGATCAAGTGGGGGATGGCCGCTCGGGGATATCGACACTGTGTTGTCATATTTCCAACGCTATTTAGTTCAAATCGTAAGGCTAAAAACTTAGAATTTGCTATAATAATAATAATAATAATAATAATAACAATAATATTGTTGTTGATACTGTCGTTATTGTTCACGATGATTTTTCTTTCTATATATGTTAATGTACTTTTGAAAATTGAAACCCATTCAAAAGACAATCCAATCACCTTTGGGACATATTTTTTCTGGTAGCCATTTATTTCACTTTTAGGCAAGGTTTTAAAAAACGCGGGGCGTGATCGAGGCGTGGAGGCCAAGCCTTAAACCTTAGAAGTCTAGGCGGGCCTTGGCGTAAAAAGGCGTGAAAAGGCGTTTAGGTCTTTTTAATATATTTTAATATTTTTTAACCATAACAAGGCTATTAAAATACTAAAATTGTACATATCATAAAAATATGTCTGAACATTTGCAAATAAAAATACTATTTGATTATTTTGGATGAGATAATGGTCCGGTTTGCAAACAAATCTTTAAAAGGCGATATCGTTTCACTAAAGCATTGTTGTTTTTAGAGAAAAAAATACGCGTTAAGGGTTTTACCAAGCATAAGGCGTCAAAATCTTAAGGCGGGGCGTTTCTCCCAAGCCTCAAGCCTAGGCGGATTTTTTAGAACAGTGCTTTTAGGTCTTAGCTTAAGTTGAACTTGAGTTCTCTCAGCTTGGGTAACATTTCAAACCCAAAATGTAATTGGTAAGTTTGAGCTTCATTTGATTTAACAATTACAATTTTGTGTGATAGTTTTCACAAAATAGAAATTAATCCATCATGTGGTATCAGAGTTATTTCATGTTGAATTGTTGAGAATATATTAGGAATGTATTGATATTAATTTTCGGCTGCAAATATTTTTTCAAAAAAGGTTTAATATTTCAGAAATTTTTTGGATTCAGAAATATTCTCGTTTCATTACGATTCCAAAGATATAAAATTCATAAAATTTGGACTAGCGGTGGATTTTATATGAAAGGTTGATTTGATGGTAGTAGAAGGTTAAATGTTCGACTCTTGGTGTTTCATATTTAAGCCTCTTAAATGATGAAAATTATGAAAGATCTCAAGAGGTTTTGAACTCATGACCTTTCAAGTCTGGAGCCAAAGGGGTTTTTCAAGTTGAATATTACTTTCATGCTTGTAATGCCATACAAATTTAAATTCAAATTTTGGTGTATTTATATATATATTTTGAGATAAATTAATTTAAACAATATGTCACCAAAGTGACCTCTTTTGTTAAAAAAAAAATTAATTTTATTTCGAAATATAAAAAGAATTACGTGCATGTAATTTATGTGAATATTAATCGGCGCAAAGGAAGATTATTTTTTAACAAAATTACATGTGCCACTTTAATAATAAGCACGTGATAATTATTTAGTTTTACATATAAATAATAAATCGGTCCAAAGGAAGAATTATTATTCAATATGTTCTTATTATCAGTGTTTAATTATTACGGCAAGATATCACTTACAAGTTAATATTTTTTCCAAAGATCAAATATTAATAGAGTGTCCGATATCTTAAAATGGGATTTGTCCTTTATTTGAATTTATTTTTTATTTAAGACTTATATGAGCAAGTATTATTTGTTTATTGTTCTCGGATTCAGTTATTAGTTCTGCTTCCAACATTACTGCCAGTATTAATTCTATTCCCATGCTTAATGGCACAAACTTTAAGTCATGGCAAGAGAACCTTCATATAGTTCTCGGTGTCATGGATTTGGACCTTGTATTAAGGGTTCCTTCTCTTGCACCTCTTACGGATAAAAGTTCCTCTAATGACAAAAAGGACTTTGAAAGGTGGGAGAAGTCAAATCGCATGTGTTTGATGATCATAAAGAAGGCCATCCCAGAAGCATTAAGGGGCACAATATCGAAAACGATAAAGACAGCCAAAGAGTTCCTAGAAAAAATTAAGAACAGATTTGCTAAAAAAGAAAAGACTGAAACAAGTACACTTTTGGCAAGTCTCATCTCAATGAAATATAAAGGCAATGGGAACATTAGGGAGTACATTATGGAAATGTCTCATCTCGCTTCAAAGTTAAGAGCAGTTAAGCTTGATCTCTCTGAGGATTTGCTTGTGCATTTGGTTCTGATATCGCTTCCCACACAATTCAGTCAATTTAAGGTGAGCTACAACTGCCAAAAGGAGACTTGGTCTCTTAATGAGATCATCTCACATTGTGTGCAAGAAGAGGAAAGATTAAAGCAAGATAAGATAGAAAGTGCTCATTTGGCTAGTACTTCCAAGGACACGGGGAAGAAAAGAAAGAAGGATAAAGAAGCTGCAGTGGTTCCATATCCAAAGAAACAACATAAAGAAAAAACTATTGATGGTTGTTTCTTCTGTGGAGCTACGGGACATAGGAAGAAGCAATGTACCAACTATCATACTTGGCGTGTCAAGAAAGGTACACTTCTTAACCTAGTTTGTTCTGAGGTTAATTTGACTTCAGTACCTAAACACACTTGATGGATAGATTCTGGTGCAACCACTCACATCAGTGTGTCTAGAAAGGGTTGCCTGAGTTGTCGAAAGCCAAATGATGGTGAAAGATACATTTTTGTGGGCGATGGCAAGAAGGTTGAAGTTAAAGCAATTGGAATATTTAGGTTATTATTGAAGTCTAGTACTTATTTGGATTTGAATGAGACATTTATCATACCGTCATTTAGACTGAATTTGGTTTCTATTTCTGTATTGGACAAATTTGGTTATACTTGTTCCTTTGGAAATAATAAATTTAGTCTTCTTCATAATTCAAATTTGGTTGGTACTGGTTATTTATCTTATGTAGATAACCTTTATATGCTTGATACTATTGCTTCATATCATGAAACCTTGCAATTACGTACTCGAGGTATTAAAAGAAAATTAACCAATGAGAATTCTGCATCATTATGGCGTAAGAGATTAGGTCACATCTCCCAAAGGAGAATTGAAAGACTTGTATCAGATGGAATTCTAGATTACCCTGATTTTTCAGATTTTAAAATTTTGGAAAAATTGCATAAAGGGAAAACAGACAAACATAAGGAGATCTGTTGTTAATAGGGCTACAGACGTCTTAGAATTGATAAAACAGATATTTGTGGGCCATTCCCTACGGTTTCATGGAATGGTCAACAATATTTTATCACATTCATAGACGATTTTTCACGTTATGGATACCTTTATCTCATCCATGAAAAGTCCCAATCTCTGGACGTGTTCAAGTCATTCAAGGCTGAAGTTGAAAATCAACTCAGCAAAAGGATTAAAAGCGTCAGATCCGATCGTAGTGGTGAATACTACGGTAGGTATGACGGTTCAGGTGAACAATGCCCAGGACCATTTGCTAAATTCCTAGAGGAGTGCGGTATCGTCCCGCAATACACCATGTCAGGTTCTCCAAGCATGAATGGTGTTGCTGAAAGGCGAAACAGAACACTTAAAGACATGGTAAGGAGTATGATCAGTTACTCTAACTTACCAGATTTACTCTGGGGTGAAGCATTAAGGACTACAGTGTATATCCTTAACAGAGTACCAACTAAAGCAACTGCTAAAACTCATTTTGAACTTTGGGCTGGCAAGAAACCTACTCTGAAGCACCTTTATATTTGGGGATGTACAGCTGAAGCGAGGCCTTATAGGCCACATGAAAAGAAAGTGGATTCCAGAACAGTTAGTTGCTATTTTGTTGGATACTCTGAAAGATCTAGGGGTTACAAATTTTATGATCCTACTACCAAAATAATTTTTGAGATTGGAAATGCCCGGTTCTTTGAGGATGTTGAGTTTGTCGAGGGGGATAAGGTTAAGGATTTTGGTTTTGAAGAGGAATATGTTGATATTCCCACAGCTGTTATTAACATTGATCAGGATCCAATTCCTGACATTGTTCAAGAAGTAGATCTTAATCAAAACAATATCCAAGAATCTCCCATTCTAGAAGAACAAACTCTACCACCTTCAGAACCTATACCATTAAGGAGATCCACTAGAGAAAAAAGAAGTGTTGTGCCAGATGATTACATTGTATTTCTCCAAGAACATGAGTTTCACATTGGTGCGATGGAAGATGATCCGATCACCTTCCGTCAAGCCATGGAAAGTTCTAAATCTCAAAGGATTTTTGTTTTGAAGAGGAATATGTTGATATTCCCACAGCTGTTATTAACATTAATCAGGATCCAATTCCTGACATTGTTCAAGAAGTAGATCCTAATCAAAATAATATCCAAGAATTTCCCATTCTAGAAGAACAAACTCTACCACCTCCAGAACCTATGCCATTAAGGAGATCCACTAGAGAAAGAAGAAGTGTTGTGCCAGATAATTACATTGTATTTCTCCAAGAACATGAGTTTGACATTGGTGCGATGGAAGATGATCCGATCACCTTCCGTCAAGCCATGGAAAGTTCTAAATCTCAAGAGTGGATTGATGCCATGAATGAGGAGATAAAGTCCATAAAGGACAATGCCGTTTGGGATCTTGTCCCATTACCTGAAGGTAAAAAACCCATTGGTTGCAAATGAATATTTAAAACCAATAGGGATTCGAAAGCTGATGTGGAGAGATACAAAGCCCGTCTTGTCGCTAAAGGCTTTACACAGAAAAAGGCATCGATTATAAAGAGAATTTCTTTCCGGTTTCATCGAAAGACTCTTTTAGGATGATAATGGCACTTGTGGCGCACTTTAACCTTGAGCTTCATCAGATGGATGTTAAGACTGCGTTTCTCAATGGTGACATTGATGAAACAATATATATGGTGCAACCAGAAAACTTTGTGTCGGGAGATGCAAAGAAAACAGTTTGTAAATTAAAGAAATCCATTTATCGGCTTAAGCAAGCTTCTCATCAATGGTATTACAAGTTTCATCAAGTTGTCATCTCGTTTGGTTTTGAGATGAATCTGGTTGATGATTGTATATACCACAAGTTCAGTGGGAGTAAGCATATTTACTTGGTTTTATATGTTGATGACATTTTGCTTTCCACCAACGATATAGGTATATTGCACGAAACTAAGAGATTTCTTTCAAAGAAATTTGAGATGAAAGATCTTGGTAACGCTTCTTTTGTGTTGGGTATACAAATACACCGAGATCGCTCTCGGAGTACACTTAGTTTATCACAAAAGAGCTATATCGAGAAAGTTATTAAAAGATTTGGCATGCATGATTGTAAACTAGGTGACACCCCTGTAGCTAAAGGAGATAAATTTAGTCTCAGTCAATGTCCTAAGAATGATTTTGAGATTCGGGAGATGCGAAAGATTCCTTATGCGTCAGCAGTAGAAAGTCTTATGTATGCTCAAGTATGTATGCGTCCAGATATTGCGTACATTGTTGGCATGTTGGGAAGATACTTAAGTAATCCTGGAAATGATCATTGGATAGCAGCCGAGCGAGTCATGAGGTACTTACAGAGAATAAAAGACTACATGCTCACCTATCGAAAGTCAGACCAGTTAGAGATCATCAGATATTCTGACTCCGATTTTGCTGGATGCTAAGATAATATGAAATCTACTTCAGGTTATATCTACTTACTTGCTGGAGGTGCTGTATCGTGGAAGAGTGTTAAGCAGTCTATTATAGCTTCTTCCACCATGGCAGCTGAGTTTGTAGCTTGTTATGAGGCGTCTAATTAAGGAATATGGTTGCAAAATTTTATCACGGGACTGCGTATTGTGGATGGCATTGAAAAACCACTTAAGTTATTTTGTGACAATAAATTAGCAGTACTGTATTCCAACAACAATAGGAGTTCTATGAAGTCAAAGTTTATTGACATTAAGTTCCTAGTTGTAAAAGAAAGAGTTTAGAGTGGACTTATATCTATAGAGCACATTGGAACAAACTTCATGATTGCAGATCCGCTGACTAAGGGATTACCACCCAAGGTCTTTCATGAGCACACTGCTCATATGGGTGTAATTTCTTTTTAGGATATGTCAGTTTAGTGGGAGTTTATATTTTATATGCTTTCATAGACATATTTGATTTAATGCTTTCATAAAGTATTAAGTTTATATTCACACTGACTTTATATGGTTTGATCTCACTAAGGTTTGGGGAGGACCAGTTGGAAATAGGCATGTTAAGATCACATTGCATGAAATTTCCATTCTACACATCCACACTTGATCTTTGTCATTAGTTGCATTGATATATGTGATCATTGATGGGTCTACTTACGAAATATGTAATGACGATCACTTTGATTTTATATTGGTGCAATTAATGGACAAGATTGTTAAGATACATAAAGTTTTGATAGCTAAAACTCATGAGCTCATAAAGTATAATTCAAATTTATAAAGTTACATATATATATAGCCCAAGTGGGAGATTGTTAGAGTAAAATTTAATATATGGGCTTATATATAAAATAAATATGAATTATAGGCCATCAAATAAAAGTAGGCCAATTAAAGTGATTAATTTAAATTTTGGGGCCTTACTAATGTATTATTAAAGTGCGGGTTTTATTGTGTAGAGACAAGCGTAATTTCTATTTTTATGATGAGTTAAAATAAAAATATACGAAATATGAAGAGACACGATTGTGTTATAAATAGAGGTCATGGTCCCCAAATCACACAACACCAATCTTCTGATTCCCATTGTCAGAGAGAAATCAAGAGAGGAAATAAAAGTGTTGATCTGGAAGAGCATAAGACCTCAGACTCAGATATTTTAACTTTCTGTCATGGATTCAGGTACGCTTCCGCAAAATCAATATTTATATTTCTTGATAATTCAATATGAATGTTCCTGTTTGTGTGATAGTTTTCAGAAAATAGAAATTAATCCATCAAATTGCCCTTTGAAAAATGACCTTGAAAAATGGAAATTTTAAATGAGTTGGGTGAGATTTTTGGGTATTTGAATCATTCTTTATACATATTGTTTTTGGGTAGTTAAAAGAATGCCCCCCTAAAAAATTAAACATATTTTAAAAATTGACATATTTAATATACATAAAATATTTTTGTACCCCTAAAATATACATATATAGGTGCACACTCTAAAATGGCCCCGTGCCATTGCCCATTTCGCACATGGCTAGGGCCGGCCATGAGAAATCTCAATCGTGTGCGTTGTATTATTTGTAAAGATATGCCTATAACAGGTAATGTAATGCATCTTTCTTAAGATTAAGTGGGCATATCATATGCGTCGGGTAACATAAAACATCTTATGACAGCCATGAGCAAATTCAGAATAAGCGGGAAAGACGCAATTATAAAGATGTAGTGTAACACTTGTGAAATATTAAAAATAAAAATACTTAAAATGCATGCTAAATTGAACATTTTTAAAAGATATTCTTGTAACACCCTGTAATTTTAATGATTTTTATATTGGGATTAACTAAATTAAAATAAAAATCAATGAAAAATTAATCCAGAGTAAAATAAATATTAATTAGCGAGATAAGGGTTAATATTTATTTGTATGAATTATATTGAGTATTACTTAGTGAACGAGTAATAAATTAGTAAGAATGTAGTATGACATGAGAAATACGACAATTACTGTAATTTAGTTGGGACGCGCATGTTAGTCGTGTCGGGATTTAAATTTATGAGACAAAATATGATTTATTTATGGGTAATCCAAATGGTCATTTCGAGTACATCAGTGTGTCCGGAAGGGTTTAAATTAGAAGGAGAGGAAGATAACTCTACTAGTTTTCTGCAGAAATCAGACCTATAAACTCTAGACAAGTGTTTATCTTGGAAAATTTGAGTATATCTACTATCCATGTTAGTGTAGGATTGAATATTCTCATGAACAAATGATTATTTGTGTTAAATTGAAGATTAAATTCATGTTCTGGGGTAGAAATCATGATAAACATAGTTTCTCTTATACGTGTTTAGTGGGGGCATCATAATGCCGACGAGTCTACTTGGGAACATGAAGATGATATGCGCAATAAATATCCGGAGTTATTTATACCAAATATTTTTCAAATTTTGAGACGAAATTTCTTCATTAGGGGGGAAGTATGTAACACCCTGTAATTTTAATAATTTTTATATTGGGATTAATTAAATTAAAATAGAAATTAATAGGAAATTAATCCGGATTAAAATAAATATTAATTAGCGAGACAAAGGTTAATATCTATTTGTATTTATTATATTGAGTATTACATAGTGAACGACTAATAAATTAGTAAGAATGCAATATGATTATTGTGGGTGAGAAATACGACAGTTACGATTGTCGTGAGTTAGAAATATGACAGATACGGTAATTTAGTCGGGACACGGGTGTCAACCATGTCGGGACTTAAATTTATGAGATAAAATTTGATTTATTTATCGGTCATCCAAATGGTCATTTCAAATACGCCACTGTGTCTGAAAGGGTCGAGATAGTAAAAAAAGGTGCATTGTGGGGGTTTGGATTGGGTCTCAGGGCATTTTTAGGGCAAACCAGCACCCGAGAAGTGTATTTTGGTCTTTTGGCCTTTTAGAGTAAAGGGGCCAACGAATTTAATAGGGTTATATCAACATATGGGTTGAGGGTACTAGGGTTAGCAGTTAAAAAAACAAAGAGAGGCCATTAGAGGAGGAAGGTGAAGGATTCCAAGGCTCCCCACACCACTTTTGCACCACTACCACCACCACCGGATTTCAGATCGGAAGGAGAGGAAGACAACTCCACCATTTGTCTTTACAAATTAGACCTACAAACTCTAAGCAAGTGTTCATCTTGCAAAATTTGAGTATATACACTATCCATGTTAGTGTAGCATTGAATATTCTATTGAATAAATTCTTATTGTTGTTAAATTGAATATTAAATTCATGTTCTTGGATAGAAATCATGATATACATAATTCATTGATGTATGTAGTACGAATCTGATAATTTATTAACATGAGAATGCAGAGAAATCAGGATTTGTTGATGTTCTTGAACAAAGAAAGAATAATTTAGGGTTTTGGAATTAAAGTGTATGATTAATCCGATTTAATTGATTGCGCTTGATGATTTACTGATTCAGTTACGTTAAAAATCATTTATATATGCTATTATAGGGTATACTTGGTTGGAGGTTTGGGACTGTATAATGAAGGTTTAGAGGGTTAAAATGGTGAAAATCGTAACATTTAAACAAAGAAGACGACCTGTAGCATTTCGAATCGATTCGGCTCAGAGAGCGAATTGATTCGGTCAGCGAATCAATTCGGCCTCTTCACCAAATCGATTCGACTGGCCATATTTGACCAATTTTGTTATTTTTATGCCCTAAATCCATGAATAAATTACTGAGAGACTTTTGGAATATTATTAAACGTTAATGAGGGCGATAGTAATCTTAGTAAGCATCCGATAGGGTTGAGATTTTCCTAATTGAGCATATGGTAGGAATTAATAGGCATACTTTGATATTTAATGAATTCATGAGAATTAGAATGGGTCACAGAGAGCATGAGTGAACCTAAGATCAGACCAGTAGTAGAGAGATGTTATGACTATTGAAATAATTTAAGGGGTAATTATGACCCTTCGAGTAGTTGGAAATACTCAAAAATATACGACGAGAAGAAGAATGGTAAATTGATAATACATAGAATATTTGAGAGTTATATACTGTGTATGGGATATATTATGGGTTACATGTATACTATACTGATATATATAGTTTGTGTGAATACCTATTGTGTGAATTCTTATGTATGTGAACATACCTACGCTACCTGCTATTATGTGAGGTTCTATGTCATGGAAAGTCTTATCCAGATGAGCCATTTCGGGGAATTTCATACTTGTGACTCAGAACATAGAACTTAGGGTTGAGCACTACTTGTGTCTATGATAGTGTGACCGGTCATTTAGGTGTGTTAGGTGTGTGCATAGACTAAAGACTTAGAACTATGTTTGCTTCCAAATTGTGTGAATAGTAAATTTATGGTTCGAGAGTGATTCCAAATCGAAAATCCTTTACGTAGTACGTGACATACCAGGATTCGATAACAGAGTATGCGCGCATCGTGGGTCTCCACCCAGTGATACCGTATACGTATAAAATACAAGAGTGGTGTATACATATATACACGTTATTTATTCTGTTGTGTGTGAATTAGTAGATATGATAGATAGTGATATCTAAAGTAAACTAAGTATGTGGAAACTAAATACTTACTTGGTGATTTTTACTGGCTAAAGGCATTTGAATATTCGATAACGTATTGGATAGGAAATATGGGTGGGCACAACAAGTTAATAGGAAGAGATAGACTTGGTTCAAACTAGTTGGGCGGGATAACATAAGTAGGTTGGTTTAGGAGAATACGTTAGGCGTGCACAATAGTTGTGAGGTGAGGATATCAAGCGAGGGCACGTGAAGTTAACATGTATACAATATCTGCTCTTACTACATTTTAAATACTTGCAAATATTTTTCAAATGTTCTTGGGATCTGACTCGTTTCAAATATATTTTTGTAAAAAAATCTTTTAGGTGCCCAACCACAGGGATGCCAAGCTTCGGATTCCATTCTTATTTGACGTGATGCAGCTACTGTGGATGTTGAAGGACCTCGATAGTAGAAGTTTTCACTTTCTTGAGTCCCTTTTTATCATCCAGTTATCTCAGTCGGGCATGCCGCCCATCTTTAGTTAGTGGAAATTTCACAGCTACTGCATTTTCCTTTTATTTCCAGTTATTGGATTTGGTTTTTATTATGGACTATTGTATGTGGATTTCAGTCTAGAGTGTTTATTTTCATCACATTTATTTAGTCAGTAGTTTTATCGTTCATTACATTTTTTTACTGGAATGGTGAATGTGGTTTAGTAGTTTAAATTATTACATGTTAATAAAAAGATTAAAATTTTGACACCGGACCATTAGGGTATTAGTAATATAATTATGTTTCAACAGTGATGCTAAGAATGAAACCATTAATGATTTCTGTTTAATTTAATAATGGACTGATCACCCAGGATTAGAATAGGTGGAATGTCACAATTCTGTGACCATCCCGATCTCTCCCTTCCCGGTGGGGGAAAAAAGGGGGGAAAAGGTCTCGCACCCTCTTCCTCTAGGAGCGCTTCGGCCGTCGTCGGTGTGGGGTTAATGTAAAGAGATGGATTCGCCATCCTATTTTTCCCAAAACAGGTAAAAGAACATGTCGCCACGTCGAGAGAGATACATCAAAGACACACTGATGCTTACAAAACTAATAGTTTGAAGGTTCAGGGGCTAAGTTATGGAATGGGCAAGTGTTAGGCACCTATCCTGCCTTTTCGGTCTCTCATGGGATTGCGTTACCGTTTTCCTTAATTTCTCCATTAAGTGTGTGTTCATGTATATATAAATGGAGATTGGAATCCACCAACTCATATCTTGAAAAAGATAGAGTGACGTCATCCAAAGGAATGTTCCCAAAATAATATCTAGAAAATATGATGTATGCATTTATCGATATATTGATCATTATGATGAAATGATAATATATGTTGGATCAAATGCCAATAAGGATAAAAAAATATAATATATATTAAAATAATGTATAGTTGAAAAGGAGGCAAATGTGAAAATGGGGAAATTGGACTCGAGTCCCGAGTTTTAGCTTGAGAGGCCTACGTAGCCTATAAAGGCATCAAAGTCCATGTAGTCCGCAAGAAAATAAGGGTGGGGTTTATTGTAACATCCCGTGTTTTAATTAAATAACTTTAATTAATTTGGAGAAAAATAAAATTTTGGATTTAATGGTCTTTAAGAGTTTAACTTGTTTTTTAGTAAATATTTTCAATTGGGAATTAATTCAGGTCTTTTATAAAAAGGTTATAAGGTTTTTATTTAAACATCTAACTGGCAGGTGTGTATTTGTTCAACTAATGTATTTTTATCAGATAATTAGGTGGGATTTTTTTAAAAGATTTAATTTTTGGATTTTGGGGCTCGTTCAAACGACGTCGCATGTCGTTCGAACGACAGGGTCCTCGTTCGAATGACAGTGAGGCGGTGGCTTAGTTAGACTCCTATTTGTTTCCAACTCCTAAACCCTTTATATACTAAACTGATACAGGGTGGGACTTTGAAAATCACTTTTCTCTCAAACTTTCTCCAGAAAGCCTTTTCAAAACATATTTCTCTCATCTTTAATCCCTAGCCCCTACTTTTAACAAGTTTTGAAGATTCAATTGGTGTTTTCTCAAGAGGAGTTAAACCTTTTACTCAGATTTTTATCCAACTAATTTTCAGCATGAATACTGTATTCTTTTCCTTTAGTATTATGCGTTTTAAGTGTTGCCTAAACCTTAATCTCATGTTTTTCTTAAAACTAATTAGCAATCTAATTAGAGAAAGTGGACACATAAAACTTGAAGTTGTTTTTATGAAATATCTTAATAAGAATAATATTCATAACCCTTGGGTATGAAGAAATCATGAGTGGATTTTGGGATTTATTAGTGTAGGTTGCATGTAGAAAACCCTAGTTTTGAGATAAATGGATTTGGGGGCGTATAACTCATGTAAGTTACGTTGAGATAAGGAAATTTGGATTATGTCATATTAATGATGAAATTCAGTGTTTATATTAAAATAATTAATTGAGATCAATTATGGTGAAATTAAGATTTAATGGAATTGGCCTATCATGCGTAGTTTGGTACACACTGATTACTTGTGCTTATTCATGTGACTTGTTAGTTTTATTAAATTGCCATTGTGACGACGAGTTGTTGGGGTATTTTTGCTCTCCCTATAGTTTAGGATGCCTTCTAGGTATGGGACTAGTGGGTAGGCCTTTTGATGATTTACGCATTCTAGGTATGGGACTAGTGAGGGTAGATTATTACGACATTATTATGTCGGGGGTGGGATGATTTTTGTTACTTTATCGTTGTTACGCTAGCCTAGGCATGAGACTAGGTCGAGGTTTATATTATAAATTAATTATATATATAAGGTAGGACGTATTGATAACTTGGGGACCCTTAGGTATGGGACTAAGGGGTATTTTGAGGATCTCACATCGATTAAAAGGGTGGGATAATTTATAATTTGTGAAAATTGAGAAATTGAGAATTAATGCTTAAGATAAAAACGGGTATTAAAATTGGTGGCGACAGAAATTTCGGGGGATCGACAGTTTAATCGAATTTGGCTGGCGTTTTATGTCGTGTCGTGTGGGGAACCTTGTCAAATTGTGGGGGATCGATACTTTAAACGGATTTGGCTGGCGTTTTGGTAAGGGGAAGTGTGACACTTTGGTGGAAATTACCACCCGGGGCGGGATGACTGCCATAATAACAAGTGAGAACAATAATAAAAGTTGGTTAATTTAATTAAATTAACATCGTGGAACTTGAGAAATTAAAATCATATTAGTGTGCCTTTTTAAATGGGGATATCTATGGGTAGTTAGTGATTTATATTTATCGCATTTAATTATCCCGTTTAAATTAAAATATTCTATTGTGATATTTGTTGTTTATAAGGCTACTGTCTGGATTCAAGGATCCTATTTGAGGGGAGTAGTGTGTATTCATGCTCGGGGCTCTAACCTCGTGCGTTAACTAACTTTTTCAGGATAAGTTTTGGAAAATCTGCATAGGATTATCGAAGTTATCATTTTGGAGGTGCGGATGGAGTTTATTCGTTTTATTGCATTGTTTAGTTAGACTTTCCTTTTCAGTCGTATTTAATTCTGAGACTTCATTTGATTTTTATTGGGCCATTTGGTTCCAAAGTTGTTTAGATAATTTCAGTTGGATTATTTAGTTAGTTTATTATTCATATTTTATTTCATCATTATTGGAAATTGGATTTATTTGGAGTTTTAGCATGTGATGGATCTTTTATCGCTCAGTTATTTATAATCATTTGTGATTGAATCAAATATTTATGTTATGGACTGATGTATTTATGTCTCATATTTGTCTCATGTTAAGAAAGGTATTTATTTAATTCACGTCTGGCATAGTTCGGCGGTGGTGCCAGTCACCCCGTTTGTCGGATTTTGCGGGGTGTGACATATGGTATCAGAGCATGGTCTTAGGTCTCGTAGGTTATGAGTCTGTTTTAGCTTCCACATTGCTTATCTTTGATTCCTTTTGATGAATTGTACTCTTAGTCATTCCACGTCTGATGTTGTTTTGTTTCTATATTTTCAGATGGCGAACACAAGGAGAGTTGAAAATAGGATAGAGTAGTCTGTTTCAGGTCCCTCGACTCAGGAGAGGCGGCGTCAGATTGTTTTGGAGGCCGAGGAGTTAGTGGCTATCATTCGTGAGGTCACAGAGTCCGTTTTGGAGGTGGGGAGACAGAGATGGATGACTTTAGGGGCACAGCAGCAAGGTACATCCATCTCAGCTTGGGATAGGGTGAGAACCAGTTTTCTTAATGGAATCCTCCCACCTTCGCAGGGGGATCTGACCCAACGATTTCTCACCAGTGGAGGAGAGATATGGAGAGGCATTTGAGGATGGTGGACTGCACGAATGTGCAGAAGCAGATGTTAACCGCATTTAAGATGACTGGGGATGCTTTGCAGTGGTGGGAGAGTGCCACCACGTCGGAGGAGAGTGATCAGTTGGGTTATGCAGAGTTTCTAATAAAGTTTAACAATAAGTACTTTTCATATAAAATTAGGAATGCGAAAAGAGATAATTCATGGACTTGGAGCAAGGTTCAAAGTCGATTGTCGAGTATGAACAGGAGTTCACAAATTTATCTATGTTTGTACCAGAGGAGGTGAGTACCGAGGTGAAGAAAATGGAGTGTTTTATTAAGGGATTGTCTTGGTTGATTAAGCAGATGGTGCGGGGAAATCCGGCGTACACTACCTATGCTCATGTGGTGGATTTCGCAATGTTTCTATCGCAAGAGAAGGCCAATTATCAAAAGAAGCTGGGAAATAGACAAGATTCTAATGGACAGGGAGGTGAGAATTAGTGTCACAATGATCAAGCATTGAAAAGGCAGAGGACCAATCAGGAACAACAAGGTCAAGGAGAGGAGCGAGCAAATACTAGGTGTTTCAAACCTTTTAAAGGAGAATGATTTATTTGTGGGAAAGTGGTACATCAAGCGGCTATGTATAAGAAACCGGGCCAACAAGGCCAAGCGACACAGGCCCAGCAAGATCAAGTTACACAAGGGCAACCAAGTCAAGGGGTACAGGGACAACAAGGACTGAGGCCTCCAATTCTCGCGACAGTAGATGTTCAGGGAGCACAAACAACACCGGCAGCGTCAGGTGGACATGGAGTAGCCGCAGTACCAACCAATACCGGTTATGGGAGGTGCTATTTACTTCAGCCTCATGCAGAGCAGGATAGATTATGTGGCTAGTAGAGTATCGCGGTATGTAATATTTCCTTATATACTTATATATATATATATAGGCTTTATATATATTGTATTTTTGTCAAGATTTACGTTCAGGTAGGTTAGGTACATGGGCACCTAATTGTGATATTCTATGGGTAGGCATATGTGAGCCTTGTTTTCTTTTGTGAGATTTACGCGTTGACGTGTATGCTTCGTCTAATTTCAAGGATGAAATTCTTTGCTAGTGGGGAAGTATGTAACACACCGTGTATTAATTAATTGAATTTAATTAATTTGGAGAAAAATAAAATTTTGATTTAATGGTCTTTAAGAGTTTAACTTGATTTTTAGTAAATATTTTCAATTGGGAATTAATTCGGGTCTTTTATAAAAAGGTTATAAGGTTTTTATTTAAACATCTAATTGGTAGGTGAATATTTGTTTAGCTAATGTATTTTTATCAGATAATTAGGTGGGATTTTTTTAAAAGATTTAATTTTGGGATTTTGGGGCTCGTTCAAACGACATGGCATATCATTCGAACGACGTAGCATGTCATTCGAACGATAGGGGTCCTCGTTCGAACGACAGTGAGATGGTGTCTTGGTTAGACTCATATTTGTTTCCAACTCTGAAACCCTTTATATACTAAACTGATAAGGGACTGGGACTTTGAAAATCACTTTTCTCTCAAACTTTCTCCAGAAAGCTTTTTCAAAATATATTTCTCTCATCTTTAACCCCTAGCCCCTACTTTTCACAAGTTTTGAAGATTCAATTGGTGTTTTCTCAAGGGGAGTTCAACCTTTTTACTCAAATTTTTATCCAACTAATTTCAGGCATGAATATTCTATTCTTTTCCTTTAGTATTATGCGTTTTAAGTGTTGCATAAACCTTAATCTCATATTTTTCTTAAAACCAATTAGCAATCTAATCAGAGAAAGTGGACACATAAAACTCGTGGCTGTTTTTATGAAATCTCTTAATAAGAATAATTTTCATAACCCTTGGGTATGTAGAATTCATGAGTGGATTTTGGTATTTATTAGTGTAGGTTGCATGTAGAAAAATCCTAATTTTGAGATTAATGGATTTGGGGACGTATAACTTATGTAAGTTACGTTGAGATAGTGAAATTTGAATGATGTCATATTAATGATGAAATTCAGTGTTTATATTAAAATAATTAATTGAGATCAATTTTAGTGAAATTAAGATTTAATGGAATTGGTCTGTCATGCGTAGTTTGGTACATTGATTAATTGTGCTTATTCATGTGACTTGTTAGTTTTATTAAATTGCCATTAAGACGATGAGTTGTTGGGTTATTTTTGCCCTCCCTAGAGTTTAGGATGCCTTCTGGGTATGGGACTAGTGGGTAGGCCTTTTGATGATTTATGACTTCTAGGTATGAGACTAGTGAGGGTAGATTATTATGACTTATCATGTTGGGGTGGGGCTAATTTTTGTTACTTTATCGTCGTTAAGCTAGCCTAGGCATGAGACTAGGTCAAGGTTTATGTTAGAAATTCATCCTATACATTAGGTAGGACATATTGATAACTTGGGGACCCTTAGGTATGGGACTAAGGGATATTTTGAGGACTTGACATCGATTGAAAGGGTGGGATAATTTATAATTTGTGAACGTTGAGAAATTGAGAATTAACGCCTAAGATAAAAACGGGTATTAGAATTGGTGGCGACATAAATTGCGGGGGATCGACAGTTTAATCCAATTCGACTGGCATTTTATGTCGTGTCGTGTGTGGAACCTTGTCAAATTGCGGGGGATCGATAGTTTAAACGGATTTGACTGGAGGTTTGGTAAGAGGAAGTGTGACACTTTGGTGAAAATTACCACCCGGGGAGGGAGGACGGCCATAATAACAAGTGAGAACAATAATAAAATTTGGTTAATTTAATTAAATAAAATCGTGGGACCTGAGAATTTAAAATCATATTGGTGTGCCTTTTTAAATGGGGGTCTCTATGGGTAGTTAGTGATTTATATTTATCGCATTTAATTATCCCGTTTAAATTAAAATATTCTATTGTGATATTTGTTGCGTATAAGGCTACTGTCTGGATTCAAGGATCCTATTTGATGGGAGTAATGTGTATTCATGCTTGGGGCTTTGACCTCGTGCGTTGACTAACTTTTTTAGGATAAGTTTTGGAGAAGCTGCATAGGATTATAGAAGTTATTGTTTTGGAGGTGCAGCTGGAGTTTATTCGATTTATTGCATTGTTCAGTTAGACTTTTCTTTTCAGTCGTATTTAATTCTGAGACTTCATTTGAGTTTTATTGGGACATTTGGTTCCAAAGTTGTTTAGAGGATTTCAGTTGGATTATTCAGTCGGTTTATTATTCAGTTTTTATTTAATCATTATTGGAAATTGGATGTATTTGGAGCTTTAGCATGTGATGGATCTTTTATCGCTTAGTTATTTATGACCATTTGTGATTGAATCAAATATTTATCTTATGGATTGATGTATTTATGTCTCATATCTGTCTCATGCTAAAAATGGTATTTATTTAGTTCACGCCCGACATAGTTCGACGGCGGTGACTGGCCACCCCATTTGTTGAATTTTACGGGGTGTGGCATTTATCCCATAGATTCGAACACGAATTTATTATATATGTGTGCGTAGAAAAAGTATTTTTAGTTTTGGCAAATTGTGGTGGATAATCCCGTTGAAATTTATAGGTGTAACCCTCTTTTTCGTTGTTTTGAAATTTTTATAGAAAATAAAGTATGTGCAATATAACTAATAAAGGATGAGATATTAATGTGTATGGCCTAAAGTAAAAGTTATATTAAGAATTTATGTAACTAATGTAAAAATAAAGAATTTAAAGAGAGAAGGATTTTTGGACATTTTTTTGAAGAATTGAGGCTTGATCTTGATCTTTGATGATCTCCCTTGAATGTTGAGATAAATGTTGGATGAGAGAGAATGAGACTTTACTAAATTGGGTGGGAGATTAATGGGAATGAAATATGGAAAGGGATTTCACACAAGGAAACTTCGCTGATTACAAGAGAATGTTGTTGAGATCACTAATATTGATGGATATGAGGTGTGCTTTGAGATTGAGGTCATTCCCTCTATTTATAGGGTAAGGGGGTGCCAATCGGCATAGTCTAGCCCTGCCAATCAGCAGATAACCCTAAACAGACTGTCGATAGGTAGAGAAATGGACTTGGCAATCGGTAGTCTGGTGCAGATTGTTTTGGAAAAATGGTCGTAGAATGCAATTTGTTGATTCAAATCGTGCACAAGGTATACCATTAGAAAGGTGATTTAGAGACCTTCAAAAGTCATTTGGTCCCCTCCCGTATTCGGAAGTTGACTTTAGGTTAAATGGGGTTGGAAGCGCTCGTCGACTTTTTGGACGGGAGATCGTTGAACGATAATGTATCGTTTGCCCAAACCAAAATTCATAATCACACATGGGGTGGATAGTTGGAAAGGTTATGCGAGGTACTTTGACATTCCAAAGAGCTTCACTCGATTTAGAGAGTTGACTTTGGTCAATCGGGTCCCGAAAGCGCTCGGTGACCTTTCAGAGTGAAATGAATCGTTCGTCCATACCGTAAGGCTGATCCGCGCATGGGGCAGACCTTTGGAAAGGTTATGCCAGGTACTTCAAAATTCTAAAGAGCTTAGTTTAGTTCAAATAGTTAACTATAGTCAACCGGGGCTCGAAAGTGCTCAGTGACCTACCTTATTCCGTACTACCTTATTCAGCCTTATAGTACGGAATAGTTAACTTTAGTTCAAAACGTACTATAGGGCTGATTTGCACATGCGACATACCTTTGGAAAGGGTATTTAGTCCCATTCTAGGATTCGTTCAGTCTCGTTTGAGCTGGAGAGTTGACCATGGTCAAACGGAGCCTGAAAGCGTCCGATGGACTTTTGATCAATTTTTGAGGAAAAATAGATTGTTCGTTCGAATGGTTATGTCGTTTCATACACGGGGTGGACCGTTGGAAATGGGTTTCAGCGCCCTTTAAAGATTTAAAGATCTTTCTCTCTGACGATGAAGTTGACTGGGGTCAAATTGGGGCCCGGGATATCCCGATGGCCTCCAGATCGATTTTCGATAATAAAATGGTTCGTTCGTCTGAATCATTATGACGATTTGCACACGAGGTGGATCGTTGGTAAGGGAATTTAGATCCCCTTAAAGATTCAATGAGCTTTCTCTCTGATGATAGAGTTGACCGAATTCAAATGGGGCCTAAGAGCGCCCGATAGTCTCTAGATCGGTACTCGGAGATGACTTAGGGTTTTTAGTAAATAGGGAGGTGCTAGGGACCAAAGGAGAGACTTAGGGGTAACTAGAATGTGGTGACTACAAAGACCCTCGACAGGTGATCTTGTAATAAGTGAAGGTCGTCGAATAGACACCACATGATGTTTTGGAAATAGGTCGATTCTGATGACCAAAAAAGATAAGGGTGACCAATTCAGAGAGTCGAGGCTGATTCTAAGGACCTAAGGTTATGCCGGGGATGGCTTATCCTGTGAGCCGAGGTCGATTCTGAAGGAGCGACCAATTCTGAGGGTCGAAGCCAATTACGAGGGCTTTAAGTATGAGCGAGGTCAATTCTGAGAACCTAAAGGTGGGGGCCACCAATTATGAGGGTCGAGGTCAATTATGAGGGCTCTAAGTATAGGGCAGCCAATTTTGAGGGTTAAGGTTAATTCTGAGCACCTTAAGTATAAGCGACCAATTCTGAGGCTCGAAGCCAATTCTGAGGGCTTTAAGTGGGAGTGACCAATCCTGAGGGTCGAAGCCAATTCTGAGGGATTAAGTAGGAGTGACCAATTTCGAGGGTCGAATCCATCTAAGGGCTTAAGTAGGAGTGACCAATTTTGAGGGTCAAATCCAATTTTGAGGGCCTTAAGAGGGAGTGAGCAATTTTGAGGGTTAAAACAAATTCTGAGGATCTTAAGTGGAGCGACAAATTACGAGGGCCGAGGTCAATTCTGAGGACCTTAAGTATAAGCGACTAATTTTGAGGGTCAAAGCCAAATCTGAGGGCTTTAAGTAGAAGTGACCAATTATGAGGTTCGAAGCCAATGTTGAGGGCTTTAAGTAGGGATGACCAATTTTGAGGGTCAACGCTAATTCTGAGGGCTTTAAGTAGGAGTGACCAATTCTGAGGTTCGAAGCCAATTATGAGGGCTTTAAGTAGGGGCTACCAATTCTGAGGGTCGAAGCCAATTCCAAGGGCTTTAAGTAGGAGTGACCAATTCTGAGGGTTTTAAGTAGGGGCGAACAATTCTAAGGGTCGAAGCCAATTCTGAAGGTTTTTAAGTAGAATATATTTTTCCTAAGAAAATTTGGAGATTCCTCTGGGAAAAGTATACTAATCTGAGGATTGGATATAGCCCTGCTGGGATTTTTTTCTATTTTTGCTTTGTCCCTTGAAGATGTTGTTGGGGAGATATCCAATTGGGTTTAGGAATTCCGTTGAAGAAATAATTCATGGAAAAAATGTGGTGTTAATTTAGTTGGGGATTTGAGAGGCTTGAAATAAAATGTTTTGTCTTGGTGAAAAAATTTCTAAAATTCATTTGGTAATTTTAGGAATTTTTGGGGGAATTTTTTGACAATTTTTTTTGGGAATTTTTGTACGAAATTTCAAGGAGGTACCGACCGACAGGGTTTAGGGGGTGCCAAACTGGATTGGTAAGGCCTTCTAGGATACAATGGGAAGGGTAATAGGCAGGTGCCGATCGGTGTGACATATGGGAGCAGCTTCCACCGATGGTGCGTCAGGTCTTGAATGGCCTGACAAGCGATCGGGTAAATTCTTCTTTCCTCTTGAGACCATTTTTCTTCGATGTCGTTTTTCAGATATTGATTTTTTGTTGGGGCTCTTGTAGGAGACCTTTTACCTTTGAGGTACGACTCCTCAAGATTTTCTTGTACATTTCCTACTGACTGTGGGAGCTTGGCATTTAAGCATATTGTATGCTTGATATAGCGGCATTGCACCTGAAAAGAGACTTAAAAAAGGCAAAACAAGATGCATATTTTGTGTAGCTTAATTTAGTGGCTTACTCTACATGCATTTTAATTTGTGTTAAGTTTTTATTTTGAGGAAGAGTTGGAAAAGTATATTTTTTTGGAAAATTTTGAATATGTTTGAGTAAAAGGTGGCCTTGAAGGCTTGGTTGAAAAAGAGCTTCCCCGTTGAAGGGATTTATTTTGAGACAAAATAGGAAAAATGAGTTTTTTTGGAATTTTTTTAGTAGAGGAAGGCCTTGGAGGCTCGGTTAATATATGGATGAGGAGATAGAAAATTTGGTTATAAAGTGGAGCTTATCGCCTTCATTGGATTGTGTTGAATCTGGTGTGTTGAAAAGAGTGTATTGATGTTGGAGTTATTGCCCTGGGCTTAACTTTAAAGTTACTTTTGGTGATCGGGGACCTGTTGGTGGACCCTTAACTTACTGCTATCACTGTGTGGATGTCATAATGTCGCAATCCTATGACGGTTATACTAGGAGAGACCATAATTGGTCTAGACGCTTGGCTAGAAGGCCGTTTTGACTTTCTGAGGGGAAGCCCTACTATGCTGTTCATGTGGCTGGCAAAGATATTTCATTTGGCGGTCTCTTAGGAATATCTCTTTGCAGTTATGCTGAACTTCTTCATTCGTTACTTCATCAGTTTTAACCTGAATGTCGAGAAGTTGGAAAATTAGTTTGTGGAGCACGGGGCTCGACGTCTACGCTAGTCGGTACCCTAGTGGGGGGGCCATTCTAGATCTGGGGGAGTACCAGTATGCTCAGTGTGTTGTCCTCCGGAAGACCTATTTCTACATTTTTGGCAACTCCTGCATTAGGTTGGATGGGAACAGATTGTGCCTTCTCATGTTCTGGACTTCTTTCTCGTAGAAGATTTGATGGAAGGCCTTCGTATACGGCTGGGCTGTCTATGGGAGAATCATCGCCCATTGACCCATCCTTCCCAATCTATCGGCATAGTTTGGCATGTTACTGGGGATTACATGAAGTGGTTATGGAGGAGGGTAGTGGCTAAGTTGTTGGATGAAGAGACTAGCCATATGTGGCTTTCCATGTTTGACACCATGGAGGGAGGTGTTGTGGTTTTCCCTAGGCTGGTCCGGGCTTATCGTTCCATAGAGCGCCTTCAGTATTCCATCCAAGAAGGGGAAGTTTGGGTACTCCAAGATGTAGATGATTATGGGACTGGATCTTCTGAGAGCTGTGGGTAGGATCCCTGGGGAGTTTTATTTTGTGAAGCTTTTAGTATGGTGTTTGATTATGGATCTGGGTTTTTTCTGGTAGGAATAACTTTGGAAAGGTTGTTTAGGAGTAGTTTGGCTTTTGTTTGTTTTTATGACAACAAGGTTGGAAGGGGAAGTTGTTTGACTCCCTACACTGATATTTCGTGTAATTGTACTGGAATTTCTTATTAATGGAATAAAGAAGATTTTAATTATATTGTTATGCCTCTTGAAGAGTTTTTCATTTGAATTATCTATACCTATTGCAAAGGCATACATAATCCGTTTATTCATGCAAATGATAAAATGAACTGTCGCTCTCAGGGATAAGAAAATAATATTTTTTATGAAAAAGAAGAGGGTCGTGAAAACGTTAATTGTATGAGCTTCCTACGTACCTCTGGGGGTTTTCCAAATTTATAAGTTTCATTTTTGAAAGTTAAAATATTTTTAAAGGATCAGGCCCCACGTAGTTCTGAGGAGAGGAAAATGATTTGTCTTAGGATAAAAGGGAGATGAGAATAGTCGTAGCGTGCCCAGATTTTGGACAAAGGGTAGAATTTCTTGAGACGATCCCAGTTGACTGTACGGGTCATCTCTTCTCCATCGAGGTCGATGAGCATACACCAGATAGGATTTTCTTCACAATGTAGGGGCCACTCCAATTAGACTTGAATTTCCCTATGGGGTCCCAGATGGGCTCTACGATTTCTTTAAGGACTAAATCCCCTTCTCGGACACCAAGATTCTTCACTATCTTGTTAAATAATCATTCTATTCGATGATGATACCCTTTTATATGATATAGAGCTTTTAGTCTACTTTCGTCCAAAAGTGACAACTCGTTAAGATGGCTCTGATACCAGTCTTCCCCATTGATTTCTCTCTCAATCATGACGTTTAATGAAGGTATTTATAGCTCAATGGGTAGGACTGCTTCCATGACGTATACTAGAGAGTAAGGGGTAGCCCCAATTAATGCTCAAATTGAAGTGCGGTAGCCCCAGAGGGCGTAAGGGATCCGATCAACCCAATATCGACAACTCTCTATCATTTTGCTAATGATTACTTTGAGGTTCTTATTGGCGGCTTCGACTGCACCTTGGTTTGAGGTTGGTAGGGAGAATATTTATGTCTCTGAATCCTATAATTGTCGACCAATTTTATGACTTCTTCCTTGAAATGTAACCCGTTGTTTGATATTATCTCATATAGAACCCCATATCGATAAATGATATTTTTTTCGGATAAACGTGGCCACCTTTTTGTTGTTAAGCACATCGTATGAATCGACTTCGACCCATTTACTGAAGTAATCAATGGAAACCAAGATGAATTCATGCCCGTTGGAGGCCATGAATGTAACTTTCCCTATGATATTGATGCCCTATATGGAGAACGACCATGGAGAAGTCATGTTGTACAATTCTTGCGGAGGCAAGTGCTTGAGATTAGAAAATTATTGTCATTTAAAGCATCTCCGAACATAGGTGGTGCAATCCTGGACCATAGTAGTCCAATAGTATCCATGTCAGATGATTTTCTTGGCAAGCGTATGACCATTCATGTGGTGTCTACACTCCCCACTGTGATTTTTTGCATCATCTCTTCAATGTCAGCGCCTGCGATGGAGTGTAAATGGGTTCCATCGAAGTTTCTCTTGAATAATGTTTTATCGCAGACAATGTATTGGGTAGATAGTTCATAGAGGTTAGCTCTGTCTTTCTTGTTAGAATCTCGGGGATACCTACCATGCTTAAGGAGGCACAAAATATCATAGTACCAGTAATCGTCTATATCACAATCATAGAGGCTAAGGTAGCAAGGGCATCGGCTAAGTTATTCTTTGCTCGAGGCAGGTAGTGGAAGGTTATATATTGAAATTGTGAGGCCAACTGTTCTAGGTGGTAATGGAAGGGTAAGAGTTTCTCGTCCTTGACTTTTCATCTTCTGAGTACTTAACCGATGATGAGGACTGAATCCCTATAGACATCTAGGTATATAATTCCTTTCATAAGAGTGATTTTGAGGCCTACCGTGCATGCCTCATATTCGATCATGTTGTTGGTGCTAGGAAAATTTATCTTGATGGCAATGGGAGTGTGAGAGTCATCAGGGGCATTTAGGAGTATCCCAATGCCATGCCATTTTTTATTGGTAGCACCGTCAAAGAATATTTTCCATCGAAGGTCTTCTTGGGAGGTATAAAGGATATTTTCATTTGAGAACTCAAAAATCTAAACATCGATTTCTTCCATAGGGTAGTCATCGAGGTAGTCAGATATGGATCTTCCTTTCATGGCTTTCTCCATGACATACACAATATTAAATTCAGCCAGCAGCATCAACCATTGGGCCATTCGACTAGAAATGGCAGGTTTCTCTAGCAAGTATTTGATAGGATCCATTCGGGACATAAGTTTAATGGTAAAAGCGAGCATATAGT
Source organism: Sambucus nigra (assembly GCA_949130495.1). NCBI lineage: Eukaryota > Viridiplantae > Streptophyta > Magnoliopsida > Dipsacales > Adoxaceae > Sambucus > Sambucus nigra. The sequence continues at coordinate 272,097,771 of OX422220.1, forward strand.
GCTATAATTTTTAGGTGACTTAGATAAGGACAACACATGTTTTCTCTAAGGCAGTGTAGTTAACTTTGTACCTATCCAACTTGCAATTATCATAATAGATGCATCTCTCTTTACGAGACTCTTCAAGGTATTGGGCCAACAAAGCCCCAGTTGCGGTGTCTATTACAGTCTTGTATAGGACTATGGGTAAACCAAGTTATGATGACATGAGTACCGAAGTCCGGGTTAGATATTGCTTGATTCGGTCAAAGGCCTACTAGCAAGCTTCGTTCCAAATCTTAGTTAAATCCTTCTGGAGGAGTTTGAAGATAGGTTCACAGATAGAAGTCAACTAGTTGATGAACCGACTAATATATTATAATTTTCCAAGGAATCCTCGGACTTCTTTCTCCGTTCAGGGCGGTGGTATTTGGAGTATGGATTTCAATTTAGCAGGATCAACTTCTATCTCTTTCTTAATAACCATGAATCCAAAGATATTTCCTTTGGTAACTCTAAAAACACATTTATATTAGTTAAGTTGCATCTGGTATTTCCATAGTCACTCAAAGAACTTTCGAAGAGTGGGAACATGACCTTCCCGAGTTTTAGATTTGATGGTATTGTCTTCAGCATAGAACTCGACTTCCTTGTGTATAAGATCATGCAAGATAATTGTGGTAGCCCTCTGGTACGCAGTCCATGGATTTTTGAGACCAAGTGGCATAACGGTGTAACAGAATGTTCCGCAAGGGGTGATGGATGAGATTTTTTCTTGATGATCTGTGTGCATCTTAATCTAGTTGTATCCGCAAAACCATCAACAAATAACTTGAGAGCATGACTGGTTGTGTTATCCATAATCATATCGATACTGGGTAGCAGGTAATCATCCTTCGGAGAGGCCTTGTTCAAATCTTGGTACTCAATGCACATGCGAACCATTCTTTGGGCGTGTCATTGTAGGACCATGCGAAGACATCTATAAATTCCTTCAGTAATTCCTCGAGTTGTGCACGCTCTTGATCATCAATGATAGACCCAATCCTAATCTCACGCAGTTGGCTACTAGAGCCAATATTAATACTAATAGTTTCATCTTCATTAACTTGAACATGGTTATGTTATTTGTTATTAACCTTATTAAGACCAGTTAATAATTATTTATTTGCAGAATCATTATCATCAAGAGTTTGATTAGAATCAAGACAATTAATGTAAGGCACAATTAAAAATCTTCATTTATTTCATTATTGGGAAAAACAGCGTTGAGAAGTTCATCAAAGGAGGTCTCGATTACATTATGATCAGAACAAGGAGTGCTAACAAAATAAGAGGAAATAGGATAAACATTAGAGTTGGTTTGTATTTCGGCAGGTGGAACTGGTATAATATTCCAGTTTAGGAGAGGTGCATCAACAGCTTTGATCAGGCGGTATGGATCTGATGATGTACCACTTGATTGGACCATACAGAGTGTCAGCCCTAGTGTCTGTAAGTTGAATGAATCCTTGGAGTCACTTCCTTCAAAATCTCTAGTAGTAACTATAGTCTTCTCAATGAGTGGTTGCACATGATGCTGGGAATTTTTGGCTCATGAGTAGCTATCTTGGAAAAAGATCTCCACTCCTGGTTTCATCTTCTTGTCCACATGATCATACCACGATTCGAAAAATCCACAAAAGGGGAAATCTTAACCCTCTGTAATGAATCTTCCGTTAAAGGAATCCCCTGACACAATCTTGGTATTTTTTAACCTTCTCTTCATCCGAGGTTTGCAGAGCATTCTGAGTTCCTCTGTTGATGGTTAATAACCCAGGCCACAAGGAGTAAAGGCCTTATTCAACACTATGGGATCTAGTATTCCATGTTGTCATTGTACCAGCCCCAGTTCAAGCATCAAGTGCGTGTTCTTGAACATCTATATCACATTAACGTTGCCGTGAGAGTTGTGCTCGAGACAAACTCTATCTTTAAAATCATCCCCTGCTGGGAGTGGAAGTGGTTCGACTTGGAAACCTGACAGAAGTATATCATTCGCCCCATGTTGTATCTTTATTATTGGGTTACTAGTGCTTGCATTCTCAATATTATCCTTGTCGCCCAAGATGGCCATGACCTGCCATTTGGCAAAGAACTTTAGTTTTTAACAAAAGGAAAAAGACACACCCATAATACTATGGAGCCATGGTCGTTCGAGTAAAAGGTTGAAATAAGTCGGGATATCGATGACTTGGAATTCAGTAATAGAATTTATAGGGCCAACCCCTATTGTAAGCTTTATGAATCCCATTAAATCTCGACGAGCATTATCATAAGCATGCACTGCGGCAGAGGTTGGAGCAAGGTCGCTCACTTTCAATCCCAAGAAGTTCAGGGTTCTTAATGGGCAAACATTAGGTGCTAACCTGTTGTCGATAAGCGAAAGTGGGACGATCTTCCCCATGACTTCAATAGCAATATTGAGAGCATAGTTGTGATTTGGTCCAAACTTGGGATTTCTTTTTCAGAGAAAGAGAGCATTCTAGTAGAGCTTAAAAATACGACCAGATTCACTGCTTCTTCTGACGTGGTGGAAGGAGGGGTTATGGGCCCAGTAAGTAGTTTGATTAAGGCATTTCGGTGCCGCTGGGAGGACATAAAGAGTCCCCACAGAGTGATGTTAGCTTGGATTTTCTTTAACTAATTGAGGATCTTGCTCTCCTCGATGGTAATTTCTGGCATAAGAAGTTTGTTAACACTCTTTCCCTTATCGATCACTGATGATTACAAGTTCGAATCGATAATGCTTCCATGATCTAGTTGTATGGCTCATAGAAGAGGGGGGAAATAAAAACCCCATTTCCTTATCTATCTGTTGTTGTTCAGCCACCTTGTTAATATCTCCTAGAATCTCCTCAAATGATATCATTCCACATATTCTAACTACTAGGCTATTCTTTATCTGGGTTTTTCTCTTCATCTGAAATATAGAATTTATCCCCCGTCCGGTGGTAATGACATCATTTTTCCATAAAAAGTCAATGCAGTCCACAACCTCAACAGACTCTTCGTATAGATCCTCCCACTCAACGGGGAGATGTAGAAGTGAAAGGACCAGGAACCCTTGTAGTTTCAAAGAATCAAGTAGCTCGAACATACTACAAATTTCATCGGTTTATCAGAATAAGTCTGTCATGATCTGGATGACATTATCTAAGCTGACTTCATCGGTAGGTACCATCTAATTATCTGACTCTCAAGCCCATTTTCGAGCTTCCAAGAACTGTGTACAGAATTTTTGGCAGTTAATGGTCATCTCTGAGGGAATTTTAGCTCGAACTTTAGAAGCTGGTTTAATACTATTGATAATTCCATATCTTTACCTCCGTAACGGGTACGAACAACAATGCATGCTCTTATAAGGAGTAAGAGAGCCTAATCGGAAAAATAGGTAGGATGTAGGAGAAAATATGGGCAAACTTGGAGGGGTAATATATGGGTATGATGGGCGATTTATTGGGTACAATATGGGTAGATGGATCAAATTGTGGGTCTTCTTCTAGGAAGATAACATTTGCATGATTTAGGAGTGGATTGTGGTTAGTGTTTGGTTTAGTATTGACGGGTAGGACGATGATACCCAGTCAATCAGCTATTGGATTACATTTCGGAGGTGGAAACACTGATTAGTGGTGTGGCCAGTACTTGGGGAAAATCGCAATGGGCATGTGGTTTAAAACTTTTGGGAAGTGGGTTTGGTAATGGATGAGGGTCCAATGGCTTGTTAAGATTTTGTCTTGAAAGTTCTTGGTAAACTTTGGAGAGGGGAGCATGAAGCTCGGTATATTCCTTTTTGAATGGGTTCGAGCGGATTTTTATTTCCCATGAAGTGGAAAGCTGAGAGATGTTATTGATGGTTAAAACTGTGGTATTGGCAGGCTTCTCATACTTTTTGGGTGTTAACTGTCTGAATACTTTCTTTAGCTCAACTTCTGTCTTGGAAAGACTTTCTTTAATCTCCACTCTTGCTTCTCGAAGGGCTAGAAAATGGGGGTAGTATTGTCCTCCTATCGTTTCTTGGATATGGGGTAAGAAGTTAGAAGTTCTTCTTTATAATACTGACTTGCTACTCCTCGGAAGGCCGGTTGGTGATGGTGGATGCTTTATCTCTCCACCTTGCTATGAAGTTATTGAAAGATTCCTAGGGATTCTATTTGAGAAGATCTAAATCATGTGGGTATCCTCCAACTCCTCATTATACTTTTATCTTGACAAGAATTCACGGGCAACATCATCCAAACAACGAATCCTGGACTCCTCGTAGATAAGAACCAGCGAAGAGCACTGTCCTTGAAATTTTATTCGAACATTTAGGCCATTATTTCCTCGAAGGCACGTAGGAGGGTCATGGCTCGGTGGTAACTTCAAAGATGAATAATTGGGGGTCCATTACCATGGAACTTCTCAATGTTAGACATCTTGAACTTTTTCGGTAGCCTTGCTTTAGGATAGGGATACGCATGAGTTCAATCCATGTAGTTCCCTGAGATTCGGTCTTGGTCAAACTTCTTAGTCAATATCTTAAGGTATTCCTTGTCCTTATTTAACTATTATTCCTTAGGATCAATGGTCACGGGTAGGTTAGCCCCTAGCTGGGCAAGATTCGGTATAGGGAGCTGAGCCGACAATGGCCTAATAGTAGGAGGGGCACGTGGAGTGTGCTGATATTTCCCGGGGACACAAATAGGCTCAGGTAAAGGTGAACTAAGCACGAGGGAAGAGGACCCCGAGCGCTTAGGGAATAAAGATTAAGTTTTGTTGCATCTCATGAACCTCAGTTTGAAGGTTGTAAATCTTGGCAGTGAGTTGGGCTAGAACCGTCATCAAATCCGACTGCACATTCGGTACTTGGTCGATGTTCTCCATGGAATGCAAGTGAAGGTGGGTTCTGGACTTGGAGGAAGTAGAGAGGGAACTGACGGAGACTCAAGCGGTTCGACGGAAGACTGAATCCAATAGAGAGCCATGCAAAGGGTCGGGTATGCGATTGACCTGAGAAGGAGAAATATTCAAATTTATTTTTTAAATAGAGGAGGGAAAGACTTTTATTATATGAGGATAATATTTTTGACATTTTTGGAAAAGATGAGGACAAATTGTTTTTTTAGGTAAAAGGGAGGAAATATGCTTTTGACGTTTATGATAAAAGGATGGAAAATGCTTCGGTATATTTACAAAAGAGAGGGAATTTTTTTTGACTCTTTTGGTAGAAAAAAAGAAAAAACGAGAAAAGGGGTCTTAGCATGATTATTATTTATTATTATTATGTTCTCAGTGGTATTAGGTTTACCTAAATTTAAAAAGAAATGCCAGACGGGACCCGAGCCTGGAAAAATTGGGTTTAAAAAATATGTAAAATACGGTTTGACTTGTTACCAGGCTCACGGAGAAGGTCCCGTTTAACTAAAAGACGAAATCACACGAGAATTCGGGTGGCATGCCGACCCATCATTTCGATAGAGTTTCAGGTAGTATCCTACAAACTAAATATGAGTGCCCTAGGTTTGATGCCTATATAAGGTTATACAATTGTTTGGTTAATTGAAAGGGTTCCCCCATTTGGCACGACTTCCACGATATACGTCTTGCTTTTGAGGCAATCAGTATGTGTGGACAAGCTATTTGATATAGCTGAGTGTACGTGAATTGCCTCACTACATACCTCGTGGGGATAATACATGTTAGGGCGAATTCAATATACTCGACGTGCATGAATGAGTTTCTTATATAAACCCAAACGATACGATACGGGAGAACCATTTGATATACGTCGAAGGTACTTGGTCAATGGAAGGTGAGAATCATATTGTTTAGGCTAACTACGACCTACCAGGCCAACGCCCATCACAAAGTGACTCCCCAGCTACGGGACAAAATTTGGTCAATAGCCATGCTCTTTTTTGTTGTAGTGTGTAAAATGCTTGATTCTTGATTAATATAGTATGGAGAGAGTATTTTATTAACATGGTGAGATCTATACTAATAGGGGAGCATGTACAAGTATAAAAAGTAAATCTAACATGGAGAATGAAGATTACACTAACCATGGATGTGTGACTATTTATGAGTGAGAGTGTGGTAATGAACCTGAGCATGGATTAACTGCAAATGGTATGTGATAAGTGTGAGTGATCATGGATATATGCCAGTGTGATAAGTGGAGGTATGTGTTAGTGACACCTAAACATTGATATTCTAAGTGAAAAATGTGGATATAAGTGATCTTATGTGTAAGTAGTGTAAAATGTGTTGCGAAGTGTCTACAAGTGTGTGAGTGAGTAATGATATAAGCATGAGGTAGATATATGCAAAAAATAATAGAGGAGAAAAAAGAGAACATACAGGTAGGTGTATAGGCACACAAGTAGAAAACAATAACACCCATGCAAACATAGTCTATCCCTCGTATGAAAAGTCCCCAGCGGAGTTGCCACTGTGGCCATACCGATCTCTCCCTTCCCGGTGGGGGGGAAGGTCTCGCGCCCTCTTCCTCTAGGAGCGCTTTGGACATCGTCGGTGTGAGGTTAATGTAAAGAGATGGAGTTGCCAGCCTATTTTGCACAAAACAGGCAAAAGAACAAGCCGCCGCCTCGAGAGAGCGGCATCAAAGACAAACTGATACTTACAAAACTAATAGTTCAAAGGTTCGGGGGCTAATTTACGAAATGGGAAGGTGTTAGACACCCATCCCGTCCTTTCGGTCTCTCATGGGCTTACGTTGTTTTTCTTAATTTCTCCGTGAACTGTGTGTGCGTGTATATATAAATGGAGATTGGAACCCCCCAAGTCATATCATGGAAAAGATAGAGTGAGGTAATCGAAAGGAATGTTCACAAAATAATATCTGAAAAATACAATGTATGCGTTTATCGAGATATTGATCGTTATGATGAAATGACAACAAATGTTGAATAAAATGGCAATAAGTATAAAAAAATATAATATATATTAAAATAATGTATAGATGAAAAGGAGGCAAATGCAAAAATTAGAAAATTGGAGAATTGAGAAATTAGACTCGAGTCTCGTGTTTTAGCCCGAGACGCCTACGTAGCCTATAAAGGCATCATTGTCCACGTAGTTCGCATGTGGCATAAGGGTGGAGTTTATCCCATAGATTTGAACGGGAATTTATTTTATGTGTGTGTGTAGAAAATATGTTTTCAGTTTTGGGAAATTATAGTGGATAATCCCGTTGGAATTTATAGGTGTAACCCTCTTTTTCTTTGTTTTTATTAAAAAGAAAATAAAGTATGTGCAATATAACTAATAAAGGATGAGATATTAATGTGTGAGAACTAAAGTGAAAGTTAGATTAAGAATTTATGCAACTAATGCAAAATAAATAATTTAAAGAGAGATGGATTTTTGGACCTTCTTTAGAGAATTGAGGCTTGATCTTGATCTTTGATGAGCTCCCTTGAATGTTGAGATGAATATTGGATGAGAGAGAATGAGATTTTGCTAAATTGGGTATGAAAATGATGGGAGTGAAAGATGGAAAGGGATTTCACACAAGAAAATTTCATTGATTGCCAGAGAATGTTGCTGAGATCACTAATACTGATGGATCTGAGGTATGCTTTGAGAGTGAGGTCATGCCCTCTATTTATTGGGTAAGGGGGTGCCGATCGGCATATCCTTAGCCCTTCCAATCGAAAGGTAACCCTATATACACCGCTGATAGGCAAGGAAATAAACCTGCCAATCGAAAGTCTCATGGAGATTATTTCGGGCGTTGATTTTGGGTCAAATGGGACTCGGAGGCGCTCATCGGCTCTTTGGATGGGAGATCGTCGAACGATAATGGATCGTTCGTCCAAACCATAAGTCAAAATCTCGCACGGGGAGGACCATTGGAAACTTTATGCGAGGTACTTAGACACTCTAAAGATCTTCGCTCGGCTCAGAGAGTTGATTTTGGTCAATCAGGGCCTAGAAGTGCTCGGTGACGTTTCAGAGTAAAATGTGTCATTCGTCCATACTGTAAGGTTGATTTTCACATGGGGCATACCGTTGGCAAGGGTATTAAGTGCCCTTGAAAGATTCATTCAGTCTCGTTTGAGCTAAAGAGTTGACCTTGGTCAAACGGATCCCGAGAGCACCTGGTGGCCTTTGGATCAATTTTTTGGAGAAAACAGATCATTCGTCTGAACAGTTATGCCATTTTGCGTATGGATATGCACCGTTGGAAAGGGGTTTCAGTGCCCTTCTAAGATTCAAAGAGCTTTCGCTCTGACGATGAAGTTGATTGGGTCAGATTAGGGCCCGGGAGCGCCTGGTGGCGTCGAGATTGATACTCGAAGTATGACCTAGAGTTTGTAGTGAAATGCGAGATGTGCTAGGGATCTAAGGAGAGACTTGGGGGTCCTAGAATGTGTTATCTACAAATGCCATTTATAATAAATCATATAACTTGCTGAAACATTAAATGAAATTTGTAAGTGAATAATTAATTTGCAATCGTGATAAAAATACAAAGATTCTTTTCTCATTGATAATCAAAGTCCTTTTTCTTTTAAAAACTTGGAGCGAAAATAAAATATGCAACTATCACTTTTTATAATATTTGAAATAAATACAACATTTTCTTTTTACTAAAAATAAAGTACACAAAGCTTATATAACGTCTCATGTATCTCAAATAATACAAATAGATTTAATAAATCCTATATGTGTATAAACCTGAAATACAAATATAACTATGGGGGGGGGGGTGCGAAAAACTCATTGGCACGTGTAACTGCTCTAAATGCACTAAACATAATCATGCGTGCACATATATCAAGTATATGCAATATGACACTTATTATAAGATTCCAACATAACAACAATCAATTTTATTTACTCACAACGGCTCTATACAAATCTCAATCCCAAACATTAAATTCCCGCTTCACTTTCCTGGAGACGATGTGGACTCTCGTTATACTTTCGTGTTAATTATCCTCTGAATAATCCATGAACTCAAAAAAATAATAATCAACTATCTAATCATAATAATAAAAGCATGATGGGCATTTCCTCGTAATCTTACCATCACAACCTGGTATAACTGCCAATCTTGGCACAGTCTTCGAAACCAAGTCCGTGACATTTGTTTATTCGATACGAAATAACAACGTAACCTAAAAAGCACACCCTTTATCACGAGTGGTTTGGCTAAGGTATGCCTATGCATCCTCCAATAAAATTGCAATAAAAACAATGATTCTTTCAATTTAATCAACATATAAATCATTTTTCACAACTTGAATATAAATTATCAACCAAAGTTTTAATTCCAAACATACTTGTAAATCAACTTTATTCCCACTACACGGCATGAAAACAAGTCATAAAACACGATACAACAAAATGAATAATATATACAATACATATAAGATGCACAAGGAGCATGTACAACATATATAAATATGGGTAAATATGAATAGTATACAAATAAAAGACGGCAGAACGAAACTACCTATATCGTAAAAGTTAAAAATGTCTAATGAAAGTGTCAAAAAGCTTCCAAATCTTTACCTGTAAATAATTATAATAATATTCTTCCTCTTATTATGAGAACAATTCATTTCATTTCTCATTTAATATTTATCTCAAACTCTCTATTTTTTTTTTCTCACTTATTTTATCTCTTAATACTCTAGAATTCTCTCACTAAAATGTGTCTAAAGTCCACAAATTCTATTTTTTTTATATATTAGTTGATAGGTTTAAAATAGCCTTAATACCTATAAAAAAATATTAAAATTTGTCTCCCACTCTTCCTCCCTTCAATTTCTTAATAAATCCTTCAAATCCTCACATAAACGCCTCGTTAAGTGGGCTGACAACCCATCAACCAATTAATATTACTTTCAACTTAATTTTAATGATTTTTAATCAAAATAAAATTATCAAATACATTTAAAATTTGGACCAATATGAGTCCCATCATCTTCCTCACTAAATTTCTCTTAATTTTACATATAGGTCATTAAACCAACATACTAACCCTTACAAATGACAAAATAACTAATATCCATTTAAATTTTTTCTCATTTTATTATTAAAACAACTTATAATATATCCAAATTATATTGTGTATCATTGAAAATATGAAAAATAAAAAATAAATAATGATGTCCAATTGTTTTAACGTGTCGCATGTTAACTATTTAAAAAAAAACTAGACAAATAAAAATTCAGTAAATTTCACAAAAATTCTTGTTAATTAAAATATGTTCATAAATTTTTTTTATACCTAATTTAATTTATAAGTATATGATATAAATATTTATCTTAAAATTACAAGGTATTATAATCTTTCCCTTACCAAAAGAATTTCATCCTCGAAATTCATAAAAATATATTTTTCATTAACTTACTACGGAATTTTTTTTTAAAGATATGCAACGTAAATGTAACAAATCGATAGCCCCAAGTCTGAGAATACGAGTAACCTATAGCTTTGATACCATTCTTTAATACCTCGCTCTTCCACAACCAATGTTGTCCCCACTTTAACCACTACACACATTAGTATGAGATTTTATTAACTCTATATCCAAAAACTGGTGCCTCTCGAGTTTGAACCCTTGAAATGTACATCATCAATTACATACCTTACCAGTGGAGTTAAATTTCCTCATTGTTAGAAGAGTGAAAATTTATATGTATATAAAAAATTACTTTCCCCCATCCACGAAATATGTGATGTAACTCTCTGATTACCAAATCCACTATGGCACCAGTCTCTTATAATCCACCGATAATACTCCGTATTTTTATGCCTTTTAAATTGGGGATTTATTAAATGTAATTGAGATAAATTAATTTAATATTAATCCAAAAATTCATTTTAAATATTTACTAGCGTGACGAGGGTTAGTAATTATTGGAAATTTGTTAAATATTACTTAATGAGTAAAGTAATATGTAGAATTGAATTTATTAAAATTGTCACCACTGAATAATATGAAAATTATGGAAATTAAGTCGGGGCGCGCCTGTGTCGTATCGGGACTATATTAGTATTATAAAAAGTGAATAAATTATAAGTCACTTGTATGGTCATTTCGAGTGCGCCAACGTGTCCGGAAGGGTCGAGATAGTCAAAAAAGTATACATGGGGGTTTAGTTTGGGTCTCGGGGTGTTTTTAGGCCTAACCGGCACCCCGGGAGGGCGATTTAGTCATTTCCAAATTAGGCCTTAGTTAAATGACAAAAATTGGGAAATTAATATCCGATATTAGGAAAGTCTTCTAGGGTTAACATTCTCAAAAGTTTAGAACGAAAGTGAGAGGAAGAAAGGAGAAAAGTCTTCCAAGAATCCAAGGCTAAGAACCAACCCAATTGCACCACCACCGAAACATAGATCGGAGCGAGGGGATCGAGCCTATACCTGTCAAACTCGTGGAATCAGACCTTCTATCTTAAGGCAAGTAAATTTCTTGCTGATTTTTAGTGGATAATTCAACCATGTTAGAATAGGATTAAATAGTATATGTTTTTTGAAGAATTTGATGATTTAGGGAATTTAAATCACACGCTTTAGAAGAAATAAGTATATTCTGGAAATCTCATCATATGTAGAGGATTACCCACAAAATTGTAATGGTTTGGAAGAGAGAAATCTGGAAAAAGAAATTAAAAAGTTTAAAATTTTAATGAAACTAAGGTTCTTGATAAATATTATGAATTGGGCCTTTAATCCTATACTTTTGATGAAATTCGTACATGCTTTACGTAGGAAATCAGGTAGGAAGGTTAATATGACTATTAGTTTAATTAGTTGGGATTTTGGGAATCAGTTATGGAGTTTTGGTTGAGGTTGATGAAGGAAACCCGTAGTTGACAATGGCAGATTTCGAAATACCTGTTTCGACTCAAGAATGTCGATCGATCGACTGATCGATCGATCGACCCCCTTTCATCGATCGATCGACCCCTCTTGGAAACTGCATTATTTTTCCTCTTTTTGTTTAATTCGGATAAAATGCGTAGGAACCTTTGAATATCATTTAAAGAGCATAATGGGTCATGAAGAGGACCAGTAGGGTCTAAGTATAGTCCGTTGAATATAATTTTATATGGGATGTAACCGTGGGCTAATGGGGGTTTGACCCATATTGGAACTCGTGCATACGTTATATAAGGAATTGGGAGATTCGTGAATGACTTAGACCAGAATGTTAGAGAGGGTGTACCTACTGAATTTACCTTTAGGAAGAGATAATACTTCGAGGGACGAGAAATAATTACGAAATGATTATTAATTGAGAAGAAAAAGACATGAGTTCCTTATGCGTAAGAATTGGGCAAAATTGTATTACGCACGGTTAAAAATATTATTATGGGTCATGGACGAACCTAATTGGAAAATGAGAATATTTATATATATGACCGAGTGAATTTGTATATATATATATTGTATTTGTGTATAATCATACCCGCACTACTTGCTATCACGGAGGTTATCGCGTCGCGACAGTCTTATCTCGATGGGACCTTTATGGGGGATATTGACCTGTACCCTAGAACATAGGATTCCATGGTACAAGTTATATGACAATGATAGTCAGACGATCCTAAGAGACGTGAGGGGTATGTGCTGAGACCTCTTAGTGACTTGGAACTATGCTTCGCCTCCATTTTTGTGTGTATTTTGTTAATACAGTTCGAGAGTGATTCCGAACTAGTATTTCCCTTAGTCCAAGAGATACGGGGACTTGATAGCAGAGTATGCCAGCACCATAGATTTTATGTGTGGTGCCAATAGTATATATATTATATTAGTGATTGATATATATACGTATATATGGAATTCTTCTACTGTGCGTATAAGTAGATATATATTGAATAAATGCTCCAAAATTATAGTAAGTGTTCGAAAACTTTATGACAGCATTGAGATACACATAAGTAACGTAAGAAAACTTTAAGAGATTTAATCTATAAATTAAAATCATAGTCTTGTGACTCCTCGAGATGAAATTTATGGGAGATGAGTTAGATAGACTTATGAGACTTTTAGTAGTACGTTAGGCATGCACACTAGTTGAGAGGTGAGAATTCTCAAGTGAGTGTCGTGTGCTAACATGGATGTCTTATCAATTAGTAAGCATTTAATTACTTGCAAAATCAGTTTTTAAAAGCTATTTTTACACTCGGGCTCTGACCCGTTTCTTGTCATCTTTCTCTCTCTTGTGTATATATATATATATATATATATATATATATATATATATATATATATATATATATATATATGTGTTACAGGTGCCCAACCACAGGGGCGTCAGACGTAGGTTCTTTGGATTGGACGTGCTGCAGCTTATGTGGGAGTTGCAGGCCCTTGGTTTAGACGACCTCTTCCTTGATTCAGCTCTTGATGTAGTACTGCATAACTAGGGCATGCGTTGCCCGATTTCCTATTTCAGTTTAGGCTTATTAGAGATTTTGTATTTATTTATGTTTTTAGTATTCAGACTCATTTGAGAGTTATTTCATGTCGTGATGTTTTCACTTATGTTTATTAATTTTGGTTTGTATAATCTAGCTGGCATGGTTCTTTTAGATGATTGCTATCCTTAGTATTTATGTCATTCTTAATTGATTTATACTTAGAAAGTTTTTTTTACGATGGGATTTAATAAAAAGAAATAATATTACAAATGATTTGGCACTTAGCTTAATTAATTAGGATGATTAAAACGAAATTTTTTTTCGACAGTGATGCTAAGAATGAACCATACCATTCACCTTAATTTTTAATTTAATAAAGGAATGATCACCCGATATTTAATTAGGCAGGGTATTACACCCCCCCCCCCCCCTTAGGGAGCCCAACGTCCTCCTTAGGATGAATTCAATTATCACCCAATATGTTGGCAGACTTATTCTGGCTGGGTACTGGCTTTGATACCACTTGTAACGCTTGTGAATTTTAAAAAATAAGAATACTTAAAATGGATGCCAAATTGAACCTCTTTAAAAGAGATACCATTTATAATAAACCATTTATTTTAAGAAAACATAAATTGAAATTTGTAAATAAATAAATAACTTGCAATTGTGATAAAAATAAAAATATTATTTTCTCATTAATAATCGAAGTTCTTTTTCTTTCACAAACTTAGAGCGAAAATAAAATATACAACTGTTAATTTTTACAATAATTAAAATAAATATAACTTTTTCTTTTTAATAAAAAAGTATGCAAAGCTTATATAATGCTTCATACGTCTCAAATAGTACAAATGACTTTAATAAATACAACATGTGTATAAACCCAAAATACAAATATAATGATGGGGTGAGCGGGAAATTCAGTAGCTCGCATAACTGCTCCAAATGCACTAAACAAATCGTACATGCCCATACAAAAAAAGAGTCACTATTTCTAATATAGAAATGACATAAGTAATAAAAGGAATATACAGCATGAGCATGTAGGCTTGGCTCCTACATCCTATGAGATCAGTAACGAAGAATGTAAGATTAAGAGAGGATCAGCGGTTAGGCTGCGTTAGTGGCCTATGTCAAAAAAAATATTAATATGAGATGTTAACAACAAGTCTAAGTAGTATAATAATGTAATTGAATCTGGGTTACAACATAACTACACACCTTATTTCAGTCTTTTAGTTATTTTTTAAGATAACTCAACTCAAAAAACCCTATATATTATATGCGTCTACCCAAGCCTATATTTTCCCCATGATTAAGTCTTAATCATCGCTATAGACATTTATGTATCAATTCCATTTTTTTCCATTTATACGCCATAACTGTATGATGTCACATAGGAAAGTAATCTCTATATCTACTACCACATAATAAAAATACGGTCCCATATATGTACCTCATAAAAGAACTACATCACAAGCCCACAGATAATGAAGGCATATCCTACCTTTTTCGGGGATCGCTCTCGCGTACTAAGCGTAGTCATAGGTTTTCCTATAGCTATACTCACTCAAGAATCTATTAGGGATATTCACCAAACCTTAACACTAGCCATATAGTCCCATACCCAAAGCTATATGAAAAAATCACCATGCGAGCCTTACACATATACCATGGAAATCGTAGTACGCAGTGTCCGAGGTAAATAATAACCAAGTCAAACCCGTTATTATCGTATCAAGGTATCGATCTCCGTCGCTCGTGGCCCATAAGAATATCCACTATCGTACGTATGCCACTAGTAGACATGCCCGGTATATTTTACATCATACACAAAAAAGGTAGTCCTACACAATTAAGGGTTACTAGTACTAACTCTAGCTTCAACACCTTACACTACACCAAAATGGTTAAATTGTCACCCTTCCAGCGGCTAGCTTTGTCACGGTCAATGACCGTGACAAGTTCTTGATAAATTTCGCACCAAAAAACCCTTGCCCCTCCTTTTTTTCCCCACCGATTTCTTCCCTCCTTTTTTCTCTCTCTCTACGCTGCTCTCCCTCTCTATGCCTCTCTCTACTTTCATATTAATTTATCTCTCTCTCTCTCTCTCTCTCTTCCATTTATATATGTGTGTGTGTGTATATATATGTGCGTGTGTGTGTGCGTGTGTATGGTGAGTGGGGGTGGGGAGGGGAGGAGCGTGGGTCTGTGTGTGTGTGTGGTGGTGGGGGAAGGGGGTGGGGCAGGGGGGTGTGCGTGTGTGTGTGGTGGGGGGTGTGGGGAGGGGGTGGGGCTGTTTGGGTGTGTGTGTGGTGGGGGAAGGGGTGGGGCAGGGTGGGGGGAGGGGGCAGGGATGGGGGTAGGTGGTGGGGTAGGGGTGGGGGGCTGCGTGTGTGTGTATGTGAGCATGTGTGTATATGTGTGTAGTGTGCATGTATGTGCGTGTTTGTGCGTAGTGTCCCTTGTAAACGAATTGATTGATTATTAATTTTGTTAGTAAATTAATATATGATTGCCCCTCATTGTAAATTAATAAATTAATATATGATTAATTATGAAATTAGGATTGCCCTTCATTGTAAATTAGTAAATTAATAATTGTACACTTTAATTGTTAGTTTAATTGATGAAAATAATTAATTGAGTAGATGAATTAGAAGGAGTACGGGATAAACATTTGTTGTTGACATTGCTGTTGGATTATATTGGATCGATATTGGGTTGGTTAATTTTAAAAGTGGCATGACCACTAGATTATTGTCCATATGGGGGTGGGATTTTTCAACTTTTTTTGAAAATTCCTTTGTATATCGAACAGTATATATATTATATGATAATTAAATGAAATATACTTGAAATTACAAATAGTGTGCATCGATACTAGCCTTCTAGTTCTTATGCGTACGCATTCAATAGCCCTTAGACCCGTTCGAGAGTCATTACCCCTGTAATGAGATCCCTCGAATTGTCTTGTTTCGACAGTTTGGGACTGCATAATTTTTGTATAATATTCTTAGTGGCTTAAAGTTGTTAATTTTGGAGGAATTTTCTATTATAAATTGAATTTGAATTTGAAATTTAAAAATCGAATATAATAAGACATAATTAAATGAAACATACTATAAATCTAAGTTTCATTTATACTAATCCATGAATATACGCTTCTTACCTTTAATAGGTGATTAGTACATAGTTATTTGGGGTATCCTATTTGTGGAGAGGAGACTGAATCTCTTCGTCTATCCTTTAGCTCAAAAAATGAAGCGAGAATTCCCTTCATATCCGAACACTAAGAAATGCCATAATCCTATGGAGTGATGCTCTGCAAATTCCTTCCGACCGTTTTGTAGCCAAACATCACCAGTTGAAGTTATAAATTTCACTTTCCATACCCCACCACTTGGAACCTCTAGCAAAACATGGGGGAATATGGAAAGTGGAGTTAACAACTTCAACTGGTGATGTTTGGCTACACAATGATTAGAAGGAATTTGCAGAGCATAACTCCATAGGATTATGGAATTTCTTAGTGTTCAGATATGAAGGGAATTATATTTGACACGATTTCTCGGGGTACATTAGTTGGAAGGAGGTGCCATATGAGCTCAAGTTAGCTGTTTGGGTGGCATTATAGGTAATGTATTTATATTTATATTTATATGAATATTTCAATTTCAATTTCAATTTTGATTTTGATTTCGATTTATATTTACATTATATTATTCTGATTTCAATTTCATTTATGATTGTGTTTGGTTAGGGATTTATTAAATCGAATCGCAACTCAATGCGAAATGAATTTCTTGCCGAATTCTTGTCTCTCTTTCTTTAATGGTAACTTACTCTGACTATGGATTTAGATTCTGTAATCGATGGATATGAATCGTTAAAGACTCGTCTGCACAATTTTGGTAGAATTTTTTTTCACTCGATGAATTTGAATTCTTTTAAGATTAGTCATGCACAATTTTGATACATTTTAATTTTTATTGTGAATGAATTATAATATTAAACTATGCTTTGTCATTTTTTTTTCTTGTTTTAGCTTAATTATATCATTATGAATATTTGCTTGTTGTTAGCCAACCCCTTATGATAATCCTGGCTCCGCCCTTGGTTATGCCACATGTTTATTTAAGCTTCTTCGAAGGATTTCCAACGTAAAGTCTCTTTCATTATCATGTTCTACCATGTTGGTAAGCTATAATATCTCTGCTATTGTTGCTTGCATAAATGACTATATTTTTTAGATTTATTAATTTTCAATTCATTTATAAAATCTCTCTTGTGCAGTGTCTTGCAGTTGATGATTCTTATAGTGGAACTGTAACTGGAAATTGGTGCTGGATTTTCTCAAAAGTTGTCCTCTTCTAGAGGTTCTTATCTTTGAGGTACGTCAAGGGTTCATAACATCACTTCCAGATAAATAGTTTGTAGATTTGAGATAATTGATGGTGATGTTGTTACTTCTTATATTAGGGTTTTTCATTTTATTGTGAATAAATCGGGACATCGTGGTTGGAATGGTATGTACCTGATTGTTTGACATCACACCTAGAGACAATTGAAATTACGGAATTGGGGTCGAACAATGGAGTGGAACAGTTGAGGTACTTTGTGGAGAATGCCAAAGTTTTGGAGAAGACTATAATAAATATGAAGGGTGGTGTTGAATAATTAAAGCTTCCAAAGTGTTCAAAGCACATGATTAGTAAAATAAGTAAATTAATAAGAACATTGAAATGACAAAAATCGAGCATGACGCGAAGCTGTCTCGTTTGCATATTATTTTTATTTTGAATGTATATTTGCATTATCTATAGTTTATTTGGATATATGATGTTTGAACAGGTACAACGTTGCTATAACAGGTACAAATATACTGCTGGGCACTGGTAGTGGCCATACTACCAAGTAGATATTTTTTCAATTCTGCCCAGAATTGTCACAGTCAATGACCGTGACAAGTCTGTGACAAAGAATAATTGGCACGGACTTGTCACGGTCATTGATCGTGATAATTTTTTATAAACTATCACAGGCTTGTCACGGCCCTAAACCGTGACAAAACTTGTCACGGTTAGGGGCCGTGACATGATCGTGACAATTCTAATGAGCTTGTCACGGTCCATGACCGTGACATGACTATGAAAAAAAAGTTGCCTCGCCTAGAATTATCACGATCATTGACCATGACAAGTTGAACTTGTCAATGTCAATGACCGTGACAATTCGGAGGATTTGGTGTAGTGTTAATCAACCTCTTTTAATTAAGAATTACCATTTTAGATATAATATCATGTGATAAAACCTCATTAGAACAAGAATACACAACTCATTTGAACGAGTTCACAATGTCATTTAGATGAGAACCTAACTGTCATTCAAACGAACTCCCCTTGTCATTCGATGAGAATCACCTTTCATTCGAATGAGGATACAAACTCGTTTGAACGAGATTAGACTAAAATCATCATCTTCCTAAAGAAAATTTCCATTGTTGACCCTAAAAATTCCATTCCAAGCCTATAAACATCCTTAAACTTGAATACCGAAATGTATAATTATTCGAACAACAACTCTAACCAATTTATAATGGTTTTAGATTATTCTTACATCAATTTTCCCTAATATAGAATTATATCCCAATTTTACCTAAATACAGATTTTCGCGTGAAATTAACAAGGGGTTTTCAGTCCTTTAAAATGGTTTTTCCATAACCAAATACCCAATTGAAATAATTCTACTTTGAATAATTATAACCCAAATCAATCTATATAATAAGGAGTGGAATTTGGACACTATTCAATAAGATCATAAGCTAATTAGAGATTGATATTAAAACACCAATGCAAAAAATGGAGGGTTGAGATTGGTTCATTTTATTTTACTCTTTTAACCCTCTATTTTTTATTTCCCCCTCTTTTCCCTCACCACCAATTTGTTTCCCCCTCTAACTTTAATTTAAAATAAGGGCTAAATTTGTACTTTGACCAAGACAAACACTAAAAGTCCCCCAACAATCCTGTCTTTCTGTCACTCCTTCTTCCAGGGTACACGATTTGGGCATTTATTTTCACGATTCTTCACCTTCTTCATCTCCTTTTTTAGGGTACAGTTCTTCATCCAACTCAAACCCTCACCATGCCCGTCTCCATTGAGCTCCAAGGCTGCCGTCCTTAGGTTATTCTGCGATTTGGGGTTTTTAGATTTTGGGGTTATTTTTTTTTCGGATTTGGGGCTTTTAGATTTGGGGTTATTATTATTCATCTCATTTTTGATTTGGGATTGATGATAAAGATTTGGGGTTTCTCCTATCTCTCCCTTACTCTATTACATGTACACACTCGCACACACCAATGTTTTTTTCCAGATCTGACAACTATATTTTATGTAGATCCACGCGGTTTGTTTTTGTTTTTCTCAAGTTTTTTAGAAGATGGAGTTGAGGGCTTTCGTTGATTTGGAGTTATCATCCAAGCTGACAGTTCCAAGGTTCGAAATCAATTTATGCTATTATAATATTTAGAGAAATATCAGTATACATACATTAACAACTGCATATTTATATTGGGTGTTCTGTTGCACAATCTATTTTTTAACATATTGATATTTATTTTTTAATAGATTTATTTTGTTAATGGTTATTCATTAACAACTGCATTTGAGATTGGTTACTCTGTTCATTAATAAATTGAACGATTAGCATTAAAGTTAATGATTGCTGCATTTTTCAACTGCATTTTTTAATAGATCTATTTTGTTAATGATTGTTGCATTTGAGATTGTCAACCAACTAAAGTTTTCTTTCAATTGAATGATTATCATTAAAAGCACTTTCGATGTAACTTTGATATCATAGGTGCCTATTGTTGCGTCGACTGGAGGGTTGGTTGACATTGTCAAAGAAGGCTATACTGGATATCATATGGGAGATTTTAGTGTTAAAGTAAATAGCATTTGTTCACGAGTTTATTATTTTCTTTTCATTTTGTCATATTTTTTATGATAGATATTAAGTCTTATTTCCTTAACTCAGTATAAAAATTAGTAGGTATTTATAAAACTTTAATGTGAGGTCCCTGCTTTTATAAAAACTTTAGCGAGAATTCTGGATAAAATATGTTTGCGAGCAGTAGAAAATCAGTGTCAAGCACTCATTTACTTATTGTATTAGCTGACAGCATTTAAGTAGTGCATTATCTAACGTCATTTACTTATTGTGTTAGCTGACTGCATTTAAGTAGTGCATTAGCTAACGGCATGTACTTATTGTATAGGGTATGGATATGTGGATATGCCAAGCGAAGATACACTTTTGGGATTTTTTTATCTGCTCAGGTACACCTTCGAGGACTATAGTGAGTTTTCCATTTTTTTGATATGTAATGGTTGGAGGATTCTTTATATGTTGCTCTTATGTTGAATGAGTTTAGATGGTAATGGTAGTTGTGATGGAGAATTTGTTTGAGTATTCAATTCTCTTAGTACGTTTTCATTATATTTTTACTTTTTGTTTGTTCTGTGATATTTACGTGGTTAGTGCTTAAAACTAAACATGAATTAGTTTGTATTTGCAGGTTTTTTTACAAAATCTAGAAGCATGAATTGGTTTTTTCATTTTCTCTCTATACTTGATTGTTCACGTATATAATAGAAACCATTCAGGTGGTTCCAATCTTGGATAAGACTTAGTTCAGATCCATTTTTTGGTTACAAAGGAGTGTGAGAGTTGCTTGGAATCTTGGTAAGTTTAACCATCCAATGTATCAATATTTTTGAATTTTTCATGTTTATCCAAACCATATAATGTATCACGTGCTTGGTTTATGAAAGTTTCATACAACTATATGTTTCTCTAAATTGAGCCTATTAATTGTTCGATAAAATGAAACTTGCTCCTTTGATTTTTGATTTTTACGAATGTGACAGAACAAAATATGGTACATTATGTCTATAATATGCGTGGCTACTGCTACCCAAAGTTAGGAAGCCTCCCCTCTAGCCTCTTTAAAAAAATGTTATTCATAAGGAAGTATATCTAACATTTTTTGGTTCGATTTTCATAAGTCTGAAATTCATAAGCCTCCCCTCCAACTTTTACTACTACTTGAAACTTGGTGCAGTTTCAAAGTAGTTTTTGAAACTTGAAATTTTACTCTTTATCTCAGGTATTGGACCCCCTCACATATAGTTTTAGCTTTTGTTATTATAGATTTTAAGTCATTTCCTTAAATATAAATTTTTTTATACACGTTATGAAGCTTGAGATTCTTAAATAGATGTGTCCTTATTGAATAGATCTGTCAAACTTGAGATTCTCTTTGTTATGTTATGAGGTCGTTTTTATACACGTTTTGAAATATTTAGTTTTTATTTTTTATTTTTTCAAGTTTGACAGATCCGGTACTCTGTAACGCAAGTATGGCAAATCGGACCTCATAACATGACAAAGAGAATCTCAAGTTTGACAGATCCGGTACGCTGAAAGCGAATCTCTCAAGATTGAGTCTTGGCAAAATGAATTTTAGGGCATCTCTATGTTTGACTATGTAAATAGGAATAACTTCCCGCTGAAAATTGTTACCTTCTTGGGAACTAAATTATGCCTCAAATGTTTATGGATTAATGAACAAACTTTTTTGCAAATTAGACTTTAATCTGCTGTTATCGAAAATGCTCCAATTTTAACCAAATCTCATGTATATTGTTTCCCATAGGTTTGGTTTAATTTTATAAAAAATACTCTTATTTGGGTCAAGAGTTTATCCGAGTGGACTACTATGTGAACAATTATTATGATGATGAGGTTCTAAGACAGGACCCTCCCCAAAATGTGTTGATTGATAGGGTCCAAAGAAGACTATTATCTGAGAAGGCTAGAGTCACAAAGTTCCCTATCAATTTCTTATGGGTGTTGTATAGTTCTTTGATGATATATCCATTTAGCAATGGACACACCAATTGACTAAACTGGTTTTTTGTCTTATGATTTGTTAAATATGTGATTTGTTTGGTTATTTTTGTTTAAATTTGTTAGTTTGGTTGTTTTTGTCTAAATTTTATAGTTTATCGATGCAAGTAGATTATAGATTGATGATCTGATTTAAATTTAAAGAATTCATGCGCTTTGGTCTGCTGCCATGAAGGATAACACTCCACCTAATTGACAACAG
This sequence comes from Sambucus nigra, assembly GCA_949130495.1. Classification (NCBI taxonomy): domain Eukaryota; kingdom Viridiplantae; phylum Streptophyta; class Magnoliopsida; order Dipsacales; family Adoxaceae; genus Sambucus; species Sambucus nigra. The sequence continues at coordinate 272,120,364 of OX422220.1, forward strand.
GGGGGCGCATGCCACACCTAACAAATCTCCCAGTTTCTTTGTATAGAAATTGCTAACACCAATATCTCGAGCCTTGCTAGAGTTATAAAGTGCTTCCATCGCGCTCCATTTTCTAGGCACATCTGTTAAGAGTAAGGTTTGCATTTGGTTTAGAAATATATCCATTTAACCAAATGTAGCCACCTATTTAGGCGGTTTGCATTTGGTTTAGAATTCATGGGCTTTGGCCAAATTACAAAGATGTGGGCAGTTTTTGTTCAACAGGTAAATTACAAACTTCAGCATTCATGCAGTCCCCTTTTTTCAATTTTTTTGGTGTATGTAAAGCGAAAAAAAATTACTCCCGCCATGTATTTGTATCTCCTATATATATGTAATATTAACCTGATACATGATTAGGGCATATTTTTGTAGATACAATCATGTCTACATCGATTGATGGTTTGAAGGAGTATTAGCATAAGCCAGTGGGTGTGGAGTTTTAAACTTCTATTGAAGGTGGATTAACTCAAGCTTTAATATTCTATTCAGTTTGGTTTGTCCTCTTAAGCATTTAGTTGGATGTGTTTTAGTTTTGTATTTGGCCTTTGTCTTGGGATTTTGGGTTCAAGTTTAGTCTGGATTGTTTTTGTTGGTGGTTTCTTCCGATGTAGTTGTTGGGATCCTGGTTTGACTTAGTTTTGTTGAGTTTGTATTGATTCTAAAATATCACTTTGGGTCCTCAGTATCTTCTGAATTTCGAGTACATTGTAGTTGCTTAATAGGTGTTAGATAAAATTATCAACCGAGGTAATTAACATCATTGAGGACTTTTTTGCTTTGATTTTTTTTCTCTCTAGAAGAGTTTTCTTTTGTGAATTTCAGTAGATTAAAGTGTCCATTCATTATAAATTATAATTGGAATCGTGTAATTAGTTATCACTTGGTTTCTTGAGTATGCAAATATTTTAGTTTCTTGAAAAAGTGGTAGAATGACGGAGGTAATTACGGATGAATTTCACCAGTGCAGATGAGTTTTATGCAAATGGTATCAATTAATTTTGGAATGATTGATCCCAGAACCAACATTACGGTTGTAGCAGGTATGAAGGCTGCTTTCTTTACTTAATATTTTTGATTTTTTAGTAGAGTTGTACTATGTGTTTTGGAGGGGTAAGTTATAATCAAGTACTACAGTCAGAAGATAGCAACATTTGAAGTTCGTGGTGAGTCTATTGAGGTAGTTGATGTTGATCATTGGGACTGTAGCTGCAAAGTATGGCAGATTACTAGATTGCCGCCATGTGAGCAGGCTCATTTACATTTTGAAAATGTGAGAAGGTATAATCAATTACAGCAATGTTCTAATTAATCATATACTGATGTTCTCTTAATACATGTTCTAATTAATCACATGCTCTCCAATTTTGTGGCAAGATATTCGATAGGTCATAGCGACTATATAGTCCTTGCAACTGGAGGATTGAGGCACATTTATAGCTCTGAATTGAGGTCAACAATTCCCATTCTTTGCAAGGTTCAACCAAGTCCTATTTATGGTAATGCTTATAGTCTGGTCAATATCGCAGGTGGATGTCTACTTTCTTTTTAGTTGTTTTTTATTCCAAATTATAATTATTTTATTATAAATTGGGTTGAAAACCATTTTTATGTACATTGTACATATCTTTAAATTCTGATAACGATCGTTCTTATAACTCGAAAGTAGGTGGAAAAGAAGGAGATTCAAGTATGAATAATTGTGGGCCTCGAAAGAAGTTTGCAGTGAAGTTGTGGAAAAAACGTGGATAGGCAGTGATAGTGAGACAACCCCTGTTCAGTTGTGGACCGTATTGGAAACTGCAGAGTTAGCCTATTAAAATGGAACATATGTAATATTGGGTCGACTAGAAGAGATGAAATTGAAACGGAATCAATTGAAGATCGTTACGTATGGACAGAAAGCAACTAACATATGTGGGTATTTCTAAAGCTATAAAATCGTATTAATGCACTATTGGAGATAGAGGAAATAAGTTGAAGACAACAGTCAAACATGAATTGTCTCAAAGTAGGGATCGACAACATGACATTTTTCATATGCGCCACCCTAAGAATGAAGAGGAAAATCATATGAAAAATCGTAGATTATCATGGAGATGTTCATATGAATGAAAATGGTATTGCTCGATGCACGGTTCAGTATTTTACGAGTTTATTCATATGAGCGGAGCCCCAAAACCACGATCAACTACAGGTTCTTTGGAGTGTGAAAAAATGTGTCTCAAGGGAAATGAACCGTACCTCCCCACCATAATATTTCGATGAATTTTTAAGCAACCAAACTCATCTAAAACATGAAAATAAGAAATATTCCATGGAAAATATTGTTAGCCAATTGCACCCTTATTTCTGCAGATTCTTCTTGAACTAGAGTAATTCAATGTTAATTAATTCTTGGATTTTTTACTAATCTATGAAAAGAGAAAATTGTATGCATTAATTACTGTTATTGAAGGCTCTCTCGGGCTTAAAGTTTCTACTTGACATGATTCATACCCTAAATGAGTATATGGTTAGTTAATCTATCTCACAATGGAATTTTGTTTTATTTAAAATTATTAATACTATGTATATCCCTTGCAAGAATCACATATGGTGTTTATTATCTCATCTGATGTCAACAGGTGATGAATCAACCATAGTTGGGAATTGAATGAAGACTGTGAGTGTCCTCTTTTATTGAAAAAATTTCATCTTATTATTCAATAGTTATCAATAGTCTTAGTTGATGCACACATTAATATATACATTATACAAATTATATTTCATTTGACATTTGACAAGTGTGGATGTAAAATATGATTCATAGTCTCATTTTTCTTACAGATTTCGTAACGAACAAATTTACACCGGAGAATTGGAGAAATACATGTTGAAGTTTATATTGGTAGGTTCTCATACTTTTCAGGCAGGTTATAGATTTTTTTTTAGTTATCCATATGTTTCTATTATGTGCATACGTCTTATAACGACTCCATTTTTTGGTATTTATTTTTCTATTAGAATTAAAACTAAACCATAATATTGCAATGCTTTATTACTTACAATATCCAATTTCATTGTCATATTCTTACAATTTGTAATTTTTCTTTTCACCTATAATGATTTGTTGAATGTTCAGGTGAAACAAATTTTACTCTATTGTTTAATAGTTTTAGAAACAAATATTAGTTTAATTTGTTTTCTATATGCATCTACATTAGTATCCACGATTTTTTTTACTGTTGCTTTTCTCATTGTTGAATAAAGAAAATCCAATGGTTATATTTTAGGTGTTCAAAATTCTGATTTTGTATATGAACCATATTTTTTTTATTCTTACTGAGTAGTTATTTTATTGAAAATGCGCAGGTACTTCGTCCTAGGTAATTATAAGCATTAGTTTGAATGATCGGTAATCAATATATGTTTGTTTAAGTTATCTTATTAAACAGAGAACTTTGTCTTTAAACACTGTATGATTTATATGATACTTGATTTCATGTCGAAGCAATGATTAATGTGCGTTATATATATAATTGATACTTTTAAGTTAATTTGAGGTAAAATTATCTTAATTAAAGCGGGGTATATGTTGAAAGATAGCACTATGTAAGCTTTTATTTCATTAGTTATGATATTATATGGGGTTAGGAAAACTCAAATTGTGATATTGTAATTATTAAACTAAATGGTATAATTTTATATATAGTTATGTAATGTGGTATTTATTTTGTTTGTCTATTTTTCGTAAATCAGTTAACGGTATGATTGGTTCTGAAGAGCTGAATGTTATGAATCCCGAAGGAGGCACAAAAGATGCTGAAGTTGAAGCCCAAAAAGGAAGGTGGAAGTAGGAGGATCGCGACAGTTACTGGAAGATGATGGGAAAGTAAATACTCCTACGACAATGATTCAGAAAATGGCAGAGCTGATGGAATACTCCTATATATTAGATTTAGTAGATGAATACGAGGATCCACACATGTGTCTGGCATTATATTTATTGCAGAACGAGTTAGTCATCACCCTCGAATTCAATGTTGCATTTTTGACTCAATTGTGACAATCTTGGCATTTGTATTTACTTTTTCCCTCAGGCTTTAAATTTGCAATGAAGTTGAAATTCTTTGTTTTCCATTATGGCTAATGCTTAATTTAGAATACAAGTATTCATTGTTTTCCACGCTTTTGTCTGTTATATTGTATTGAATTTAAAATCTACGTAATATGTATGTTATAGTTTTAATCATGTTATATTCTTTTAGTTTGGTTTTAAATTCTTATGCAATGTAATGATGGCATCCTGTTTGGTATTCTAATCCTAAGATTTCCCCCCAATAATGACGTTTGTTGGAAGGTTTTATAATTTATGCCAGTCACTGAAGCTTGATTGTACCTAATAATGTCATAATTAGCTTAATTTTTTGTTTTGCTTGGCTTTATGTTTGTTGGATGGATCTGTATTATTTGTTGGATCTATAATGAAAATGGCACGGCACTTTTGTGTAGGTTATCCTTTGAAATCTGTTCTTCGTGGTCATAAATTACAGACTACTTTTAAACTTTTGTGTATTACTATTAGTTTAGCGTTACTTGAGTTAATTTCATATTTAAGTTTGACATTATAATGTCGATATGTGTGGTCAAATTCCAATATTTTGAAATTGAGATTAGCTTGATGTCTTGATGGAATCACATTTTTTTCTTTATTATTTACTTAATATTTTTGATTTTTTACTAGAGTTGTACTATGTGTTTTTTATATGTTTCGCAAAATTATATGGGAATTTGTTTGATGAATTTAGATTATTTTAATGTGTTTGGACTATTTGTTATTTGTTAAGGAGGTCGGATAGTCCTTTAAACAAAGGAGATCATGGACATTTTTAAAAAAATTATACTTTGTTTTGTTGGGGAATGAAATTTTTGCCGTTGTAATTATGAACATTGAATTTTTTTTCCGCTTTACGATTATGTATTTTGGAAATTTTTGCCATGCCTTCAGGCACGGGCATTCCGCTAGTATCTAAATATTCTAAGAACATGTATTACAACCTCATTACCGAAATAACATAGTTTTAATTATTAATTAAATTATCTAATTCAAATTATTTTAGTTTTAGGTTAAGAATACAATAAGTAATCATACTATAACACAACCTCAATTATAAAATTATACTAAATAAACTTTCCTCTAATTTAAGTAGGTTGACTTGCTAAGCCAAAATCCCCAATTCCTCTTCTCCTCCACTTAGCCTCTTCTCCTTAGCTGTGGGGTTTTCTTTCAAAGTGTGAAAAGTGATTTGTCTTAACTTTAATCTTTATTTTTTCATGCTAACCACGAAATTAGGGTTAGAACCTATATGTTCCATGAACCATTAATCACCAAACTGATCCCAAATAGTCTAAACTCTACCCTAAATTATATACTAACCTATAGACCTTGAAACCCAACCTTTTAAGGTGTAATCAGGCATTCTACACGTCCCTTAAGTAAATCAAATTATTCCATCAATAAAATTATTTTTATTCGGTAAATAATTATTATTTCATTACGGTATTTTAAATTCAAGTCAATTTTAAGTAAAAACATAATTTTAGCGACGTCACCAATCACAACAGATAAGTACGCACAAATATAATTTATTGAATTATTTAATTTAATTTATATTATGAGGTATTACATTCCTCCCCCCTAAAATAAGGAATTTCATCCTCGAAATTCAAATTTCTAACATGCATAGAATAACTCTAAGGTCATAATTTACTTTATATCATGTCATAACGTTTGTCTCTTTTCGACGTAAATCTTCTGCTGGTCTTATACTATCAGATGAGTGACACCTTTTCTAAGGTTTCCTAAATAATATCTAGTCCGAAAATAGTATGTTCCCCTGACTATAATCAACAACTTGGTGAATGGAACGATCGCCCATATGGTGCCTTGTAGGGTGCCATACCAATAGTTTGTTGATGACTATTGTTGTAAGAAAACTCTACTATAAGTGAATGCATATTTCACCTGCCTTTGAGATCCAACACATATGCCAAAAGAATATCCTCCAAAATATGTTTTATTTGCTTAATTTGACCGTCGAACTGAAGGGGAAATGCTGTACTCAAACTCAGTTATGAAATCTTCCCATACTAGAAGTAAATGAGTCACTTTTGTCAATCCATAAATGATGACCCGAATTGAATTATGACCTCTCTAGGACCTTAGAAATCCCACTATGAAATCTGGGGAGACAATATCCCATTTCCACTCGAGAATTTCCAAAGGCTATTACTCCTTAGTCGGTCTGTGATGCTCTACCTTTACTAGTTGAAAGGTTATACACTTATGCACAAACTCCATTACATTATTATTTATCCCGATCCACTAATATTCCCTACACATGTCTCGATACATTTTGTGCCCTCCCAGGTGTACCATGAATCGTGAAATGTGTGCCTTAGGTATAATTTCACTCCTTAACTCAGGACACTTCGGGACTACCAACCATCACTGAAATCTCGATCCTCCGTCTGAACTGATCAAGAAGGAAGGAACACCACCTGACACTCATCATTATAAATTTTCTTGACAGAAGGCTTCTGAAGTCTGTGCATGTATCACCCTTGTCACCTTAACTGCCATAACTATCACTAATCCTAAAAATGCATCATTCCACTGTGGTGTCCAAATGTTTGGTAAATCTTCCTTATGTTCGCTGCACACTTAAATAACCATGGGAGAATGAACCTACCTCCAATTGCAAAAATAATATTAACATTATCCAAAGCAGTGCTCGTAAACATGCAGAGTAGTTTTTATATATGTCTTGTCCCCTATCTAAATTTCTCTGTTGCTAGTATACAATTAGGGTAACTCATGATGTGGGAGAAATAAATCTTCTAGTATATTTAGAGATTTGGGTGAATGAATATATTGTTGCCCATTTTATTGGGGGATTCGTAGGCATCCCTTAGCCATATCACATGTTGTAGGGGATGTGCTTTCGAGATACGATTTTGTCATTTGTCGGATGAACTAGGCTATGGACCCATTGAGTCGTTAAGCCATTATTCTATAGTAGGATGATTAGGGGATTAACCTATCACCACTTTGATTATGAGATGAGATTGTTTATTTTGGGGCCATGAATTGTTTGGTGGATAAATTACAAAATAGTATAACGAGAGTCCACATTATACCGAGGGAAGTGCAAATGGGATTTTGTATATGGGATTTTTGGTATGTGTAGGGACACGTGGTGAGATCCTAGGATTTGATTGCCATTTTCATGTATTTTAGTTGAGCAGACATAAGCATACACTTTTATACATTATACACGGACACACAAGTATGTATAGTTTATTTGGAGCATTTATACGACCTATTAAGTTTCCCGCTCACTCCCCTCTAGTTTTATATTTCCAAGACTTATTTGAATGGTTGTTTATTATTATTGGTGTTGCGACATATTAAGATATCGGGCGGTGGGGATAATTTTTATAGATAGATTTGTATTTTTTTTTGTTAAAAATTATTTTTATATTTTTATTTCATTGTAAAGATTTGGAAAATTATATTTTGATATAAATTAATATAAAGTTTTCTACTCTTATCAATTATATTTCATGCCTTGGTCAATTATATTTTGGACAGGGCATGCCCGGTGACATATCCATTGGCATTACCTGACCACTTTTAGCGGGTACATTATGTTTTTCATGTATCGGCGTTGAGGAAGTTTCTGAGGGAAGAGGATGCCTACTGGCACATCGACCTTGACAGGATTGAGCTGCAGCCTGATGAGAGTTACAATGAAGACCACATTGCATACTATATCGGAGATAGAAGACTTTTCGATGTAAGGTCATACCATTAGTTCGAATGCAGTGAGGACACCATAGTAAGGGTGAGTCAACATAGGAGGGAGAGTATGACATGTAGGAGAGATATTCAAAGTTATTATAGTCAGGTATATAATTTTAATTTCTAGGACAAAATTACTTATTTTAGATGGAAAGAATGTAATAACCCATAATTTAAAGTAAATTAAATAAAGGATCAAATACCAAAAACTCCCTCAAATATTTTTTAATATACATTTAGTCCAAGCCTTTTATTTTGTACCAAAAAGTCCCTTTGTAATAACCCGCGTAATTTTTGGGGTATTTTCAAAATAAAGAGGAAAAATAAAGTTTTTGATAAAATTATTTTTATTGCTCTAATATGTTGGTTATTATTTTTAAAGGCTAGAATTTCAAACGATTTCGAAAACGGAGTTAAAACGGATTTTTAAATGATTTTTAAATATTTTTAACTCTTGGAGTTGTTTTGACTTCCAACTCTTCATTTCTTTGCCTTATTTAAAGAAGTCTTTTGGATTTTAACTCTTCATTTATTTGCATTATAAAAGGAAGTCGTGGGCAACCCTTTTAACCTACTTTTGGCACAACTTTTGGCAGCAAATATATTTTATATTCCTCTCCTTTTTAATTACACATTGTCCCTTGAGATTTGTGAGTTTCAACCTTAGATTAGAGGTGTTCTTGGGGCTATTTTTGAGGAGGTTCTTGGAGGAGCTTTTGTAGATCTTTTGTGTTGATCTTGAGGATGTGATCATTGTTTTCTCATCATGATTTGAGGTATGGGGTTTTACACAATATGCTCCTTAAATCTCGCGAGTATCATTCTCTTTGATTTCTTATTAATTGAACTCATATTTGAATTGATAAATTCATTGAAATCTGGAAAATAATTGTTGAAATTATTTTGATTCATGTGGTATCATTATATGGTTGATGATCATGTTGTCATGAGATTTTAATATAGCACGGATGTTGGGCACCCGCCAAAATTCCTGTTTCCCGTACTATGGCTTGATAAAGTATATACGGGTGTGGTGAGGCCTGGTGACCCAGTTAAAATGTTGTTGAGAAATTATATTGATAAATTCTTTGAGATTTGCATTTTTATTTGAATATTTGTACTCGTTTTGTTACGTTTTATTCATCGTTAACATATATTTGTTGAGCATCTTTCTTGTCGTATTGTGTACTTCCCCATATTTTCTTTTAGTTGGCAGGTTAGCGTGGATTGGGACGCTATGGACCAATCGGGATTATTTTAGTGTGGATTATTTTGGGAAGAATATTTTTAGAAGAATTTTATTATTTTGATGTATAGAGCATTGAAGATTTGTATTTATTTTTCGACTTAGATGTTGTATTAATTCGAGAGACTTGTTGTAATTGAAGAGATTGAGATTAGTGGATTTATATTATTGTGGGTTTATTTAGATGATCTATACCTTGTTACTTGTGGATTTGGATTTATTTTATCCATAGTGGCGCTCCGTTCGCTCTCCCCGGGCGGGCGGGGTGTTACACCCTTATTCTCTTATCTTTAAAGGTTCGCGCCAGCGGCATGGTAAAGCCTTTTTGGCATAGTGAAGGACTTTTTAGTGCGAAATAAAAAGGCTTGGACTAAACATATATTAAAAAAAGTTCGAGGGACTATTTGCTATATGCCCCTTAAATAAATTATATTTGTGAAGATTTGTGTATTTATCTGCAGTGATTGGTGACTTTAATAAAATTATGTTATTATTTAAAATTGAATTGAATTTAAAACACGATAATGAAATAATAATTATTTAAAGAATAAAAATAATAATATTGATGGGATGATTCAAGTGACTTTAGGGAAGTGTAGAATGTCCTATTATACTTTAACGGGTTGGGTTTTAAGCTCCATAGGTTAGTATATGACTTGGTCGAGACTTTAGGCTATTTTGAATTAGTTTTGGGCATAATTGTTCATGGCCCATATGGGGTCTAAGCTTAATTTTGTGGTTAGCATTATAAAATGAAGATTAGGGTTAAGTTAAACCATTTTCACACTTTGGAGGGGAATCGTAGAGCTAAGTGGAGGAAAAGAGGAATCGAGACTTTTGGATTAAGGATTCAACATACTTGAACTAAAGGTGTAAGAGAAACAATTATAATTGCTCATTATATATTTAGTTTGGCATATTCCATTACACTTATATATCATCATGTACATTCTCAAGGTTTCAATTGAAGACAAGTTAATGATCGAACGCGACAATCGAAGATCAAAGAGTTGATTTTGTCACCACAACATACAGAGAATGTATATGTGGTCGACTTTATGTAAACATTATGTTCAGATGTATTTTACAAGTTATTGAAGCAACAAGTATTTTATAAAAGTTTTTTTAAACAAAAAATCATTTCTAAGGCATCTTGTTAGAAAGAGTTATAGAGGGTCTTTCAAATGAGGTTCTTCAACTCGTTCGATATCATGCGTTCAAAAAAATTATAAACTGACCATTTTCCTTATTTCGCTGGAATGACATTGGATCTCTCATTCTATACTGTTCGAACGAGTTTTCATAAGCCATTTGAATGAGGTACTGTCCGTTCGAACAAGCCTACGAAAAATTATTTTTTACTCGATTTCAAATGAAATATATGTATGTCGATCTCTTGGAAAATTTTCTCCCTATTTAAGAGATACGAACTTGCACTTCTTTACAAGCCTTTTCCCAAATATTTAATGATTAAAAACTTGGGTTTTCTAAATCCAAATCCATTGGATGTTTTGTGATCACTTTATCAAACCTAGAAGAACACATCCCTTGTTAAAATACAAGTGGAGTTCGTTCTTCACTGCTAAAGACGTGAAAGGAGTTTTCTGACGCCGATCAGTGGATACTGAGGTAGGTGGAACTAGCTATGGGTCTTTACTAGATCTGCACCACTTTCTTTTATGAGCAAGGATGGAGATATAACTTCGATATTTGGCAGAGTCTAAGTCTGTATTTATGTCTCACTCTATATAACCTTAGTTGTGACAGTGATGAAAAAGGGTTTTTCCCGAAAGGATTTTTCCTCATATCACATGTTCTTATTTGTTGTGTTCGATTTAGATTCAATATCTTGCATGCTTAGTTTCACCTATTTTATCAATAATAAATTAGATTAAATTGATTTCGGCTATTCATTTAACCATATAAGCAGACTAGTATGCACATCTTTTCAAATTGGTATCAAAGCTTGTTTTTACAAGTTATTTAGATGAATCCCAATGGTTATATGGAGAATTCATACAATAGGCCACATGTAATTAATGGCACGAATTATGCTTATTGGAAAGCTTGGATGATATCATCTCTAAAATCGTTCGATGAGCGCATTTGGCTTATGGTTGAAAGGGGATGGACTCCCCCTAGTGTGACTAATGAACGTGTCCTTGTTCTCAAAATAGACACAAGTTGGACTAAAGATGAGTGTAAATTGAGTAATTGTAACTCTCGAGGTTTGAATATTATTTTTGGTGCTGTCACACCCGACGAATTTTATCGCGTCACGATGTGTACCATGTCTAAAGAAGCTTGGGATATTGTCCTTCTCACACATAAGGGCATCAATATTATTAAAGCTTCTAAGCATTAAAACCTCAGCTCACAATTTGAGACTACACGCATGCTTAAATATTACACATTTGATGAATATTATTCTCGTATATCTAATATTGTGAATTCAAGTTTCAATTTAGGTGAGGAAATTTAGAAAATGAGAGTTGTTAGGACAATTTTGAGGTCTCTCCCATCTCGTTTTAGTGCAAAAGTTACCATCCTTAATTATGTGGGAATTCTAAGCACAATAAGGCTGGAAGAACTCATAGGTGATCTCGATACTTTCAACTTAGGCATGTTCCCAAAAATCCAAAAGAAAAAAGAAAAGATAATAGATTTAAAATCTAAATAAAAAAATGAGGCTTCGACTCTGATTCTGAATTTGATCAAGACGATCTTTCCATGTTTGATAAAAATTCAAAAAGTTTCTCAAATTCAAAAATCTAAATTCATCAAAATTGGAAAATAAAATTTTTGAGAAAAACAAAAATTACAAAGCGGGTAAGAACTTTTTAAGAATAATGAAAACAAAGATAGAGGTGAGTTTCCTAAGAAAGATGAATCAAAGAGGTGTTATAAATGTAAGGGAAAATGTCACAAAGACCATGAGTGTCCCACTAGACCTAAGAGGCATGGAAAATGAAAAGCTTCTTATGATTCTACTCTAAATGATAGTGATGTTCAAGTCGTTGCGCTTCGGGGATTAATCACCGCATGAACATAACTTTTTTGCATTTCTGGCTAGTCATGTTATCACTGCGAGTACATCTCACACCATTGAGGAAGTTTATAAACGTGATGGCCTTAACAATGAGTCAAATCATTCCTGATAGTTTGAGGGTGATGATGAGAATTTGAGTAAGGGAGAAATTTATTTCCAATGTGCATAATCCAAACTTTACACCGAGTCATTTAAAACTAAAGAGTGAGAATACAAATTTAACTCTTCGGGTATTCTATTTAGAGAAGGAGTTGAAATTTTCGAGAGTGTGTGAGGCCTCAATGAGTTAACTCGAGATAATAAAAATCTATTTGAGTTAGCAACTTTTTCAGGTAGGTAGGGAAAATAACAACTTGATCAACCAAATGGCTAGTCTTATGAGAGATCTTTAGGTATCATTAGAGACTCGAGAGAAACTTGAAGACCATATTTACCAACTTGAGGAATATCTAGATGTGACCGGGAGGTCAAAGTCACTTTATAAGAGACATCTAAGAAATATGTAAAGATGTACTTAGGTCCCTTTTTAGGTTTTAAAGAGCGAAAATTCATAGGTTACGATGGTGCATCCACTTCCTATACTACACCTAAATAGGTTGACAAGTTTGTGATAGATCCTTATGGGCCTCCACCTAACCCACCAAGAAAAAATCGTCCTAAGCATTTTAATTATGGTCTACCCAAAAAATCTATGTTTGTACCCATTTCAAAGGAAGAGGTCACCTTAGGGAGTTTTTCTATAAGTTAGGAAGAGACTTTAACTCACATGCTCCCACACACCTTTATAATGTCCTACCATGTCTTCAAGAGCAAGTTTTGTTTTTAGTTAAGAAATAAAATTATTTAATGGAGTAACTTCAAAGAATGTTTACATATTTGAGGAACACCTCCAAAACAAATGATTGAGTTCATGGCTTGTTTCTAGTTTAGGGTATGTTTCACATTGCTATCATTTATCCCTGCAACTAGATTATAACCTTAAGTTTAAAAATTGAAAAATTCAATAAGATGTTTTCCTTTAGAAAAATTGCATTAAAATTAAAAAAGATTTTATTTGGATAAAAAATTTCAAAATTTCAAAAATAAAAAGATTTTTGCATTTTGTTTTTGTAATACCCCGCCCTAAGAATTAAATATTTAAATAGTAATTGAAGTATTTGACTCAGTAAGAAATTATTGGAAACAAATACATAAGTGTTGAGACAAAACCATACATAAGTGAAGCGTCGCACATAGTGATTAAAAAAAGAATTCTTGGAATGAGGATTATTGCATTGTTACTTTAAAGTTAATTAAACCACCCATGCCCCTTATAAAACTTGAGAGACGGTTGGGTCTAACTGTAAATGTCTATAGTTGGTCATTAGAATGACATGAAAGTCGTTAGAACGAGGGTGAAGTCTTGCTCGAACGACGAGAGATGTCGTTCGAACGACCTCCCTATCATGCCAACTCTTCATTGCTTTGACGCTGTCTTCGTAATAGCCCTTGGATCAATTATGGTTAGTGTGTTGTCGAATTAGGAGATTGTTTATACATGATATAACAACTGTTGGTGGGATAAGATTTCCTTTTTGGTGTACCTCTCATTTATTGGATTATAAGACAGAGATGTGGGGATAGAACTGGATGGCCAACCCATTTCTTTTCTAGGGAGCTCACATATCCCTCTCACCCATAGCATACTGCCTTCCACCATTTATTAAAATAGATATATATATATATATATATATATATATATTTTATATTTGTGGTGACAATTATTATTCAACACAAATAAATGAGAGAAGCGCAATCACCAAGGAAAATCAAGAAGATAAAATGCCAATCACACAACACAAGATGCACGTGGTTCAGCAAGAATGTCTACGTCCATGGTGGTGCAGTCAGTATTATTTTTATATACCCCGGGGAGCGTTTACAGAGAATACAGTGCGTGTACTTTGCCCCAGACTTAGGGTTTATTATATACATGTCTGTCTTCGGGGAGTAGGGGTGTTGGACTCCCCCACGTTTACCATCTTCTCCTGGAACATCTCTTATACGAGAACATGGGAGGAGACTAAGTCGTAATCCTATTCAGTTAAGTCAAGGGTCCGAGATTTGGGCCGCTTTTATTAGGCTACTCGTCCGGGCTCATAATACTAAATTCGGGTACCCACAATTGCCCCTAAAGTTATTGGGCCATAAGTTAGGCTCAATAAATTTAAATGATTTTCCATAATGACACTTTTGTGAATCGTGTAACTCTTCCCAAAGTCGAGAAATGATTTAGGCGGCAGTTGCTTTGTGTCTTGTGCGCGATGATTGGGAGCATCTAAAATTTATTTGGAGCGGCATTCCACCATTGCCGTTTCAAATTTCTCTGCGTTTATTCACCTTCTGTGAGTTTCGGCTGTCGTGTCTTCTTCTCTGGGCCTTCATTTTCTTCTCTTTTACTCTCTCTCATGGTCTCTTCATCTCGTAAGTCCTCTTTGATATTTCTTTGTGCTTCTTTTGCTGAGTTTCTCTGAATTTGCTATTTTTAGGGTTTTATAAATGTCGAAAATAGGCAATAGGTCATTGTCTGAGTTCTGGAAGTTTTATAATATCCCAGAATGGGTAGAGATTGAGTGCGACTCTCTCCCTAAGAATGTTAGAGAGATAGAGGGTGCTCATTGGATTCATGTCATGTTACTTTCTCAAGGGTGGTTACTTTTCCTCCAAATAAATTTTTTCTTCATTTATTTGGTTATTTCAACATTGTCCCTACACAGTGTTTGCCCAATGTATGGAAGATAATTAATGGTGTCCATAGAATAAATCAACTTTATGGTACTAAATTAGGGCTCGCCGAAGTCTGTTTTTGTTATTCCTTCTCTCAAATTAGCTCTGGTCTTCTTTACCTCAAGGTCAAGAGACCTGATAGGGTATTGGTAGTAAATTTACCTGATTCCTACAAGGACTACTGGTAAGATGGCTTTCTTTCTAGGAATTGGCAGTTCTCCCCTCATACTGAGGGGTTGAGGTCTGATAAATTCACTGTCCCCTATTATGGGGAAGAGTACATAGGTAGTCTTTACTCTGCCCTTCTGATTTCCTTGCTAATGTCTAATTTTCCTGAAACTTTGCTGTTTTCTTTTCAGCGAAGATAAAGAACTTGGAGCCTGCCCTCAGCGAGGTTCAAACTTCTGAGTTGATTAAAGCTTGTAATATTAGGGAAACTTTGGCTGATGGTGAACATCCCCGGCCTGCCGCTTTCCTGCTCGAGTACAAGAATATTGGGTCTAGTTTTATTACGAGGCTTGTGGATAGTATTCCTGAATTTGATACCTCTGAAGAAGATGTTGCCGATCCCATTCACTTGGATGAGGAAGATAGCAGTTCCGAGAGTAATACCAGAGGAGGTACCGAAGGTGTTTTTAGAGAGGAGAGCTCTAGCAGTGACGGTTCTTCTAGCTCAGAAGAGGTTTCTGAAGCCCAAGAACCTTTGAGTTAATCCAGCAGCTCCAGCAAGGAAATGGTTCCTCCAAAAAAGAACTTGATTCGTGATGATGATGATATTTATTTGCTCCTTGCTCAAAGGTCAAAGAAGAAGAAGTCTAGCAGTGGGGCTATTGCTATTGGTTCTCGATCTGCTGCTCAGAAGCAGGAGAAGAAGAGAAAGGAAGAAGAGCAGGTGAGAGAGAGAGATAGAGGAAGAGGGAAGAAGATAAGAAGAAGATTGAGGAGAAGAAGAAGGTCGAGGAGAGGAGGAGGATAGAGAAGGAGAAGGAAAAGGAGGAAGAGAGGAGATAAATGGATGCGAGGACAAAGGTTGGGCAGGCCTTAGTGCATGTGTTCGCATTTCTAGAGGGGGCCTTGGTAGCCACTTCTCCTCAATTGGCCCCTGTATTTCTCGAGAGAGAAATCCTTCCTGCTGATCGCCAAAGGGCGATGGGGACTGACCAGTTAGCCCTGCAGGCGAGTGAGAGGCTAGGCTTGGTAAGTCTATTTCTCTTTTCTAATGTTCGTCAAATTATGTTTGTTTCCTTCTTCTAATATCTTCTTTTACTTGCAGTTTGTGACTGATTTTACTGTGCTCTATCGCTCTCGCTACGAGCTGATCAATAAGAATAGCGAGCTGGATAAAAAGAATGCTACCTTGTGAGTGAAGAGTGCCGAGCTCGATGATAGCTTAAAGGCTGCTGATGCTGCCCGAACATCCTCTGATCTGGCCCTTATCAAATCCAATCGAGAAAGGGAGGTAGTGGACAAAGAATTGAGCGAGCTGCGATAGGCCTATGATTTGGTCTGCTCGAGCAAGCTGGCAGTCGTGGAGGAGAACAAGGTGCTGAATGAGAAGCTGAAAGAGAAGGAGTTTGAGGCAGCCACCATTAAGGAAGATTTATTTAACTCCGGGTGGGATGCCGCATATGAAGATGCTGAGGTTCTAATAGGCTACATCAGTCATCTAAACTTCAATAAAGCTTGGAACAAAGCCCTCTTGGCTGCCGGGGTAGACATTGACTCTCCCCTATTCAATGAGCACGATCCAGGCCCCAAGCTAATTATGGATGAATCCCCTTCCCCAGCCATCAAAGGTGTTGATTTTGCCTCCCAGTCAGTTCCTGCTGATGCTCTTCCTATTCAGGAGACAAAGGTTATCCCTACTGAGGGAGGTGCTCCTATTACTGCTGACAAGGGGAAGCAACTGGCTTCTTCTGGGTAGGCCGAGGTCGCCAACTAATTTACCCTTAGGGTTCCTTTTGTATTTTTATTTGCAATTTTCCTTTTTGTTACTCGATGTACTCTGATTTTTTTGCATATTAATGAAATGAGAAGGTTTTTTCCCCTAGTGTACTGATTTATTTTTTCCTTTACTGCTCTTTTATGGCCTGTAGTTGGTTGATGTAGATGACTATATACCAACCACTTCTCAATTGGGAAGAATGCTTGGTCCTGATGTAAGTACTGAAGTTCGTCATACCTTTGTGAGGATTTTTAAATCGCCGCGATTGAGGAACAAGTGTTTCATAGAGGAGACTGAGCTCATTGTTAAATTGAAAGACAGGCTCTAGGAGATGGAAGAAGTTGGAGCTTCTGTTCAAGAGGAGGTGAATACTTTGAGGGCAAGGCTCCTTGATGCTATCGAGATTAACCAAGTTGGGGAAATTTTGCAAAAGGAGAATGAGTCTTTGAGGAGAGAGGTGTTTCTCCTCAAGGAGCATGCGCCGAGCACTGCACCTCGCGTTTTGAGGGGTTCCTCCTTATCGCGAGATAGCGCAGGACTGAGCGACGTTCCTCCGGTGATACGAGGTTCTATCCCATCGACCGTTCCAAGAGCTGGTACGAATGCAAGGAACCCAACTAGGGAAATGGATGAGCTTCGTGAAGATGTCCGTCGAGCATACGTGATAGATGCTGGGCTCCAAAGGGATGTCACACGGTTGAGGCATCTGTTTAAGAGAGGACCCCGGCGAGTATGGGCTGATGGTTATGACCAAGGTTGGGTGGATGCTCCGAAGAGGCTGATAGAATTTGAAGAGCTCACCTTTATTAGGGGATAGTTGAGTGCCCTAAGGGAGCTATAAGTCCTAAGGAACTCAATGCTCTTGTATCATCATGAGATTTATCCTTCCACTTTAAGGCCTAACCCCTTCAGGAGGGATGATCATTGGATCCCCATCGATGACATCCCTTAGCAGCTATTGGGGTAAGATGCGAACGAGGTCGATGAAGAATTAGCTCCTCACCCGGATGATGGTCGAAAAGCGCAAGTAGCTGAATATCTTGTTCAGAGGCCTCGGCCTCATTAAGATTTTACTATTTGTAATTATGTACACATATGTAATGTAACAATGTAGTATCGATGCTCTGGGAGATCTCGCCGATTATACATGAGTTGTACATTTCTGTTGTGAAATAATATAAAATTTATGTTTTGGGCAAATTCTCCGACTAAACAAGTGTTCCATATTTTTTGCATCATTTGTTCTTTGCTTAATAATCTTGGGCCTCTCTCGGCCGACTAGATTGGTAAGTTTGTATTATCGAGTAAGTGTCCCTCCAGTCCAGTATGTTTATGAGATACCATTCTGCCTTACTTTACCTTTTAGGTCGTGTCGTCACATTCCCTTAGGCCTAAGTGTGACAATTGGCGAGGACACACCTGGTGCTGGATACTCTATCCGATCAGGGTTTTATTGACCAAACATTGTGTGGCGACCAATTTGACTTGGCCGAGTTGCCTAAGGATCTCATGTAGGGCTTCATATATTTCCAGGGGAAATGCTAAGAGGTTGTTCGTACTTCATAACGAAAACCCGAGGAGGGTTTTTTCCTTTCTATCACTACTGAGTAGTGTGCTTGCCACTTGGAAAGGGTGTGCAAGTTATAAAGTCCATATACTAATTAACTAACACCCTATTGAATGCAACTTCCAAACAAATTTCATTGATCACAAGTAAATGAGTTTCCATTTGCATAAATTGATAAAAAAAACCAAAGAAAAAACTAGAAATAGAATTTCTTAAGATTTATCGCATTCCATGCTCGGGGTATCTCTCTGCCCTCCAACGTTTCTAAGTGATAGGCTCCTTGCAAATTATCTCTTGTTATCTTGAATGGTCCCTCCCAATTTGGGCCTAATTTTCCATCTGACGATTTTACTGCGCTGCCAAGGACTTTCCTTAGGACAAAGTCACCTACTTGGAATGCCTTTGGATTGACTCTCTTGTTATAGTGTCTTGCGAGCTGTTGCTGGTAGCTCGCTAATTTCACTAATGCAAGTTCTCTACATTCGTCTGCTAGATCGAGTTCAGCGAGCAATGCTACATCATTCTAGCCCTGGTCAACAAGGGCGGATCTCATAGTTGGTAGGCCTGCTTCTAATGGGATGACCGCCTCCATTCCATACGTTAGAAAAAATGGGATCCCCCCCGTTGCTCGATGTGGGATAGTGCGGTAAGCCCACAGAATATGCGGCAGCTCGTTTACCCATACACCCTTGGATCTCTCTAATCGTCTCTTTATCCCATCGATCACTATTTTGTTGGAAGCCTCAGCTTGACCGTTGCTATGAGGATATGCCACCGAGCTGAAGTAGTGTCTGATCCCGTGCTTACTGCAGAAGCTCTAGAATGGGGCACTCTCGAACTGTGTTTCGTTGTTAGTGATGATGGTTCTGGGGATTCCAAAATGGGTAATTATGTTCTTCCGTATAAATCTCAT
Organism: Sambucus nigra; assembly: GCA_949130495.1. Taxonomy (NCBI): domain Eukaryota; kingdom Viridiplantae; phylum Streptophyta; class Magnoliopsida; order Dipsacales; family Adoxaceae; genus Sambucus; species Sambucus nigra. Next base: position 272,139,735 of record OX422220.1, read on the forward strand.
TATCTCCGCATCTCGGATGTAGGCCAGTGGCTCTGCCTCGATCCATTTGGTAATGTAATCCGTTGCGACTAACACATACTTGTGGTTATCGGCGGCGGTAGAAAGTGGTCCTACGATGTCCATTCCCCATTGGGCGAAGGGTCAGGGGCTGGTGAGTGACCTTAGGTCGCTGGCAGGTTGGTAAACCATAGGGGCGTGTAGTTGACATTTCTTGCACTTGCATGCGTATACTGCTGAATCTTTTTGCATATACGGCCACCAGTAGCCTTCCTTTATAGCTCAAAAAGCTAGTGATCTTCCTCCTATATGGCTCCCACAAATTCCTTCATGGAGCTCGGGTTAAATCTGCTCGACATTCCTCAGGTGAAGACATTACAGGTAAGGGCCAGAGAACGATCTTTTAAATAACTTGCCCTCAGGAGATAAGTGAAAGCAAGCAGCTTTAACTCTTATCTGATGAGCGATCTTCCTATCACTTGGAAGCATACCATCCTTCAAATATTCCTTTAAAGGGTCCATCCAACTGGATGCTGATTCAATCTGGAGCACAAGTTGTGCGCCTGGTAGCTCGTCACTTTAGTTGATGCTCGGGTGAGCGAGGAAGTCTATGGGGATCGTTCTTTTCAAGTTGAAATTAATTGCCGAGCTCAGGGCTTCCAGGGCATCAGCGTGGCTGTTCTGTCCTCTGGGAAATTGCTGGGCACTGACTTCCTTGAAGCTGGCCATTAGCCTTTTGGCCAAGGCGAGATAGGCCGCCATTCTTTCATGTCTTGCGTTCTAGTCCCCACTTATCTGATTGGAGACTAATTATGAGTCTCCGAACACCTTTAACTTCTTCGCTCCTAAAGTGTGTGCCTTCTGGAGGCCGGCTACCAAAGCTTCATATTCTACTTCATTGTTGGAGGCTTCAAATCCAAACCTGGTTCCTTGTTTAAGGGTTGTATCTTCTGGAGTAACAAGAACAATGCCCACTCCTGCCCCCTTTGAGTTGGAGGCTCCATCAACAAATAATTTCCAAACTCCTTCTGTTGCTTGGTTCTCTCTCTGCTTCATCTGTTGAAGTTGGTCTAGAGGAGGCTCGCCTGTAAATTCAGTTATGAAATCAGTAAGTACTTGTCCCTTGATTGCATTCCTTAGTTGAAATTGGATATCGAATCGTTCGAGCTCGACTGACCATTTAGTCAGTCTGCCCGATAAGTCCGCTTTCTTCAGGATCGCTTCAAGGGGGTATGATGTAAGAACAATGATGGTGTGAGATTAAAAATAAAGCTTCAACTCCTTGAAGCTACTATAAGTACAAAGGTGAGCTTTTCTAGTGGTAGGTACCGCTGCTCAGCCTCTAATAGAGTCTTGCTCGCGTAATAAACGGGGTGCTGAATTCTTACTTTCTCGTATACCAACGCAAAACTCATGGCGTGGTTGGATATGGAAAGGTACAAGTATAAGCAATCTCTTTCTTGGGGTATGACGATAAGGGATGGTGAGCTAAGGTAGTCCTTGAGCTCTTTCAATGCTCGCGAGCAATCTTGGTTCATTTCTACTGTCTTATTTCCCTTCAGGAGCTGGAAGAATGGTTTGCATTTCTCGGAGGACTTTAAGATGAAACAGTTTAAGGCAGCGAGCATGTCGGTTAGCTTTTGTACATCTCGTATTATGCGAGGGGGCTGCACCCTATTGATTGCATTGATCTGGTTCGGGTTAGCCTCGATGCCTCTCTTACTGACCAAGTACCCAAGAAATTTTCCTAACTGGACACCGGAAGAATACTTGCTCGCGTTGAGCTTCATTCGGTATTTCCTAAGGATCTAGAAGGTTCTCGATAGGACTGAGAGGTGCTCTTATATGTTTCTTCTCTTGACGAGCATATCATCGATGTTGACCTCCATGGTGTCTCCCATTTGGTTTTTGAACATCTTGGTGACCAGCCGCTGGTAAGTTGCCCCTGTATTTTTGAGCCCGAAGGGCATGACTTTGTAACAGTATAACTCGACGGTGGTGATGAATGTTGTCTTGTCCTGGTCTGGTGCATACAGAGGGATCTGATGATATCCCGAATATGCATCCAGAAAACTCATTCTTTCGTGAGCTACTGTTGCATCCACCAATTGGTCAATTTTTGGGAGGGGGAAATTGTCCTTAGGGCAAGCCCTATTAAGGTCAGTGAAGCCGCTGCAGACTCTCCATTTCCCTTTATTCTTTGGAATTACTACTGGGTTGGATAACTATTTGGGGAATTGGACCTCCCATATGGATCCTGCATTCAGTAATTTCTCAACCTCTTTTTCTACGACTTTTGCCTTCTTGGGAGCAGTTCGTCGTGCCTTCTGGGTGATAGGTTTGAAAGTGGGGTCGAAATGCAACCGATGACAAACCACATTGGGATCAATTCCAGGCAGCTCGTATGGTTCCCATGCAAAAACATCTATGTTGCTTCTCAACAAAATCGTCAATTCCTTTTTTTCTTGATCTGTGAGAGAAGCTCCAATAAGGAATACCCTGTCCTTTTTGCTACCACCAGCTGAGACTTCATGACTCGCTCAGAAGGAAGAAGTCTGGTCTCTTCCACTCCGGGTCTTTCGTACCTTAACAGCTATTTTGAAGGTATCACACCTTCTTATTCCTCACCCGTGTCATTGGGCCTCTAGGCCTTCTCCTCTAGTCTAGGGAGGATGACCGCTAGAAGCACCTTCTTGCCATAACTTGGTCATCGTGGATCTCTATTACTCCTCGCTCGGTTACATACTTGAGTTTCTCATGGTAGGTCGAGGGGACTACCTTCATCGCATGTAGCCATCCTCTGTCGGGGATTGCTTGGTATGGTGAGTCAATGTCGACTACCAGAAACTCAATCATCTTGGAGATACTTCCTGCCCTTACCGCAGCACAATCTTTCACAGCGAAGCCAACTAGAGGGACAATGGCCTCCTTCATGTCGGCGATACTTAACTTCAATTTCCTGAACAGATCGAGATACATTACCTCGGATGAACTTCCTTAGTCGACGAGTAACTTATCGACATCATAGTTGGCAATCCTGAGCGTAATGATCAAGGCGTCATGGTTTGGGGTTCTTACTTCCACCAGATCTTCATTTATGAACACGATATGTTTGCTATAGTCGATGTCATCTGCTCGTCGATGTTTTCCTGATTGGGTCTTTGCTGGATCGATCTGGAAGGCTTGCATCACTGCTGTAAGCTTCTTTACCTCCCTCCGAGCTGAATTCCCCTGAATCTGCTTCACATCAGATGCCCCGTGAATTCCTACGAATTCATGGCCAACATCACCTTCGAGTATGTTGTCAGGTCTTACCTCTCTTTTGGCAGTGACTTTCTCTACCTTCTTTTCCATGAATTCGTTCAGATGCCCGGACTGGGCCAGCTCTTCGAGGTGGGACTTAGGAGCTTTGTAATGCTCAGTCTTATGTCCTCCTTCTTTATGCAAGGCGCATCTTAGCGCGTTGTTTCTTTTTGAGGGATCTCCTCCCATCTTTCTAGGCCACTTAATAAATGGCTCGTCTTTGATTTTTGCGAGAATCTTGTAAATTGGTTCTCTGAAGACAGTGTTGATTGCCTGAAATGCTTTTGCCACATCGTTCTTGCCTCCGTTCTTGGAGCCATTCTTGCCCCCATTCTCTCCTCCTTTATTTTGGTTCTCAGCTTTGTTATTTCCTTTGGCAGCGAGCTTAGTTCGACCGTTCTCCCCTGTGCTGAGGCGGGTCACATCCTCCACCTTGGCGTATTTCTCGATGCGAGCCATCAAGTCGTCGATGGCCGTGGCCTCTTTCTTTGTTAGGGACTGTTACAGAAGGGAAGAGTTGGGTAGCCCAATTTTGAAGGAGGCCACTGCTACCTATTCTGAGCAGTCTTCGACCACATTGAATAACTCCCAGTACCTCTTCGCGTAGTCTCGGAGGGTCTCTTGAGATGTCTTCTTCATTATTAGCAAAGCATCCATCCTTTTGGGATGGGAGCTACTAGTAATGAAGCGAGCCGTAAAAATCTCGACCAGGGACTCAAAGCTCCTGATGGACATGTGAGGGAGCCTTTCGAACCATTTTTACACCACATCATGCAGGCTCGAGGGAAAATTTTGGCACATCAGCGCATCTCGGTGGTTCCAGAGGGTCATGGCTTGCCTGTACTACCCAACGTGATCAATAGGATCAGTTTTTCCATCATAAATCTTGAATCTTGGAATAGCACATTTCTTTGGGGCTTCTTCCTCCTCTATTTCCCTCGAGAAATGGGATTTCATCTGGGTCTTGAGAGCTCGTCTAGCAAGCTCCCTTGTCGATCTTGCGTCGCGATGTGCTGGGTGTTGGTCCATCTCTCTTCGGACCAAATTACGTATGTTGTCATTGATGAGAGCTGGGCTCCTGTAGCGGCGGGTCGATCGATGGTTCTCGAGCGAGTCGTCGCTTGACTCGTGCCTCTCACTCTTTTGGGATCCACGCTTAGGGCTCCTTCCTCGGCTGCGAGACTTGCTTGCCTGAGGACTAGGAGTGTGGTACGGACGTCGCCTAGTGCTGCGATGGAGTTCTTTCTCCATCCTTTCTAATTTCCTCTTGAGGCGAGCATTCTCAGCCTCCTGCTTGCGAGAGGACTCCCTTTGCTCTTGGAGCCTGGACTCATAGGCATCAATCAGTCTAGAGATTTGCGTGGATCTCGCTGGTCCTTGGCTTTCCTCTGAGGCTGGCCTCTTTCGGCGATCCCTATGATATGAACGCCGAACTTCAGATCTGATCCTGCGAGGAGCAGGTTGTTCTTGGATATCTCCTTCCTAAGGAGCGTTACTGCTGTGACCAGACATTTCGAACTTCCTGGTTGGTGTGGCCTTTCTCAGGGAAGACAAACGTTCCCACAGACGGCGCTAATTATGGTGACAATTATTATTCAACACAAATAAATGAGAGAAGCACAATCACCAAGGAAAATCAAGAAGATAGAATGCCAATCACACAACACAAGATGTACGTGGTTCAGCAAGAATGCCTACGTCCACGGTGGTGCAGTCAGTATTATTTTTATATACTCCGGGGAGCGTTTACAGGGAATACAGTGCGTGTCCTTTGCCCCAGACTTAGGGTTTATTATATACATGTCCGTCTTCGGGGAGTGGGGGTGTTGGACTCCCCCCCCCCCCCCCCCACGTTTACCATCTTCTCCTGGAACATCTCTTATACGAGAACATGGGAGGAGACTAAGTCATAATCCTATTCAGTTAAGGCAAGGGGTCCGGGTTTTGGGCCGTTTTTATTATGCTACTCGTCCGGGCCCATAATGATAAATTTGGGTTCCCACAATATATATATATATATATATATATATATATATATATATATATATATATATATATATATATATATATTGTTGGAGGGTTTTTGATGAGTATTTAAAGGGGGTTATTATAGAAGAGTAAAAGATATGTTGTTGGGAGATTTTGTAGTGGGTTTTTATGGAGCTTCCATGGAGGACTTTTTATGGATCTTTTTGTGACTCCTTTTAGAGCCACCTTTGGAGGTGGGGGAGTCACCCATCTACACCATCACCATCACCTTCTTTAGAGTTATTTAGGTGGGTAATCTACTCTTAGTATATTTGTGACTGCATTTAATAAATATTATAACCTTCTTGTGTCTATGATTAAGAGTAGGCGTATGAGAAATAATGATGTGTTCCTAGTAATACGAAAATAGACATTTTTATGAAAATAAAAATGTTAGAAAACAATATTTTAGTGTGTTTCCTAGTAATTTGAAAATACACGTTTTTATAAAATAAAAATGCTAGAAAATTTTAATATTGTGTATTATATATTAAATATGAAAATGAACACTTTTATGGAATAAAAATGTAAGAAATGTCATTTTGACACATTTTTAGTGAACAAGAAATAATAACAAAAAAATGGAATAAAAATATCGAAAAATATTATTTTTGTTAAAAATAAAGAGTGAATAATTATTTTAAGGTATTTGAAATAATGAAAGTTGATGTTTCATGAAAATGGTGTATTTTCTAGTAATTTTGGTGAAAATATTTTATGATATAAAATGTTGGCAAATATTATGGTTTTATGGGAAAATGATACTTTGTTGAAAAATAAGAATAAGTAAATATTTCAAGGTTTTGGAATATTGAAAAATGATATATTTTGTGAAAATGGGCATTTTAGAAATGTTGGTGTTAAACATTTTATGGAATGAAATGTTTCGAAATAAACCTTTCTTTAATGAAAAATATGTTTAAACCATGTAGTATTTTGACATAGAGTGTATCAACAAGTTTAAAGAAGATTTTGTTGGGTTTCAATAAGAAATAATAAAGGCTGGAATTTTGGTCTTCTAAGTATGTGTAATTGGGACTAAAGGACATAATGTGTATGAAGTTAAAAGACTACATGTTAAATAAAAGAAATGACAAATTTCTTATAGAAGTAGTCTTAAGTATAAATGTAATTCTTGAATAAATAAGTAAAGAAATATGAATGTTGGTACAAAGTACTAATTAAGTGTTATTGGGCAAGTATGGAATGGCTAGTGAGTGTAACTTCCTTGTGGAATATTAACACTTATATGATTACAAAAGGATTAAAGGTGTAAAAGTATTTCCAATAAAGAAGATGGTTACTCCAAGTATAAAAAGGTGTTAAAGGGTTAAAACACTTAAGAAGTTGGTGTGTATAAACTCAATAGTGTTTGAGAGGAATTTAACACTTGTGAAATGGAGTAAAAGACGATTTTGGAAACAAATTGGTAAAATGGTAATTTTACTTAAAGTGGAACATTTTTATGAAATAAAAATGTTGGAAAGGGTGTTACACAAAGTGGTCCTAAATGAATATGATTTTTGGAATAAAAATCCAGGTTAAAGTGTAAAGGACATGAAATGGTAAATTTCAGAGTGTAACACAAATTGGGGCGGTAAAGTCCTAGGTTTTGGCTTCGGCCGGGTAAAAAGGAAAGGAAATAATTTGGAAATTTGTAAAATATTAAAACAAATTAAAAGTACTCGAATGACACCAGGATAAAGAAAGAAGGTCCCGGAGCCCTTAAGTTAAAATCCCTAAACCACTGGCCAGAGCATATGATGTGCATAGCCATCGGTGTGGAGCCCGTGTAAGTATGCAGTATAGGAAGGTTACGAGAAATGTTAAATGAAACGTGGTTCATATCAAGAAATGGGTTGTGTGGTAAATGTGTTAAAACAACCTAACTTGAATAAATGCAATAAATGTTCCGATAAAGGTAAAATGGATAAGCAAATGCGTAAATCTATTAATATCCATAATGTAATGAAATTGGTTAAAGGAAGTGGATAAATGGGTGGTTAAGAAACCTAAAGAGAGTTAAACCCATTTTTAATACCATAATGTGTTGTAAAGGGACTTTCGTAAAGTAAATAAGTATTTTTTAACACAATGGAAGAGTGTACTAAAATTGTGATTTTCAATGAAAATACTAAAGTACGATCAAATAAATAAAAGGGTTAAATTCCAGTAATGGAATGGATTCGAATAAAATAAAGTGTATTGGTTTCAAGTGTTGAACCTGGTGTGTTAAATGAAGTGGGAATAACTAAATATTAATAATGAAAACCTTTAATAAGATTAAGGTATATTAATCTGAGCAAATAAGGTTTTTGAAAATAAAATGACCAAGGTAGTGGCATTTGTATTTCAAAGGTATGCGTATGTAGATTTATACATATTTTTGTATGAATGTGGTTGTAGTGTGTGAGTATTCCTTTCTGTCGTTCGTTTCTATATTGTTGTATAAATCCCACTGGGCAGAAGCTCACTTCCTACTTTGTTACGGGAAGTTAGGAGCGGTTCTGTATTTTGAGGGAGTTTTACAGGTAAGTATACTTTATTTATGTTTACGTTAATAGCTCTTCTTACTTGGACTTCGAGGTGATCCCCATAGGTCCATCACGTAGTTTATCTTGAAAATTAGAATCGCATGCTAACAAGTGAAATGTTAAAAATAAAACTGGATTAGTAACATTATTTAGGTTATTTCATTTCACTTCACACCAAACGCTCGGATCGGACCGGGTTGACTCACGGGTAACCCATAAATTCGGGTCGGGCGTTACAGTTTTACACTATATATGGATGCACATTTAAGATGTTCGAATCACAATTCCATTACTTTCATTAATGTGACTTAATCATGGTGTTATTAGACTTGGCTAAATTTTTTAGATGATTAATAATGCATGTTTAGCATAACGTTGCTCATTGTTGATTACTTCCTTCATGATAAACTCATTTATCACCTTGATTGCACCCATGATTTAACGTTTGAACATTGCGCTTGCTTGTCATATGTTAAATAGTATGTTCTCATTTCAATCGTGCTTTGTAACGAACCAAATATTGTGGGAACTAATTGTTCATGTAAAAACCATTGCTCGATTTTTTTATCGGGAAAGTGATTTATTTATGTTTAAGTAATAAAAAGGGACTACGAAAGAAGTAATCTTCTTTGTGTTAAAGGCCACCATTAGGAAGAGACTAAAAGATGGATTCGACACATTAAACAGATTTTTCAAGGTCAAATTTGTTTCATTGATGCTTCAGTAGAATTGAAGAATATAATTCCTTTAAAAAATTGAGAATTTATGCTTAAAATGTGAGACTTTGAGGGAGTTATAAGTTGTAGATCAATGGGTTTGCATAATAATTTTCCTTCAAAAATATTAAATAGTTTGGCATTATTGATTTGATAAGCATTGAAATTTGTGATATATTGTATGAGTTGAGTCAATTTAACTTTATTTAACATTTTTTTTACAAAAAGGTTGAATTTAGTTCTTTCTTTAGGTGTGTCTTTTTGACTTCATGCACCGTCGTTACATATAATTATGTTGACTTTCCCATGCATTAAGTTAATACACCTTCATTCCATCTACATGATTCATATGTTTTCATGTTATTCCATGGTGTGATTGTTTGTACTAATATGTATATTTTTATACTCCAAAATTTCAAAAATTTCAAAAATAGTTTGTTGGTTTGTTGAAGTTTCATCTCATATGCTTCATTTTATATACTTTGTGATGATTATTCAAATGTGTATACTCATGATGATAACTGTGGCCATTCGAGTCGGATTCCTCTAACCCGGGCCAGCCCTGAAATCGGGACGGTAGGAGAACAAACCCTGGAGGACATTGTCTCCCTCTTTTCCCACTGTGCGCGTGAAGATGATTCGAGGATATGGGGGTCATTTTTCCACCACTCACACGGATATATTTGCGGACTGACTTAGATATAAAATCGATCGTCACCAAAAGGAGATAATACAAAGGAATGGAGTCGCCGACCTATTTTATTCAAAACATGTAAAATAAATGTTTATGTCTTAAGAGAATGGTAGCAAGGTCATACTGATGCATACGAATAAAAATTAATCAAGGGTCTAGGGAATAAGTTATGAACTGGGAAGATATTAGGCACCCATTCCTCTCTCATGGGCTATGTTAATATTCTCCTTTTTTCAAAATCATGATGCGTGTGTACATGTGTATAATGTGAATAACGGGAGAAGAAAATCATCCGACTCTTGTCATAGGAAAGACATATCGGAATCATCCCAAGGAGTGTACCCAAAAATGACATAAAAATATAATGTAAGTATCTTTCGAATACGATTAGCTATAGAAAAGTGAATGTGCATGTCCATTGAGACACAAATGTATAGGAGTTCGTGACTCGCAAAGTAAGTACAAGATAATTTAAAAGCATAATATGGTAAAGATAGGACTTGAATCCCAGGATTGACTCGAAAAGTCTACGTAGCCCAAGGGGTATCAAAGTCCACGTATTTAAATAAGTCATAGGGGTGGGGTTTAAATCATAAACCTAAATTTAAGACTCCTCTTTGAATGTCTTTGAAGAAAGTAAGTGCAAGTGAAAAGGTGAGGAAATCGTACTTTTAGAATTTATAAGTAAACCCTTTTTTTTTTCTTTTGGATTTTATGCAATAGGTTATATGAATACTAAGAATAGAAAGAATGTTAATTTATGTGAGATAATAAAGTAAGACTAAAAATGATATAAGAATGGAAAGAGATTGAGTAAATAATATTGAATGGATAAACTAGAAAAGAGTAGGAATAGATCTTCTAGAAGACTTTTGCTACTATATTTTGAAGGAGAGTAAGATGATTTTATAGTGGTATAAGGGTGGTGAAGTAGGGTGAGGTAAGTGGCCAAAAGTGGTAGGAAGGTGAGGTAAGAAAAATGGAAAGAATGTTGGGAAATTAGGTATTATGGGAATTACGGCACTCTGATTTTGAGAGAACGTTTCCGATCGTTGAAAAGGAGATCCCTAGGAGTGAGGTCAAGTTCTCCTTAAATAGTTTCATTCTAGGGTTTAGAGGGGTGTCGATCGACATGCCCCCTAGCCTCCCTATCGAAAAAGTGCCTGCCTTGCTGGGAAAGGAAAGTACACCATGTCGATAGGCATGGGGTCTGGGATGCCTATAGATAGTCAAAAATTAAATTTTACAAAAAAATGGACATAAAATGCAAACCGTAAGACTGAATTGTGAACGATCGGAACTGTTAGAAATGGGATTCAAAGCCCTTCAAGAATACATTGAGCCACTTATAGGTTCGAAAGTTAAACAAAGTCAAACAAATATCGAAACCACTCAATGGTCTCTGGACGAGGGATTTTTATAGTAAAAAGGGTCATTTATGAGAACCGTGACGCCGATCCGTGCAGAATATAGACTATGGGAAATGAGGTTTAGAGCCCTTGAGATTTCATGATCTTTGATTAAGTTAAAGAGTTGACCAAGGTAAAGCGGGGATCAAAAATGCCCAGTGGACTTTAGATCAACACTCGAAGTAGGACCTAGGTTTTACGAAGGGAGAAGGAGTGTTAGGGACCTAAAAAGGTACTTAGGGGAGTACTAGGATGGGGTGTCTATAGAGCCCTTCCATAAGAGAGCTTGGAACAAATTAAGTTCATTAAAATATAAGCATTTTGGCCTCATGGTTTGCATAAACACATTACACTAAAATGACATCATCGATGATATCAAAATGAGTAAATAACAGTAAAATGATATCAAAATGGAAACATAGTGAGTAAACAACACTAAAATGATATAAAAATAGAAACGAAGTGAGTAAATAATACTAAATGGATAAGCAAAGTGAGTAAATAATACTAAATGGGACAAGTGAAGGTCGTTAAAATGATGGCATGTCTACAACCGCCTTAGCCTCGTCATCGATGACGATGGGATACAATTTGTTCAAAGTGAGTAAATAACACTAATATGACGGTGGGATAAAATTATCTAGACTTTGCGGCCAACTAGTTGATATCGTTATGCATATATGACGTGGATAATATGCCTCCACCTATGGCGAGATTAGGGAGAGGTACCAGCGCACTGACGACATCAGCCCATAATTTCAGAGGAGTAGCGATGGTGGAAGTGGAGGAGGTTCCGTTTCTTCATATCTCCACCCCATATTATATTCAGATGCGTAGTGGGTACATGGTATCGGTGCCTCACCGTCCTCATTCGACGATAGAGGGTTGCTGGGTATTCTTAAGGTGGCACTTCTGAGAGAGGTACAACAATTTATTCTACTTTACATTTATTTATTTCTTTTCCTCTTTACTAACTTGCTTTGATTTTGGAGCTTTTGTTCTCTTTTTTTGCAGACTATATGTGTATCAACCACCTGGCTAAGGGGTTTCAAAGATTGGATGGCATCGATGTCAGACTATATGAGAATGTTATCCAGTGACTGTTTGGTTTCATCGGCCACATCTGATGAGATATTTGTATCGAGGATTAGGTGTCTACTGATCGTCGCCGAGGAAAGCGTGTTCGTCGAGGTGGATAAAGGTGGGGGTTTTGAGAAATATTTTTGGAGGGATCCAGGCTACGTCCCGATATATCTTTTTTCTTTTCTTTTCTTCTTTTTCTGAGTGTACCTGTAAGAGGATGTAATAATTCTAAACAAGTTAAATATAAGAAATGGATTTTTTGGGTTATCTTTGTTTAATGGCTTACTCTATATGCACTTTAATTTGCTTGTGAGGTTTTTCATTATTTGCAAAGATAGAGCTAAATTGAAAAAGGGACTCGAAGATTGATTTTTCACAAGTAAAAGAAAGATGTTTATTTCAGAAATTATGTACAAAGGATAAATAAAGAATTTTCAAAGGAATAACTTGAAGATTAATTTTTGAAAGCAAATGTTTATTTTGGAAATGATATATATAAAAGAGGAAATTAAAGAATTTCTAGGAAAGGGGGTTGTTGATCGGCATGCCGCTTGGCCTGCCTATCGACATACGAGTTAAATCCAAGTCACTTCCTTATCTTTCATTATAATTTATACGCAATCTTGGTACTTTTACAGCAAGGAATACAATGGTGTATTGAATGATTTATTTTGTGGAATTTTTAGTATAAATGGGGTCCTTTGGAGGTGTTTTTAATACCACATTCCACTTTCTCTCCTTTGTAACTTTCTTCTTCACTTATGCAAATGTATCTTCTAGGTTCTGAAGCCTTTTCTTCTTTTCTTTGAACTTTAGAGGCCATATGCCTCTACGACGTCAACTATGAAGCTTTTGGTCTGCACCAGGTCTCTTTGTAGTGTAATCGTCCCATGGACTGGAACCTCTTGGAAGCAATGCTACACTTCTAGTACCCTGAGTACCATGTTTTCTGATTTGGATTATATATGGTGTGATCCATGTATGGGGAGTTCTCTACGATGCTAGGTATCAGCCCTAGTGTGGCAGCAGCTATGTCAGATTTATCTCGTTCTCCCCAGGTGTCTTTGGTGAAGTTGCTTCACACCTCCCCTTTAGCCACTCGGTCCCTGGTTCATGGAGTAGACATTGTCCTCTCATCAATTATGAATAAGGTATGCCAAAGGTCTTTTTCTAAGAACGACTTTGTCAGTGCTATATCACTAGGTTTGACTGCTAGGAATTTAGGTGCGATGGGCGATCTAATGGCTAACTCTCAAGTGGCTATAATAGTGCTGCGGATGTCCTACCACACTAGTCCTGCTGTGGTGGTACTAGAGGAGACTCTAAATGGATTAGATGTCTTCAAAGAAGGACGTGTTGGATTTTTTAGGGGAGAATTATCATGCCGTTTATATGGCTGTTTGAGACTACACCTGGTGTGCCCTCTTGAGTACCCTCTGTCAGGTGTTCTTAATTTCTTTTCTAGGCTCTTCTTTAAGTTCAACCCATTAATGGAGAATTAAGTTATCTAGCTTGTGGAGCATGAGTCTCGATGCCTTCATTGATCTATACTGTGGTGGGGGGAATTGCATCCCATTTTTTAGTTCGCAGATGATCGGTATGTGTAGTTGGTTGGTCTTTACTAGACTTCTTACTACTTTCCATAGCGGCTGACGTGCTAAGTAGGATGGGAGAAAATCATTCCTCCCCGCATAATTATTTTCATTCTGGTAGAGGATTTGACCAATTCTTTGGGAATGATACAAGGGCCCTTATGGAAATGTTTTCGGTCATCTACCCATCCATCACAATCTGTTGGAGAGTCTGGTTTCATGTCAAGGGACTATTTGAAGTGGTTGAGAAGATTCTGTTGGAGGAGATTGGGCAAAGGTATCTTGTAATATTTGACAGTTTGGAAGAGAGTGTTGTGGTTTCATCAAAGATCATTAAGGCCTACCATCGCATGGAGCGTATCCTAAGCCATAATCAGAAGTGGGATACCTGGAGGCCTCCAAGGGTAGGTAATAATGATAAGGCGAGTTCATTGCGTAGTTGAAGACAATGTTTGAGAAACTAGTGTATGTTTTGAAAAATTGTGTTTGGTTTTGGGTAGGCATTTGGTAGTTTTTTTTATCTTTTTGAAGTTGTTAATTGTAGGGGTCTGTATGTTATATGAGGGTTAGGAATGGAGTGGTTTGTTTGACTCATTTCACTGATACTTCTTGTAATATCCATATTCCTAATTTGTGATAAAAGAAAAGTGATTTTAACATATTTTGTTATGTCTTTGATGAATTTGGTATTTGAACTATCTATACTAATCGCTAAGGCACACATAGTCCTTTTTTCATTTAAACGATCAGAGAGACTATATTTTTCGGGAAGGGGGAGAATAGGATTTTGTGAGAAAGAAAGGATCGCACCCATGTGTGTTTTATGGGCTGCATATGTACCTCCACGAATTTGAAAGTTTTTGAGCTTCTTCTCACTACACCAAAATGGGCAAATTGTCACCTTTCAGCCGGCCAGCCTTGTCAAGGTCATTGACCGTGACAAAAAAACACGCATTTTATGTCACGGTCATTGACCTTGACACGACCGTGGCAACAAATTGTCACGGTCATTGACCGTGACAAGCCCGTGACAATTAAATTTGTCACGGTCGTGTCACGGTCAATGACCGTGACAATTCGTGTCACGGTCGAAGACCTTGACACGACCGTGACAACTTTTCCAGCAAAATGACTTTCCCCCTTCTTTTTTCCCTCCCACCGTTCCCTCCCTCTCTCTCTCTCTCTCTCGACTCGACGCTGCTCTCTCTCTCTCTCTCTCTCTCAGGTCCAATTTCTCTCTCTCTCTCTCTCTCTCTTCCATTTATATATATATTTGTTTGTATATTTATGTGTGTATGTGTATATATATATATGTGTGTGTGTATGTGTGTGCGTGTGTGGGGGGTGGGGCGGGATGGGGCAGGGTGGGGGAGGGGGTGGTGGAGGGGGGCAGGGGGTGGGGCGGGGTGGGGGAGGGGGCGGTGGAGGGGGCAGGGGGTGGGGTGGGGTGCAGTGTGTGTGTGTGTGTGTGGTGGTGTGTTTTGGGGGAGGGGGGGAGGGGGTGGTGGAGGGGAGCAGGGGGTGGGGTAGAGTGGTGTGTGTGTGTGTGTGTGGTGGTGTGTGGTGGGGGAGGGGGTGGTGGAGGGGGGCAGGGGGAGGGGGTGGGGTGGGGTGGGGTGGGTGTGTTTTGGGGGAGGGGGGGAGGGGGTGGTGGAGGAGGGAAGGGGGTGGGGTAGAGTGGTGTGTGTGTGTGTGTGTGGTGGTGTGTGGTGGGGGAGGGGGTGGTGGAGGGGGGCAGGGGGAGGGGGTGGGGTGGGGTGGGGTGTGTGTGTGTGTGTGTGTGGTGGTGTGTGGTGGGGGTGGGGCGGGATGGGGCAGGGTGGGGGAGGGGGTAGTGGATGGGGGGGAGGGGGTGGGGTGGGGTGGGCACACCTACGCACACACGCACACCTACGCCACACACACATGCACACCTACGCCCCTACGCACACACGCACACCTACGCCACACACACACGCACACCTACGCACCTACGGACACACACCCACCCCACCCCACCCCACCCCCTGCCCCCCTCCACCACCCCCTCCCCCATCATTGTGTGAATAGGTATGAGATCATAATTTGGAGGAATTCACGTCCAAGAAATAATTTGGATTCCCTTTAGGGTCTTATGTCTTGAATTAATCTGACGGGGTGGGGGTGGGGGCGGGGGTGGGTGGGGTTTTGAATATTATTTACATTCAAAATAAATAATTGATAATAGTTGGATAATAATTGGATAATAATTGTTTTTATACCTATAGAACAGCTTAGATAGTGTGTGTGTGTGTGTGTATGTGGTCAATACATGAATTTCTTTTTGTATTTGAATTATCCCATGAATTTATTTGTGTATTTGAATTAACCCATTATATGAAACATACTTGAAATTAAATATAGTGCGCATAGATACTAGCATTCTAGTTCTTATGCGTACGCATTCAATAACCCTTAGACCCGTTCGAGAGTCATTACCCCTGTAATGAGATCTCTCGAATTGTCCCGTTTGGACAGTTTGAGACTGTATAATTTTTGTATAATATTCTTATTGGCTTAAAGTTGTTACTTTTGGAGGAAGTTCTGCAGTCGTATCTTAATGTTCTCTGGGTACATACTAGATTGACAAGTGTGACTGTTATTTTAATTGACCAATTGAAATAACACTCACACCTGCCAATCTACGTCGTGTACTTGGAGAACTAAGGGGATATGCTGTCGAATTTTTTCCAAATCGTAACAATGTGCATGAGCTGTTAAGTATATTACAGAAAAATGCATTCTTGAATGGGATAGGACCACATACCCTTTAATAGGATAATTAAATGATGGGATAATTAAAAAAAACATACTATAAATCTAAGTTTTGTTTACCTTTAATAGGTGTTTAGTTGTGGTAGCTGTGATGGGATATCCGAAATACAAAGAGTGGATGGGTGAGACTAATAGAATGGGGGATGTGTTTCGCAGAGGTGCTAACGAATTTGTGAAATATGCAAAGAGATGTCGTAATGATGAAGAGTTTCCGTGTCCGTGTGCCAGGTGTAAGAATGGTAAGGTGTTTGAGTGGAAAACAGTTGAACTACATTTGTTAAGATCGGGTATGCAAGATAGTTATCGATTTTGGAGTTTTCACGGTGAATTGAAAGTTCCTTTTGTCCCTGACCAACCTTCACAACATCCTTCAACAAGTAGAATAGATGAAGAAGGGAAGGACGTAGATCATAATATGTTAGAGGATTTAGTTGATGATGCGTACGGAGTTTATGAAGCTGAGGAGAATGAGGTTACTGATGATGTAGAAGATTCAAGTGCTCGTGAAGATAACACGATAAAACTTGACGATGACTACCAAAGTTTAAAATTTAAGGCGACCCAACCGTTATACTCTGGCTGTGAGAAAGATCAAACAACTTTACATGCCATGGTTGGTTTGCACAGTTTGAAGACGCAGTACGGTTTGTCTGGCAATAGCGTGACGGGAATTCTGAAATGGGTGAAGGGCTTATTACCCAAGGTGAATACACTTCCAAATAGCTATCCTGTTATGAAGAACAGTTTGAAAGGTTTGGGAATGAAGTACAAATCGATTCATGCTTGTGTGTATGACTGCATACTATAACGAAAGGAGTATGAAAATCTCGATCGTTGTCCGGTATGCGATGAACCTAGATATGTCCAATCTACTAGTAAGGAAGGCACAAGCTCAAAAGTGCCTCAAAAAGTATTGAAATATTTTCCCGTTGGGCCTAGATTAAAGCGATTTTTCACAGTACCATGGATTGCAGAAGCAATGACTTGGCATGCTAGGGCAGAAGTAGGGGGTAATATCATGCGTCATCCTATTGATTCTACTGCCTGGCGGAGGATGAATTATGAGTATCCCGATTTTGCTCGAGAACAACGCAACATTCGTTTGGCTATATCAACAGATGGTTTCAATCCATTTGGAAATCTAAGCACCAATCAGAGTGTATGGCCAGTGATCCTAGCCCCACTCAACCTCCCTCCTTCACAGTGTATGAGACCTGAATTTTCGATGATGGCTTTATTGATACCTGGGCCAAAGGCACCAAGTGAAGACATTGATATCTACCTGGCTCCTTTGGTAGAAGAATTAAATGAGTTGTGGGAAGATGGTGTGCAATCATTTGACTCTTTTAGAAAAGAAGAGTTTATGCTGAAAGCTATGTTGATGTGGGCAATTCATGATTTTCCAGCTTATGGGACATTATCCGGATGTGTAGTACATGGTTATTTGGGGTGTCCTATTTGTGGAGAGGAGACTGAATCTCTTCGTCTATCCTCCAGCTTAAAAAATGTATACCATTGCCACAGGAGGTTTTTACCCCCAGCTCATAGTTTCAGATTTGAGAAAGCTTCCAATTTTTTATTGGGCGGAGTTGAACATAGGCTACCGCCGAGACAACTTTCGGGTTCAGAAATTGAAAGTAAATCTTCTCAATGTGGCCCAAATATGCCAGGTAAGAATCCCAAATTTAAGAATGTCAAGCATAAGAAGACCCCAACTGGGAATGAAACTGAGATAAGAAAGGCATGGTCTCGGAGGTCAATTTTATTTGACTTGCCTTATTGGAAGAAAAACCTGGTGCGCCATGTATTGGATGTGATGCATGCAGAGAAGAACTTCGCTGAACATATTGTGGGTACTTGCCTTGGGGGGAGTCATTCGAAGGATGGAGAAAATGCACGAAAAGACCTTAAAACGTTAAAACTTAAACCACAACTATGGTTGAAAGAAGATAGTAGGGGAAGGACAATAATTCCCCCTGGTGCGTTTACTTTGACGAGTGAGGAAAGGAAGGTGCTTCTAGACACAATATATAATTTGAAGGGCCCATCTACTTTTTCGTCCAACTTGCAAAGGATTGTGAATTATGCTACTCATGATTTACATAAGTGTAAGTCCCACGATTGGCATGTGATCATGCAATTGGTTCCTCTATTGTTTAAGCACTGTTTCTCCAAGCACAAGGATTTGCGTAGGGCTATTATGCAAATTAGTATTACCTTCTCCCTCTTGTGTGAGAAGGTAGTGAATCGAGAACACATAGTGGCCGCAAAATTGGCTGTGAACGAAGCGATTTGTGTATTGGAGAAGTACTTTCCCCCAGCATTCTTTGACATAAGTGTTCACTTGTTGGTACACCTATGCGACGAGGCACTTCTTTGTGGTCCAGTTAGATATCGGTGGATGTATCCGTTTGAAAGATTGATGAAAGTTTTTAAAGATTACGTCAAGAATACGCGATACATTGCAGGATCAATTGCAGAGGAATACATCACCGTGGAGTCATCAATATATACTCGGGAATATATGACTGACTCTACCAGCGTTGATGACACTGATGAATTCCTCGATGATGGTGGTAATGTGATGGGAAAACGAGTGAAATTAACGAGTTTGCAACATGAACAAGTAGCTCGTTATCTATTTGACACACATGAAGATGTCGAAGAATGGAAAAAGTAAGTTTCGAATATTATAATGTTTAACATTATTTTAGATTATTTTATACATGATTAATTTTGTAATATGCAGTAAATATGAAGCCTGTGAGAACAATAAAAGACGAAAAACAGTGGTACAATCAGACAGCGAATTTAGGCTATGGTTGACACAAGAGGTAATTACAATGAAAATAGTCGTTATATAACGTTACATTACACTCATATTTTACCACTAATATAATTAATTTATCTATATTCTCAGCTCCTAAAGATGGGTGACGCGACATCAAGGCTTGCTCGTCTAGCCACTGGACCCTTGTTCGTGGCACAAGAGTACAAAAAATATCGATTGAACGGTTACATTTTCGGCGCTAAAGTGTACGAGGAAAGTACAAATGTACAGAACTCGGGTATTTCATACAAGGCTCTTACTTTCTTTCGAGCAAGCGCAAAAGATAAAAACCTCGTTGAAGCTGAAATGACTTACTATGGTGTAATTCAAAATATATTTGAATTGGATTATATAAGCTTCAAAGAGGTTGTATTTTACTGTGAATGGGTAAGAGTTGAGGATAAAAATGCTTCTAAAGTTGATCCTGTCACCAATTTGATCATGGTTGACTTGTCCAAGTTGAAGAGCAACGACCACGTGAGCGATGAGCCGTTTGTTTGTGCATTTCAAAAGGTTAAGCAAGTGTTTTACTCGGAGTATATCAACAACGAGCCGTGGTCAATTGTCCAACACGCGCCAAGGCGTCTAAATAGTAGTGTGGATGACTTGGCTGCTCCTACCGAATATCAATCCATTTTTGATGATAACCCGAATTTGAAACAATTTTTCCATTTGTAATAATTATTTCAATTTGTACCGAAACATCCATTTTTAATTCTTTTACTTGATCTGCACTTTATCATTTTCACTCTTCTGTAGTTTGCGTGTGTGGAGAGGAGATTAATACATAAATATTCCAACTACATCTAAGTTTTGTTTATACTAATCCATGAATATACGCTTCTTACCTTTAATAGGTGATTAGTACATAGTTATTTGGGGTGTCCTATTTGTGGAGAGGAGACTGAATCTCTTCGTCTATCCGAACACTAAGAAATACCATAATCCTATGGAGCGATGCTCTGCAAATTCCTCCCAACCGTTACGTAGCCAAACATCACCGGTTGAAGTTGTCAATTCCACTTTCCATACCCCACCACTTTCCATACCCCATTCAAAGGTGGAGTTGACAACTTCAACTGCTGATTTTTGGCTACACAACGGTTGGAAGGAATTTGCAACGCATACCTCCATAGGATTATGGTATCTCTTAGTGTTTAGATATGAAGAGAATTATAATTGACACGATTGCCTGGGGTACATTAGTTGGAAGGAGGTGCCATATGATCTCAAGTTAGCTGTTTGAGTGACACTACAGGTAATGTATTTATATTTATATGTCAATTTCGATTTCGATTTCAATTACAATTTATATTTATCTATATTTGAGGGGCGGATACTAATTTTACTTTATTTCAATTCAGGGGACAGGGAGTGGCCCTAAGGGTAGGCCACATATGCTCTACTTATGTGGCTACTCGGACGAGAAGGGAAGGATAAGGAGGTGTTCCCGAGCGTCGCGGTACAAAATCTCTTTTCCATGCAAATAGTTTGTAGATTTGAGATAAAATGATGGTGATGTTGTTTCTTTTTCAATAGTTTCTTATTTGAATATATATTTGCATTATCTTTAGTTTGTTCGGATATATGATGTGTGGAACAGGTACAACGTTGCTATAACAGGTACAAATATACTGCTGGGCAGTGGCAGTGGCCATACTGCCCAGCAGTATTTTTTTAATTCTGCCCAGAATTGTCACGGTCATTGACCGTGACAAGCCCGTGACAATTTTGTCACGGCCTTGTCACGGTCATTGACCGTGACAATTTTTTTACAGAGGGTCACGGCTTTGTCACGGTCATTGACCGTGACAAACGTGTCACGGTCATTGACCTTGACACGACCGTGACACAAAACGCGAGTTTTATGTCAAGGTCATTGACCGTGACACGACCGTGACAAAAAAAGTTGTCTCGCCTCGAAATGTCACGGTCATTGACCTTGACAAGGTGAATTTGTCAAGGTCAATGACCTTGACAAATGGGCAGATTTGGTGTAGTGTCTTTCAAAAATGGACTGAATTAAGAGGATCGGGTCCCACGTAGTTCTGGGTAGATATAATTGAAGAGATTGATTTATTTAGAGAGAATAAGGGGGATGAGAAGATTCATAGCGCGATGAGAGTTCATACTAAGGATAATTTTTTAGACAGTTTAGGTTAACTGGACGTGCCTTTTTTCTCCATCGAGGTCTGTGAGCATAGAGCGCTACCTGGAAGGATTTTCTTCACAATGTGGGGGTCACTCCAATTAGGTTTGAATTTTCCTTTCAAATCCCAAATAGGTTCCATAATTTCTTTGACGGCAAGATCTTCTTCTTGGACACCGTGGTCCTTGACTTTCCTTTTGAATGATCATGCATTCCGAAGATGCTACCCTTATATGTGGTACAAATATTTCAATCTCTTTTTGTCTAGGAGTGAGAGTTCATCATAGTAACTCTGATGCCAATCTTCTTCACCGACCTTACTTTCAAGCATAACCCATAGAAAAGGCACTTCTAGTTTGATGGGTAGAATTGCCTCCAAGCCTTATACTAGAGAGAGGGAGTAGCTCAAGTGGGTGTTCTGATGGAGGTAATTTATCCGCAAAGGACATATGAGATTCGTTCGGCCCAGTTTTTATAATCTTCAATCATCTTACTAACGGCTGCCTTGAGGCTCTTGTTGGCAGCTTCGATAGCACCGCTGGTTTGTGGTCATCAGTATTGAGAAGATTTTTGCCTTTGAATTATATACTCATCGATTAATTATGTGAACTCAGCCTCGAAGTGGAGACCATAATCTAACACCAACTCATGGTGAACTTTGTAGCGGCAGATGATATTCTTCGTGATGAACTTGGCTATTTTTTTCACATTTATTACTGCGTATGACTCGACTTTGACCCATTTTGTGAAGTAATAAATGGCAACTAAGATGAATTCATGCCTATTGGAAGCTTTGGAAGTTACCTTCCCTATGATGTCTATGCCCCAAGTGGAGAAGGTCTAGGGAGAGGTCATATTGTACAACTCTCGGGGAGGCAGGTGCTAAAGGTTGGCAAACTGTTGGCATTTGAGTCATCTCTAAACATAAGTCGTATAGTTTTGGATAATGGTGGTCTAGTAGTACCCTTATTGGATGATCTTATTTACAAGAATGTGACCGTTCATGTGGGGCTCGCATTCCTCGCTGTAAATTTTCTACATCATTTCTTCAATTCAAACCTTATAATGCAGTGTAAGTGGGTCCCATCGAAGTTTCTCTTAAAAATAACTTTATTGCAGAGGCCTTATTGGGCAACCAACTTGTAAAGGGTTGTATGATCTTTTTTATCCTCTTCTCGGGGGATACTAACCATGTTTGAGGAGGTACCAAATGTCATAATACCATCTCCCATCATGTCCGAATCTTATTTTGTGATGAGATCTATGTGGTAGACGTGGGTGGGTGTAACTTTTATCTGAACTAGAAAGGGGGCCATTATTATTTCCCCAGGCATGTTGATCATAAAGGCCAAGGTTGCTAGTGCGTCGACTAAATTTTTCTTTGAGCGAGGTAGGGTAATGGAAAGTAACATCTTTAAATTGGTAGGCAATATCTTCTATATGGGTTTGGAAGGATAGGAGCTTCTCGTCATGGACCTTCCATTTCTTGATAATTTATTCGATAATAAGGGTAGAGTGTTCATAGATGTCCACGTGCTTAATTCATTTTTGGAGGTAAATCTTGAGCCCTACGGTGCATGCCTCATATTTCTTCATATTGTTGGTGCAAGAGAAATATATATTATTGGCAATGGGGGTGTGAGAGTCATGTAAAGTGATCAACAGTATCCCAATTCCATACCCTTTCTTGTTGGCAACTCTATCGAAGAATATCTTTAACATGATATCCTCTTGAGAGGTGTATAGAATGTCTTAGTCTGGAAATTCGAAGACCCAAACTTTAGTCCCTTCCACGGGATGGTCAGCAAGGTAGTCGAAGATGGCTCTCCCTTTTATAACTTTTTATGTGATGTAGACAATGTTGAACTCTGCCAAAAACATTAGCCAGTGAGAATATATTTAGCAAGTATTTTATAGCATCCATTCGAGACACTAGTTTGATGGGTAATGTTAGCATGTAGTGTTGTAGTTTCTGTGTGACCTAGACCAAGGTGACCCAATCCTTTTCCAAGGCAGTGTAGTTGACTTTGTACCCAGACAACTTTCGACTAGCGTAGTAGATTGTTCTCTCCTTATAATATTTCTTAATGTATTAGGACATCAAATCCCCTCCGATAATACCAGTGATAGTCATGTATAATAGGAGGGGGAGACCTGGGCGTAGAGGCATGAGCACTAGAGGTCGGGTGAGGTATCGCTTAATCTGACCAAAGGATTCTTGGCATGTCTCATTCCCAACATAAATTGAGTCCTTTTGAAGAATTTGAAAATAGGTTCACAGATTGAAGTCATTTGGCTGATGAACCAACTGATGTATTACAGGTTACCTAGGAATCCATGCACTTCTTTTTCCATCTGAAGTGATGGCATCCCAAGTATGACTTTTAGCTTGGTGGATCAACCTAAATTCTTTTTTCACTAACCATGAAGTCGAGGATTTTTCCTTTAGTGATGCCGAAGACACATTTTTATGGGTTGAGTCGCATCTAGTATTTTCGGAATCAATCGAAGAATTTCCTTAGGGCATGAATGTGACCTTATCGAGTCTTGGACTCGATAATTATGTCATTAACATAGACCTAAACTTCTTAATGGATAAGGTTGTGCAAGATGATTATGGAGGATCGTTAGTAAGTAGCCTCGACATTCTTGAGCCCAAATAGCATGACTGTATAGTAGAAGGTTCCCATAGGGTGATGAAGGCTATCTTTTCCTGATGGTCAAGATGTATTTTAATCTGATTGTACCTAGTAAAATCGTTGATAAATGACTTAAGAGCATGCCTGGAAGTTTTGTCTAAGATCATGTCAATATTGGGCAGAGGGTAATTATCTTTTATGGATGCCTTGTTCATATCTCGATAATCGATGCACATGTGGACTTTTCCTTCCAATTTTGACACGGGGATGATGTTTGCAAGCCATGTAGGTTATTCAACTATGTGAATGAAGCCTAGGTTCAACTGGTTCATCACTTCTCCCTTAACGTTAAGGGACTATTTTGTTCGGATCTTCCTCAGTTTATTCTGGACTAATTTTCTCTTTAGGAATGTGGGAATCTCGTGTTGAGATATCTCAGGATTAATATCAGACTTGTTATCGTAGGACCATATGAAGACATCCATGAACTCGTTCAGAAGCACTTCAAATTGTGTCCTCTCATGCTCATCAAGGGTAGATCCTATTCTAATCTCGCACAGATGGCCACTAAAATCGAGATTAATAACACCACTCTCATCATCATTAGTTTGAATGCAATTACGTTGTTTATTTTTTCCCTTATTGAGATTAGTTAAGAATTGTTCATTTACTAAATCGTCATCATCAAAAGTTTGATTAGAATTAAGACAATCAATGCAAGGCACAGTAAGATAATCAAAATCCTCATTTATTTCATTAAATGATTTTTTAGGAAATACAACATTAAGGACCTCATCAAAGGAGTACTTATTTACAATAATATTAGAAAAAGGAAAAATAGTATTAGGATCAAATATTTTTTGAAGAGAATGGATAATAGGGTTTAGATTGGGTTGAGGAGAGGTGTTTTAGCAGTGGCGATCTTTACAGATTGTTCAAACAGTGTGGCCTCCTGTAGGATCATAAAGAGATTCAACCCTAGTGTGTGCAGGTTGAATGACTCCTCGGTGTCGCTGTCCCCAGGGTTTTCAGTATTTTTATGAGTTTATTAGTCAGAGGTTCCACCATATATTTTTTCTCCTCGTCTGAAGCATTGTCATATTTGAAGAATATTTCTAGCCTCAATTTCATCTTCTTGTCAACAGGATCATACGATGGTTTTGGGAACCCGTAGATAGGGAAATCATTGCCTTATGATTTATCATTTGATCTCTTAAAATCATTAACCCAGCCCGTGGAAATGATATCATACTTCTAAGAGTAGTCAACACACTCAAGAACTTCCATAACTTTATCATACAAGTCTTCCCACTCAGCGGGGGAATAAAGAAATAAAGGAACCAGAAACCTTTAGAGCTTCAGGACTGTAAGCAACTTGGAGACAATGCATATCTCCCTTTTTTCAAGGAACACATCTAACATGGCATGTACGATGTCACCTAAGCTAAACTCTTCCATGAAAATAACCTATTCATCTAACTCTTGAACCCACTTTCGAGCTTCCATAAATAAATCGTTGAACCTCTCACAGCCGATAGTCATCTCTGTGGGCAATTTTAGCCAAAACCACCGGATTTGGTCCAAAGCTATGAGTAATTCCATTCTTCTCCCCTTTAATCACGTACGAATGACAATGCAGGCTCGGGTGAGGAGTGGCATAGCTTAATCGGTGAAGCTTATAGCATGTAGGAGAAACGATGGGAAAACCTTTACGAGCTTAGGTGAGATTATAGGTATGCTAGGTATTTTAATAGGCACAATTTGTGTAAAGAGGTCAAATTCGGGGTTTCCTTATAATAAAATAGCGTTCACCCCTATTCCATATGCTGGGAGAGGGTTGTGGGTGGTTCTGGGTTTAGGATGAGGTGATGGAGTGATGATGCCCCGATCTATGAGACCCTGGATCGCATTTTTGAAGTGGGAACACTGGTCAGTGTTGTGTCCTGAGATCGGGTGAAAATAATAGTGAGCATCATATTTGAAATTCTTGGGACGGGATTTAGCAATGGTCGAGACACTAATGGCTGATGAAGTTTTGAGCAATCAGGGTCTAGTTTACTTTTGATGGGGGAGCGTGGAGTTCAGTATACTCCTTTCTGGTAGGGTTGGGATCATTTTCAAGTGCCTAGGAAGTGGCAAATTAGGATATATTATTGATTGTTGAGACTGAGGTGTTGGTCGGCTTATCATACTTCTTTAGAACAAATTGTTAGGTCAGCCTTTTTGGCTCAAATGTTTCTTTATGACTAGCAATCTCTTATTCAATCTCCACATCAGCATCCTGGAGGTCTCTGAAGTGCGGGTACTATTATCCTTCCATTGATGCTCATATATGAGGCAAGAAGTTATTTTTCACATTACTCATTTGCTCTTCTTTTGAAGGCGTATTGGTTATGGTAGTATATTTCTCTCTCCACCTTTCGATGAAACTACTAACTTACTTCCCCAGATTCTATTTAAGTAGCTCTAAGTCTCTGCATCTAACTTCCAATTCCTCATTGTACTTGTACTGTGACAAGAAATTTCTTGCCACGTCCTTAAAACTATGGATTCTGGATTCTTCGAGGGATATAAACCATCTGAGGGCACATTCTTTCAGGGTTTGCTTAAACATTTGGGTCATTATCTCCTCTGAAGCCCCAAGGATGGTTATGGAATGGTAGTAGTGCATAGATGTATAATCGGAGGTCCATTGCCTTTGAAATTCTCAATGTTTGGAATCTAAAATTTCTCTGATATCATGACTTTAGGATAAGGGACATGTGAGTATGGTTCATGTAATTCCTCGAGATTTTGAATTAGACGAATTTCTTTGACAATAGCTTAAGGTCCACCTTGACCTTATTCAGTTCTTCCTCCTTAGGATCCACAGGTACTGGAAGATTAGCCTCTAGCTGAGCAAGATTTGGGATTGGTAGCTAAGCTAGTAGCGACCCATTTGCAGGTGAGGAAAGTGGGGCACGTTGATACTCGTCTGGGACCTAAACTGGTTTAGGATAAGGTGGACCCATGGCATGAGGAAAGAAGATTTCAAGTTCATGAGCCTCGAGAGTCTAGACCTGGTGTTATTGCATCTATTGAACTTCATCCTGGAGGTTATCAATCTTAGTACTGAGCTGGGATAGGATAGTCATCATATCCGGTTGAACATTGGTATCCTAGTCCACGTTCTCCATGAATAACTTGTGGAGGAAGATCTCAAACTCGATGGAAGTAATAAAGTAAGAGATAGAGCTTCGGGGTGGTTTGATGGAAGATCGGAGCCAATACGAAGCCATGACAACATCTCGGTATGTGATCAACCTGAGGGGAAAACTGATTTCGGTTTATTTTAGAGGCAAAGAGGAATATTTTTGGGCATTTTCTTTTGAAAAAAGGGATGATATGTTTTTAGTATTATTTTTTAAAGAGGGGGAAGGAATAATCCTCAGCATGGCTACTGTTATTAGGTTCCATTTGTATTATGTTTACCTAAAATGTAGGAAAAATACTGGACATGACCCGAGCCTGGAAAAAAAGATAAGGTATAAGATACAAGACACGATTTGATTTATTTTTAGGCTCACAGAGAGGGTACTATTTTAAATATAGATGAAATAGCATGAAAATTCATATGGTATGGCAACTTAAAATTTCAACGACGCCCATATGAGTCAATGAATTTGGTGGGTTAGTGTAAGGGTTCCCCCCTTTGGCACGAGTTCCATGATATACCTCTTACCTATAATGGAAATCATTCATCGGTATGTGTGGAAAAACCACTTGATATACCTGAGTGTACATGAATTGCCTCACAATATACCTCTTGGAGACATTATGTGTAAGGGCGAATTTGATAGACTCTACGTAGGTGAAGGAGTTCCCTTATATATTCCTCCCATCGTGAGTTCGGTTAAGCGGTATAGTACAGGGGTAACCGTTCGATATAGATAAAAGGTACTAGGTCAAAGAAAGGTGGGAATCATATCGCTTAGGTTAATTGTGTCCCGAAGGGTTGACACCCATCACGAAGTGACCCCTAGTATGCGATAAACTTTTGGTCAATATTGCCATGCTCAGGTGATGTATTGTGCAAAAAAAGTATGAGTTTTAATTGGTATTTATGGAGAGTTTTATTTATGCTAAATAAAAGGAATACTACCACTATGAGGGAAAAAATATACAAGTAGCATGAGATAATAGGATAATAATAGAAAGAAAATCTAGCAAGTTGTAAGAGGGTAGTTTAGGTAAGATGGAGGCGTAACCCCTTTTGAGTATGGTAATGATAAGTTAATTAGCCCAAGACCTTGGATTAAGGATAGGGAATGAAAACAAAAACTTAATGAATATAAGACTCAGTTTAAACTCACAAATCTCTCGTGTATAACTCAGAAAGTAGTAATGAAACTTAGAAGTAACTTAGCTAGAGGGAGAGAGAAGTAAGCACCCTAAATACACCTTGGTAGGCAGGTAGAAACACACTTAACACCCTCAAGAATCTCTGTCAAGTATTAAAAGCTTCGTAATAAGTAGCAATGGTGAGTGGGTAAACCCTCTGGTTTGCAATAACTCCCTTTTCTCTGTATTCTCTCTAGTAATAACTCCTTAAACTCTCAAAAGATCATCCTCTCCTCAGGGGTGGTTGGGGTCCTTAAATAGCCCCTCACACCATCCCCGAGACAACTCAGTCATTAAAGACTGTGAAAGACATCCCTCATACTTTATGTCACAAACATTAAATACCTGATGCACTAGTTGTCTCCACATCATAAACATTAAATGCTAAGACATGCCTTTTGCCTAACCATTGTGTGTCAGGGGGTTGTTATTGCAGAGGTGGCTCACCAACTGCTTGACCGCCCCAAATACCATGGTGGTTTACTCAAGTGCAGGTCTGACATTGTCTAGCTGGCTAGTGACATCACCTATAGTAGATGTGACATTAAGTAGAGCGCTGTTAGGTTCTCAACTCAATGACCGATGGAACTCTAAGCTACTCTACCCGAGGTTCCACGATCAGGGTCCCTCGATATTTTACCAGGTGTATCTAAGATGGTCACGACAAGCCCCAACGTTGCCTCACTTCTCAATCCTCCTAACCAAGTCCCTCTAAAGTTCCCGTGGCGAGGTCATTCGATAGAGCATGAAAGCTCTCCTAGGCCCTGCCAAGCCTGGTCTCTCGCGAGTACCGTTTGACCTCAAGCTAAAACTCATTATTATTATCGTTACAACATTACAACCGTTATAGCTTACAGTCAATATAAACAAAGATATAATATGATTAACATAACAAGCTAAATATGAGTTGCCACGCTAAGCTGTCTCACAGAGTTGCCATGCAGAGTTGCCACGCTTAAGCTGCCTCGACTACTTAATCTCAAACACTATTGCCAATTAGGGAATTATCCCTAATCTCAGGATTACCTTCAAGCCCCCTCTACATTTTCCCCTTCGTGGAGAGTTTTGTTGGAACAAGAAATGTCTGCACGAAAATTCTCAATCCGATAAACCTTCTCTGCGTGAAAAAATTTTGGCCTTATTTCCCTCGCTAGAACCGCAGAGATATAATATCTTGGTAAAAGTAAAAAACTTTCCGATGTACCTGAGCTGAAGCGCCATTCTAATTGGGACTTGGGCGAAGGGACATCGCCACTTTTTCCTCATGCTGAGCCGCAACCGTTCTATCTTTAATATTTGAAATTCTCCCGAAAGTCCTACTAACCATCTCAAATACTCGTTTGGACTCCTAGTAAGTGAAATTCTCCCCTGTGATGCTTCGCTATGTTTGAAAAGGCAGAAATTCTCCCCGATGTAACTGAGTCACAACTAAAACGTTTGGACATGTGGCGAGGGGACATCGTAGCTTTTTGGAACAGTTGGGGCATCTTTTTCGTTGGGAGACTTGGATAAGTCTGACACAAATTTGGCGCCAAAACTTAAACTTGCTTAGGAAGGCAACCCCTTTCCATTCCCTAGACATCACTTCGTATTAGAAGTAACGCTGTCTTTTCTGCTGTCAGAACACTTCCCAAAGTGCCACGCGTGCTTTTGAAATGATTATAGGCGGCCTTGCACGTGCAAGGGTGGGAAACTTAAATGACAGGTAACGTCCCTTTTATTTCAAAAACCCTTTTATTTCTTCATCTTCTTCAAGCTCCCCGCTTTCTTTAGATAGAGAAATTTTGTGCAAACTCTGTGCGACCTCCATTGTTGCCCCGTTCTTTACTCAGTCTCCTCCTCTCATCTTTTGCACCACCCCCTGCGGTTGTGCTCCCCCCTCTTATTCTTAACCCTTCTTGTCCAGCTATATCGCTCATCACCACTCTCTCATGGCTTCTTCAAATGCTTCCAAGGTTGTTGCCACCACTCAGCCAGGTTCACCCTCTGCCACTGCTGGCGTTGCCACCACCCTTAGTGGCGCTTCCCTGGATGCTGCTCGTCAAGAGAAACTGTGCTTCTACCACCGGGCGCCCATCTTTGAAGAAGATGATAAGTTTTCTGAGGCATGCAATACTTGCCACTTATCATCCAAGTTCGATCAATTACTGTTGGGTGATGAAGAAGTGGATTCTTCGAAGTGGGGCTATCTTCCATCAGAGGGAACTCTACATTTTTTTCCTAGACCATGGTGACATTCCCTATTCCCAGATCGACTTCGAAGCACCTGGGGGGTCACCAGCCCATTTCATTGCTTGGCACACACACATTCAGAGCTTCCACGCCACTACTCTCGCCAAGGTTGCCCTTCATCGCACATATTGGATTGGGGAGTTCACACTCTCGAAGCACAATGCGACGTTACAAGTGCTGGTTTCTCGATGGAACACCATAACTCACACTTTTTTGCTGCGTGGGGGGAGTTCACCATTACACTAGAGGACGTCTGTGAACTCCTTGGGTTTGAGCCCATGGGTGAGTTCACCTACCATGACGAGCCTCTGGATACCGAAGAGGCTACTGATCACATTGAGCTGGATCGGATCTGCCGCAGTTGCACCGATTCCTCAAATAAAGCCACATTTGCCCGTCTTATCAACTATTTTTTTGAAGCCCTAAAGTCGAAGGATGTCAGTGATGTAACGGGATGTGGTCGAGGTACCTCCCTGGAACTACCAGCCTACATACTGGTATTACTTTCATGCTTATTTCTTATTGGAAAACCCAACGATCAGCCCAGGAGGGACCTAATAAACATTTCCATTCGTTTGGCCAGAGGGTTCAACCTACCTCTGGCTGCCATCGCCTTGGGGGTCCTTCTACACCTAGTTGGATCGAACCCATATTGATATGGAACGATCACTGGGCCGTTACAACTTGGCAAATTTTGCCAACACCATCATCTTGACGGGCTTCCTCTATACCCGCTTTCCTGCTATTGCTGCGAAGTCAGTTTCCCTGCCCGTGAGCGAAGGTATTAAGACCCCATACCTCCTATATTTCCACAAGAAGAAGAGCCGAAAGGAGATAATGGAGGTTTTTGATTGCTTAGAATCCTTCGTAATGAGGCCATACAGTGAGCCCACCTTTGCCCATAGTTGGGACTTCTTTCCTACTACAGCCACAACGGTTAGATTTAATCCAGTTATACAAGATCCCTCACAAGTCGTAGTGCTACTTTTCACCCCAGGGTTCCTCCCCTCTTATACTGAATGGGGATACACTTCTGGGCCCTACAATCCTGATAGATACAGTAGGCAGTTCCGGTTCGACCAGGGGGCTCCTCGACCTATGTTCCAGGCACCTTCTACACTACAGCCGTGGTGCTCGGTGTGACGTCCACCATTAATGGCCATGTCACCCTTCCTAGTGCTACTAAGAAGGGAGACGTATCCACTTATTTTGTTATGAAGTTACATCTAGAGCAGTTGGCCATAATTTGTGAGTACATCCAGTCCCCCCCTCAATATCCCCCAGTCCTTTCCTTTTCTTCTTCTGAGATGGGTCTAAAGGGGAACTCCATGCTTGGGGTTGAGTTTCGCTCAAGTAAAACTATTAAAGATTCTCCCCATGAACTACCCCCTCATTCCCCAATGATCCCAACTACCACCCCGAAACCTAAGGCCGCTGCGACCCCCAAAGCACCTGTCCCCACGGCCGAAGCTGCTACGAGAGAAGGGCCTTCTGAGCCACCTACCAAGAAATCCAAGAGTCCAAGTCTAAGAAGGCTAAGGCCCAAGGTCAAATGCAAATTCCATTGGAGGTGTTCCCAATTGCCTCCGTTCCTCCTCCCATGTCTCCAGAGATAGCCGAAGAGCTGAGAAGGCGGGTGAAAGCTGAGGTTGCACGAACAAATGCTGAATTCTAATGGCGCACAGTCGTTATTCCTCCTTCGGGTACATTCCCCACAATCGTGGTTGATCCCACGGAGCTAACGGCAAAAAGGAGAAGAAAGACGAGGGTACCTGAAACTAGTGGTGCAATGAGCTCTAGGAAGAAAATGTTGGGTACCAAATCTCAGAGGAAATAGACTCATGAGAAGCCATCCTCCCCAGCTCCTTCGGCTGCTGCCTCCTCGCCACCTTCACCAGTGGTTATACCCTCTCGTTCTCCCTCTGGTTCTGAGGTATGTGTGCACTCTTTATTTCTCATTCTTCTTTTCTTGACATAGCGTTTTTACTTATTGCCTGATAAATTTGGTGCAGGGAGTTGAAGAAGCGAGGGTCAGTCCTCTCAATCCCCCCAGTCCCGTAGTGAGCCGTTTCGTGGGGGGAGGTTGTAGTACCCCTCCAGCCACTGCTGCCCTTCCATGTTCTCCTTTGATAAGCCTCACCTATTCGCGTTGTTCATCTTCTCATCAGGCCAGTGATGTCGCCACGGGGGCTACTAAGAAGCATGACCAGCCCGAGGCAATTGTTCCAGCTTCCTCTAAGTTACCCTCGGAGCGAGAGGTCTCTCTACCCCTCGCAGGTAATCAATGAAGCGAGAGGTCTCTCTACCTCTGTATTTTTCAGCTTCTCAAACTCCACCTATATAGGTGACTTAATCAATGAAAATATTTGTTAAGTTTTTTTTCATAAACTCCACCTATAACGGTGACTTAACAATGAAAACACTTGTTAAGATTTTTCCATAAACTCCACATATAACGATGACTTAACAATGAAAGAACTTGTTAAGATTTTTCATAAACTCCACCTATAACGGAGACCTAACAATGAAAACACTTGTTAAGATTTTTCCATAAACTCCACCTATAACGGTGAATTAATAATGAAAATACTTGTTACAATTTTCTCATAAACTCCACCTATAACGGTGACTTAACAATGAAAACACTAGTTAAGATTTTTCCATAAACTCCACTTATAACAGTGACTTAACAATGAAAACACTTGCTAAGATTTTCTCATAAACTCCACCTATAACGGTGACTTAACAATTAAAGCACTTGTTAAGATTTTTTTCTCATAAGCTCCACCTATAACGGTGACTTAACAATAAAAACACTTGTTAAGATTTTTTTCTCATAAGCTCCATCTATAACGGTGACTTAACAATGAAAACATTTGTTAAGATTATTTCATAAACTCTTTGTTTCCTCTAACTGTTTTCAGGTTATTCAGGAGGATTCTCAACCAGCTCCTTTGCATATTGCCTCGCCCCATCGTGAACCTGTTGCTTCCGATGAAACTAGACATGATGATCAAAGTTCCATGATAGGTGCTGCTACGAAAAGCGAATCTGGGTGCGAGCTTCCTCCGCCTGACTTGTCTCCTCATGCCTTCTACCTGATGGTACTCCAGCGTTCTCCCCAAATACCCAATAATCACCTTTTGGCAATCAAGCAACTTCTGAGTTATCATCCTGAAACCTTCATAGTGGACTTCCTTCATTCAAACATCTCAGCTATGAGCTACAGGCTTCAAGACATGGCCACCGTCGTTGCTGAAATCGCCAATACTCCGACTGCGGACGTTACCAGAGCCATCCTCAACCAATTCTTGGGTTATCTGAGGGAGTTGGGTCATGACGATTTTTGTTTTGGCTGGCTCATCGCACATTTGAAGACTTTGAAGAGCCAGTGGTTGGATAGCCAGAGGGAGCTTTTGCGAAAACATTAGGAGGATCAGTGGGTCGAGGAAGCTAAGTTGGCCGAGCTAGCACCCCTCCTCGGAGCCATTGACAAGGAGGTGGAGAACCTCGAGGAAGCTCTACGTTTGGCGAAGCTAAAACGAGAAACACTTCTTATCGAACGTACGCAAGCACATACTAGGTTGGAAGTTTCCATTAATGCCCAACGGTCTTTCTTAGAAGCTTCTTCGGGCCTTTCTGGAGATTTCTTCTCATCTCCAGATTTGTGGTTCCTCCTGGGTTAATGAGTTTTTGTATTTTTATTTTTCCTTTCTTCTCATGTAATTCTTGGACGATATCTCCCAGTTTTGTAATGCCCCAAAGTATATGAATGGAAAAAGATACTTATTACCATGCCATTTCTTTGTGTTACAACTGTTTACATAAATTATGAAATACGAAGTTCTATAATTCTTTCATCTATACTTGAGGTATAATAAAAATAACTTGCATACTCATCATAAGAAAGAACTTGTGTATTTAAAACAACAGCCAATTACATCATAGGTCCAACATAACTGCCTACACATAATAAACCTTCAACCACTTATTGTTAATCTTGAATGGTTTATCTTCTTCCATTTTTGAAATTAAGCAATAACCTGAGTCATGAGCCTCCTTTACGATGAAAGGTCCCTCCTAATTCGCTGCAAATTTAGGTAGAGGAAGCCCCCTAATGTGTTTCACTGCGGCCTTCAATACGAGATCTCCCTCCATGAATTTCCTAGGTCTCACCAAGTTATCATATGCCCTAGAGAGCTGCTTCATGTACATTTGAAAGTGTTGCATCACATTATCTCTATGTTCGTCCAATGCTTCCAACTGCACATGTATGTTCTGAGGGAGAATGCTGCTTCGCAAAGCATATCGAGCCGAGCGAACTTTTAACTCCACAGGGAGAATTGCCTCAGCCCCATAAACAAGAGAGAACGGTGTATACTATGTAGGCTTCCTCTTAGTCATTCGATAGGACCATAAAATGGCTGGTATCTTGTCATTCCATGATCCTGTAAAATCCTCCATCGTTTTAGCCAAGATATTGACCAAAGTTTTGTTAGTTGCTTCGGCTAGATCGTTTTCCTTTGGGTATGCCACGGTCGAAGTGTGATGGACAATAGAGTATTTGTCTTTTTAGCGTCGTTACTTCTAAATTGACGAAAGGGGTTCTGTTATCCGAATGGATAACTTTTGGGATCCCAAAATGGCAAATGATGTACTCTCTGATGAAGTTTCTCACTACTCCTACTGTTGCCCTTCTCAGTGGTATTGCTTTAGCCCACTTTGTGAAACACTCCATTACAACTAGGATCCATATCTTCCTCTTCGAAGAAGGGTGTATTACCCCTACCAGGTCGAATGCCCAGGTATGAAATGGATAGGGCATTGCTAGGGAGTGTAAGTCCACTAACGGGGCATGGATCATATTTCTATGAAGATGGCATGCTTTGCATTTTTGAACGAACTCAACAGAATCTTTATCCATCATTGGCCAATAGTAACCCAGAGTCATTAACTGTTCATATAGATTGGCCCCTTCTATATGAGCTTAACTGCCTCTTCCTTCGTGATGCAACGCAACAACCTGTTGATGTATCCCCTTCGATAAAGCTTCCCCTCTTGAACGTAGACCTCAGGGCCCTTCGCCGGAGTCCCATCGCATCAATTTTCTCTGTTAGGATAACTCCATATTTAATGAAGTCAATATAGGGTTGTCTCTAGTCAGGCTGAGTCTCCACGAAATGACATTCTGCTGCCTCAAATAACAACTAGCATTTATCGCACTTCCGTTGTAACTCGACTACATCCTGCTTCATGCTATGCCAGAAATACCCCTCCCTTTGAATTCTTCTATAAAGAGGAATCTCAGTAGTTTCGTAGTGCTCTTCGTGTGTTTTCTATAATCTTTGCGCTGCCTCTTTTGGACCGATAAATCTCGAAAGACATCCTCTTGCATTTCTGAAGTAAAGGTTTCCCTGGTTTGTAAAGTACTAGGCCAATTCTCTCAGCCCCATCGTTCCTTCACCAGTCTCCAGTTGCATCTTAATCTCTCCCCTCCAATCTGTGTCCTCCTCCATTGGTAAAATTAATTGTACCATCGAAGGAGCTATTCTTCATTGAATCACGACAATAGTTGTATCACTACTCATGATCATATTCTAGGCAATGGTGGCATAGGCGTCTAGGTGACGGTTCATCATTCTGGGCTGCCTCTTGATCTTGGTTCGATGAAACTGGCTAAGGATCCTCTGAATGATCGTTCTGTATGGTTCTAGGCTCATGTGTTTTAATGCGTATTCTCCATTCACTTGCTAAACCACCAAGTTTAAATCCCCCTTGATGCAAAGTGAACGGATCCCTCTTCGAAGAGCCTCTAGAAATCCCAACATCAATGCTTCATATTCTGCCTTGTTGTTAGAGCAAGGGAAATCTAACTTGTAAGAAAGGAAAATCTCCTCCATTCCTTTCAAAAGAATAACCCCGTTCCTCCTTTCTTTTCCGCCGATGACCCATCGAACTGCATTTTCCATTCTTCATCCATTGCATCTAGGTGATTGGTCTGCAAGTCCTCTCCTGGAATTCTTTGTTTGGGAGGCTCAAATGTTCCTGATGGGAAAATATCCAATAGATCAGCGTACACCTGGCTTTTGATTGCGCGAGGAACCACGCACTTTAAGTCATATTCAGAGAGGATAAGGAACCATCTAGCTGCCCTGCCAATCAATATAGTTCTTGCAAGAAAATACTTAATGAGATAACATCTCGTTATAATATGAATTGTAAAAGACAGTATGTAATGTCTAAGTTTTTACGCTAGAAATACTAAGGCTAAACAATGCCTTTTTAAGCTACTATATCTGACTTCTAGCCCATAGATGATCCTGCTGAGGTAGTAGACCAGACGTTCTTGCCCGTCAATCTTTTGTGCCAGCAAAGCTCCCACGAACCTCATGGTGAATGTGACATACAACTGTAACGGTAGCCCTGCCCTTGGGGGAACCATGGTCTGTGGTGACACGAGCAACTTTTTCATTCCGTCAAGAGACTCCTGGTGAATCGCCTCTCATTTAAACTTCGTGTTCTTTCGTAATAGATGCATCAACGGATGTGTTATTTTGACTAATTCATGTACAAATCTCTAAGGTAGGAGACTTTACCAAGAAAACTCTTCAGCTCTTTCGCCGTTCTCGGACATGGCATTTCTAAGATCGCTCGCTGTTTGTCCTGGTCCATCTGCACCCCTTGTCGATCAACCACAAAGCCTAAGAATTTCCCACTTGTCACCCTAAAAATGCACTTCAGCGGATTCATCTTTAATTTAAACTTCCTGCAATGGGAAAACACCTTCCTCAATTCGCTTAGATGAGACTCCTCCTTCCTCGACTTGATGACCAAGTCATCCACATAGAATTCCACAAACTTGTGAAAGAAGTTATGGAAAATGGCCATCATTGTTCTCTGGTAAGTCTCCCCAGTATTCTTGAGTCCAAACGGCATCACCCGGTACATGAAGTTACCCAACGGGGTTCTGAATGTTGTCTTTTCTGCATCCGAGGGGTCCATCTTGATCTGATTGTACCCCACATACCCATCCATGAAGCTATACATCTTATTACCCGTTGTTGCATCTATCAGGCTATCGATGGAGGGTAGAGGGAACTCATCTTTGGGGAAATCTCTGTTTAAATCTCTAAAGTCTACACAGATTCTTATTTAATTTTTATCTTTCTTTCCTACTGGGATAATGTTGGGCAACCAGATCGGGTGTTGTATTAGCTCGATAAACCCTGCCGTTAGTAAGCATTGTACCTCTTCCTTGATCTTCAAATCCAGCTCAGGCTTGTACATTATCGTTGCTTGTTTTACTAGAATGGCTGAAGGCATCACGTTCAACTTATGACAGCTCACTTCCTCGTCCAGCCCTTCCATCTCTGTATACTTCCACGTGAAGACGTCTATAAACCCCTGAATCAATTCAACTAAGGCCCGTCATTTTTCCTTACTGAGATCCTTCGAGATGAAGATGGGACTTGGGTCCTCCCCTTCTTTTGCCAGGTTCAATTGTTCTAGCTCTTATGCATGTGGCTTCTGTCAATCCTCCATGTAATCTAGTTCTTCGGCGACTTCCTCCACAAATTCCTGTATACTGGAATTGTCTATCACCATCCATTGTCCCCGTTGATCTACCAGAAATCATTCATATGTCAGTTCAACCTCATCATCAGCTTCCTTGGTTGCCCGCTCATACGATTACAATCCATACATCACCTTTCCTTCTTCAGTAATGACTTTCTTGCATTGTCTGCTGGTAGTGGCGACTGTTTTCCTCTTCTTTTCTCTAGACGCCTCGACCACTCTTTCTCCTAAGAATCGGCTCAACACGCTTTGTCGTTGGACCTCATGCTCCATCTGATCCACTTCAGGCCTCATCCAGTCTTTAAGCTTCTTTGAGATGCCTTGGGGCCGAGAAACTGCCAGGTGAGCTTATTCGGTCATTACCCTTGCACTACTCGCAACCTCTTTACTCTGCTCATTCAAGGGCCCCATCCGTTCTCTGATCGAGGGAACCCACGCTCCCTCCATCCTCCTCATTAGGATCCGGACATCTTTTTCCAACTCAGTATAAAACACTGCGTCCACCAAGTGAGCTTCCTCGATAGCGAAAGGCCTCTTTGTAACCCTAATGGTCACCTCTGTCCCCTTGATGTTCACCTTAGCACACTGGTGGTACGTAGGAGGAACTAGCCCTTGGTTGTGCATCCACACCCTTCCTATTAGCAGATGATAGGAAGTTGCACTCTTTATCACATGGAACTTTATATGGGAACTCAAATTTCCCATCACAATCCCCACATTAACATACCCAATGGATTTGGAAGATTGGTTATCATACCCCGAAATTACCAAAGGCATGGGGACCAACCTTTCTTCTGTAATATTGGCTCCATAAATGGAGTTAATTGGCATGATGTTGATGGAAGATCACCCGTCCATGAGAGTCCTTACAAAACTAACTCCATTGACACTGGATGTCACATACAATGGCCTGTTATGAGGGAATCTCATAACCCTATCGGCATCGCTGAATGTCACTTCTGACAGGAACCTTCTTACCAACTTAGCCATGGATCCCTTCCATTTCAGCGAAGGGACCGCATCTTTTTTCATAATATCTAGTATCCCCTGGGTTATTTCTAACCTGCTCTCTTTAGGTATTCCCACCTGTTCAAAGAAACAGGTGAACTTTAGGGATTTTGAGACTACACAGTACTCTAGGCCCAGGTCTGCTTCCTCACCTTCAACGCTGTACACATCCTCCACGTCCTTGGCACTTGTTTCATCATAAGACAAGACCATATTAACCATTCCCCTCGTATAATATTCCAGAGCCTCCTCGTACTCTTCTCGCTTCGCTATTGACTCACTTCCCCCTCTTCATCATAGGCCACCATAAGATTGGCCCCATGTGCTGGCAAGGGGTTGTTATTGACGTTTTGTGGAGGGATTTTCAACGTCCCTGTCTTTACGTAGTTGTCAATAATTCTTCTCAGTGTGAAGCAACTTTCTGTTGGGTGATGGATTCTCTGATGAACCTGGCAGTACCTAGGATCCGCCTTTGTTACCACATCAGGTTCCCCAATGGGAATGTCTTTTGGTTCGTAGACCATTCCACCTTAGACCATTGCGTTGTAACAGCTGACAGCCTCCTCTAGTGTGCAAGGCAATGGTGGTGGGTCCTCCATATTTCTTTCGAACTTCATCTTATTATCCTTCTTCGGTGCCCTTCCCCCATCTCCTCATTTGGTGTACCCTACCCGTGAGGGATGAGACCTCCCCCCCCCCCACGGGTTGCATCGGCTGCCTAAAAATCATGGGCATCGCCACTGGATTGGGCCACACCACTAATAAAATATTCCTCCTTTCTTTTAAGAATGCCGAAAAAGTCCCCTCGCGCGTTTCATTGATGAGATGGCAGATGTACTCAGGAAGCAACCCCTCAACGCAAATCTGTAATAACTTAGACTCTTTGACTTCCTCTCCCACGTCAAGGGATCTTTCCCTGAACCATCAAATATAGGCCACCACTTCTTCCCCAAGTCGTTGCTTCTCCCTACCCAGTTGGGTCAAAGTAAACTCATCTTCTACCAGAAAGAACTTCTAGACAAACAACACATGCATCTCCTCCCACGTAGAAACACGCCTAGGATCCAAATGGGAATAAGTATATGCTTTATCTATCAAGGATTTGGAAAACTCCCTCAAACGAAGTTTCTTATTATTGCAATGTGACCCCAAGTGTTCGATGAAGTCCTTAATGTGCTCCTTCGGATTCCCACCTTTTCTCGTCTATTTTTCAAAAATAGGAGGAATATAGTCCTTCGGATAGGGCTCATCATCATACTCCTGAGGATACAGTGTTCAAAAGTCATCATAAACCGAATCCACCTCGCCAGCAGATTGTGAGGAAGCCTACATGAACTTCAGTATCTCCTTTTGCATTTCCTTTCTCATTCCCTCCAGGGGCGATGCCGCTGGGGCAACAAACAACAGAACCACGGGCTGAGTGCTCGTTGCAGCGGGAGCAAGCACCATTGTTGGGGTCGCCGATGCTCCTGATGTTCCCCATGCTGGATTCACAGTAGAGGGTATGCTCGCTGGG
Organism: Sambucus nigra; assembly: GCA_949130495.1. Lineage (NCBI taxonomy): Eukaryota > Viridiplantae > Streptophyta > Magnoliopsida > Dipsacales > Adoxaceae > Sambucus > Sambucus nigra. Next base: position 272,180,213 of record OX422220.1, read on the forward strand.
ACTGTTCCCGCTATACTTGAACCTGGTGGGGCCATTGGAGCTACCCCTGGCGTCATGAAGGCATTAGCCTCCAATCCTCCCAGGATAGTTGAAGCTACTGGAGTTTGCAAAAACTCATAAAACTTGCTCATGAGGAGCTCAACCTGAGTGGCCCTAACCCCGCACTCGTGGAATATTGTGTCACCACCGGAACGCCTGACTTCACCAAAACTAGAGGTACCTCTACTCATGGAGTCCCATCTCTTATGGCCTCTAGTTCTCTCGCAACCTGTTCTTCATTATGCTAGATGTCATCAAAGTTGAGCCTTCGATTAACATTATCCTGCTCCATACTCCTTACTTAGAAGAATGCCTCCCCAGCGGAGTCGCCAAATGTAAGAGGGTAGTTTATGTAAAATGGAGGCGTAACCCCTTTTGAGTATGGTAATGATAAGTTAATTAGCCCAAGACCTTGGATTAATGATAGGGCATGTAAACACAAACTTAATGAAGATAAGACTCAGTTTAAACTCACAAATCTCTCGTGTATAACTCAGAAAGTAGTAATGAAACTTAGAAGTAACTTATCTAGATGGAGAGAGAAGTAAGAACCCTAGATACACCGTAGTAGGCAGGTAGAAACACACTTAACACCCTCAAGAATCTCTATCAAGTATTAAAAGCTTCGTAATAAGTAACAATGGTGAGTGGGTAAACCCTCTGGTTTGCAATAACTCCCTTTTCTCTGTATTCTCTCTAGTAATAACTCCTTAAACTCTCAAAAGATCATCCTCTCCTCAGGGGTGGTTGGGGTCCTTAAATATCCCCCCACACCACACCTGAGGCAACTCAATCATTAATGACTATGAAAGACATCCCTCATACTTTATGTCACAAACATTAAAAACCTGATGCACTAGTTGTCTCCACGTCATAAACATTAAATGCCAAGACATGCCTTTTGCCTAACCACTGTGTGTCAGGGGGTTGTTGTCGCAGAGGTGGCTCACTAACTACCTGACTGTAATACCCCGTAATTCTGCTCAATTTTAAATTACGTGAGTAGAGTAATTTAATGTGATTAAATACGTTTTATTTAAATTACGTGAGTAGAGTAATTAAAATAGATATTTTGTTAATAAAGATGAATATGTGTTATAAAAAAATTTACTAAAGGTGAGTAGTAAATTTTCAATGTTGATATGTACGGTCTAGTGACTATATGGACGTACCGGAAGTATCTCGACAAAATTAAGGATGAGAATAGAAAAATATTTACGAGACTCAAATGATAATTTAGAGTCCACGGTTGATTCCGAAAGTGTCGAATTAGTCAAAATAGTGTACACGGGGGTACTAGTTGAGTGCCGGGTCATTTTCGGGCTAAACCGGGACCATTCGGGGGCATTTTGGTCTCTTTACAATTATGGGAAAGAAGACCTACGAATTTTGAAACCCTAAATCAGATTATAAGAGTGGTGGCTAGGGTTAGGCAATGAAAGTTACACCATAGCCATTAGAGAAGAGAGAGAGAGGCAAATTTCTAAGGCAAAAGAAGGAAGGAGGGATCATCTTAGTAAGATTTCACCACAAAGATTGTTGGGAAGGAGGATTGAAGTATCAATATCATCCACCATCATCAACAACCACGAAATCAGACCCTACAAATCATAAGGCAAGTGGTTAATTGCAAAATAATTGAGTTATAATACCCACGATAAAGCTTTAGGAAGAACATAATTTTTATGATATTCTTGGGAACAAACAATTGATAATAATCCATGATTGATAAGGATTTGCATGTAGGACGTTTTTGGATTACCAAGTATGTTTATATCATAGAAATCTTGATGAGAAATTCGTAAGAAAATTTGGAATTTGGATGAAAGATATAAAGAATGCATTTTTAGGGTTCTTGAATATTAGAGAGATTTTCAGTTAATTTGGCCAAGATTTATAATGATTTTGTTGTTTTAAATCGTTAGTAATCATCCCAGAACATGTAGGAATGATTAGAAATTGTTGTTTGTGAATATGATGACTTATCATGGAAGTTAGAGGTGTAAAAATGGTGAAACCCGTAGGAAGAAGATGAACTGGGTCTGTCACTGCTTGATTGATCGATCGACCCTTGAATGTCGATCGATCGAGCAGTCGATCGATCGACCATATTCCTTCGATCAATCGACCCAGTCTGCACTATAGAGAATTTGTGAATAAATTTCTTTAATTGTCGTTGCTTAATGGGATCCTTAGAAATGATATTTCTCCTATGAGGGGACTTTGTAATTACCAGTAGGTCTACCCTTAGGTTCCTCCACAAATGATTGAGTAGGAATGTTGGAGAAATGGAATGACGAAAGAACGATCGACTTAGCCGTGGGTTGAGATGGTTAATTTAATTACGGAAAGAGTGAGACTTAATTCCAGAAAGAAAATACCAGTAGGTTAAAATTAACTTAACTACTGAATTAAGGGAGGGGTAACTAGGGCCCTTAGAGTTACGCGAATACTCGAATAAATACAATAGTGAGATAAATTGTAATTAATAAGTACGGAGAATATAAGTAAAATATATCACGTACGGGTATGATTTATTAGGTCGGGTGTGTACCTACTAAATTATACAAAAAGGTTTCGGTTAAGAGATTATTACCTAAATTAATTATGTTAGGGTCGACGTGACATTCCGAACTAACATAAAGTTATTATATATTTGGGGTCGATGATAAATGCCGAACCAAACTTCCAACTGGTGCCGCGATGAAAGAGTCCCGAACCAGAATATGTGTATACATTTATATTTGTAGATAGTTGGGGTCGATGGATCATTCCGAACCAACTTTCACTTGGAGTCGATGAATTATTCCGAGCCAAGGGTCCTTATGTGTAATAAAAGGATATATTAGTGGTAACTAATATTAAATACATTGTTGTGTGATAAAATGTTTCTATGTGCATAATCTACAAATTTAGAATAGTGGACGATGAAATGATATGTAAATGTCTTAGTAATAATTTATAGCATGATGAAATTATTACTAGAATAAGGACAACGAACAGTAAATGAGTTAATTACGGTTATGGGAAGTATAACGAGGTAGACTAAGTATCCTCGATAGTTACGTACTACGTAAGAGAGGTGAGGAAGTTCAAGGGAGTGTGTGAAACCTTAATATGTGTAATCAATAACTTAATTGTGTTAACTGCTTGCAAAATATTTTCAAATGTTTTGAGTACTAACTCTTGCTATGTAAAATTTTAAAAACCTTTTTGGTGCCCAGCCACAGGGACACCCAACTTGATTTCATGTCAGAGATTTGGGAGCTGCAGCCAGTGTGGAGGTTGCAGGGATTGTTTAGACGCTTCCTCCTTTTCAGTTCTAGTGCAGGATCTCAGTTTTATTATTCCTAGTTGGAACATGTCGTTCCACCTTTACTATTACAGTTTTATTCTAGTTATGGATTTGTAGTTGTCTTTTTGGGCCGTGGTTTACGGCAAGACTTTAACTGCTTTCAAATTATTATTTTTGCATACTGCTTATTTATATCTAGAATTGGTAATGTGTTGTTGGGAAAATTTTTGTTTAAGAAAGATAAAATTTGGCACCCATTTTAATTTCATTTAGATGATTAGTAATTTAAAAAGGCGTTCGACAGTGATGCTAAGAATGAACCATTTAAGAAACCTGTTTATATTAAAATAAGGCTTGATCACCCAAGGTTTAATTAGGCGGGGTGTCACAGATGGTATCAGAGCATCAGGTTCTAGTGTCCATATGATCTGTACGGCTTACTACGATTCAGCATTACGTTTGTTTGTATTAGAGCCCTACTATTAGGATTGTTGATTAAACATTTCCATTGTTGTGTTATCGTACTTCTGCTCTTAAATTTTGTATAAACTGTGTACTTATACAATTTGAATCTTATTTTAGATGCCGCCAAGGAGACTGAGAGCGGAGAGGGCTGAAGCCAGAGAGGAGGTGAGGGAGGCTCATCAGGAGCCACAGGTACCGATACCACCACCCCCACCCGAACTAATCTCCACTACTCAGGTTGCAGTGATAGTGACTCAGGCAGTTGAGACAGCGATGAGGGCAATGGCAGCCCACTTTCCTCAGCCCCAAATACCTCCCCCTGTGGCACCGGTAGTGCAAGTTCCGGCAGGGCCATCTACTTGGCAACGAGTCAGGGAGACATTCCAGAAGGGACACCCACCCGAGTTTCAGGGCAGTACTGATATAGTGGAAGCGTGCAACTGGAAGAAGAATATCCAGCGCCACTTGCACATGCTAGAGTGCACCGGAGTACAGGAACAGATGCTAGCCACTTTCCGTCTGTCAAGAGCGGCCCTATAGTGGTGGGAGTCAGTTACCACCACCGAGGAGAGAGATACTTTGACTATTTCGGAGTTTTGGGTGCGGTTTGACCGCAAGTATTTCCCTCCAGCAGTAGAGTCTGAGATGAGAAAGAAGTTCAGCGAAGTGGTTCAGGGTGATCGCTCAGTTGCTGACTACGAGGAGGAGTTTACCCTCTTGGCCAATTTTTTGCCAAACGAGGTGAACAATGAGGAGAGGAAGAAGTCCAAATTTATGGAGGGCCTAACCTGGAGAATCAGACAACATTTAATTGGTAATCCGACATTGGTAACCTACACAGATGTCGTCAATGCCGCTCTACTACACTGCCAGGATCACCGTTTTCATACTAAGGGAAATAAGAGGGGTGAGCCTAGCCAACCGGGCAAAGTGGATGGAGGTAGTGGCAGCAGCGCAACACAGTAGCAGACAGCAGGTCAGTTAGGGCAGGATTCCTGACAGGGGAACCCTGCCAAGAAGTTTAAGCACGGGAGGTATTGCTTCGACCGGCAGGGCCAGCAGGGTCCTCAGCAACCAGTCCCTCAGGGTCGATAGGGCCAGGGTAATCAAAATGGGGGACAATAAGGCCAAGGACAACAGGGCCAACGTCAGGACCAACAGGGCCAAGGACAAAGACAGTTTCAGGGTCAGTGCTTCACTTGTGGCCAGCAGGGTCACAAGAGCAGAAATTGTCCACAGCTAGACCGGGCACAACAACAGGGTGCCCAACAGGGGCAGCAGGCGCCATTAGCCCCAGCAGCAGTACAGGCCCCACAGCCAGGACAAATGCAGTACGGGCATGTCTTCAACATCCGTGACATTCCATTTCATCCGGCACCGCCAGCACCGCTTGCAGTTGCGGGTATGTTTCCTATTCATGGGCTTGAGGGGAATATTTTGTTTGACACGGGGGCGACGCATTCGTTTATTTAAACTAGATTTGCACGGGCAGCCGGCCTATTAGCGACAACAGATACTCATCTTATGTGTGTGGAGTCACCGATGGGTAGTGGGTCCCTTATACACTCGATTTGTACGGGTGTGGACATTATGGTCGGGAGATTGAGTCTAGCAGCGGACCTTCTAGTGCTGGATATGGAGGGATATGACGTCATCCTAGGCATGGATTGGTTGGCACATAATAGGGCAATGGTAGATTGTTATGAGAGGACCATCGTGTTCTCCATCCCGGGGCAGGAGATGTTCCTCGTGGCAATGCCACTTCCCGAGGGAGGATCGCGAACTCATTTATATTATATTGAGGAGGAGACCTCACATGGGGTTGTCGTTTCTCTGGACTCAATCCCAGTTGTGAGGGATTTTGAGGATGTCTTTCAGGAGATACCAGGGTTACCACCTAGCAGAGAGATATAGTTCGTGATTGATCTAACACCGGGGATGAGACCAATTGCTAGAGCACCATATCGCATGGCTCCTTCGGAGATGCGGGAACTGAGAGAGCAAATTCAGCAACTATTAGGAAAGGGTTTTATTCGACGGAGTACATCGCCATGGGGTGCGCCAGTACTGTTTGTGAAGAAAAGGGATGGTTCACTTCGTCTGTGTGTAGATTACAGAGAGCTGAACAAAGTGACGATACGTAATAAGTATCCATTGCCGAGGATTGACGACTTGTTTGATCAATTGAGAGGGGCTGCATACTTCTCGAAGATCGACTTGAGGTAGGGTTACCACCAATTGCGTATTCTTGAAGAGGATGTACCTAAGACCGCTTTCCTGTCGCAGTACGGGTCATACGAGTTCAGAGTGATGCCTTTTGGGCTAACTAATGCGCCGACAGTATTCATGGATCTCATGAACAGGGTATTCAGGGAGTTTTTGGATCAGTTTGTGATTGTGTTCATAGACGACATTCTAATTTACTCTCGTATGGAGGAGGAACACGCAGAACACTTACGATTGGTTCTACAGACATTGCAGAACCATCAGTTGTACGCCAAATTTGAGAAGTGTGGATTTTGGCTTCATGAGGTTCAGTTCTTAGGACACGTCGTATCTAGCAGGGGCATTGCTGTTGACCCGAGTAAGGTATCGGCGGTAAGGGAGTGGGGATAGCCCACGACACCGACAGAAATTCGCAGTTTCTTGGGATTGGCTGGTTATTATCGTCGCTTCATCAAGGGATTCTCAAAAATTGCCGGACTGTTGACGAATCTGACTCGGAAGGGAATTCCCTTCGTATGGAGTGACAGTTGCCAGTTAGCATTTGATGAATTGAAAGACAAGTTGACATCAGCCCCCGTTCTTACCTTGCCTAAGAGCAGAGTGGAATACCGAGTCTATACTGATGCGTCCTTACAAGGACTTGGGGGTGTGTTACAGCAGGAGGAGAAGGCTATAGCTTATACGTCATGAAAGCTTAAGCCACATGAGAAGAATTACCCCACCCATGACCTCGAGTTGGCAGCGGTTGTTTTTGCATTGAGGATTTGGAGACACTATCTTATGGGCGAGCAGTTCACACTATTCACGGATCATAAGTCATTGCAATATCTGTTCACTCAGAAGGACCTGAATATGAGGCAGAGAAGGTGGCTTGAATTCGTGAAGGACTACCAATTTGATATACAATATCATCCTGGTAAGGCTAACGTGGTGGCAGATGCATTAAGCATAAGACCTACCGGAGAGTTAGCAGAAGTTTGGAAGGCAAAGTGGAGTGAGCTCCGACATGAGGATGAAATGGCGAGAGCATGTATGGCAGTTCTAGCTATCACTTCTAAGAACGTTATGCGGGTAGTGAGGGCACAGGCAGAAGACCCATTTTGTCAGGACAAAGTACGGCAGTTACTGGCCAAGGGGGCAGAGTGCTACTCCATCAGTTCAGAGGGTGGACTACGTGTCAACGGTAGGCTAATAGTACCCGAAGATGATGATTTGAGACATGCCATTATGACAGAGTCACACGGGTCAAAATTCTCGGTACATCCAGGTGGGGACAAAATGTACCAGGATATGCGACGAGTATATTGGTGGTCAGGTATGAAACGAGATATTGTAGAGTTTGTCTCAGGGTGTGTTACATGTCAGCTAATAAAAGTTGACCATCAGAGACCTTCAGGGATGTTGCAACCACTAGAGATTCCAGTGTGGAAGTGGTAGAGCATCTCAATGGACTTTATTACCGGTTTACCCACCTCCCAGAAGGGCCACGATTCCATATGGGTGATAGTGGATCGTTTGACTAAGGTCGCACATTTCTTACCGGTTCGTATGGATTATGATACTATGCGGTACGTGCAGCTTTTTATTTCAGAGATTGTTAAGCTGCACGGAGTTCCTATTAATATCGTATTGTATCGAGATAAGATATTTGTGTCACACTTTTGGCAGAGTTTTCAGGAGGCCATAGGCACCAACTTACGATTGAGTACGGCATATCACCCACAGACGGACGGCCAGACGGAAAGAGTAAACCAGATGTTTGAGGACATGCTGAGAATGTGTATTCTAGATTTTGGGGGAAATTGGGAGCCATATCTTCCTTTGGTGGAGTTTGCGTATAATAACTCTTACCAATTCACTATTGGCATGGCTCCATTCGAGGCGCTTTACGGGAGGCCTTGTCGTTCACCCGCTTGTTGGTTAGAGGTGGGGGATAACAGGCTTTTAAGGCCAGAGATGATACAGGAGACTTCCTCCAAAATAGAGTTGATTCGAGGACGTATTCGAATAGCCCAGGATAGGCAGAAGAGTTATGCTGACGCCGGCAGGAGACATGTGGAATTAGATGTGGGAGACCAGGTGTTAATTTGAGTATCTCCTATGAAAGGGGTTACGAGGTTTGGCAAAAAGGGTAAGTTAGCACCGAGATATGTGGGGCCGTTTCCTATCATTGAGAGAGTGGGACCGGTAGCTTACAGATTGGGACTCCCTGAGCATCTTCAGCGAATACACGATGTGTTCCATGTGGCGTCGCTGAAGAAATACAAGAGGAGCGAGAGAGCCTTCTGGCACATTCCACTGGAGGAGATCGATTTGCAGCCAGATATCTCGTATGAAGAAAGACCCGTGGCTATCCTGGATTATAGTGAGCGCAAACTAAGATCCAAGGTGGTACCCTTAGTGCGAGTACAATGGGAACATCACAATATGGATGAGTCCACTTGGGAACGGGAAGAGGATATGCGAGAACAATATCCAGAATTATTCATAGCAGGTATTTTCTAATTTCGAGGACGAAATTCCTTTTGTAAGGGGGGAAGTATGTAATACCCCGTAATTCTGCATAATTTTAAATTACGTGAGTAGAGTAATTTAATGTGATTAAATACGTTTTATTTAAATTACATGGGTAGAGTAATTAAAATAGATATTTTTTTAATAAAGATGAATATGTGTTTTAAAAAAATTTACTAAAGGTGAGTAGTAAATTTTCAATGTTGATATGTACGGTCTAGTGACTATATTGACGTACCGGAAGTATCTCGACAAAATTAAGGATGAGAATAGAAAAATATTTACGAGATTCAAATGATAATTTAGAGTCCACGGTTGATTCTGAAAGTGTCGAATTAGTCAAAATAGTGTACCCGGGGGTACTAGTTGAGTGCCGGGTCATTTTCGGGCTAAACCGAGACCATTCGGGGGCATTTTGGTCTCTTTACAATTATGGGAAAGAAGACCTACGAATTTTGAAACCCTAAATCAGATGATAAGAGTGGTGGCTAGGGTTAGGCAATGAAAGTTACACCATAGCCATTAGAGAAGAGAGAGAGAGGCAAATTTCTAAGGCAAAAGAAGGAAGGAGGGATCATCTTAGGAAGATTTCACCACAAAGATTGTTGGGAAGGAGGATTGAAGTATCAATATCATCCACCATCATCAACAACCACGAAATCAGACCCTACAAATCATAAGGCAAGTGGTTAATTGCAAAATAATTGAGTTATAATACCCATGATTAAGCTTTAGGAAGAACATAATTTTTATGATATTCTTGGGAACAAACAATTGATAATAATCCATGATTGATAAGGATTTTCATGTAGGACGTTTTTGGATTACCAAGTATGTTTATATCATAGAAAGCTTGATGAGAAATTCGTAAGAAAATTTGGAATTTGGATGAAAGATATAAAGAATGCATTTTTAGGGTTCTTGAATATTAGAGAGATTTTCAGTTAATTTGGCCAAGATTTAAAATGATTTTGTTGTTTTAAATCGTTAGTAATCATCCCAGAACATGTAGGAATGATTAGAAATTGTTGGTTGTGAATATGATGACTTATCATGGAAGTTAGAGGTGTAAAAATGGTGAAACCCGTAGGAAGAAGATGAACTGGGTCTGTCACTGCTTGATCGATCGATCGACCCTTGAATGTCGATCGATCGAGCAGTCGATCGATCGACCATATTCCTTCGATCGATCGACCCTGTCTGCACTATAGAGAATTTGTGAATAAATTTCTTTAATTGCCGTTGCTTAATGGGAACCTTAGAAATGATATTTCTCCTATGAGGGGACTTTGTAATTACCAGTAGGTGTACCCTTAGGTTCCTCCACAAATGATTGAGTAGGAATGTTGGAGAAATGGAATGACGAAAGAACGATCGACTTAGTCGTGGGTTGAGATGGTTAATTTAATTACGGAAAGAGTGAGACTTAATTCCGGAAAGAAAATACCAGTAGGTTAAAATTAACTTAACTACTGAATTAAGGGAGGGGTAACTAGGTCCCTTAGAGTTACGCGAATACTCGAATAAATACGATAGTGAGATAAATTGTAATTAATAAGTACGGAGAATATAAGTAAAATATATCACGTACGGGTATGATTTATTAGGTCGGGTGTGTACCTACTAAATTATATAAAAAGGTTTGGGTTAAGAGACTATTACCTAAATTAATTATGTTAGGGTCGATGTGACATTCCGAACTTTTATTTGGGGTCGATGATAAATGCCGAACCAAACTTCGAACTGGTGCCGCGATGAAAGAGTCCCGAACCAGAATATGTGTATACATTTATATTTGTAGATAGTTGGGGTCGATGGATCATTCCGAACCAACTTTCACTTGGAGTCGATGAATTATTCCGAGCCAAGGGTCCTTATGTGTAATAAAAGGATATATTAGTGGTAACTAATATTAAATACATTGTTGTGTGATAAAATGTTTCTATGTGCATAATCTACAAATTTAGAATAGTAGACGATGAAATGATATGTAAATGTCTTAGTAATAATTTATAGCATGATGAAATTATTACAAGAATAAGGACAACGAACAGTAAATGAGTTCATTACGGTTATGGGAAGTATAACGAGGTATACTAAGTATCCTCGATAGTTACGTACTACGTAAGAGAGGTGAGGAAGTTCAAGGGAGTGTGTGAAACCTTAATATGTGTAATCAATAACTTCATTGTGTCAACTGCTTGCAAAATATTTTCAAATGTTTTGAGTACTAACTCTTGCTATGTAAAATTTTAAAAACCTTTTAGGTGCCCAGCCACAGGGACACCCAACTTGATTTCATGTCAGAGATTTGGGAGCTGCAGCCAGTGTGGAGGTTGCAGGGATTGTTTAGACGCTTCCTCCTTTTCAGTTCTAGTGCAGGATCTCAGTTTTATTATTCCTAGTTGGAACATGTCGTTCCACCTTTACTATTACAGTTTTATTCTAGTTATGGATTTGTAGTTGTCTTTTTGGGCCGTGGTTTACGGCAAGACTTTAACTGCTTTCAGATTATTATTTTTGCATACTGCTTATTTATATCTAGAATTGGTAATGTGTTGTTGGGAAAAATTTTGTTTACGAAAGATAAAATTTGGTACTCGTTTTAATTTCATTTAGGTGATTAGTAATTTAAAAAGGCGTTCGACAGTGATGCTAAGAATGAACCATTTAAGAAACCTGTTTATATTAAAATAAGGCTTGATCACCCAAGGTTTAATTAGGCGGGGTGTCACACTGACCGCCCCAAATACCATGGTGGTTTACTCAAGTGCAGGTCTGACATTGTTTAGCTAGCTAGTGACATCACCTAGAGTAGATGTGACATTAAGTAGAGCACTGTTTGGTTCTCAACTCAATGATCGATGGAACTCTAAGCTACTCCGCCCGAGGTTCCATGATCAGGATCCCTCGGTGTTTTACCACGTGTATCTAAGATGGCCAGGACAAGCCCCAACATTGGCTCACTTCTCAATGCTCCTAACCAAGTCCCTCTAAAGTTCCCACGGCGAGGTCATTCGATAGAGAATGAAAGCTCTCCCAGGCCCTGCCAACCCTGGTCTCTCGCGAGTACCGTTTGACCTCACGCTAAAACTCATTATTATTCTCGTTACAACATTACAACCGTTATATCTTACAGTCAATATAAACAAAGATACAATATGATTAACATAACAATCTAAATATGAGTTGCCACGCTTGAGCTGCCTCAGGTTCTTAATCTCAAACACTATTGCCAATTAGGGAATTATCCCTAATCTCAGGATTACCTTCAAGACCCCTCTACACAAGTATATACATGGATCATGAAGACTATATAATGCATGGTGATAGATAGAGAATGTGAAGCATAAGAATATACAAGTGAGCGAGGGATATGTGAAAAGTGAGAGAGTGACATGAGAATAGTGTGAGTGAAAAAGCATGTGAATATATACAAGTGAAAGAAATGTGAAAGTGTGTTCTAGTGAGGCAAAGCATGGATAATCTACAAGTGGTGGGTGAAATATGTGTATGTGAGTATGGAGATATATACAAGTGAGAAAAAAGTGAGGGTGTGTTATAGTGAAGCTAAGCATGGATATTGTACAAGTGGAGTGTAAAGTATCTAAGTAAGCTTGAGAATATACACGAGTGTGAGTATTTGACGTGAGCATGGTGAATGTATGAAAGTAAGTAAAAAGTGAAGCATGCGATAAGAAGGTAATATACACATGAGAAAAGAGCATGGTAGAGATAATCATCATGATAAGAATGATATATATATATATATATATAAAAGATGTAAGCATAGAAGTAAAGAGAACATACAAATGGAAGCATATGTGCACATGTAGAAAAGTCGGAGAGAAAAGAAATAACACATATGTAAAAATAGAGTCTAGTCTTCTAAAAAACTCCCAGTAAAATTGCCACTATGTCCATCTGGGTCGGATTCCTTCAGTGCGGGCGGGCCCAAAAATCGGGACAAAAGGGGAACAGCCTCCGAAGGAGATTGTCTCCCTCTCTTCCCACCGTGCTCGTGCAGATGATTAGAGGATATGGGGGTCCTCTTTCTACCACTCATGCTTGTATCTTCCCGGGCTGCCTCAGATATAAAATCGATTGTCGTCAAAAGGGTATAACAAGAAGGAATTGATACGCCAACCTATTTTACTCAAAATAAGCAACATAAATGTAGCTGTGTTAAGAGAATGGCAGTAAGGTCATAGTTTTTCATATGAAACCAAATAAATCAAGGGTTCAGGGACTAAGTTACGGAATGAGAAGGTTTAGGCACCCATTCTTCCCTTTCGATGTCTCATGGGCTATGTGAATATTCTCCTTTTCTCCATAGCATGATGTGTGTGTACATGTCTGTAATGTGAATAATGAGAGAAGGAAATCATTCGAATCATGCCATGAGAAAGACTAAGCAGAATCATCCTAAGGAGAATACCCAAAAATGGCATAAAAATATAAAGTGTGTAGAGGGGGCTTGAAGGTAATCTCGAGATTAGGGACAAATTCCCAATTAGCAACAGTGTTCGAGATTAAGCAACCGAGGCAGCTCAAGCGTGGCAACTCAGCGAGGCAGCTTGGCGCGGCAGCTCATATTTTAGCTTGTTGTATTAGTCACATTGTATTTTCATTATTAATGACTATAAGCTTAAACGGTTGTAATGACGTAACGATAATAACAAAAGAGTTTGTATGAGGTCAAACGGTACTTGCGAGAGACCAGGTTTGTCAGGGCTTGGGAGAGCTTTCATGCTCTATCGAATGACCTCACTGTGGGAACTTTAGAGGGACCTGGTTTGGAGGATTGAGAAGTAAGGCACCGTTGGGACTTGTCTTGACCATCTTAGATACACCTGGTAAAACACCGAAGGACCTTGATCGTGGAACCTCAAGCGTAGCATCTTGGAGTTCCATCGAGCGTTGAGTCATAAACCAAGTAGCCCTCTACTTAATGTCACACCTACTATAGGTGATGTCACTAGCCAGCTAAACAATGTCAGACCTGCACTTGAGTAAACCACCGTGGTATTTGGGGCTGTCAGGCAGTTGGTAAGCCACCTCTGCGACAACAGCCCCTTGACACACAGTGGTTAGGCAAAAGGCATGTCTTGGCATATAATGTTTATGACGTGGAGACAACTAGTGCATCAGGCATTTAATGCTGTGACATAAAGTATGAGGGATGTCTTTCATAGTCTTAAATGACTGAGTTGCCTCGGGGGTGGTGTGGGGGGCTATTTAAGGACCCCAACCACCTCTGAGAAATGATGATCCCTTTGAGAATTGAAAAGAGTTATTGCAAACTAGAGAGTTCACTGACTCACCATTGTCATTTATTACGAAGATTTTAATACTTGACAGAGATTCTTGAGGGTGTTTTGTGTGTTTTTACCTGCCCGCCAGGGTGTATCTAGGGTGCTTACTTCCCTCTCCCTCTAGCTAAGACACTTCCAAAGTCCATTATTATTACCTGAGTGATAGACGAGAGATTTTGGGAGTTTGAGCTGAGTTTACCGTCATTGGGTTCATGTTTATATGTTCTGTCATTAATCCTAAGCTTTAACCAACTGACTTATCATTACCATACTCAATAGGGTGTCACGCCTCCATTTATAATCTAAAGTACCCTCTTACAGTTGGAGACTCTGCTGGGGAGGGATCCTTCTAGGGAAGGAGTATGGCACAGGATAATGCTACTAGAAGACTCAATTTCGATGACATACAACATAATGAAGAACAAGATGTGAGGGAGCAGGAGGCCCTAAGATATGGGGATCCTCGAGTAGAGGTACCACTGGCTCCAACAACGATAGGCGTCCCAGGGGCTGCACAACCTTCCACGAGCGCGGAGCTGGGACCTGCCCAGATGGCGCTCCTCATGAGCAAATTTTATGAGTTTTTGCAAACCCCAGTAGCTTCAACTATGATAGGAGGATTGGAGACTAATGCCTTCGTAACACCAGGAGTGGCCCCAGGGGCCCCACCAGGGGCAGGCATTACAGGAGCGGTCCCAGAAAGTGTACCCTCTGTTGTGAACCCAACTGTGGGCGGCTCAGGAGTTTTAACGGCACAACCGATAACGTTCACTCCGGTTGCAACAAGCGCTCAACCGTCGGCCCCGTTGCAGGTGGCCCCAGTAACCTCGCCCTTGGAAGAGATGAGAAAAGAGATGCAGAAGGAGATTCTGAAGTTCATGCAGTCTTCCTCGCAGGCTTTGGGCGAGGTGGCAACGGTCTACGATGACTTCCGGACACCTTACCCCCAGGAGTACAACGACGAACCCTACCCGAAGGACTATATTCCCCCTACCTTTGAAAAATACTCAGGGAAGGGTGGGAACTCGAAGGAACACATTAAGCGTTTCGTTGAACACTTGGGAGCGCACTGCAATGACAAAAAGCTTAGGCTGAGGGAGTTTTCCAAATCCCTGACTGATAAAGCATACACTTGGTACTCTCATCTGCCTCCCAATAGTGTCTCCACGTGGGAGGAGATGCATGTATTGTTTGTCCGAAAGTTCTTCTTGGCAGAAGATGAGTTCACCCTAACCCAACTTGGCAGGGAGAGGCAAAGGCCAGGAGAAGAGGTAGTGGCCTATATTCGAAGGTTTAGGGAAATATCTCTCGATGTGAGGGAAGAATCTAAGGAGGCCAGGTTACTACAGATTTGTGCTGAGGGATTACTTCCTGAGTATATCTGTCACCTGATCAATGAGACATGCGAGGGAACATTTTTAGAATTCTTAAAATTCGCAAGAAATATATCTTTGGTGGTGTGGCCTAGACCGATAGTTGCTCCCATGGTGTTCAGACAGCCGATACAACCCATCGGGGGAAGGTCTCAGGCCCCACGGGTGGGATATATCGAGAGGGAAGATGGGGGCAAGGCCCAGAGGAAGGACAACAAAAGAAAGTTCGGAAGAGATAGAGAAGGCCGACCACCATTACCCTGTACGGTGGAGGAGCCTGTGAGTTGCTATGACGCAATGGTCCAAGGCAGAATGGTTTACGAACCAAAGGGTGTCCCGGTGGAAAAGCCCGACGCGGCAACTCGGGCCAATCCCAAATATTGTCAGGTTCATCGAAAGGTCCAGCATCCAACAGAAAGTTGCTTCATGCTGCGAAGGATCATCGACAAGTACATGAAGGCAGGAACATTACAAATCCCCCCGCAGAACGTTAACAATAACCCACTCTCGGCACATGGGGCCAATGTAGTAACGGCCTACGATAAGGAGGCAGAGCGGGAGAGGGGAGGGGAAACAATGGATTTCGATAAAGCACTGGAGCATTGCACTAGGGGAATG
Source organism: Sambucus nigra (assembly GCA_949130495.1). Classification (NCBI taxonomy): domain Eukaryota; kingdom Viridiplantae; phylum Streptophyta; class Magnoliopsida; order Dipsacales; family Adoxaceae; genus Sambucus; species Sambucus nigra. Next base: position 272,196,058 of record OX422220.1, read on the forward strand.
GCTAACGTAGTTCTGGCTTATGATGAAGCAAGTGCTAGGGACGTAGAAGACGCCTACAGCGTTGAGGGCGAGGAAACGGACCCAGTCATAGAATATAGCGCAGTTTTAAAATCTCCAAAGTTCACTTGGTTCTTCGACTAAGTGGGAATCCCAAAAGAGAGAAGAATGGAGATAACGCAGGTGATCTTGGATATTGCAAGAAGAAATGCAGTCCCTTCGCTAAGGTGGAGGGGACCCATGGATAGGCTGGTAAAGAAGTTCCTATCAGAGGTAACGTTCAGCGATGCGGATAGAGCTGTAAGGTTCCCCCATAATAGGCCCCTGTATGTAACGACCAGTATTAACGGGGTTAGATTTGCCAGGACTCTTATGTACGGGGGTGCTTCCATCAACATTATGCCAATCAACTCCTTCCACGCGGCTAATATTCCGGAAGAAAGGTTGGTTGCCATGCCCTTGGTAATCTCGGGCTACGACAATCAATCTTCCAAGTCCATTGGGTATGTAAACGTGGGGATAGTGATGGGAAATCTGAGTTCCCATATCAAATTCCATGTAATAGAAAGCGCAAGTTCCTATCATCTGTTAGTAGGGAGAATATGGATGCACAACCAAGGCTTAGTTCCCTCAACTTACCACCAATGTGCTAAGGCGAATATCAAGGGGACAGAAGTGACTATTAGGGCAACTAAGAGGCCTTTCGCTATCGAAGAAGCACACTTGGTGGATGCAGCCTTTTATACAGAGCTCGAAGAGGACTAGCGAGTTCTAACGAGAAGAATGGAGGGAGCCTGGGTCCCATCAATTAGAGAAAGAATGGGACCTTTAAATGAGAGTGGCGAGGGGAAGAGGATCGAGGAAACATACCGGACGGTCCCCCGACCCCAGAACATCTCGAAGCAGCTCAAAGAAAAGATGAGGCCTAGGGCAGACCCAGGCAAGCATGAGGTCCAACGACAAAGCGTGTTAAGTCATTTTTCAGGGGAAAGAATCGCCGAGGCTTCCAGAGAAAGGAAGAGAAAGGCCGTGGTAACAGCTACCAGCAGGCAATGCAAGAAGATTGTCACTGAAGAGGGAAAAGTGGTGTACCGCTTGTAACGGTGTGAACGGGTGGCCGAAAAGACTGACAATGAGGTTGACCCGATATACGAGTGCTTTTTAGTGGATCAACGGGGACAGTGTATGGTGATAGATAACTCTAGCATACAAGAGTTCGTAGAAGATGTCGCCGAAGAACCAGACTACATGACAGACCAACCAAGGCCCCAGGCACAAGAGTTGGAGCAACTAAACCTAGAAGAAGAAGGGGAAGACCCAAGGCCTATCTTCATCTCAAAGGATCTTGTTAAGGAGAAACGAGAAGCCTTGATTGACCTAATTCGGGAGTTCATAGATGTCTTCGCATGGAAGTACACTGAAATGGAAGGACTGGATGAGGAAGTGAGCTGCCACAAGTTGAACGTGATCCCTTAGGCTATTCTAGTAAAGCAGGCAACAAGAACGTACAAGCCTGAAATAGATTTAAAGATTAAAGAAGAGGTCCAACGCTTGTTAGCAGCAGGGTTTATCAAGCCTATAAAACCCCCCCTCTGGCTATCTAGCATTGTGCCAGTAGGGAAGATATACAAAAACCAAATAAGGATCTGCGTGGATTTCAGAGACTTGAATAGGGCCTGCCCTAAGGATGAGTTTTCCCTACCCACCATCGACAGTTTGATAGACGCCACGGCTGGTCATGAGATGTACAACTTCATGGATGGATATGTGGGATACAACTAGATCAGGATGGACTCTTCTGATGCAGAGAAAACAGCATTCAGAACGCCGTTGGGCAACTTCATGTACAAAGCAATGCCGTTTGGACTCAAGAACGCCGGAGCTACGTACCAAAGAACGATGATGGCCATTTTTCATGACTTCTTCCACAAATTTGTGGAATTCTACGTGGACGACTTGGTCATCAAATCGAAAAAGGAAGAGTCCCATCTGAACGATTTAAGGAAGGTGTTTGCTCGGTGCAGGAGGTACAAGTTAAGGATGAACCCGTTGAAGTGTGTCTTCGGGGTAACAAGTGGTAAGTTTTTAGGCTTCGTGGTTAATCGGCAAGGGGTACAGATGGACCAGGACAAACAGCGGGCAATCCTGGAAATGCCATGTCTAAGAACGGCGAAGGAGTTGAAAAGTTTTCTTGGTAAAGTCTCCTACCTTAGGAGATTTGTGCCTGGATTGGCCGAAATAACACATCCATTGATGCAGCTGCTACGAAGGAACATGAAATTCAGATGGGAAGAGGTTCACCAGAAGTCCCTCGTTGGGCTGAAAAAGCTGCTCATATCACCACAAATCATGGTTCCTCCTCAGGCGGGAGCCCCGTTGCAGCTATACCTCACATCCACCACGAGGTCCGTTGGAGCTCTGCTAGCACAAGAAGTAGACGGACAAGAACGGACGATTTACTACCTTAGAAGAATTATACATGGGCCAGAAATTAGATATACTAGCTTAGAAAGGCATTGTTTAGCCCTGGTCTTTGTAGCACAAAAACTTAGGCACTATATGTTGTCTTTTACCATTCATATTGTAACTAAATGTGACCCAATTAGATATTTGCTCGCAAAGACTATATTTATTGGTAGGGCAGCTAGATGGTTCCTCATTCTCTCTGAATATGACTTAAAATGCGTGGTCCCTCGCACAATCAAAAGCCAGGCGTATGCTGACTTATTGGCTATCTTCCCTTCAGGAACCTTTGAGCCACCTAGGGAAGACATTCCAGGAGATGATCTCCAGGCCAATTACCTGGATGCAACTGAGGAGGAATGGAAGATGCAGTTCGACGAATCTTCGGCAGAAAAGAAGGGAGGAGCAGGGGTTGTTCTTTCAAAAGGGATGGAAGAGATTTGCCTCTCCTACAAACCAGATTTCCCTTGCTCTAATAACAAAGCAAAGTATGAGGGGTTGGTACTGGGGCTTCTAGAGGCTCTTCGGAGGGGAATCCGTTCACTCTGCATTAAGGGTGACTCGAACTTGGTAATTCAGCAGGTAAACGGAGAATATGCGTTGAAACACATGAGCCTGGCGCCCTATCGAGCAATCATTCAAAGGCTCCTCAACCAGTTCCATCGGACCAAGATCAGGAAACATCCCAGAACGATGAACCGCCATCCCGACGCCTATGCCACTATTGCCCAGAAGATGATAATGAAAACTAATGAGACTACAGTTATGATCCAACGAAGAACAGCCCCTTCGGTATTACAGTCAATACTACCAATGGAGGAAGAAGTGGGTTGGAGAAGGGATATTATGATACAATTGGAGTCTGGTGAGGGGGCGATGGGGCTAAGAGAGTTGGCCCAATATTTTACATGCCAGGGGAATCTCTATTTTAGAAATACAGGAGGATGGCTGTCGAGATGCGTTAGCCCAGAGGAGGCCGAGCAAATATTGAAGAAGACGCATAACGAACACTACGAAACGACCGAGATACCTCTATACAGGAGAATTCAAAGGGAGGGGTATTTCTGGCCTAGAATGAAGCAAGATGCGGCAGAGCTACAACGGAAATGTAATAAGTGTCAGCTATTCTTTGAAGCAGCTGAGTGCCATTTTATTGAAGCTCAAACGGACTGGAGGTAGCCCTACATCGACTTCATTCAGGAGGGGGTTGTCCCAACGGAAAAAATAGATGCAATGGGTCTAAGGCGAAGGGCTCCAAGGTTCTACGTCCAGGAGGGGCAGCTTTATCGAAAGGGGTACTTTAACAGGCCCTTGCGATGTGTCACAAGGGAAGCAGCAGTGGAGGTCCTCAAACAAGCGCACGATCCATCACATATAGGAGGTGCCAAGCTGTATGATCAGTTGATGACATTGGGGTACTATTGGCCAATAATGGAGAAAGACTCTACTGAGTTTGTTCGAAAATGCAAGGCTTGCCAACTTCATGGGAATATGATCCATGCCCCATCAGCAGACTTGCACTCTCTATCAACGCCCTATCCATTTCATACTTGGGAGTTCGACCTAGTGGGGGCAATCCACCCCTCTTCGAGAGGTAAGATATGGATACTAGTAGCAACAGAATGTTTCACAAAATGGGCCGAGGCAATACCACTCAAACGGGCAACGGCTGGGGTGGTGTGCAACTTCATCAGAGAATACATCATTTGCCGTTTTGGGATCCCAAAAGTAATTCTCTCAGATAATGGGACCCCCTTGGTCAATTCTGAAGTAACAATGCTCACGGACAAATACTCCATTGTTCATCACACTTCAACGGTGGCATACCCAAAGGGAAATGGTCAGGCCTAAGAAACTAACAAAACCCTGATTAATATTTTGGCCAAAATGATGGAAGACTTTCTAGGGGTATGGGATGACAAGATACCAGCTGTCTTGTGGGCCTATCGAACAACCAAGCGAAAACCCACAGGATACACGCCGTTCTCTCTTGTCTATGGGGCTGAGGTAATCCTCCCAGTAGAATTGGAAGTTCCCTCTTCCTGTTATGCCTTGAGAAGTAGCATGCTCCCTAACCGTAGACATGTACAGCTGGAAGCGTTGGATGAGCACAGAGATAACTCGATGCAACACTTTCAAATATATACGAAAGAACTCTCCAGGGCATATGACAAGTTGGTGAGACCAAGGAAGTTCGTGGAAGGAGACCTCGTATTGAAAGCGGCAGTAAAGCACATCAGGGGACTTCCTCTACCAAAGTTCGCAGCCAACTGGGAGGGACCTTACATTATGAAGGAAGCGCATGACTCAGGTTATTGCTTAATTTTGAAGTTAGAAGAATACAAGCCATTTAAGATTAACAATAAGTGGCTGAAGGTTTATCATGTGTAAAACAACCAAGTTTGAACTGATGTTATGACTAGATATTGTTATAAATGAACAAGTTTTGGGTGACATTTTTTTAAGAATAATGGAAGAATTGCAGAAATACAAAACTCTATAGCACACAACAACAGTCACAACACGCGAAGGGATTGAAAAGTATATGTTCTTCATTCATAAACAATAGAGCATTACAAAATTTCTTTTGGGAGATATTGCCCAAGAATTACATAGACAAAAGCAGTAAAGGATCTGTATACAAGAAGTAACTACTCTAAAAGAAAAGATAAATCTGATGAAGAAAAAAAATCTCCAGGCAGGCCCGAAGAAGCTGCTGTGAAAGACTGTTGGGCGTGAATGGAAACCTCCAGCCTCGTTTTCACTTGTGTACGTTTGATTAGGAGTCTCTCACACTTCAGTTTGGCCAGGCACAAAGCTTCTTCGGCATCCTTCACCTCTTGATCCACTGCTTCCAAAAGAGGTGCCAATGCGACCAACCTAGCTTCCTCAGCTTGCTGGTCCTCCTGGTGCTTTCGTAACACCTCCCTTTGGCCGATCAGTTGCTGGTTCTTCAAGGTCTTCAGATACGTTATAAGCCAATCAAAACGGAAACCATCATGTCCCAACTCCTTCAGAAAACCCAGAAATTGGTTAAGAAGGGATCTGGTAACACTTGCAGTAGGGGTACTGGCAATTTCAGCAACAACGATCGCCATGCCTTGCAGTCTATGACTCATCACATGAATATTGGAGCGCAAGCAATCTGGTGTGAAGGTCTCAGGATGACTTGCTCGATCACCAAGCGATGGTTAACAGGCATTTGAGGAGACTGCCGAAGCACCATGAGGAAGAACGTATGAGGAGCCAGGTCGGGAAGAGGCAGCTCACACCCAAACTCGCTCTCGGCTGCAGCACCAGTCATGGAACCTTGATCATCATGAATAGAATTTTCCGAAACATCAGGTTCTCGGAAGGGCGAGCCTACAGGTGAGAGAACTGGGGGCGAATTTTCTCGAGCAACCTGAAAAGAAAAAGCCCAAATAATGGAATTATGGATAAAAACTTAACAAGTGTTTTCGTTGTTAAGTCACCGTTATAAGGTGGAGTTTGTGAAAAAATCTTAACAAGCGCTTTCGTTGTTAAGTCACCGTTATAAGGTGGAGTTCATGAAAAATCTTAACAAGCGCTTTCATTGTTAAGTCACCGTTATAAGGTGGAGTTTGTGAAAAAATCTTAACAAGCGCTTTCGTTGTTAAGTCACTGTTATAAGGTGGAGTTCATGAAAAATCTTAACAAGCGCTTTCGTTGTTAAGTCACCGTTATAAGGTGGAGTTTGTGAAAAAATCTTAACAAGCGCTTTCGTTGTTAAGTCACCGTTATAAGGTGGAGTTCATGAAAAATCTTAACAAGCGCTTTCGTTGTTAAGTCACCGTTATAAGGTGGAGTTTGTGAAAAAAATCTTAACAAATGTTTTCGTTGTTAAGTCACCGTTATAAGGTGGAGTTTATGAAAAATCTTAACAAGCACTTTCGTTGTTAAGTCACCGTTATAAGGTGGAGTTTGTGAAAAAAAACTTAACAAGTGTTTTCGTTGTTAAGTCACCGTTATAAGGTGGGGTTTATGAAAAAACTTAACAAGTGTTTTCGTTGTTAAGTCACCGTTATAAGGGGGAGTTTAAGAAGAATCTTATGAAAAATCATAAGATGGAGATTATGGAAAATCTTAACAAAAGATATCAAGGAAAATATACCTCAGTCACAACGGGAGCATTTGAGGCAGCCACAGGGACAGGAACCGTTGGGGGAGAGATTATTACCCCAGAAGTCATAACGGGGTCCCTGGATGCAGAAGCCTCCACGCTTGTCAAAAACTGATCACCCGTATAGGGCACAAGGGCCGGCGTATTGGGTTCATCATGGGAAGACACTGAGCCCTCAAACAAAGCCACATCAGGAGGAGCTTTAAACACACCAACCTGGGCCCTCACTGCAGGAGTTGGTGCAAGATCGGGAGAAAACTGTGCACAAAGCCAAATGTTAGTAAAGAAGAATGAGCACAGAAAGTATGAAGAATACCCCTACGTGCTACTTACCTCAGTTATAATACTAAAAAGAGGAATGGCAGTTAGAGGTCTCATCTGCGTCGTTGGAAGAAGAACGCTTGCCAACAACGAGGACATTTCAACCTAGGGTACACAAAAAAACCTCAGTGTTCAGTAGGCCAAACAAGAAAAGAATGGGAGAAAGGACAATAACAAACAAATTAAAGAGGAAAACATAACTCGGGTCCACTCTCCTCAATAGGAACAGTGGGCAGAGGAACCTCAGGTGAGGCCTGTACATCAGAAGGGACCAAGGGTGTTATCTCGGGATGTGCCACTTCGGGCAGGGTTACCACTTCAGGCGAGGAATCACTCGCATGGTCAACGAAATCACCTCCCAAAATGACCTCCCTCGCACGTTGGCTGACGCCACGGCGAGAATACGTAAGCCCTGTCATGGGGGAACAGGGAGGAGTCACATCGGTGTGAGATGCACCGAAGCGTCACCCCACAAAAGGGCTCACGGGAGGACTGGAAGGGTCTGGTCTTTCTATTTCATCTCCCTGCACCACAAATTATCAAAAAAAAGAGAAGGGAAAATATATGTATAAGTAAAGATAGTCCTCCTTAAGCAAAAGGGCAATAATAACTAAATCAGGCATACATACCTCCGATTCAGAAGGAGAATGAGAAGACACGACCACGGGCGAAGAGGGAGGAGTAGCAGCAACTGAGGGGGCAGGGGTGGATTGTACCTCAGGGGTCGAGTGTGCCTCAGGAGTCCGTTTCTTCTGGGACTTGGTGCCCAGAGTCTTCTTCCTCGAGCCAGCTGCACTAATACTGACCCCTTGAGGAACCCTGGAACTCTTCCTCTTCCTAGCCGTTGGCTCTGAAGGATCCACCACCACCGTGGTAAGAGCAATGGAGGAGGGGACAATGACGGCATGCCGTTGATACTCGACATTTATTCGGTCTAGCTCTGCTTGGGCCTCCCTCCTTACACGCTCAACCATCTCGGCAGGCATGGGAGGTGGAACGGAGGCTATGGGAAGAGCCGCTACAGGAGTTTTGGGCTTTTGGGACTTCGACTTGGATGACCCACTCTGGGCCGTTTTTGCCCTCTTGGCAGGTGGTGGAGAAGCCCCCTCATGGGTAGTAGCTGCAGTAGAGGGGGCAGCCTTCTTCGAAACAGCAAGAGTCCTCGGTCTTGGCGTTGCAACTGGAACCATGGGGCAAAGTGGGGGAAGCTCGGTAGGAGGTTCTTTGTGGGTTGAAATTGGGGGGAATTCTATCCCAAGCACAGAGTTGCCTTTTAGCCCCAGCTCTAGGGCAGATAATGAAGAAACGGGAGGGTACACCGGCTCTCCCTCAATGAACTTAGCAATTTCAGCTAGTTATTTTAGCCAATACTTAGTGGTAAACAAAGGGGTCACATCCCCATGCCTAGTAATACTGGGAATGGTGACACGCCCAGCCATTGTTGAAGATATCCCCCACCCAGCAGTCGAAGAAAATAAGGAGCATGCCTCGCCAAAGGAGACTTTGGGTTTTGATGATTGGAAAACTGGACGTGGCACCCCCTGGTCAAAACCCAAACTGACGGCTGCATCAGTTGGGGTTATAATGCTCGCTTGAGTATCCCCACTCGGTGTAGGAGGGAAAATATCCAGGATAAAGGAGAAGAACCACGGCAAGCGAGGGATCCTCAATGTTGGGAGAAGGGTCCCGTATCACTCTGGCATCATGATGGAAAAATTTACAAGTATGAAAAAAGGCCTCTTCTTGATAGGCTTCATAACGAAACTCTCAAAACGATCAATCACGGAAATCAACTCCTTTCGGCTTTGTCTCTTATGATAAATGAAGGACCGAGGAGGTAAAATTATTTCAGCCGAAGGAGGACTGTTGGTCTTGGACGCTATGGCAGGAAAGCGGAAGTAGAGAAAGCTAGTCAGAAGCACACTGTTGGCAAAATTGGCCAAGTTATAACGGCCAATGGAGCGTTCCATGTCAAATAAAGCCCTATCCAACCATGTGTACAGGGATCCCAAGGCAATTGCAGCCAGGGGAAGCTTTATGCCTCGAGCTAAGCGAAGGGACAGGTGATAAGGTCCCTTCGGGGCTGGTCGTTGGGCTTGCCCGTAAAAAAGAAACGGGAAAGAATCATAAGAATGTAGGCGGGAAGCTCCAACGGTGTACCTTGACCAAGGGCAGTTGATGAGGAACTGCCTTCACCAGCACCCTTGAAGAAATAATTGATCAAGGGAGAGAAAGTTGCTTTGTTGGAAGAACCGATGCAGCTTCGGCATAGGCGATCCAACTCCAAATGATCTGCAGTCTCTTGAGCATCAAGAGCCTCATCGGTGTAAGGCTCATAGCCTGTTGCATCGAGGCCCAGGAGCTCGTACACATCCTCCAGAGTTATAGTAAACTCACCCCAGGCAGCAATGAACGTATGAGTATCCACGTTCCAGCGAGAGACCAAGACAGGCAGGGCAGCGTTGTTCTTTGATAGAGTAAACTCACCAAACCATCTAGCCCGTTGAAGTCCGATCTTGGCAAGAACAACAATATAAGAACTCTGAATGTGAGAATTCTAGGCAGAAAAGTGCGCGGGGGACCCCCCGGGTGCTTCAAAATCAATATGGGACCATGGGAAGTCCCCTCGCTCCAAGCAAAATCTGAGAGTTCCTTCTGGGGGCAGAAATCCCCACTTAGACACTTCTTCGTCCTCATCACCCAACAAGAGGGCGTCAAACTTGGAGGAAACACAGACAGCCTTACAGGCACCATCAAAGTCATCACCCTCCCCAAAAATAGGAGAGCGACGGAAAAATCTCAGCTGATCTTGGCGAGCAGCACCAAGGGAGGAGGCAGCAGTGGTGGTGGCAGACGGAACACTGGTGGCGGAAATGGTGGGGTTGCTTGAAGACGCCATGACAAACAATGAAGCTGTAATAAAGAAAGCTTCGAGAGAAAAGGGATTGAGAGCAAGATTGGAGACGGACGATCACAAGTGGTGGTATAGCAGATGAAGAATAAATCTCTTGCAACAATGGAGTCTCTCTCTCTCTCTCTTTCTAAAAAAGAAGCGACCGTCTGATGAAGAAGATAATAACGAAGTAAGAAAAAACAAAGGAGAAGGTTCAAAGTATTTTGAATATGGCTGTTGAAAATTTCGAGTTTGGCGTTTAGATTTCCCCACCCTCGCACGTGCACGGCCGCCTGTAATCATTTCACATGAACACGTGGCACTTCAGGAAGCGCTTTGACAGCTGAAAAGACAACGCCACGTCATTAATGAAATGACGCATAGAGAACAGGAAGCGTTACCTTCTTCAGCAAGCTTGATTTTTTAGCGCCAATTTTTTGTGAGACTTATCTAACAAAGCCCCAACAAAGAAGATGTCCCAACGATTTCGTCTATTTGAGTGATTTCGTGCAGACATTTCTTGTCCCAACAAATCTCTCCACGAGGGGGAAAATGTAGAGGGGGATTGAAGGTAATCTCGAGATTAGGGACAAATTCCCAATTAGCAACAGTGTTCGAGATTAAGCAACCGAGGCAGCTCAAACGTGGCAACTCAGCGAGGCAGCTTGGCGCGGCAGCTCATATTTTAGCTTGTTGTATTAGTCACATTGTATTTTCGTTATTGATGACTGTAAGCTTTAACGGTTGTAATGACGTAACGATAATAACAAAAGAGTTTGTATGAGGTCAAACGGTACTTGCGAGAGACCAGGCTTGGCAGGGCCTGGGAGAGCTTTCATGCTCTATCGAATGACCTCGCTGTGGGAACTTTAGAGGGACCTGGTTTGGAGGATTGAGAAGTAAGGCACCATTGGGACTTGTCCTGACCATCTTAGAAACACCTGGTAAAACACCGAAGGACCCTGACCGTGGAACCTCAAGCGTAGCAGCTTGGAGTTCCATCGGGCGTTGAGTCATAAACCAAGTAGCCCTCTACTTAATGTCACACCTACTATAGGTGATGTCACTAGCCAGCTAAACAATGTCAGACCTGCACTTGAGTAAACCACCGTGGTATTTGGGGCTGTCAGGCAGTTGGTAAGCCACCTCTGCGACAACAGCCCCCTGACACACAGTGGTTAGGCAAAAGGCATGTCTTGGCATTTAATGTTTATGACGTGGAGACAACTAGTGCATCAGGCATTTAATGCTATGACATAAAGTATGAGGGATGTCTTTCATAGTCTTAAATGACTGAGTTGCCTCGGGGGTGGTGTGGGGGGCTATTTAAGGACCCCAACCACCTCTAAGAAATGATGATCCCTTTGAGAATTGAAAAGAGTTATTGCAAACTAGAGAGTTCACTGACTCACCATTGTCATTTATTACGAAGCTTTTAATACTTGACAGAGATTCTTGAGGGTGTTATGTGTGTTTCTACCTGCCCGCCAGGGTGTATCTAGGGTGCTTACTTCCCTCTCCCTCTAGCTAAGACACTTCCAAAGTCCATTATTATTACATGAGTTATAGACGAGAGATTTTGGGAGTTTGAGCTGAGTTTACCTTCATTAGGTTCATGTTTATATGTTCTGTCATTAACCCTAAGCTTTAACCAACTGACTTATCATTACCATACTCAATAGGGGGTCACGCCTCCATTTATAATCTAAAGTACCCTCTTACAAAGTGAGTATCCGTCGAATGCTCAGTAGCTATAGAAAAGAGAATGTGCATGTTGAACGAGAGAAAAATAGATTGGACTTCATGACTCACAAAGTAAGTACAAGATAATTAAAAATCATAAAACAAGAAATATATGATTTGAATTCCAAAATTAGCCCGGGACGCCTAGGTAGCCTAAGAGGCATCAAAGTCCATGTAATTATATAAGTCATAGGGATGGGTTTTAACTCATAAACCCAAATTTAAGACTTCTCTTTGAATGTCTTTGAAGAAAGTGTGCTCAAGTATAAAAGTGTGAAAAAATGAGGAAATCTTACTTTTGGAATTTACAAGTAAACCCTCTTTTTTTCTTTTGGATTTTATGAAAATAGGTTATGTGAATACTAATAATAAAAAGGATGTTAATTGATGTAAGATAATAAAGTAAGACTAAAAACGATATCAGAATGAAAATAAAGTGAGTAAATGATACTAAATGGATAAACTGGAAAATAGTAGGAATAAAACTCCTAGAAGACTTTTGCTACTGAATTTTGAAGGAGAGTAAGCTGATTTTATGATGTTATAAGGGTAGTGAAGTAGGGTGAGGTATGTGGCCAAAAGTGGTAGGAAGGTGAGGTAAGAGATTTTTTTTTTTGCGAATGATAACGCTCTGATTTAGAGATAATGTCTCTGATTGGTGAAAAAGTGATCCCTATAAATGAGGTCATACTCTCCTTAAATAGTGCCATTTTAGGGTTTGGGGTGCCAATAGGTATGGCCCCTAGCCTGCCTATCGGCACAGTGCCTGCCTTGCTAGGCAAGAAAGTACACCCTGCCGATAGGCTGGTGTTTGGGGTGCCTATAGGTAGTCCGAAATGGATTTTTACAAAACAAATGGGCATAAAAAGCAAACTGAAAGTCCGAATCACGTATGAGCGGGACCATTAAAAAGGGGATTTAGATCCCTTAAAAAATCCATGATCCATTCTCGGGTTCGGGGGTTGATCATAGTCAAACGGGGCTCGGAAGCACCCAATGGTCTATAGACGGGGGATTTTTAGAGTAAAAACGATTGTTCATGCGAACGATGAGGCCAATTCGCGCACAACACATATCGTTAGAAAGTTTATTTGTATCCCTATGAGATTTCATGTAGCTTATCTCAGGTTAGAAAGTTAATCAATATCAAACGGGGCTCGAAAGTGCCCGATGGCCTCTAGATCAGCACGTAGAGTATGACCTAGGGTTAACGGAGGGAGAAGGAGTGACGTGGACCTAACAAGGTACTTTGGAGAGTAATAAGATGGGGTGTCTGCACTAACTTTTCAGGTTTAGCATCTGACCCTTTGTTTACTACGAACAGAATGGGGGAGAACATATTAAGGGCGTGTCTTATTTTTTAAACTCCATATGTCACGGTATTTTCTTAGTTTTATGTGTGTAACTCTCTTTTTCGCATTGATGATATCATGGAGTACACGATGAATATTTTTAAAAGAGACTTAAAGTTTCAAATGTCTTTTTCTTTTCAGGTTTGGGAGGGACATTAGTTTAACTTGTCTAAAGGGATTTTTTTAATGTTATATTTTGTATCGAAATAGCCAAAGGGGGAGATTTGTAGGAGAAAAATTTATAATCGTTAATTATATTTTTATTTTGTCATATTCTTTTATACCTCTACATCGTCATGTACATTCTCAAGGCTTCAATTGAAGACAAGTTAGTGGCCAAACGCGACAATTGAAGATCGAATTGTTGATTTCATTACTACAATATATGGAGAAGGTATATGAGGTTAATTTTGTGTAAACATTATGTTCATGGATATTTTACAAGTGTTTGAAACATAAAAATTTCTCAAAACTTTTTTTATACAAAAAATAATTTAAAACATCTCGTTATAATGAGTTATGGAGGGTCATTCGAACGTGGTTCTTCAACTCATTCGATATCATACATTTTGATGAAACATCAAACAAACCATTTTCCTCGTCTCCCCTAAATATCATTCGATCTCTAATTCTATGTTGTTCGAATGAGTTTGAATAGATCGTTTGAACGAGGTCTAGTCCGTTCGAACGAGCATGTGGAAAAATTATTTTTTACTTAGTTTCAATTGCAATCTGTTCAAGTCTATATCTTGAGGATTTTTCTCCCTATTTAGGATATACGAATGTATACTTATTTGTATGCCTTTTTCTACATATTTTATGATCAAACACTTTGGTTTTCCAAATCCAAAACCCTTGGATGTATTATGATAACTTTATTAAACCTAGAAGAACATATCTCTTGTTCAAATCCCTGTGAAGTTCATTTTTCACTGCTGAAGATAGGAAAGGAGTTTCCTGGGGCTGATCGGTGGACACCGAGGCAAGTTGAGCTTATGATTGGTGGACGCCGAGGCAGGTGGAGCTTATTGTGGGGTGTATTGGAGCTACAACAGTTTATGTTATCAACAAGGAAGGAGACATTACTCTGATACTTAGTGGAGTCTTAGTCTATAAGTCTATCTGTGTCTTTCTATAATACCTTAGTTGTAACAGTGTTGAAAAAGATTTTTTTCAAAAGAGTTTTTTTCCTCATATCCCATGTTCTTGTTTAGTGTGTTTCATTTAGAAATTTTTTTTGCATGCTTAGTTTCACCTAATTTATCAAGATAAAATTGGATTAAATTGAATTTGGCTTATTTGTGACCTAATCTACGGATTCTAAATTAATTGAGGCGTGTTATAGTACGAGCACTCATTGGATTCTTAACCTAAAACTAGTACAATTTGAATTATATAATTTAATTAATAATTATTAGAACTATTTTAATTGCGTAATTAGTCGTAATACATGTTCTTAGAATATTATGAAATTTATTTGGTTAATCGTGATTCAGAGTAAAATTTGTTCAGTTGATGATTTAGTTATGAAAATTCATGTTACAGGATAGCAAGACCCTTTATAATTTCATGAGAAAATATGTAATTGGGTGAAATTAGGATATAATTCTATGTTAGGGTTCTTGGGATGAGAACTGGGATTTATATCAAAAATTAATGTAATATTAATCTAAAACCATTAGAAATCTATCAAAGTTGTTGTTGGAATAATTATACATCTAGAAATTGAAATTTTAGGGTGTTTGTATGCATGGAATAGAGTTTTTAGGGTCAACAATGAAGGATTTTTGCTACGAGCATGATGATTCCAGGCTAATATCGTTCGAATAGTATTGTAGCATCGTTTAAACGAAAGGGCATTCTCATTCAAAAAAAAAGAAGAGTCCATCTGAACAACAGTTGGGTTCTCGTTCGAAAGACATTGGAAACTCATTCAAACTATGTATTCTTGTTCAATTTAGGTGATTGAGCGGCATTTAATCTGAAATGGTAATTCTTAATTAACATAGGTAAACTAAGGTGTTAAAGTTGGAGTTAAGATTAGTAACCCTTAACATTGTAGGATTACTTATTTTGTGTATATTGTACAACATACCGGGCACGTGTACTCATGGGATACATACTAGAGGGGATATTCTTATGGGGAATGAGCGATGGAGACCGGTATCCTAATACAATGATAACGGGTTTGACTTGGTTATTTTTTATCCCAATGCTAAAAAAATTTATTCCAAAGCGATGGAGACCAGTATCCTAATACAATGCTAAAATTTCCTTTGTATTTATGTAAGATTCATGTGTTAATCCTTTTATATTGCTTTGGGTATGGGACTATATATCTTGTATGAAGGCTTAGTGACTATACCTAGTAGGTGCTTGAGTGGTTATAGGTATGAGATGACCTATGACTAGTCCTAGTATGCGTGAGCAAACCCCGAAGGCAGTTGGATAGGCCTTCATTATGTGCGAGATTATTATGGGGACTTTTTATGAGGTATGTGTATGGGGCCATACTTGTATTATGTGGACATAAAGGAAGGGACCACTTCCCCCGTGATGTCATAAAATTATTTTGTATAAATGAATGAATATGGA
Organism: Sambucus nigra; assembly: GCA_949130495.1. Taxonomy (NCBI): domain Eukaryota; kingdom Viridiplantae; phylum Streptophyta; class Magnoliopsida; order Dipsacales; family Adoxaceae; genus Sambucus; species Sambucus nigra. The sequence goes on from OX422220.1 coordinate 272,211,563, forward strand.
ATTAGTACATAAAAGTCTATAGTGATGATTAAGACTTAATCAAGGGGAACAAATGGGCTTGGGAGCAAACAGATGTAAAATTTACGGTTGTTTTGGGTTGGGTTAACTTAAAATCAACTAAAAGACTATAAGAAAGTGTGTAGTTATATTTTAAATCGAAATTAGCAATAAAGTTATACTATTTAGACTTGATGTTAACGTCTCTTATTAACATTTTTCAGGGCATAAGCCACCAGTGCAGCCTCACCCCTCATCTAGTATTAATCTCCTCTTAGTACTGATATTATAAGATAAAGGTGTCAAGCATGCATGATCATTCTTTATAATCCTTTTATTACTTATGTCAGATTTATATTAGAAATAGTGACTCTTTATTCTGTATGGGCATGTATTATGACAGTTATAGTATGAAGGTCTATATTACTTTATGATGGATTTGGTATCAATGTGTTATGGTTATTGTGTTTTATAACAACATATGTCATGGGTTCAAACCCCTGTGGCACCAGTTTGTATATGTGAACTGGAATAAAACCCTGTACCGCTGTGAGCGATGGTTAAATTGGAGACAATATTGATGGTGGTAGAGTGGGGTATTACTGAAACGAATCAGAGCGAGTACCCACACATGATAAGTATGCCAACATGTTGGGTGATGGTTGATTTCATCCCAATGAGGTTGTTGGGCTCCCTGAGGAGGCGGATTTTAAATAATTCCATGGTTGATTTGTTAGTCAAAGAGTTACATCTTACATCGCTTGGGTGATGTAAAGTAATGGTTCATATATGTAGATTGGCTATTTTCAAACACCGAGGCCTTTTAGCTCTACTGGTAAGGCATGTGATTCATGATGGACCCCCCACTGATACTAATAAAATCCCATACCGCTGTATGCGGTGGTTAAAGTGGGGAATATATTAGTGGTGGAAGAGTGGAGTTTTTATTAGCTCTAAATCCATAAATTGATGTCAGTGGGGTTTGAACCCCTGACATGTGAATTATATTTAGAGCTAATAAAATCCCATACAACTGTATGCGGTGGTTAAAATGGGGAACATATTAGTGGTGGAAGAGTGGAGTTTTTATTAGCTCTAAATCCACAAACTGATGTCAGTGAGGTTTGAACCCCTGCCATGTGCATCATTAATCACATGCCTTACTGATGAAGGAAAAAGGTCTCGGTGTTAGAAGTGTGAAAATCTACATATATGAACTATTACTTTCCATCGCCTAGGGGATGTGGAATGTAACTCTCTGGCTACCGAATAAACCATAGCACCGGTCTGTTACAATCTACCTCCTTAGGGAGACCAACGTTCTCACTGGGATGAAATCAATCATCACCCAACATATTGGCACACTTATTCCAGCTGGGTATTGGATCTAATACCAATTGTGACACACCATAAAATTTATAATCATGTTGACCAGGTCTCGTACAAAAATCACGAGAATAAACATCAATTGTTAACATTCTCAGCATAATAAATAAATAAAAAAATCAAACAAGTAAATATAATGTGAGACAAGATAGTGAATAAGATAAAACCATCTTTAATACCATCTAACTACCAATACAAAATGAAATCAACTTTGGAATAAAATGTATCTCAAATATGAAATCCATACAATTTCATCTACGGTAATGTACAAACATAATAGGAGATAGAATAACACCACTGTTTGACTACTACATCCTAGGAAGGAAAAAATAAAACTTCTCTATAAAAACTCCTCCAATGAAATCCACCTAAGTCTACAGCTGCAACAATGGCCTAAGACCCATCAAAAAAGATACAAAAACAATGTTAACAACAAGTTTATGAAGAGTAAGATTATAACCGAGTTTGAGCTACAATATAGTAATGCGCCTTCCTCGCGTATCTGAGTTTCTTTTAAGTTATACCAACCCAAAAAACATAAATATCTCATGAGTATAATCCTATGCCCATATTCACCCTTATTAAGTCCTATTAATCTTAATCGGCATATGATACACATTCCTTTACTTATTACTTAATATATTTCAAGTGTATAATATATTGGGGAAAATACTCTTTGCATTTACATCTACATAGTACATGTACGATGCAAAACACGTACCTCAAAAAAGGGGTCCTCTCAATCCTTCACATAATGAAGGCCTATTCTACCACCTTTGGGGATCACTCGCACATACATGATATAATTATAGGTTATCCCACACCTATCACCATCAAATAATAACCAAATCAATAATCACTATGCTTTAATAACAGTCATATACACCCATACCTAAAGCTATATGAAAGGATCAGCATGTTCACTCGGTCTAGATACAACGAGAATTTCATCACGTAGTGTCCGGGATAATCATAACTAAGATCGAACCTATCATCATCGCACTAAGGTACCGGTATCCGTCACTTGTGCCCTATAAGGATATCCCCTCTAGTACGTATTCCACGAGTACTCATTCCCAGTATGTTAAACATAATATGAAAGACAAGTTCGACCCTACTCAATCGGGCCAAACATATAATTACACACCCCAATCGTTAAGGTTACACATAAAGTCTATTACTATCATTGGTTAATATTCATGTTTAACTGTAATCTATTATTTATAAAACTAGACTGATCTCCCAAGGATCTCCAAGTTTGGGTATCTCGCATGCCCAACCTTTAAAATTATAATCTTACTACATTTACTACTGCACTCAATGGGTTATCAGTACATTATAATCGATATAACCCATACAAATCCATCAAGGTCAATATACCCAATAGTCCAAATACCCAAACCATACCTTATTAAAAATAATATACTTTCACTTGTTCGAGTACGAATAACATAAAGGTCAACTAACCTATCCCTAAGCCCCAAATTCTAACAAACCAATCACAACAAAAAACCCAAACCAAAATCATCATCCTAGAATTTCTGCCTTGCACACTCTTAGTTAAAAATTCATAAAACATTCATAAAAAAATCATAAAAATATAAAACTAGCGCTCACATGTTCGTAATTCAAATATCTACAATTTCATATGTTCAAAATCCTTCGAAGGACATTCGAACGAGATTACTATGGTCGTTTAAACGAGGTCCTCAAAGATATTGACGCATATCTTCTTCTCCAACTCACCAAATCCCCCATTTACAACCTAAAACCTCACTTTCGATCCTGTAATGAATCCTAAACCCAAATACCTTCATAATTAATTGTCCGAAAATCAATTTTCAACCTATAACACATGATTATAATATGTTTTATAGGGATAAATTTTACTTTAACCCCAAACCCTAGTTTTATAAATTTTGCCAACTAAACTCAGATTTTTAATCAATTCATTCAATAATCAAGGGGTTTGATTAATTTAGATTGTATAAAATCTTCATACCAATTATACATCAATTCCATCTCAGATTTATTATGAAATATACTAAAACTAGATTATCTCAAGAATATGAATAGTAACTAAATTATGTTACTAGTTTAAACACTAAATTAATTAATTAATCTCCAAATTATATTTTTTAATCAATTTATTGATTCCAATGAATAATTAATTTTTAACATAAAAATATTTAAAATCCTACACTAGGTAAACTTGCCTCAAAAGAAAGGATGTAATCAATCCAAGTCCAAATTTCCCCAACCCTCTTCTTCACCAATTAGCCTCTTTTCTCTAGCTCTAAAGTTTCTCTATAATTGTGTTAAAATGAATTAGGTTATGGTTAATAGTGTCTTTATTATCTTAATCACGAAATTGGGTTTAGGGCCCATATAGGGTCCCACCAAACAAGCTCAAAACTATATCTAAATATTCCTAAACCTAGACCAAGTTATATATTAACCCATAGGTATTTGAATCCATGGTTTTAATGGCCACAGATTCTTAACTCAATATAACCAGCACTTTGTTTTGGCTAGAAACTCATATTCCCAAGTATACGACATCAAAAATATCCTGGAAGTGACTGATTTCCACTGAATTTTTTTTAACACAATCTAAACCTCCATTAATGACACCTTAAGATCCCAAATCACAACAAAACCCAATAGTATTATGTAAGTGTGAAAATATCAATCCTAACTTATAACTATGGTATATAACTTAGTCTTATACATATTTTAGGTATAAACTCCATTATAATCTCAAGAACCTAAATATATAAATTGATCCCAATTTAACCCAATTATCGATTAATATATGAAATTATCGAAGGCATTTCTATCCTATAACATAATATATCATTTCCATATCATAAATTTAGTAAAACCTATAGTAAATCATGAGGCATCATCCCAACTTCATAACACATTAAGAACATAGATTTTTAATCTAATTATACAATTAACATGATTCTAACAATCGTTATATAAATTGTCTAGTTCAATGTTTTAATACTAAATTAAGAATCCAATGAATAATAACATCACAATACAATTTCAATTATAGTCTTACACTAAACAAACTTACCTCAATTCTCAATTTGGTTGAATCTTAGATGAAAACCCCCAAATCATATTTCTCCTTTCCTTAGTTTCCCTCCTTAGCTCAAAGGTTGCCTCCAAATATATAAAATGGTTTATCTTAACAATATCCTCTTTATATATCAATCACCAGGAAATTTTGCTTATTCCCTTCACGGACTTTAACCCATTAAGCTCAAAACCCAATATAAATACTCATATGACCTAATGAACACTAAGGTATTTTGTCGTAAATAGTATTAGGTTAACACTCAACAAAACTTCTCTAGCCATTGAAATATCAACTTGTCCCTCAGGAATTCCCACCATAATGTACCCATAATAATATTGTGCATTTAATGACGGTGATAAGGTGAGATCAAATGATGCCCGCCTCACCCTATCGATAAGTATAAAAGGACTTAGGCATAGGAATAACTTCACGATTCTCATTCTCAAGTAGATATTCAAAAGAACCTAACCTATCTATTGGGACCCTAACCCATGCTTTTGTTTGACTCAAAAGCTCATTTTCCTTCTTCGACAACACTCACATGCTCTATAGTGAACATTACTTCTTCTAAAGTTTCTTGAACCCCTACTAACATAAAAAAGTAATTAATTCTTAGCTCTATTGGACTTGGTCGGTGTAACTCAAATGACCCCACACACTCTTTAGCCTTAGGCGCAAACTATAGGAAGATTTACTGTCTAAATTGTTTATGCATTTGCGCCTTAGCTGTAAGATATCCTCTAGGTAGTATTATGATAGGATTTTTTTTAGATATTACATGTTGGTTTCTACGACAAGTAGCCTATAGGTAAAAGCCTATGTTAATGACCACATATAAGTTTTAGTATGACTTTGTTTACAGGTAACTTTAGGTTATGTTTTAATTATGAACTTTTTGACAGGAGATATGTGTTTGGTGTACATTATTTTAAATGCCAGTCATCCTTTTCAATCATTATAACTGAGCATTCCTGTTGTCCTTAATACATACTAACTGTTTGATTAAGTTTTCATCATATCATTAATTTTATACCCATTAGAGATTGCATTTTCAGTACACACTTTGGTATACTGCCTTAGTTTTTAGTAAATGGTTTTTTGGCAATCCACCTTGGATGTTTTTAAGTTTTAAATAGTTTAGGGCAATGTAAATTTCATCTTATACGTTGTTGTTCTTTAATGACCCTCAAATATCTTAAAAGTAATCTCAGTCGTATATTTGCCATTCTTCTATTAGATGTTATATATAGAACACTTATATTAATTTATCAGATTGGCTAGGTAAGAGACTCTTAGAGAGAGAATAGAAAGAACAAAAATAAGGTAGAAATTCGGAGAGAGAGAGAGAGAGAGAGAGAGAGAGAGAGAGGGAGAGTGATTAAACCCTTGTAAATCTAAGAGAAAAAGATGAGTGAAATGAAGATTAGTTTTGTATGTTCATGCCTAGACTCCTAGAAATTTTCTCCAAGTAGCAACCATACTATTTTAGGGTTTTAATTTCGAAAATATTCACTCACAAATATTCATTCACACGTGTTACAGTTTTTATCATCTCTAAACCAAGGATTAAAACTCAAAATATGTTTTGAATTTTTTTCTCAAGAGTTTAAATCTAGGTTTTATTTTGGGTTTGATTTGTTATTATTTTTTTGTGATCCAAAATCTCCTGATGTTCAAAACTTTAAAATTTTTTTTTTTTTCAGTTTTCACTTGTGTATATACTTAGATTATTGATTTTAATTCTTTTCAAATAAATAAGTTTGTGAATAGGATTTTTGAAAATATTTGTATAAAATCAGAATTAAAATTTTTGAAATAAATTTTTTATTGTATCACTTTTTTAATACATGCATATGTTTAGATGTATGTGATTTGTTAAAATTCATTTTTAACAATTATATTCTTGAGTTTTGCATATTCATACATATTTGCACCACACTCTCTCACTTATATCCACATTAGAATTTTTTGTTGATATTTGGAGTTAATTCTCTAGTCGACTGCTTTGGGGATTTACAAGAGTTGACTAAAAACCTGAACGTGTTATTACCTTGAGTCGACTCTCGAACATGTATATTTCCTTTTTTTATTCTATGATGTTATTATAATAGTAAATTAATTTTTAATTCTAGTGAGTTTTTATTTTGTCTCGCAAAGGACCGTGGATGTTTCTTAAGTACGCTTGGGTTTTACCACATTAAAATCTAGTTGTTATGAGTTATTGATATTTTTTATTGCCTTAAGAACTAATAACAATTGCTGATAAATATAAAATCGAATATAAATATTGAATAATTTTTTTTTGTGCTAACATGAATAAGGATTTTATAATGAAAATTGAAAATAGGGGTTTAGTTTCATCTTTACACATCTTGTGTTAAAGTGATTGTCTAAGTCTTCGAACTCAAAAAGAGTTTCTTTAACAAGTTAATCGGATTTGACACACTGTTTACTTTGTCAAAATTTTAAGTGTCGCCAATGTATAAATTAGAATCAAAGCTTAAAGTTTTTTTATCGTGAACTTTTGAAATTATTTTTGAAATGGATGACAAACATCTTTTTGAAAGGTTAGGAAACCTTTTCAGACCTCCAGTCTTTGATGTATCTAATTTTCTTCATTGGAAGGTACGGATTATTATATTCATCCAAGGCACTTTAGGAGATGAAGTCTATGAATTAATTTAATCTGGATATGATTTTCCTACTAAACTAGCAAATGAAGGGAGTATTAAAATAATTAATAAAGTATTAAGTGAATTCACAAAAAGAAGAAAAATTGTTATCTCAATACAATAACAAGGGTCGAAACTTAACATTCATGGTGAACACGAACTAAAAAGAATATTACACTGTGCCACCTTAAAAGAGTCTTAGGATATGTTAGTCACTGCTCTTGAGGGTGACACACGAGTCAAGAATGCTAAGACCCAAATGTTAGTTCAACAGTACAACACTATCATGATGACCGAGATCGAGAGCTTTGATGATTTTATATTAAATTTACTTATATCGTAACTAATTTTCATTTTAATGGAATTATTTATGACAAAAAGGGCATAGTTATGAAAATTCTTAGGTCTCTCCCTTCTATGTTTGACTATAAGTGAATGGGTAACTCAAATATTACCCCAAAATTGGTAAGTAGCAAGTTAAGGACAGTGGAAATGGAACTTGATTATAAAAAACATATGTCCTGAACTTATAAGAATACTAGTGGGTAAAAATTTGGTTTTCTCATCTCATTTGAACTCTCCTAAGTTAGAGATGCCTGATCTTGACATAGACATAGGTAATAACTCCGACCTAGAAATTATTGATAATCAAATTGCCTTGATGAGTAATCAATTTAAGAAAATAATAAATTTAGAAATATTTTTGCTACTTGACAAGCGAAATTCGGTTCTCAAAAGGTCCAAGGCTTTAGACTTCTTGAAAGACAATTTGACAAACCAAATCATTCAAATGACGCACAAAAACCTTTGAATGATACTAAATTGTACAAGTGTAGTAAATGGATCACAAAGAAAATAATTGTTGTTCCAAGACCAAAAGTTCTCATTAGTCCCATATTACCAAAACATGGGATGACTCAAGTGATTCAGAAAATAATGAGTCAAGTCGTCTAGAATTTGACTATTTATTCATGGATTTATGTGCAAGGATAATTGAATGTGATGATGATGAGTGCATGGTTTATGATGATATTTTAGATAGTCATAATTCAACGGATGATGTGTAAATTGATTGTCGTGGGTATGTGAGTTAAGGCATTCAAATATTGTAGCTATTGTGATCTTTTTGGGCATACTCTTCATAACTATTTTCAAAAAAGAATTTACTCTCCAGTTTACCAAAATTTTAATTACTCTCAACTGAAATTTCAGAATTATGTTCTCCCTCGGCAAAACCAAAAACATTTTAAACCTAGAAAATAAACAACAACTGTGGAATTAAAAAGAAGCCACCATGCATAACTCTTCAACCATCCACTAACTCAAAAGGCAAAACTGGTATTTAAATAAGACATGTTTCCGTTAGAAAATATGATTTATTACACCAATTAAGATGTAGTGGTGTTATTTATGCATTCAAATCTAAATGCCCCTCAACTGGGTGGTATAAATATTCTGGTTGTTCCGAATATAGGACTAGTGATGAAATAAAATTGAATAATGTGACTAGATTCCATGGGGGAAGTATCATGTTTGGAGATGGATTTCATCTCAATTCATATATAAAAGAACACTAAATGAGGATGGTTTATCCCTGCTTGATGATGTTCTTCTAGTTAAAGATTTAAAAGCTAATCTTCAGAGTATTAGTCAATTATGTGATGTAGACCACACCTCACTCTTTTCAAACATTGAGTGAAAAATATTTGATAAAAGTCATCGCGACATTTTGACGGAAACAACACCGTGGATATTTTTATATTGTTAATCCTCGGTCTGTTTCTTTCCATTTGACTAGAATTGATGATTTTCACCTTTGGCACAATTGCCTAGGTTATACTAATTTCAAAAATTTAAGTAGATTAAGCACTTAAGACATTATTAGAGATTTTCCTAGAATTAAAATATCTCCAAACATTATTTGTGAACCTTGACAAGTGGGGAAAATAATCAGAGCACCTTATAAAAAAGTGAAAGATATTATGATCTCTAAACCTCATGCATATGAAATTAATGGGTCCCTCTTAAAATGTTAGCCTTTGTGGTCACAGCTACATATTAGTTATTATGGGTGGCATCACACGTTTTACTTAGGTAGCATTTATGAAAAAGAATTTCGATAATTTCAAATAATGTTTGAAAATTATTTTGAAAATTGAAAATGAAAAAGACACTCAAGTACTATGCATTAGAAGTAATATGGGTGGTGAGTTTAAAGAAACTAGTGTGATTGAATATTGTTTTGGATGTGATTATCATCATGAGTTCAGTTCACCTAAGACACCACAACCGACCGGTGTGGTTGAAAGGAAGAATAAAACAATCCAAGAAATATCCATGGTTTTAATTCATGCCAAGGACTTGCCCAAAAAATATTGAGTCGGGTGTGTCCAAACTTCTTGCCACATAATAAATTGGATCTACCTCTGTAAAAATACCAAATAAACACCTTATGAACTTTGGTACATTAAAAAAAACAATGTTATATACTTTAGAACCGTCGGGAGTCTTTATTATGGTTGTAAAGATAGAGGACATCTAGCAAAACTTGACACCTAAGCTAATGAAGCATTTTTTCTTGGTTATTATCAAAATAGTAGAGCTTACCAAATCTACAATTCACGTACCAAGTCCACAAGGGAATCAATTAACATAATTATAAATGACATGATTATTGATACCTTTAGTAATGAACTGGCCTTAAAGGTTGAGCCCCCAAATATTTTAGAACAGGACTCACCTCTTGAATCTGATTTACTAGGAAGAGATGCCCCTGCTATATCAAATTGGGTTTCTAAAGATCACCCAACCAACAATATAGTTGGAGATGTATTAAAACATGTAAGAACAGGATCCTAACTTCATACTTTTGCTAAATTTGCATGCTTTTTTCTCTTGAATAACTAAAGAGTGCAAACTATGCCCTACCAGATTCTTATCAAATCAATGCTATGCAAGAAAAGATAGCATAATTTCAAATACATGATGTATGGTATCTCGTTACTAGTCCTTATAATACTTTAATCATTAGTACCAAATAGATTTTTAAAGACAAAATCGGTGAAATGGTAGTGATAATTAGAAATAAGGCCAGATTTTATATCAAAAGTATGTGAAGAGATTAATAGATATTCAACAAAAGCAAATAATTAATTTGATTATTTTTAGATTAATTTTGGGATAGTAAAGGGTCCATTTACACCTTAAAATGTTGGGTTTTAAGGCCCATAAGTTAGTATAGATCTTGGGCTAGACTTTGGAGTAATAAGATTGGGTTTTGAGCTTAATGGGTTAAGGTCCATGAAGGGACCAAGCCTAATTTTGTAGGTGATTAATATATAAAGATGATTATAGTTAAGATGAAACATTTTATACATTTGGGGGCAACCCTATAGCTAAGGGGGATTTAAGGCAAGGATGTAATACCCAATAATTTTAGGTGAATTAAATTCTTTATATTTAGTTTATATTTATTTATAATTATCTGTAGTGGCTGGTGATGTCACTAAATTATATGTAACAATTGGAATTGATTTTATATCAAAAATATGTTTAGACGTTAATAATTATTTAACCAAAGTAAATAATTAATTTGATTATTTTTAGATGACTTTCGGAATGGTAGAAGGTCCATTTACACCTTAAAATGTTGGGTTTTGAAGGCCCATAAGTTAGTATAAATCTTAGGCTAGACTTTAGAGTAATTATAATGGGATTTGAGCTTAATGGGTCAAGGTGCATGAAAGGACTAAGCCTAATTTCGTGGGCGATTAATATATAAAGATGATATGGTTAAGATAAACTATTCTACACATTCGGAGGAAACCCTAGAGTTAAGGAGGGTGGCTAAGGAAAGGAGAAAGAAGATTTTGGGCTTTTCATCTAAGATTCAACCAAATTGAGAATTGAGAAAGCTTGTTTAGTATAAAACTATATTTGAAATTGTATTATGATGTTATTATTCATTGGATTCTTAATTTAATATTAAAATATTGAAATAGACAATTTATATAACCATTGTTAGAATCATGTTAATTGTATAAGTAGATTAAAAACCTATATTCTTAATGTGTTACGAAATTGGGATGATTCATCATGATTTATAACAAAATTTACTAAATTTATGATATGGCTATGATATATTATGTTATAGGATATAAATCCCCTCGATAATTTCATAGATTAATCGATAATTGGGCTAAATTAGGATCAATTTTTCTATCTGGGTTCTTGAGATTATAATTAACTTTATACCTAAAATATGTATTAGACTAAGTTAAATACCATAGTTATAGGCCATGATTAATATTTTCACACCCACATATGACTATTGGGTTTTATTGTGATTTGGGAGCTTAAGGGGTCGTTAATGGAGATTTAGATAGTGTAAAAAATTTCTAACCAAAATCAATCATTTCCAGGCGATTTTTAATGTGGTATACCTAGGAATATGGCTTTCTAGCCAAAACAAAGTTTTAGTTCAATTGAGTTAAGAATGTAGGGGCATTGGTTTCATAATTTTTGGAGTTATGATTAATATCTAATCATTATTTTCTTAATTGCACACAGTGCTGAAATTTTTTGAAGCGAATCTTATACTTTGAGGCTATTTTAGTATAGTATATCTATAAATTTGTCTTCTGTGGAAAAATAAGATCCTAATTAAATTGACTTAAAAATGCGGGGGTGTTGGTTTCATAATTTTGAAGTTAAGTAAATATCTTATGATTATATTCTTAACAACGCTTAGGGATGAAATTTTTACCAATTTAATGAAAACCGATACACTTCCCTGTTTTCCTCATATTTGAATTGTGAATTGGGGGAATTGTGTTAACGAACTTGGTTTGTGATAATTCTCTCATTAGGACATATAACTCAGTTGGGAGAGTTGTAGTTCGAGTTATTAACTTAATTAATAGATGTTAATTACGTATATATTATCGGAGTTAAATTATAAATCATCACTACACCAAAATCAACAATTTGGCACACCCTGAAGTTAAAAATCTGGCACAGTTTTAAACCATGCCAGATTCTAGCACGGTTTAATGGCAATCTGGCACACTTTAAAACAGTGCCAAAATTTGGCACTGTTTTAAAGTGTGCCAAAATTGAGTACACTTGATTAAAATATAAAAGACCCCAAAAAATTATTATGTTTACTTTCCCCCTTCTCTTTCCTCTCTCATCTTTCAATCTCCCTCTCACCCGCTCCGTTCGCAAGCCTCACCCGCTCTTCTCTCTTCTCGTCTCTCTCCCTTAACTTTGGCAAGGTGTAAGCAAAATCCGTCCACGACTCGCCGTTCCAGAATAGAACACGGCCTTGTGGGTCAAACTCCACGCTTTCGGGCCCTTAAATTTTGTTCAAAAACTTAATCTCGAATTTTGAGTGTCTTTCTTGGTGGGAAGTTCTGACGAAGGCAACATATCAATTTTGACGGCTGGGAATTCAGATATTGAGTTGAGATGGAATTGGTTTGAAGAGAAAAATTGGTACAGATCCGACTGGGGTTTAGTATTATTGAAGTCAAATCAGAGGTTAAAGAGATTAAACAAACCAGATGTGTTGGGTTTAGTATCATTGAAGTCAAATCCAGAGGCGCCGTTGTCAACCCTAGGTCGTTTGGCTTCGGTTCTATTGAGCGGGAATCTCTTGCGCCGGTTGGTTGGCAAGCTAAATGGAGATTGAGAAATGATGGCATCTGGCAACAGGCTGATTTGTATTGATTTTTGACTTGAAGCTGGTTCGTAATCTTGGACGTTATTTTATAACTAAGATGGCTTGCTAAACCTCCATAGATTGTTTGTCAACTGCAGTTATTTTATGTTCGCAAGCCTCAATCTCCGTTCACCCTCTCCGTTCGCAAACCTGCAAAATCTGCGGCATCCAGCCGTTCCGTCCGAACGTCACCTTCCCAGTTCCAACAATATCGGAGCCTAGATTCATGGTAAAAATGGTTTCCTTTTTTAGTTTTTGTGTTTAGGAACCCAAATCACACACGGACCTACACGGTTCTTGCCTTTATTTGTTTGAGGTTGGAGGAACTGCGTTAGATCCAAGTCATGTGAAAAGTTTGCGCAAATATTATATACACTCGTTTGATTGCATTTATGTCTTTGTCTATTTTTGTATCAGTTAAAGAATCTTTCTAAATATTCTAAGGTTTTATTAGTGTTCAGTGCCTTAACATCGTACATTGAACATAAATAGGAACGGTTTAGACACTTTCACCTAACTAATTAAAACCGGACCTATTTTATGACCATGTACCTGTCAATATTGTAAGACTTGGGCTGATTTTGAATCAAGAACATACACCTTACCTGGACCTTTTTAGAACTTAGTATGTGAACGGATTAAGAACTGTTTTCTGACTACACATAATGTTTGTTATATTTAGGTTTTATGTAAGAACCTGAATTGAATCTGAGTTTTAATCTAAAACACTTCTTTAAAGCAGTGTTATTCTTGTATTAGACCAACTGATCAACTCTGATATAACTTTTGGTAGTCAAATGTATGTTACTATATATGTTAGAATAATCAATTGGGGTTTTATTTAATGTTGCAATATTTTTTGCTAAAAACTATTTTTAGTTGAAAAAATGTTTTGTTATTTGATTTTGGAGGTGGCGTCGCCTTCCCAGTTCCGGTATGGATTTCCATTCCGGTATGGATTTCGGCTAGAAATACTTGCGATTAAGGTGTTACCCTCTCCGACAAAATATTTCTATGTGGTGAAGAAATGTTAGGTCTTATGAAATAGTTTAGGAGAGATTAATAAATGTGGGCTTAACTCATTCAAATCAGTTATATGTGATGCATTCTTGCAAGGGTTTAACAATGATTTTTTTTTGTTGTGTGTGTTGGGGGGGGGGGGGGGGGGTCTTATTGAAACGTTTTTTTTATTCTGATGAATAAAACTTAGGTTTAAACTATGATGATTTTTTTGTTAGGGTTTAAACTGTGAACTTTTTTTAAGGGTTTAACTGAAATTATGTAAATGTTGCTTTAATCATATGATTAGTGAGTTACCTAATGCATAATTAATTGGGTCATTGAGAAAAAAATTCCATTTTGCTAGAGATCCCCTTGCTGGAATTTTTTTTTCATTTTCTAACACTAAGTTACCTATAAAACATTACAGTTTATATGCAAGTTCCCTATATCTTTCTCTTCCTCTCTCTGATGCGTGTATGGATATATGCAAGTTGGAGTTTCAAATTCAGATGTAAGTTCATACCTATTTATTTATATTATAGTTTTACACTCAATCCGTTATATATTAATTGTTGCTAAAAAAATGTTTTCTTTCGATGTGTAGGTTATTGTGCAGCAGGTGTTGGAAGATGGTGGAATTCAGAAATTAAGGTGTTGGACAGAATGTTATGTTTGTGTAATATATAATTTTGTTATTGTAGAATTATTGAAATACATTGAATTGGACAAAATAGATTGGATTGGATTGCATTTGATAAAATGGTGTATAGATTGGACTGAATCTGAATCTAAATCCGATCTGATCCAATCCACTTTTGATTAAAAATAGGCAAACGTCATATAGACATTTTAGGTTTTCATTTTTTGGAGTTTTGGGTAGGAGATATGTTGTATACTGCTTATACACACCATCCCATTTTGGGCTGGAAGTAATGTTTTTATTTTTTTATTTCAGGCATATCACCCATGGATTCAGCTATCAACACGGTGGATTTGCATTTGGTTGTGCACTCTTCTTCTGAGGGTAATTCTTTAATTTTAATTAACTTACACCTGAAATTTAATTACTATTTTCGTATGAGGCATCTCTACATTAGAATTCCATAAGCATCGGGTAACACAATTAGTGTAGAATATATGATGTGTTAGTATTTCTCCACTATTGGTAGTCATAGAGTGGTTTATGATGCTTAATTATCATGGAAACTGGATGCACTAATTGGTAGTTATCTTAGACTTGTTGACCATGGGATGTCCACATGCATGTCACCTATAAATTGAACACGGTGTGAATGTGAAAATCGAATTCACTAAATTTTAAACTACAGTAGGATCTTGCACTCGACAACAATTTCAAAACAAAGTTGTTAACAAACAATTTTAAGTCGAACTTGACTAGTCAAAAATTGTCTTCATAATCATACTCGTGTCTAATACTGCAGCTGATTATTACTTGTTCATGCAATAATCCAGTAGCTAATCACCCTAAACGGAAAAAAAATCGTGTCATTGATATCCACTTTTGAGTCCCCCCTCCCCCCCCCCCCCCCCCCCCCCGATATAACAATCTCAGGTGCCTCTCTTATACTGAATTGTTTGCATATGGCTTGTGTACCCTGTTAAGATGTTATATTGTCCTCTGTTTAAAAGCATAGTACTACTGAAAATTATGGATTTGCATGGAGTATCAATGATATGCAAGTTGTGTCCTTGTTTTGTTATTGTTACAAGTCATGATATTTGCTAACTCCTTATCTCATTCAAAGAAGACATTTATAAATTTATAAATGAAGACGCAACGTGTATAATTTTCTGGTCGTAATTACATATTTTCTGTATCTTTATTGTATTTTCCTTGTCAGCGGAAGATTTGAATTTGTAGACATTGTTGGACCAAATGGGATACTTTGGAGCGAAGAGTTCATCAGGTGGCTATCAAAATAAAAATGAAATTTGGTTAGTCTCAAATTCTCTTTAAATGTTGCAGCATTAAATAAAAAAAATGGCCTGAAATAGTGGCAACAAGTAGCCAAACGTAAAATGGCTTAATTTATGAGCTTATTTAGTTAAATTGGTGGAGTGATTTGCTGGTGGTTTGGTTTTGGAATTTACTGATGCTGTTGAGTTTATTTTAAATGTTAAAACATGTTGGATTTAACGAATAAACAAATAAAGTGACCGCGTAGTCGCGGGTCTCCCCGTTTGACAATATGACGATAATTTCAAAATACGTAGTTTAGGTTTAAAAATAAGCCATTTGAGGGTGAAAACCCAAATCATCTCCAAAACAACCCCGTAAGAGGCACGAACACCTCGCACGGGATCAATGTAACTTGTACAAACTGACCGCATAGTCGCGGGTCTCCCGGTTTGAGAATATGACGATAATTTGCAAAAATCAACACTTAAACTTAAAAACAAGTCGTTAAAGGGTGAAAACCCAAACCAACCACCAAATGATCCTGTAAGGGGCACGAACACCTCGCACGGGACCAATGTAACTTGAGGAACTGACCGCGTAGTCCCGGGTCTCCCGGTTTGATAATATGACGATAATTTGTAAAAGTCAACACTTAGACTTAAAAACAAGTCGTTAAAGGGTGAAAACCCAAACCAACCTCCAAACGACCCCGTAAGAGGCACGAACACCTCGCACGGGACTAATGTAATTTGTAGGAACTCACCGCATAGTCCTGGGTCTTCCGGTTTGAGAATATGACGATAATTTTCCAAAATAAACACTTAGACTTAAAAACAAGCCGTTAACAGGTTAAAAACCAAACCACCCCCCACACGACCCCGTAGGAGGCACGAACACCTGGCACGGGACCAATGTAAGTTGTAGGAACTGACCGCGTAGTCCCAGGTCTCACGGTTTGAGAGTATGACGATAATTTACAAAAATCACACAAAGAATTAAAAACAGGCCGTTAAAGGGTGAAAACCCAAACCGGCCCCCAATCGACTCCGTATGAGGCACGAACACCTCGCACGGGACCAATGTAACTCTTAGGAACTGACAACGTAGTCCCGGGTCTCTCAATTTGTGAATAGGATGATTAATTGCAAAAATCAACACTTAAACTTAAAAACATGTCGTTAAAGGGTGAAAACCCAAACTAGCCCCCAAACGACCCGTAGGAGGCACGAACACATCGCACGGGACCAATGTAACTTAAAAGAATTGACCGCGTAGTCCCGGGTCTCCCGGTTTAAGAGTATGACGATAATTTACAAAAATCATACTTAGTTAAATATAAGCCGTTAAAGGGTGAAAACCCAAAGCAACCCCCAAACGACCCCGTAGGAGGCACGAACAGCTCGCACGGGACCAATGTAACTTGTAGGAACCGATCGCGTAGTCCCGGGTCTCCCGATTTGAGAGTATGACGATAATTTGCAAAAATCACACTTAGAATTAAAAACAGGCCGTTAAAGGGTGAAAACCCAAATCGGCCCCCAATCGACCCCGTAGGAGGCACGAACACCTCGCACGGGACCAATGTAACTTGTAGGAACTGGCGGTGTAGTCCCGGGTCTCCCGGTTTGTGAATAGGAAGATAATTTACAAAAAATCAACACTTGAACTTAAAAACATGCCGTTAAAGGGTGAAAACCCAAACCAGCCCCCAAATAACCCCGTAGGAGGCACGGACACCTTGCAAAGGACCAATGTAACTTGTAGGAACTGATCGCATAGTCCCGAGTCTCCCGGTTTGAGAGTATGATGATAATTTACAAAAATCACACTTAGTTAAAAATAAGCCGTCAAAGGGTCAATAACCCAAACCAACCCCCAAACGAAGGAACGAACACCTTGCACGGGACCAATATAACTTGTAGGAACTGACCGCGTAGTCCCGGGTCTCCTGGTTTGAGAGTATGATGATAATTTACAAAAATCACACTTAGGATTAAAAATAGGCCCTTAAACAGTGAAAACCCAAACCGGCCCCCAATCGACCCCGTAGGAGGCATAAAACACCTCGCACGGGACCAATGTAACTTGTAGAAACTGATCGCTTAGTCCCGGGTCTCCCGGTTTGTGCATAGGATGATGATTTGCAAAAATCATCACTTAAACTTAAAAACATGCCGTTAAAGGGTGAAAACCCAATCCAGCTCCCAAACGACCCGTAGGAGGCACGAACACTTCGCACGGGACCAATGTAACTTGTAGGAACTGATCGCGTAGTCACGGGTCTCCCGATTTGAGAGTATGGCGATAATTTGCAAAATTCACACTTAGTTAAAAACAAGTCGTCAAAGGGTGAAAACCAAAACCAGCCCCCAAAGGACCTCGTAGGAGGCACGAACACCTCGCACGGGACCAATGTAACTTGTAGGAAGTGACCGCGTTATCCCGGGTCTCCCGGTTTGAGAGTATGACGATAATTTGCAAAAATCACACTTAGAGTTAAAAGCAGGTCGTTAAAGGGTGAAAACCCAAACCGGCCCCCAATCGACTCCGTATGAGGCACGAACACCTCGCACGGGACCAATGTAACTTGTAGGAACTGACAGCGTAGTCCCGGGTCTCCCGATTTGTGAATAGGATGATAATTTGGAAAAATCAACACTTAAACTTAAAAACATGTCGTTAAAGGGTGAAAACCCAAACCAGCCCCCAAACAACCCGTAGGAGGCACGAACACCTCGCACGGGACCAATGTAACTTAAAAGAATTGACCGCATAGTCCCGAGTCTCCCGGTTTAAGTGTATGACGATAATTTACAAAAATCACACTTAGTTAAATACAAACCGTCAAAGGTTGAAAATCCAAAGAAACCCCCAAACGACCCCGTAGGAGGCACGAACACCTCGCACCGGACCAATGTAACTTATAGGAACCGATCGCGTAGTCCCGGGTCTCCCGATTTGAGAGTATGACGATAATTTGCAAAAATCACACTTAGAATTAAAAACAGTCCGTTAAAGGGTGAAAACCTAAATCGGCCCCCAATCGATCCCGTAGGAGGCACGAACACTTCACACGGGACCAATGTAACTTGTAGGAACTGGCGGCATAGTCTCGGGTTTCCCGATTTGTGAATAGGATGATAATTTGCAAAAAATCAACACTTGAACTTAAAAACATGCCGTTAAAGGGTGAAAACCCAAACCAGCCCCCAAATAACCCCATAGGAGGCACGGACACCTCGCAAAGGACCAATGTAACTTGTAGGAACTGACCGCATAGTCCCGAGTCTCCCGATTTGAGAGTATGACGATAATTTACAAAAATCACACTTAGTTAAAAATAAGTCGTCAAAGGGTCAATAACCCAAACCAACCCCCAAACGAAGGCACGAACACCTCGCACGGGTCCAATGTAACTTGTAGGAACTAACCGCGTAGTCCCGGGTCTCTCGGTTTGAGAGTATGATGATAATTTACAAAAATCACACTTAGGATTAAAAACAGGCCGTTAAATGGTGAAAACCCAAATCGGCCCCCAATCGACCCCGTAGGAGGCATAAACACCTCGCACGGGACCAATGTAACTTGTAGGAACTGACCGCTTAGTCCCGGGTCTCCCGGTTTGTGCATAGGATGATAATTTGCAAAAATCATCACTTAAACTTAAAAACATGCCGTTAAAGGGTGAAAACCCAATCCAGCTCCCAAACGACCCGTAGGGGGCACGAACACTTCGCACGGGACCAATGTAACTTGTAGGAACTGATCGCGTAGTCACGTTTCTCCCGATTTGAGAGTATGGCGATAATTTTCAAAATTCACACTTAGTTAAAAACAAGCCGTCAAAGGGTGAAAACCAAAACCAGCCCCCAAACGACCTCGTAGGAGGCATGAACACCTCGCACGGGACCAATGTAACTTGTAGGAACTGACCGCGTTATCCCGGGTCTCCCGGTTTGAGAGTATGACGATAATTTGCAAAAATCACACTTAGAGTTAAAAACAGGTCGTTAAAGGGTGAAAACCCAAACCGGCCCCCAATCGACTCCGTATGAGGCACCACTAAAAAAAAATTACTTTTTAGTACGGTGCTCCAACCGTCTCAAAAAGTTTATAGCCGTCTCAAAAGCCTTTTGTGACGCCATTTGAGACGGCACAGGAGCGTAGTATTAGACCCCCGTTTTAAAAGCTTTTTGAGACGACAGAAGCCGTCTCAAAAAGTTCTTTTGAGACGGAAAATATGCCGTCTCAAAAGATCATTGCTTACAGGACCCTTTTGAGACGGCAAAAATTCCGTCTTTTAAAGTTATTTTTAGAGACGCCAACATACGTCCCCAAAGATTTTTTTAAGACGATAACTTATCCGTCTAAAAAAAGTCTCCATTTATGGAACCCTTTTGAGACAGCAAATAAGACGTCTTTAATAATTTTGGCACCAAATTTAAAATTTCATCCATTCCTTAATATACTCTATATAATTATGAACAAAACCTCTTAAAAACAATATGACATATTTTTCATCCCATTTCAACATGTAACATATAATTTTTCATTCAATTATAATTAAAATTCATACAAAGAAAAAATACACAATTTAAACATTGTGTCCAATATAGATCTCTCTATACAATTTCACTCATCTCATTAGAAAAAATACATAAAAAATCATCTATCCCTAACATTAAATGATGTTACGCAAAGTAAACTCGTAATCTTCAAGCATACGACCTTCAGCAAAACGACTACAATATCTTGCCTTGTCCACAAAATGTTTTCACCTGC
Organism: Sambucus nigra; assembly: GCA_949130495.1. Lineage (NCBI taxonomy): Eukaryota > Viridiplantae > Streptophyta > Magnoliopsida > Dipsacales > Adoxaceae > Sambucus > Sambucus nigra. The sequence goes on from OX422220.1 coordinate 272,232,136, forward strand.
AATAAATTTATTAAGTGTCAGTTACCTTAAACAAAGAAGTAATTTTTTTAATAGTTCCTATAGATGACAATCTCTAAAAACCTTATCAAGTTTGAATATCCTCGCATTATTTACTTTTAAAAATACTTAATATTTTTTTAAAAATTCGACAGTCTCCTTTATTTATTCATGAAAACCAACCTGTTTAAAAATAAAAATTAACTCAAAAACAACGACAGAAATAGCCACAACTTTCTAAACATCTAATATAAATAAAAATACACATTACGATTCTTTTTACCGTTGGACAACATAATGAACAAAATTTAACTTGAATATGTCTCACCCCTGCTTGTGGTTGAGAGCAAGGCTAAAGAGGACTTAAGCGACAAGGTCTTTGTTCGAGAGAATAGATGCAAAAGCTCCAACGATAAAAGGCTCAAGTAAACGTATAACAAGTCTTCGTGGGATAGTAAACTTCCTGCAACAAATGGGATACAAAACGCAATTAGCTATGGTTCTGAAAAAGTCAAGAAACATTAACTTGCTTTAGATACTTGGACAATACTTGTTTAAAACCCAATACAAAAACAAGCTCCAAAGTACTCATGATTATATAAATATAAAATAAGAACAAACACTAAAAACCTAGCTGATTTAACTATTTAACACTTAACGGACTAATTACAAACTGAACTAATAACCTGACTTAAAGACTGAAATAATTAGTATATGATGAGAACTATTAGTATATGATGGTGAAACTGAATATTTACATTTTTCTCTACTTTTCATTATCATGAAATTTGCAAACATAAATTATATTGAATAAATTATATTAAACCTGTTTCATGGAATCAATGTTCAATACATATCACTAGTGTTCATGCTGCAAAGTCTACTCCATTTTCGTGTTAGCTCCATTTGAATTGTTTATGCAATAAATAGGTAGTGTTAAAATGGCAGGTCCTAAATAAAATGGCAGATTCAAAACCAAATATGATATATCCATTAATTGACAGCCTCATTATTGAAACGGTGAAACCAAACAAATTAAGAACCAACATATTCTTGCAAAATGCAAATCTAGAGACATTTAAAATAAGGGTTGTGCCTAAATAAAATGGCAGGTGCTAAGACTGGTTTCACTTGATACTTTGGGAGGACTAATTGAAAAAAAATCATTATATGAGATAGAATCACATCAAACCTCATTAAATACTCAACCAAGTATAGCTTGTACAAGTGAATCCTAATTGCAGAACTCTTGTATTCACTTTCTTTGTCTAATACTCAATCAGGTACCTGTTGAAGCTAAGCAAGTGAACAAAGTTTACACTAACTGATTTATGCCAATCAAATACATAAAGACATTAAATTAATTCTTTTTATCCTTTCACCCCATTGAAAATTTTACAACTCATTGTATTAAATTTACACTAACTGATTTACACTAATCAGTCACAGCTACAACTGATTTGGAACTACATAATGAAACTTGCACACAGTGAACCTATCCTTTATAGCTTTGCATGTTGACAGTTGACTCTCCAAAAGAAGGAGGGGGAATAGTAGAATGATTACATGGATTCACGAATAAAGTGACAGTAATGTGTGAGTACCTCCATGAGAGTTGAGAAAAGGAACCAAGCGGAGTCACGCACGGGGTGTTTAGCATCATCTAATCGTTCAATGCTCCTCCTATGGTAGCTTTTGGTCTTAAGATCAAAAAACTAAAAACTAAATTAAGAACATGGAATAAAGAAAGTTTCAAAAACATATTTCAATCCACAAAAGATTTAGAAGATATTATCCTTATAAAAGAACACAATTCGAAATTGATCCTAATGAAAACTCAAGAAAAGACTTATTTGAAACTAGAGAAAAACTTAATATTTCCTGTCAAAGGGAGGAAGTTATTGGCTACAAAAAAGTCACTTAAAATGGGGAGACAGACTACTCCCAAATCCTGGAAAGAAGTTTTCAATCATGACTATGTGATTAATATTACTCATTATTAAAATAGTAATGAAACTAGATATGCCAACTGGATGGTTACTGACTCTAATGCTATTAGTGAGAAAATTAATCCTATCCAACATGATATTAACATCAATAATTCAGTAAGGGACGAGAATAATCATATGGATTTCACTAAAGTCATGCTAAATTTACAAAAAGAAGAATAAAAAGGCTAATATCAAAATTCAAATGAGAGAACCATGCTCCACCTGAATCAGTGGGTTAGCCACCCCATCATATAAAAAGGCCAATCCTAAAAATAGATCTGTGTTGAACTAAATCTTCAGTAGGACATACCCCATAGCGTGTGGATTGGTTGTGGTTCACAAGGTTTCTGGCAATAAATTAGTTATGAAAAGATACCATCTTATTGTGAATATTGCAAGAAACAAGGTCTTGAAGAAATTAAATGTATCTTTAAAGATTCCTCACAGTTGAAGTGCAGATTCCAAAGAGTTAAGAGACTTAAAAAAACTACCTTCTGCCTTCTATTGCCCTTTTAGAACCCAAAGTGGACTCAAGTAAAATCACCAAATTCCAAAGAAAATGGAAATTCTCTAACAGTGTTCCTAACTGTTCAAATAAAATATGGTTTTTGTGGTCTGTTGATATTTTGGTCAGTGTGATTAGAGATGAAGAGCAAATTTTAGTAATGAACGTTCAAGGGTCTTCCTTTAATTATATCCAAATCATTGTTATAGTGTATGCTAAGTGCACCACAGTAGAAAGGAAAATTATTTGGGATATGCTTGAAGATATTGCTATCTAATTCAATTCTATTCCTCTATTGGTGATAGGGGATTTTGATGTGGTGGCTCATGAAGAAGAAAAAGTTGGGGGGAATGAAGTGGAATTTAATGCTACTCAAGATGGGATCAAACTCCCAAAGCTGTTTTAAAAAGGTTCAAAGCTAAGCTAAACAAATTTTGGTGGGGTGGTCGCTCCTCTGAAAAGCACCACCATTGGTTAAGATGGGATAAGGTATGTTTTCCCATAGAGGAAGGGGGTCTTAATTTCAGAAATATGGAAGATATTATTAAAGCTTCAAGTCTCAAACTTTATTGGAAGTGGAAATTTGATAATGGGGTAACTTTATGATATATAAATTTGGGGATATTTCAGGTAGTCCGAAAGGCTCCCAAGCCTTTAAGAGGATAGCTGCTATTAAAGAAGAAGCATCTGAGATTATTGATGAAGATAGACAAATATGGAAGCCTACATCTTCAGGAGAATTTAATATCAAGTCTGCTTACAACTGCATCAGAAAAGTTAGACCATCAGCTTAGAGCTGGAAATACATATGGAGTAATCACTGTCCTAATAAAAACTGTATATTCAGTTGGAAAGTTATGCATAATGTCATTCCAACTGATGAGAATATCCAATCCATGGGCATAAGACTGGCCTCTAGATGCAAGAATTATGAAGCTGATATTGAAACTATAGATCACCTGCTTTGTAAATGTGTTATAGCTCAAGAAGTGTGGTAATTTTTTGGGACTAGACTTAGTATCTCCTTGAAGTTTCAATCTTGTAGAAATCTTCTGATGTCATGGTGGCTGCTCATGCCTAATAGAGATTACCAAAATTTAATTTTCTCTAATCTCCTTAAGATCTTTCAACCCTTATAAGATCTTTAAAATTTTCAAACTTACCAAAGTCCAGAGGTCTTATGTCCCCTTGTGGGACTTTAGGTTACTAATTTTTCAGTTCGAGGTCTTATACCCTTATAAGGACTTTAAAATTTCAAATTTATCAAAGTTCAGACATCTTATGACCCTTAGATGCTCACAAAGACTTTGAAATTTTAAACTTTCCAAGTTTAGTGGTCTTATGACGCTTTGTGGGACTTCAGATTTAATTTTACCTAAGTTCACAGGTCTTAGAACCCTTTGTGGGACTTTAGGTTATAATTTTACTAGGTCCGGAGGTCTCAAGACCCTTTTAAGGACTTTCAAATTCATTTTTTAAATCTAAGGTCTTAGGATCCTTTACAGACTTAATCTTAAGTCTTTAATCCCAAAATTTTATTGGGAGGCTATGTGTTTAAAACAAAAACTATATGCTTCTAGTCTCACAAAAGCACGAGCATCATGCATGCTAAGGTTCCAAAGCTTAACGCTAAACTTCAGAACCTCGGTCTTGACTTCAGCAAACTTTATAAGTATAAAGCAGAGGTCTCAGGGCCTTTAATTCTACTTCAATAAGTTTGCATGTTATCTTGATTTACCAAGTAATCTTGGGGGATAAGAGCTTACTACATGCTCGAAATGCCTTAGGAAGATCTCCCTCAAGAAGTGCAAACTATTACTTAGAAAAGCAAAAAATAAAGTACAAAGTAAAGATGAAAGAACAACACATTTCCATTCAAAATATTACTCTCATTAAATATGAAAGGATGAGAAATTATATCAACGACCCACGGCCAATCATGAATTCAAAATAATGAATTATATAAAATCCCAATCAAGGTTTGGTATATTGAGCTTCCACAAGGGTTTTACTGGTGGAACAGAGGAAGATGCATCTTTCTTAAGATTATTCCCCAACATGGTCATCCTCATCATTTGAACTCTCTACACCATATTCAAGGGCCTCAACAAATAAGTTAGTGGCTTACACTTTAAGGAATAAACTTTGGACCTTCGCTTTGAAAGCATGAAATCTAGAGCTATAATTATGAAAGAGGTACCTCTGAAATGTCTCAGACCTGGTATAGGCATCCACATTCTTTTTTATAGCAGAATGAATCTCCCCTTGAAGAGTTGAATTAAGTAAGGAGACCCTATCATGCTCTTTCTAAAGTTCCTGACCCCTGGAGGTCAGGTCCTCTTTCACAGTAGTGAGCTCACTCAGAGACTGCTTTAGTAGTCCCACCTCATCATTGACATAAAGGAGTTTATCCTGCAAGCCTTGTACGTTAACTTTCTAACATCGAAGAGTCTTTGCCAGGGTGTGAAGTTTCATTCACTTTTTTGGGGATTCCCTCACAACAGTCATTGAAAAGGCACTATCCCTCATATTCTTGGTATCCAGAAGTTTATCTTTCTCAAGAACAATGACTCAAGATCTTAACGCCTCTTTATCCTTCCTAAGGACATTTTTCTTCACACTCAGGTCATCGATCGTTCAATCCAGTTGCATCTGAATAAGGGTCCATCAATCTCGCCATCCCAATAGCCTTGTTCTATCATCTACTACCAACAAGGGTGTTAGACAGAACAACCTATGTCAAGTGCTAAAACTACAAAAGGACAAGTAGAGGTAAGATCAAAGAACAAAAGCCAAAAAGTGATCATGAGAAAATTAGAATAACTGTAAAGGTACATTGCCCAATAAGTGGACCAGCTCTTCCGCATTAACCGAGGTCTCCCGTGTACTCAGTTTGTCCACAACATCAAAACATTTCGTCTTGGCCATTGAATGGAGGGCATTTACCAAATAAGCATACGAGTTAAGCTCCTCACTAGATGGAGGTTGAAAATAATTTTCAATCGAGACCATCCCTTCAGAATGGCTAAGGGTTTTAACACCCCTCTTCAAGTCCTCCCCCTTTATGAAAATAGATGCAATTGAGGCATCCTGGTCAATAATTCGATAGTGAAGTGGGACCCCACAGTGAAGTTCGGGTCATTCATCCACAAGTACGCCCTCTCAAGGGTTTCAGTGCCATCCTCTTCGATCGAAGTAAGGGAAATATTAAGGCCTAAAGTAGAAAGAGGCCTTGTGTTAGATATTTCCTCTGGCACCACCTATGAATACTTTGTCCAACACTCCAACTTCCTCTGCAGACCTTAGCACTGTCAAAGCCATACCGTGATAGTTCACTCATTCTCTTTCTAAGAGTTTCCTTATAAATAGGAATCTGGTGGACGTTGAGGGGGAATTGATCTCAAACATTCAAAAATATTAAGGCATTCAAACAATCAAACTCATATGAGTTCTCGCATTTTACAAGTGTTTCACACTTCGCTCCATATTCATAACCCATTTTTATGAGCATATATTTGTAAATTGGGCATATTACATTACTTATACACTTTGTACACCTTGTCGATCCCTAAAACAACACCTTGGTACCCTTATAGAAGTCATTTAGTTATTTCCTAATGTCATAAAAAAGTCCACCAAGCCTTAGACTCTATTGATCAAAGATTAAGGTCTCTTAGACTGTAACACTTCATTTACTTTCTAATATACGAGTGGAACACCTTTAACAGTGGACGTAGGACCCCCGACTGAGTTTTGAACCACTTTAAACTTGTGTCTCTTACTTTGACACATCTCTCCTCTTACTCGTCAAAGGTCCAAAGGGGAACCCTATCGATCTAAAGTCACTTATGATTTTAACATTCACAAGTGTGCAAGATTAAGAGATCTCTTTATGGACTTATGCATGAGTTAAGATATTAGAACATCCTATTTGATTAAATAATCAAATATTTTGGTTATGATCAATGTCTGGATGAGACTTATATGCATACGAAGTAGGCATTTCTCAAATTAGAAAAATGAAATTGTAATGGGTTTTTTTACATAATCCCAATTTTTTTACGTTCTTTAGATTCTTGTAAAGGGGATGTTTATTAATCCCCTTATTTATTGCTTTCAAGCTAGAGCATTGGGCTCAGCCTCTAATATTTGTGGAGGTGCTGTTCCTCTTCCCCCCAATAAATGTAATTTGTGGGAATGAAAATAGTAAGAGAAAGTGATAGCAACTTATAAAGTGACGTGTTGGGGTCAGCGACGTCGTGGAAGTTTAGGGCGAGAATAACTTCTGCTACAACTAATAATAAAAAATAGAACAATTTCAAAATGAGTGAAACCAAAGCAAACTTGAACAAACGTCTGATCAGTACTAGTCAATTAACTACCTAAAGTCTATTTTATACCATAAAACGAGCATATACATGTCAATTTCGGAAACTAGAGTTCAATTAGGAAGCAGACACTTCCCACATATTTCCTTTGTGAGTCTTGGGGTGTATGTGCATCTTTTAAGGATACTCGATTAATGTTTTGAGTTTTCGCCTCAAAAAGTCCATTTTAATACGCAAAAGAACATTTACTAACCAATTTCTAAAACCAGGTGTTCAATGACAAAACCGTCTCTTGCACGGGATACGTTAATACCTTTGAAGGTGTTCGTGTCTCTTATTAAGCCTCCACGTTCTTATTTTGAGTTTCGACCCCTAAATCTCATTTTCAACCTTATAAAAAGTGTATACTAGTTAACTTCAGCAACCAGAAACCCAGTGAGGACACGATCCTTCCCTCAGGTAACTTTGATACCTTTGGAGTTAAACGTGAATATTTCCATGCCACTTCATTTATGTTTGTCCCCACCCAAAACGAACGTTTACTAGTAAATTTAAAAATCGAGTCCAATGAGAAAAAGGACATTTCCCACCTAAGAACAACAAAAACTTCTCCAAAGGTGACGTACCCTTGTCGGACACCCCGCTACTTGTACGACACTCCGCGTGGCTTGGCAGACTAGTTTGGCATTTAAAAAAAAATCCGGACACTTGACGAACATGGCCCGGTCATTTCGTGGACACAACGGGGTGACAAAATTAAAGAACACGAAGAAATTATAATGTCATCTTGTAAAATTAAATCGTTTAAGGGTGTATTAATAATAATAAGAAAAGTTAAAAGAATGAAGTTATCATCTCGCTTAATTTAAATGCATATCTTTGACTTACGATTTTACTATCATTATGAAATACTGAACCATGTTGATTTTAATAAATTAGTTTCACAACTATTTTTTGTTTTTGAAATGCAGATTAGATAAAAGTATATATATATACACACACACACAAGTATAAAAATATATTTATGTCGATGTGTCGTGTCCTATTTTTTTAAAGGCTTGTTGTGTCGCTTAATTTAAATGTATGTCTATTAGAAGTAATTTTGAGTTCCAAGTATTTATATAGGTTATATGCTAGTGGCGGCATACTTTATAGAATAGCTACGTGGGATGGTTAGCCGATGATGGATTTAGCTTAGTATGTAAGGATATGCATGATGAAAAGCTGGGAAAATGAATCTTGATAATCTACTGGAGTAAGAAATAGTATATCGGGTGGGTTATTTGTTTAGATTTCTCTTACAAGAAGTCTTACACAAGAAGCTTTGTAAGCATTGAGAGTTGAGAGACGTTTGGTCTCTAGGACGTTTGGTTTAATACATTAGACATTACCGGTGTGGAGATATGATGCATTGAGCGGTGAGATAGTTTATGTTATGACCAGTATAACCAGTGAATTATGACTAGTAAAGTCAAGGTCAATGGGAGTAGTCCGAAGGATAAAAGTTTTAGTAGAAATGATCGTAGAGTTAAGGTCATCAAAGATGCTATAGGGCTATAATTTTCAGAATTTTAGTGGATGGTGCGCATGAGTGGCGAGTGAGACCACTTCATGAGTAGTAGCCATATGAGAACCTGTAGTAGTGGGGTTACCACCGTAGGATGGATTATGATTATAATGTGGTTGTGAATCACAAGTAGTATACATCAGGGAGTAGAAATTGTTTTATTTCTTAGTGAGTTACTATGGTCGTGGGTGACATAAATGTTTCCATTGATATTTATTTACATGGGGATATCCCATCAAAGGGGGACTATTTTATGACGTGATTATAGAGGCGTGTCATTGTGCTAACACTAGCCCGGGGGGGGGGGGGTAGAAGAGCTATGGGGATAAGGGAAGGATAAAGTTTAGTAGGTAAATGAGTTAGGGTAGAGTAATAACGAACACAAATTATGACATGAGAGACCTATGTATAATAGGTCATGGGAAGTAATTTTGCTATAGTTGTGTGAGAATGCTACAGTCAAGATATTCCTAGAATTTCGGATAAGAATATAAGAAAATTTGATTTTTGAGGATGAAATTCCTTATTTTTGGGCTGGGGGAGAATGTAATACCCCGTAATTTTAGATGAATTAAATTATTTATATTTAGTTTATATTTATTAATATTTATTTTGAGTGGATGGTGATGTCACTAAATTCTGTGAATTATTTGGAATTGATTATATATTGAAAATATGTTAAGACATTAATAATTATTTAACAAAATTAAATAATTAATTTGATTATTGTAGATGATGTTCGGGATAGTAGAAGGTTCGTTTACACTTTAAAATGTTAGGTTTTAAGGTTCATAAGTTAATATAGGTCTTGGGCAAGATTTTTGAGTAATTGGATTGGGTTTCAAGCTTAATGGGTAAAGGTCCATAAAAGGAATAAGCCTAATTTCATGGATGATAATATATAAAGATGATTAGAGTTAAAATAAACCATTTTATACATTTGGAGGCAATGCTAGAGCTAAGGAGGATTAAGGGCAAGGATGTAATACCCTGTAATTTTAGGTCAATTAAATTCTCTATATTTAGTTTATATTTATATATATATATATATGTATCTACAGTGGATGGTGATGTCACTAAATTGTGTGTACTACTTGGAATTGATTTTATATAAAAAATAAGCTACGAAATTAATAATTATTTAGTAAAAGTAGATAACTAATTTGATTATTTGTAGATGAATAATGGGATAGTATAAGGTTCATTTTCACCTTAGAATGTTGGTTTTGAAGGACCGTATATTAGTATAGGTTTTGGGGTAGACTTTAGAGTAGTTGGATTGGGTTTTGAGCTTAATGGGTCTAGGTCCATGAAGGGACTAAGCTTAACTAGTGGGTGATTAATATATAAAGATCATACTGTTAAGATAAACCATTTTTTACATTTGGAGGCAACCCTAGAGCTAAGGAGGATAGATAAGGAAATGAGAAAGAAGATTTGCGACTTTCATTTTAGATATAACCTAATTGATAATTGATGCAAGTTTGTTTCGTATAAGACTATAATTGGAATTGTATTGATATGACCAAAGTGTACCCTCGTCTCTTATAACGAGTGATATCACATCTCATGGTCGAGTCGTCATTTGAGCCACACACGCCATTGGCGGGGTCATCGCGACAAGGGTCGTCTTCTCCTCAACTAACCTCGGTTGTCTGTAAAGCCGAGACTGGAAGAGACATTCCTGCAGATTAGCACTATCGACGTACTCGGATATAGCCGATGACATAAGTGACAGTTATCTAGCCTTAGCCTTATCTAATCAACCGAGGTCACATATGGGACCATATGGGAATTAGCAACCTCCTCCCCTCTCAGGCCGTTATTGTAGCGGATGATGCCTTACATTAGGAGCATATCTAAACATGGATGGGCTATGCTAACGTGGACGATTCTGTTACAAAAAGAAAATTCCCTCGCGTGAGGGAATATTACATCATCATTGTCCCTGTGTGCCAAGGACAGGTGGCTACACCATATTGGTAGCATTCTCATGCACATGCTGATTACATGCTTGAGGGTACATTAAACCACCCAAGCGCTATATATACACTTTATCTTCTCCATGAGAAGGGATCGATAATTCACAACACGAGCAGAACTCTGTCAAAATATACAAAAAAGAGAGAAAATGTTGAGTGATTATATCCATGGCTATTAGTTCCCTGTTCTAGTGGATCTCACACACACACACACACACACACAGTGGATGTAGGCCTAATTGGCTGAACCACTTAAATTATCATCTCATCTTCTCTTTGCCTCATCTCATTCTCTTATAGTTGTATTGTTTATTCCATTCTGCCATTTTTATACTTATTTGATCTCATCATCACATTGACCTGGTGGTGCTATTTTTGGTATCATTCTACTGGCGCCGTCTTTGGGAACGAGGATAGCCATATCTTCCTTATTCTAAGCCTATACTCATTAGGGTATTTGGTGGTGAACTAGTTCTCCCCATTCTATGGAGTTGTTTCACCAGTGAAGGAGCCTTTGTTGAGCATGTAAGCTCCCCTTCTCCAGCTCATAGCTCTTTCACCAATGGCAATAGATCCATCTCCTCCACTTGAGAATCAGCTGGCACCTCCACGAGGAGGTGGTGTAGGCTCCAGCCAAGTGCCTCCCCAATCAGAAATGGCTAAGGTGGAGATGGCATTTCTCTCCCTTATAGATATCCAACAGCAAATGCATAATTAGTTTGCTATGATTAGCTAAAACTTTGCGGCCAGGACTAGTGGCCCAGGAGTATAGTTTGTAACTTCGATCGCCAAGGAAGGTGAACTAGACGAGCAAGTTAGGGGACCACCCCAGGATCTAGAACCTTTTGCCTTGCCAAAGAAGGAGAGACGTTGCTGACCCAAGGCATTTATGCCTGGGAAGGAAGGATCAAGAACTCCGTGATGACTTAGTTGGGGATGAACTCAATGATGAAGAGGGCGAGTTCGAATGTTGGGAACCCCATGAGATATCCAGAGGAACTGTATGACCTATTCAACATCGCGGAGACTAGGGATGGAGGTACAATCGAGAGCGCGGGCCCAGCTGAGATTATGGGCCAAGGCAATCAGCCTTTGACAAGCTAAGTAGAGGGTCGGCCTTTAATAGGCTCTGCCCTGAGTGAGATTTGAGGAACCGCTTATCCAGGTCAAGGAGTGTCGCAGACTCGAGAATAAATTAAAGAAAAGATGGCTGCAGACATCCAGAAGACTGAAAGGCCATTAGTCGACCTTAGCATTTGGAGAGAGCACCCTCAGCCCATCTAGTTAATGTAGGACGATCAGCTCGTCCGGACGACAGAATAGGAGCTGGGAGAAATGATGTACCTATAAAAGCCAATGATGCTATTGAGAAACCTTGGAATGAGTTGATACAGAGGTTGGAGAACAAAATAGGTGATATTATAAAAATTCGAGACCCCTTGCAAAGAGGATATGCTGAAGTATCACCATTCACGGCGAAGATATTAAACTATCGAACCTCGGCCAAGTTCAAACCGTCGGTAGTTGCACCGAAGTACGATGGGAGAACTAACCTAGTACATTATATAAAGATGTATCAGTCGGATTCTGACATCTATTTAATATCAAATGATATGAGATGTCGGGAATTCTTAAGAACCTTAACAGGAGCGGCACATGTGTGGTTCACTTTTCTTCCTAAGAACTCTATAAGAAAGTTTAAACAATTGGCTGACAGTTTTTTCCACAACTTTTGCTTTGGGGTAAAACCTAGGAAACAGACCACCCATTTGTTGTACGTCAAATAAGGGAAGGACGAGACTCTGAGAGAGTACATAGCCCATTTTAACTAAGGGAAGCTGGAGGTAGAAGACTATGAAGAAAGTATCGCGACGACAACCCTTATAGGGGGGCTTCAAAAAGGAAACCTACTCTGGAAGTTGGCCGATGACCCTCTTAAGTCCATGGCTGAACTCCTGGCTATGGACGAGAAGGTCATGAATGCAGAGGAGGCAATGGTCGGGAAAGAAGATGAGGAAAAAAGAGCTCACAGCAATGGAAATGGTCAGAAGTTCAATGGGAAGGATTGCAAGAAAAGGCCGATAGATGACAAGTTCGCAGACTATACGCCTCAGACAGTTAGTTATGAGCACATTTTAAATGAAATAAAAAATTACCGGTCTCTTAGGTGGCCGGAGAAGTTGAAGATAACAGCTCATAAGTGGAATAGAAATCTTTGGTGTGAATTTCACCAGGATCATGGGCACATTATAGATAAATGCTGATAAGAATGGTTCGGGGCATGACCGAGATGATAGAGGCCGAGACAAACCTAGAAAGACAAGAAATGGTAAATGCCAAAAAAATGCTCCAACATGGATGAGGGCTCTTCAGACGACGATAATGATGATCCAGATCTCCTACCTAAAGATGATGATGTTACAGTAAAGAGGCTCAACATGATTTCATTCGGGGTAAACATTATTTGTGGTGTCCTTACAGGAGGAGGCTCTGAGGTTTCCGATCAAAAAGTTCATGTGGCCGAGGCTAAAGCCATAACTAAGGTCGAGGTTATCAACTCGACCTCCATTAATTCTAAGCTAGAGAAAAGAAAGAAAGTAGATATGGAAATCCTCATAGTTGGCTTTTCAAGACTAGACTTTAAGGGTATCATAGCCCCACATGACGACCCGCTTGTTATAATGACCAGAGTACATGGATGTGAAGTTCAAGAATCTTAGTTAATGGAGGAAGCTCTATAAATTTTATGTTCTAGCCTTGCTTCAAAGGCTCAGCACTTAGTAGGGCCAGGCTCGTCTTGTACCATCATCCTCTAGGGTTCAATGGAGAGAAGGTTCGCCCTTTGGGGATGTATGAAATGAATATTAGAATGGGAGACGAATGGACGAAGAGGCTCACCAAGAAGATTAACCTTTTTTGTAATGGACAAGAACATCTTCTCAGCCTACAACCTCATATTAGTACGGGTAGACCTCAAAGAATTTGAGTTCGTTCCTTCGATGGTCCACCAAATAATAAAATTCTCGACTACTTATGGAGTAGAAGAAGTGCAGGATGACCAAACGTCATCACGGGAGTCCTACTTTAACTCATTTGAGGAGAGAGAGGCATACAAGAAATCAACCACCACCTACAACATTGACACACTTGATCCTGAAGATGAGACAAATCTCAAGAAAGGGGAAGTCATAAAAAAGGTAGAATCCATTGTCCTCAATAAGGACGAGCTGAAAAAAACTGTCCAGGTAGGCAAGCCCTAATGCCGGAGATTAAGGATAAGATGATTAAGCTATTCCAAAAAGACGAAACATCTTTTCTTGGAGTCATGCAGACATGCCAGGCATTGACCCAAACATAATGTGTCATAATATCAATGTGGTGGAAGGTGTTAAGACAGTAAAGCAAAAAAGAAGGATTTATTCTCGTGAGAAGTATGAGGTTATAAGGAATGAGGTTAAAAATCTTGAAGAGGTCGAATTTATCAGAGAGGACATTTACCTAAATAGTTATCCAACACAATTATAGTTCCTAAGGCCAATGAAAAGTGGAGAATGTGTGTGTACTTCACCGATTTGAACAAATATTACCCCAAGGACAACTTCCCTCTCCCTCATATTGATCAGATGGTAGATGCTACAGTAGGTCATGAATTAATGAGCTTCATAGATGTTTACAATGGATACAATCAAATTTATATGGACCTCCTGATGCAGACAAAATAGCCTTCATCACCGATAAGGGAACATACTATTATAAGGTTATGCCCTTTGGCCTGAAGAATGTCGGGGCTACATACCAACGACTTGTGAATAAGATGTTTAAGAACCAAATTGGGAAGTCCATGGAGGTTTATGTTGATGATATGCCAACCAAGAGTATAAAGGTCGACACTCATGTGGCCAACCTTGAAAAAACCTTCGATACGATGGACGAGTATAGGATAAACACTTTGGGGATGAAGCTCAACCTTGCTAAATCTATTTTTGGTGTCAGAGCTGGAAAATTCTTGGGTTTTATCGTCAATCAGAAGGATATAGAAGCCAACCCATAGAAGATAAAATATTTGTTAGAGATGAAGACACCAAAGACCATCAAAGACGTTCAGAGGCTTACATGATGAGTGGTTACGCTTAATAGGTTTATTTCATAAGCCACAGATACGTGTTTTCCATTTTTTAAAGTTCTTAGAAAAGATTTTGAATGGAATGAAGAGTGTGATAAGGATTTTAGAGAGCTAAAGTTCTAACTCGGTTCTACCTTACTACTATCATGGCCAATTCATGAGGAAAAACTATATGTAAACCTAGTAGTCTCAGAGTCAGCTATAAGCGTTGTCATTGTGAGGGAAGAGGATGAAGTACATAAGTCGGTGTATTTCAATAGAAAATCACTCCAAGGGGCTAAGTAGAGGTACCCAAGGATGGAAAAGTTATCTTATGCTTGATTCACGCCTTAAGAAAGATGAAATCGTACTTCCAGACCCATTGAATGGTCATCCTCACTAATTCTCCACTACGATAGGTGATCCACAAGCCTGAGAAATCCGGGAGACTAATGGCATGGCCAATAGAGCTGGGAGAGTTTGATATCATCTACCATCCCAGGGTGGCCATTAAAGGGCTAGCGTTAGCAAACTTCGTGGTCGAGTTCACCTGGGACAAGGTCGAGACTGAGAATGATAATTTGGAGACTGCGGATTGTCAGCAAGGGAGAAATGTCATCCCTTTCATAGATAAGGACGAGATAAGAACAACTAGGGGGAAAGCAGCTGGAATTGAAGAGGGGAGATACCTCTTCAGGCAGGGATCCCTAATAGAGGGTAATTTCTTAGAGGCCGCACAGTATGGAACCTCTTTATTAATGGGTCCTCTTGTGAGAATGAAAGCAGTGTCGGACTGATAGTGTCGGCCCCAAATGGCATAGATATTGAGTATGCTTTGAGGTTTGACTTTAAGACCTCTAATAATGAGTCAGAATATGAAGCTCTGATAGCAGTTCTATCCTTGGCTCGGGCTCTAAGCGTCGGCCAACTCCTAGTTCACAGTGATTCAAGATTGGTGGTAAATCAGATCTTAGGGGCATATGAGGCCAAACACGATAGAATTGCCAAGTATCTGGAGAGAGTGAGATCAATGTTGAAAGGTTTAAAAAAAATGAATCCGAAGAGGATACCTCGATTAGACAATGGTCGAGACGATGCACTCATAAGACTTGCCTCAGCAATAAGAATCGATATCAAAAGAACAGTGCCGATAGAAATCTTACTTCAGCTGGCCATCTACGAAGAGGACAGTTCATTTGAGTCTTGTCTAAATTTAGATATGGGAGCTTCGTGGATGGATCCTCTTGTCAAATACATCAAGGAGGGGGAGCTTCTAAAATCAAAAACTGAAAGAAGGAAGGTGTGATACAATTCTGCCAAGTTATCTCTCACATGGGACATTTTATATAAGAAGGGGCATTCAACTCTACAAGAGGTTTACATTTCTGGATAAGTAAAAGAATAAGGTTCTTTCTCGGGTTGCTGAATAATTTAGGATATACTAGAGAAACCTTCGGTGGAGACATTTCCCAAAGGATGCATTGAGCATTGATAATTTGGCTTTAAAAGATAGGGTGCGTCGCAAAGTTAAAATTCCATTGGAGCAATGGGATGATTTTTTGGAGAATGAGTCGAAGGATAAGAAGCTTATTTAGAGGGAGAATAATAAACAAAATGGGGTAAAAAAACTGATGTCCACAGGCTAGGCTCCAAATCTTATGAAGATTTGAAGAATTAATGGTCGATTAGCACAAAGTATGGTCCATATGGTGGAAAACAACAAAATCGGGCCAACTTATATGTTCATGCTTGATGGGTCAAAGATAATAAATTCTTATGGAACTTGTCTAAAACTCTAAAATCAATATAGGTCATTAGTAGTAAGTCAAATTTGAGCCCTTTGGATGACTTGGATAATGATTCCCTGACCCAAACCTCTGGAAAGGATAAAAGGGGAGGACGAGAGGTATTGGATCATGTATGCCAAAAACAAACATACATCACACCTCACCTATTTCGGACGAAATTTCTTCGGTCAGGAGTCGTATATCATACTAAGGCGAACAACTATCCAAGATCGATGGGGATGTTCAGGAGATTAAAAATAACCTAGGACTCTTCACAAATCAAATTAAAAAAGTTGTGACTCTTTTTACTGAAGGTTATCTACTCCTAATGCCTCTTCAGGGTATCCCTTACCCTCTTCCTCAATATTTCCTCATTCTTCCCTATGGAATTTTCTCATCCCAAATTCCACATCCTTTAACATTCCCCTCCCAAATGCCACCTCCTGCATCTTTCCCCTCCCCAATGTCACCTCCTATAACATTCTCCTTCCCAGTGCCTCCACCTATCACAGGTCTTGGATCATCATCAACCACTCACGATTACTATGGTGAATAGTTTTATTTCAAGGACCTGGGAAATGGTAGGATTATTGGTGTGTGCACACTCATCTCTGTAGTTATTGGACCTAAAGTACACGACCAACCTTTGAAGAAGGGTGAGGCTCAAATAATGGTTGATGAAATGTATAACGGCTGTAAAGGTGTACCTGTGAATGTTGACAATAAGGAAAGGAGATAATTGAGGCATTATGCAAATTCTTTTACCACTTGGCCAGCATATCTGTTGGTCAAGTTATTTTAATATTTTTTTTGTTCAAATTTTAATAATAATTTTTTTGTTTCAGTTGTAAGAATATTTGTTTGTTTGAGTTTTAATAATATTTTTGTCATTTTGGTTGTAATAATATTACTTGAATGCAACATGACATTTTCGTACTTAAAATATTGAATTGGAGTCATTAAGTTAACTTTGGATAATATGTTATGTTCAATCGAATGCTGGGAGGCACGCACACCTTTCACGAGCTGCTCGATTTGAGATTAAAGTTTATTGAGTTTGTGATTGGACCAAATTGACCCATCTCAGTTTCCACATGTTCCTATACATATACATTTGTTGTTTAGTTTTATTGATATAATCTTCATAAAATTAAGATAAATTAACGTCTCACATCGGTAAAAAATCAAAATCACTAATTTTCTAAAAATTGGGAAATTCTAAATTGGTGATGAGGTTGTTCTCTTTTGAAAATTATCCTTGATCAAACTCGAGGTGATCGGCGGATAGGCGATTCAATTTCAAAAATTACCTATCCACCGTTCTACTTGAGTTTGATCAAATTTTGAGAAAATCGGTAATGTTGATTTTTGTCCCATGTGAGACGTTAATTTACCTTCATTTCATGAAGATTGTATCTAAGAAACAAATCACCAAATGTACATGTACAAGAATGCGCTGAGAGCTCTAGAATCAATTGGTCTAATCATACATTAAGAAAACTCTATTTAATGGCATTCTTCAAACGCAGGAACCAAGTATTCTTTGTTTTACTTAATGTTTTTATATATTGATATGCATTATCCTTTAAATCTTTTAGATGTTAGAAGGAGTACGGGATAATTATTGGTTTTGTTTGGTTTGGATGTTGGATAATTACTAGTTGTTGGTTTTTTATTAGATAATATGTTAGAAGGACTATGTGATAATTAGAAGGAGTGGGGGATAATTATTGGTTGTCGTATCACTTAGGGTTAAAAAAGTGTTATGAGGGGGCAGCCGTCACCAAGCCCCCCCCCCCCCCCCCCCCAAATGGCACCACGGGTAGTACGAACACATCGTGCGCGTCCAACATAAAATGTAGAAATTGATCACGTAGACACGAGACACCCAGTTTGATAAAAAGACACGGATTTGAGAGTAGGAACACTCAAGCTTGAAAATGTACCATGAGGGGTGGATGCCACCAACCTCCCCCCACAAATGGCAGTGCAGGAGGCACGAGCAGCTCGTCCGTGTCCAATATAATGCGAAGCAACCGACCGCACAGTCGCAGGACTCCCTGTTTGAGAATAGGACCCGTATTTGAGAATAGGAACACTAAGGGTTAAAAACATTCCGTGAGGTGGAGAAAGCAATTAAGCCCCAAATGTCACCGCGAGCAACACGATCATATTGTACGCATCCAATGTAATATATAGCAATCGGTTGTGCAGTCGCAGGATGCTCGATTTGAATATGACCTAGATTTGAGAGTCGAAACACTTAGGTTTAAAAATGTGTCGTGAGGGGGCGGACACCAGCAACTCTGCCAAATGGTACCGCGGGTAGCATAAACATCTCGTGCCCATACAACATAACACATAGCAATCGATCGTCCAGTTGCGGGACTCCCGAATTTTATAGTAGGAACACTTAGGCTTGAAAACATGATGCGAGAGGGAAGACGCCACCCCCAAAAAAAGTCACTGCAGGTAGCAAGAACAACTCGTTGTCCAACATAACACGTAGCAATTGGTCGCACAATCGCGGGATGTCCAATATGGTAATAGTACTCGAATTTGAGAGTAGGAACACTTAGGATTGAAAACGTGTCGGGGGGGGGGGGGGGGGATGCCACCAACCCCCCCCCCCCCCCCCAAAAAAAAGGAACTTTGGGTGGTATTAACGCTTCGTTCTTATCCAACGTAACACGTAGCATCCGGCCACACAATCGTTACACTCCTGGTTTGGGAATAGGACACGAATCTGAGAGTAGAAACACTTAGGCTTGAAAATGTGCCGCAAATGAGAGGATGCACTAATCCTCCCCCCTCCCAACCACCAAAATGGTATTGTGGGTGGCATGAACAACTCGTAAGCGTCCAACATAATACACAATAACCAATCGCGTAGTCACGAGATGTACGGTTTGAGAATAGGACCTATATTTGACAGTAGGAACACTTAGGGTTGAAAATGTGCTGCGAGGGGGCGGATGCCACCAACCCTTCTTCCCCTCCCCCCCCCCCCCCCCCAAAAAAAATGGCACTACGGGTGACACAAACAACTCATGAATGTCCAATGTTAAACTTAGCCATTGGCCCCGCAGACGCGGGACTCTCGGTTTGAGAATATGACCCAGATTTGAGAGTAGGAACACTTAGGCTTGAAAATTTACCGCGAGGGGGAGGATGCCCCCCCCCCCCCCCACATGGTACTATAGGCAGTATGAGAAACTCGTGAACATCCACCATAACACGTAGCAATTGGCTTCGAAGTCGCGGGACTCCTGATATGAGAATATGACCTAGATTTGAGAGTAGGAACACTTAGGTTTGAAAACATGCCCCGAGGGTGAGGATGCCACCAACCGCGAGGGTGAGAACCCTGGATTTGAGACCCACAAACAGCTCGTGCACATCCAACGTGACACGTAATAATCAACTGCACAGTCGTGAGATGATCGGTTTGAGAATAGGACCCGTATTTGAGAGTAAGAACACTTAGGCTTGAAAATCTGCCGCGAGGGGGTGGACGCCACTAACCCTTCAAACGAAACCTCAAGCAGCATGAACACCTCATGCGCATCCAAAGTAATATGTAACAACTGGCCTGCATTCGTGGGATTCTCGATTTACGAATAGGACCCAAACAACCCAAATGTTTTGCCAGTTAAATATACTCACAGCTATGGTCTATGACCATATTTTATTTTTTTTATGATATATGTTGTCTCGATTGGACGCCATTACCAAACTGTAATGGGTATCTAAAAGGTCACGGCCATGGGACGTGACCACTATTGTGAGGGAGGAAAATGTTTTCACGACTTTAGGTCGTGACCACTATCGTGAGGTGTAAATCTAGTCACGACTTTGGGCCATGGCGACAAATATGAGGGTTAAGATACAGTCACGGCTGTAGGACATGAGGAACCTACCATATAGTCACACCGGGGTCAGGGATTTGTTCCATGACCAACTGGTCACGACCCCTATCCACGACTACTTTCCCTAATAGAGTGGTCCGTGACCATTACTCTTAGTCAGGGACTTGGTCATTGACCAGTGATTTTGGTTACGCTAGATTTGGTCACAACCCAAGACTGGAACAATTCGCTTATTTTGGTGTTGAGTATTGGTAGGTAAGTATCATTCCAATAATCCAAGGAAGTTTAGGAAAATGAAGTTTGGGGATTAATTGAATCTACATATGATTTTCCTACTACACTAGCAAAAAAAGGGAGTACTGAAATAATTAAGAAAATATTAAGTGAATTCACAAAAGAAGAAAAACGGTTATCTCAATAAAATAATAAGGGTTAAAACTTCTTATTCATGGGTGTTAGTTAACATGAACTAAAAATAATCTACCATTGTGACACCTCAAAAGAGGGTAAGATACATTAGTCACTACTCATGACGGTGATGCATGTGTTAATAATTCCAAGACCCAAATGTTAGTTAAGAAGTACAACACTATCATGATGACTGAGACTAAGACCATTAATGATTTTTATATCAAATTGAAAGATATGGTAATTAAGTTTCATGCTAATGGAATTATTTAGCATAAAAAATGACATGATTATGAAAATTCTTAGGTTTCTCCTTTCTATTTTTGACGGTAAGAGTTACGTCATCAAGGAGATGGATGACCCAAATATGACACTTGAATTGCTAAGTATCAAGTTGAGGACAGTGGAAATGGAACTTGCTTATAAGAAAACTAATGGGTCAAATTTGGTTTTCTCATCTCAATTGAACTCTCCTAAGTTAAAGATGCCTGATCTTGACATAAATATAAGGAATGACCCCGACCTAGAAAATATTGATAATCAAATTACCTTAATGAGATGGGATGACTCAAGTGATTTTGAAGATGATGAGTCAAGTCCTCCATAATTTGATGACCCATGCATGGATTTTTATGCTCGGATAATTGAATGTGATGATGATTAATTCATGGTTGATTATGATATTTTAGATAGACGTAATTATGTGGATGATGTGAAAATTGATTCTTGTGGATGTGTGAGTTAAAGTGATGCCAAGAATGACTAATTAAATATGTATGTAAGTTTGACCAACCATTAGGCCAGACAACACATACTTCATTAAGTGATATTGAAGATGATGACAATTTATAAAATTTTCAAGACTTGTTTGCAAAAACTTTAAAAAAATGTTCTAAATTTGACAAAAAAGGTGAAACGGTTGATTGGACAAGTGAAAGGTCTCAACAGAACTGTTAGACAATTGTTACACTAATCAATGTCTAACTCATGATACTGGTGTAAAGGAAGTCAAGTTTAAAATAATTGAACTTTATGAGAATTTTTTTTGTTTTAGAATAAAGTACAAAGTGATATTGATTGAGCTAGAACAATATGAGGAAAAGGTCTTAAATATTTATGAAAAGTGTCTTGATTTTGAAAATTCCAAAACCTATGATAAAACTTCAAGTTTAGCAATATCATTGCAGAAGATAAAACATGAATTGGTTTTGAAAAACCCTCTAAAAGAAACAATATTCATGAAAAACCATAATTGAAATAATTTTTGTATCCTTTGGCAATTTATCGGACACTCCAAATAAATGTTTTAAAAAATCTAAAAAAGTTATTCCTAAACAATTTGTCTCAAGAGTAATAGAAACATTGTGTAGTCTAATGTAAAACTTGACAACAAATCTAATTACATATGTCCTTATGTCAAGGATCTTGATAACAAAAATGGATTTGTTGAAGTTAAGGCTCATTTTTTAAATAATGTTAAACCTATATTTCAAGATTTAGTAAATAAAGCTGAGCCGTCTTCAACCAAATACTGTAGCTATTATGATCTCTATGGGCATACTCTTCATAACTATTTTCAGAAAATAATTTACACTCCAGTTTACCAAAATTTTAATTACTCTTGACTAAAATGCCATAATTTTGTCCTCCCTCGGCAAAACCAAAAACATTTTAAAACTGGAAAATTAAAGAACAAGTATAGAGCTAAAAAGAAGCCACCACGCATAACTCCTCAACGATCCACTAAATCAAAAGGCAGAATTGGTTTTAAAATAAGACATGTTTAGGTTAGAAAATATGATTTATGACCCTAATTGAGATGCAATGTTGTTATTTATGCACTCAAATATAAATGCACCTCAACTGGTTGGTATATAAATTTTGGTTATTTTAAACATATGACCGGTGATGAAATAAAATTAAAAAGTGTGACTAGATTCCATGGGGGAAATATCATGTTTGGAGATGGGGTTTTTTCTCAAATCATATGTAAGAGAACAGTAAATGAGGATGTTTTACCACTGATTAATAATGTTCTTATAGTTGAAGATTTAAAATCTAATTTACTAAGTATTAGTCAATTACGTGATGCAGATCATATCGGAAACTTTTCAAAAATTGAGTGCAAAAGATTTGATAAAAGTGGTCATTGCATTTTTATGGGAAACAAGACCATGTAAAAATCATTGCATTGTTAATCATGGGTATATTTCTTGCAATTTTACTAGCCTTGATTACTCTGACCTTTGGCACAAAAATCTAGGTCAGACTAATTTTTAAAATATAAGCAAACTAAGCACTCAAGACATTGTTCGAGGTTTGCCTAAAATTAAAAAGTTTCCAAACATTGTTTGTGGACCTTCCAAGCTGGGGAAAATAATCAAAGCATCTCACAAAAAGTGAAAGATATTATAACCTCTAAACCTCTTGACCTCATCCACATGGTCTTAATGTGCCCCTCTCGAATTGTTAGCCTTTTGTGGCAACAACTACATTTTAGTTATTGTGCATGACTTCACACATTTTACTTGGGTCCATTTTATGAAAAATAAATCCGATACTTTCAAAGATTTTTTGAAATTTATTTTGAAAATTTAAAATGAAAAGGACACCCAAGTACTACACATTAGAAGTGATGGGGGTGGTGAGTTCAAAGAAACTGGTGTGATTGAGTACTGTTTTGGAAATGGTTATCATCATGAGTTTAGGGCACATAAGACACCACAACAGATTGGTGTGGTTAAAAGGAAGAATATAACAATACAATAATTGGTCATGGTTTAAATTCACACCAAGGACTTGCCTAAATATTTTTGGGTTGAGGTTTTCCAATTTGCTTGCCATATAATAAATAGGGTTTACATCTTTAAAAAATACCAAAGAAACACCTTATGAACTTTAGATCAATAAAAAAAATCTAATATTAAATACTTTAGAACCTTTGGGAGTGTTTGTTGTGTTTGTAAAGATAGAGAACATCTTTCAAAATTTGACATCTAAGCTTATAAAGTAATTTTCTTGGTCGTTGTCAAAACAATACAGCCTATCGAATCTACAATTTACTTGCCAAGTGTATAATGAAATCTATTAATGTAATTGTAAATGACACGACTGCTAATACTAGAATAAATGAACTACCTTTAGAGGTTGATCCCCCAAAGATTTTAGAAAGTACCTCACCATTAAATCTAATTTGTAACCAACAGATACCCCTCTTGTACCGAAATATGTTTCTAATGATTACCCCACCAACAACATTGTTGGAGATGTATTAAAGCCTGTAAGAACAAGATCCCAACTTTGTACTTTTGCTAACTTTTCATTCTTTATTTCTCTTGAAGAATTAAAGAGTGTAAACGATGCCTTAGAAGATTCTTATTGGGAGTGATAATTAGAAATAAGTCCAGATTGGTTACTTAGGGATATAATCAAATAAAAGGTATTGATATTGCTGAGACTTTCTCTTATGTTACTAGGATGGAGTATGTTCGTCTTCTTCTTGACGTCGCTTGTCATTTGTAATTCAAGTTATACCAAATGGATGTTAAGCCCGCATTTTTAAAGGGTATTTTGATTGAGGAAGTCTATGTAGAGAAGCTTAAAGGCTTTATTGAACATAAAAACCCTGATCATTTCTATAGATTTGGAAAAGTTTTATACGGCCTAAATTAAGACCTTCGATTTTACTTTGATCGCCTTTTAACCTTTTTACTTAATAAAGGGTTTGAATGTGGTGAAGCGACGGACATTATTCGTTCCTAAAACAAAATCATAGGATTTAAAACAAATTTAGAAGTGATCGACATTAAAGGGAATTTAAGATATGGCATATGGTACACTAAAGAAGCCTGCAATACCATTTTAGGTTATAGTGATGCAGACATGTCAGGATGTTCCGATGACAATAAAGTACCTCCCGTGGGTGTTATTATGTCAAAATAACCTAGTTGTTTGGAGTTACAAAAAACATAATTGTATATCACTTTCAACTACCAAAGAAGAGTGTATTATTATTTATAGTATCTCTATAGATTAGGTGTTAGCGGTGGATTCACTCAACACCGATCTCATGCAATTGGTCTCCACAATAATTAGGTATAAGGCATAATTTGATGCCATACCACAGATCCCACGCAATAACGCGCCATTGTGGTTATGCTTCGTTAATTGGAGTGATTCTGAAACTCCATTTGTGAGAAGTGCGAACTGTGTGATAATTGAATAAACTAGATTCGCAAGTTTCCAAGTAACCCTTATTTAATTAGAGTCCCTAAACATGCATCTAAGGTGCATGTGTCAACCCATAAATAAATAAAGCATGTGACACAAAATATGCTGAGACACAGATTTCAGGAAAGAAACCCCTTTCGGGTAAAACCTTTATTTCACTATGAATATACAAGTTGCAACTTACAATTACATAGAGAAATCTGCCATGGATCAACGCGCAGCCAACCCACAAAGACACGCAATCTTGAACTCAGCAAGAGAATACACGCAGCACCCTCCAAGGACTCGCAGCCCAAACAACAAAGGAAGAACCGCAGCTCTCCTCAATGACACGCAGCAATAACACTTTGTAGAGACTCCCTTAGCAATGACACGCAGCCCTCGGTTGCAAAGATCTCTCCACAAAGATGAACAACAACAAAACTTGTGTTCTAGGGTTCTAAAAGATTCACAAAAGTAATTGGGATTTTTGTGTGTGAATCAAAAAGAGTCTTGGGACTCAAAAAGGTGAAGACTTAGAGTTTTTAGGACTCTGAAAATCGTCTTGAAAAGTCTTGGAAAACAACTCCCCGAAGTTGGCTTAAATAAGAAAACTTTGAGCCTAAAAAATCTCGAACAGATCTGGCCGAATTTATCCCAGGCAGACCGGTCTGGCTTGGAGGCGGATCGGTCCGACCTTGGATCGGTTCTTTTAAAAAATGGCTTCTTCAGTTCGCTTTTGGTCCGGGGTTTACTGGATCTGCTGCAAGCGGATCGGTCCGGTTGAGGGGCGGATCGGTCCGGTTGAGGGGCGGATCGGTCCGGTATAGAGGTGGACCGGTCCAGCTTCCCAGAAAATAAAAAAACTTCTAAAAGCCTCATTTTTCTTGAAAAAAATTAGTTCTTATTTTTATAAAAAACATTTTATAAAAATTTCCCAATACTAAATATGAACTTTAAGGAACGTAAAAACAAAATTTTACCAAGTTCATTCTCGCAGAGGCTATGATGTTGAAGACACTTTGATATTCGGATCCGTTGATGTAGATAGGATCTTGAGTTTCTTCAACGGTGTAATGGCGTACGACATATAAATTGATAATGGACAAAAATGTCCTTACAAATCTCCCCCTATGTCTATGCCGATACATACATAAAAAATATCCTAATTATCAACTTATGACCTATACAAATCTACCCTCCCATGAACCCTAAAGATGGAAAGACACAAATGTGTAAATCTTCATCGTTTGTTCTTCAATCTTCAACAATCATTAAATCTCAAAGCTTTTCTCATCAGGGTGTGCAACATATGGATCTTCAATCTTCATACCTACACACATGAGACAAAGCAAATACCACGTGATATATCGAGTTTGAAATGAGATAAACATAGATATCAATTTATGATAAAAGCATAAGCTAAATCTCAAAAACTCCCCCAAAATTCAAACTCCCCCATAATATGATAATTCTTTGTCCCCCTTTTTATGATGCCCCAAATAGACAAATGAGAAGAATGAATCAAATAAAAAAAATCGGGGTGTCACGGTACACAAAATAGGGCATCAAACAATATGGTCAACGTGCTCTTGCAAGGAGATGCTCAAACAAATCTTCACAAACAATTTTTGAATTTTTTCAAATTTTTCATACAAAGATAGGATACCAATTTGAACAAATATGATACAAAAAACACACACCATGGATTTAGACTCAAACAACCAAGTCATGGAAATGGAATAAATGGGCGTGAACACATTCGATAGGTAAATCAACTCAATCAATCATATGCGCACGACGCATATGTGTACTCCTAACGAATGAACATCAAAAGTACCCTTAGGTGAAAAGATTGTTGAATTTAGATGACATCGCCTTATGCAAATCAGCAAATCAAAGTCAAAATGATTTCCACCCCAATGACGTCCAAAACTATTTAGCGCATTTGAAAGCATTGCAAGGATGTGCAAACCCGTTATAAATTCTCCGACCAAACTCCCTCATAGATATTTTCTTTTAGAGGTGAATAAACTAAATTCTCAAACTTTGGAGAATTGGTGCAAAAACCTAAATAGCCCATAATTTGGCATGAATTTCTTTTTATTGCCTTTAAATTTTTTTTCCGGGCTCTTTTAACCTCTTTAGACCTCAGATAATAAAATTCCTCAATTTTTTAGGTCCTTTTTAACGGTGGCTTTTGCGCAAAGGATAGATGATTACCTTTCGCAGCCCCTCCCCGTTATCAAACAAATCACACAAACTCACAAAACGATTTTTATATGCACAATTTCCTTATCAAAATTTATCGCGCTTGGTTCGTTTTAAGAACAGGATTGAAGTGAAAACACCCAACCAACATGTGATAAGACAAGCACAATAATCAAACAAATCCGTGCAAGTGTGCATTAAAGGAAACATGAGTCAAACATGTAGGAAGTAACACTTAATTACATCTTAATTACTCCAAACATTATAAAGCACATGGATGAATTGACCTATTGTCTCAAAACACAATCAAAAAGTCACATGAAAATAATGGAATGATGTTGTGACTTGGTCATCCAAAGTGTTCATCCATAAACGGTGCAAACAAAATACAAAAAATCTTTTTGGATTTTTCAAAAAAAATTATCAAAAAAAAATCTTTTTGTATTTTTCAAAAAATTTATCAAAAACAAAAATCTATACACAAAGTACACATGTCATAACACTAGCAAACAAGTATAAATCATGAAACCACAACTAGTGTATGACAAACATGCAAACACAATCATCTATATGATATGGCAAGTGAAGAATCATGTGCAAGCAACCGAGAATCAACTTGTCTAAAATCTAGTGCCTCTAAAAGTGATTTTCTAACCCAAATAGATGTGAAACATCGTGGGGGGGATTTGGGAACCACGGGAACACTAGACATAAATTTCATAGGAATTTTTCCAAGATCAAAACAAAATCTCCTAAGGTGACCTTTCCTACCACAATATGAACATGTGTAAATGGGTGGAACGACACCAATGGGTTGACCTTTTCTAACATCCTTGGAATTAGTTGACCCTGTAAAATAAATAATGGTTTTGGCTTTATCACTAGAAGCATGAGAACAAGATGAGCCATTACCATCACTATCAAACCTACTTGAGTCAGTCAAATCATTTTTTAACTTCAAAATTTTTGACTCAAGCAAAGAATTAGACTCTTCCAAAGACAGGGATTTATTTTTCAAATTTTCAATTAAACTTAACAGTTTATCACGCTCACCCTCAATTAAAACAAACTTATCCCTAAGAGTCTTTTCACGTGCCGTAAAATCATCGATTAATTTTTATCCTCGACGGCACAAACGGGAACCCTAGAATTTTTTAAGTCCTCTAATTCCTTCCCTAAAACAAGGACTCTCCCATCACTCCTCTTTTTGGCAATTTTCAAAGAATCAAAATCAATACACAAATTGCCAAAGTGCTCACGACAAATATCACTTTGAGTTTGAAACGCTTGCAAATATTCAATCTTACTTTTAAAGAGAGAATTTTCTTTTTCCAAAACTTTAATTCTTTTTCAAAGTTCCAAATTCAAACTTAAATTTTCAGCACAGTCTTGAACTTTTTCAAAAATAGGCTCCTCATTAAATGGGTGTTCCATTGAAAAATTACGATTTTTCACAACAATGATTTAAAAAAAATCAATATCACACGATTTTGCGGAAAATAGGAATATGCAATAAATTAGCGTAACCTGCTCTGATACCAATTTGAGAAGACAAGACTGTGTGATAATTGAATAAACTAGATTCGCAAGTTTCCAAGTAACCCATATTTAATTAGAGTCCATAAACATGCATCTAAGGTGCGTGTGTCAACCCATAAATATATAAAGCATGTGACACAAAATATGCTGAGACACAGATTTCAGGAAAAAAACCCTTTCGGGTAAAACATTTATTTCACTATGAATATACAAGTCGCAACTTACAATTACATAGAGAAATCTGCAATGGATCAACGCGCAGCACCCTCCAGGACTCGCAGCCCAAACAACAAAAGAAGAACCGCAACTCTCCTCAATGACACGCAGCCATAACACTTTGTAGAGACTCCCTCAGCAATGACACGCAGCCCTCGGTTGCAAAGATCTCTCCACAAAGATGAACAACAACAAAACTTGTGTTCTAGGGTTCCAAAAGATTCACAAAAGTAATTGGGATTTTTGTGTGTGAATCAAAAAGAGTCTTGGGACTCAAAAAGGTGAAGACTTAGAGTATTTAGAACTCTGAAAATCGTCTTGAAAAGTCTTGGAAAACAACTCCCCGAAGTTGGCTTAAATAAGAAAACTTTGAGCCTAAAAAATCTCGAACAGATCTGGCTGAATTTATCCCAGGCGGACCGGTCTGGCTTGGAGGCGGATCGGTCCGACCTCGGATCGGTTCTTTTAAAAAATGGCTTCTTCAGTTCGCTTTTGGACTGGGGTTTACTGGATCTGCAGCAAGCGGATTGGTCCGGTTGAGGGGCGGACCGGTCCGGTGGCGGATCGGTCCGGTATAGAGGCGGACAGGTCCGGCTTCCCAGAAAAATAAAAAACTTTTAAAGCCTCATTTTTCTTGAAAAAACTTAGTTCTTATTTTTATAAAAACATTTTATAAAAATTTCCCAATACTAAATATGAACTTTAAGGAACGTAAAAACCCAAGTTCATTCTCGTAGAGGCTATGATGTTGAAGACACTTTGATATTCGGATTCGTTGATGTAGATACGATCTTGAGTTTCTTCAAAGGTGTAACGACGTACGACATATAAATTGATAATGGACAAAAATGCCCTTACAATTTGTATTTACGTTACTTAGTTCCCAAGCAATGCACCCATCCCCTTCCAAACGATCACACACGAACCGGTGCTATTTTTTAGTTTTTTTGTTGGGCATGGGCACCCTCCGCTTTGTTAGTTTTGCAGTTGCTATGGTGGGGTTCCCGATTAGTCCATGCATGTGCGAATTAAAAATGTAGAAGCATCTAGTTCTACTATATGTAAGAAATCATAATGGGGTAGTTATGCCAAGTTTGACAGAAATTTTCCCATGCATTCTCAAAATCAATCGGTAACTCAAACTCCACAACCACAATCCAACCCTACATAAATAGCATATTATCCTACTCTTTGATGTTATGCTTCAAACATGCACCTTTTATGTTTTTTTAACATGGAATAAACATAATAGAAGGGTGGAAAGTGGAAACACCTTTGTCACCGCATTTAGACAAGATTGTTGTTTGTCAGACACGTCAACTCGCGGTAAAGCTTCTAGCTAGTATAATGATCGCAAATGTCGCAATGCCCAAGAAAAATTCTCCTCTTTCTCATTCTTAAAAAAAGTAATTAGAAGGCAAAACTATTGCATAGTGGACGTGAATTTGATCTTGTCAAACAATGGCATATTATATCGATTGGTTTTGTAGGTGCAATCGATCACTAGTACGGTCGAGAAGCATTTCACCACTAAATAAGAGGTAGGATGTGCGAAAAATAAATCCTCCACCACATATTTTTTCTCATTCCTTCTATGCCAATGAAAAGAACTCTTCTCCATTAGCAAATGCATCAACTGCATGGCATTGCGCCCTTGCATCTCAACATTTTTCATTGTGCCTTTTGAGCTTTAAATTGTTCCAATGGATGAACAATTGTATTCCGATCGTTGTTTCGTAGTGTGGAGTACTTACTTTAGCCCCACCCTATTGTTAATCATCTCACTTGAAATGTTCCACTCTTCTTATGAAAGTTGAGGCATAAGGGTGTCTACCAAGGGTTTTAGTAACCTAGTGGTTATGTATCCCACAAACAACTTCCCCCCCCAACGGCCAGCGTCATGCGAAACACCTTTCAATCGAAAGGGACAGTCACACTTTCTCATTCCAGAACATCGCTTCCTCTTCTTATCCATCGCCTCGTATTTTCTATATCTATGAAGCTCGCTTTGCTCATAACCAAGTACGACCCTTCCCTTTCTGACTAAACGGGCTTGTCGAATTTCAAAATGATCACGATAGCATGAGGCTTCCGACTAATTTGTTAACACTAATCAATCATCCTAGCATGGTCATAAAAAATATGCACAAGTATAACATTATTAATTGAAAGGACAATTTATATGGAAATTTCAACTATTAATGAAAAAGCATGTTGAGTACATTAAAAAGACAATGAACATGCCTCCTTAGTGGTGAATTCGACTGTATGGTCCTGCGTAATTGCATTAACATCCAATCATTCTTCTACTTTCGTATCATTCCAATGCATACAATCATATGTAGTGTCATCCAATAATGTCATACATTAAAAAGCTCAAATTGTTGAAATTAAATTACGTGATATGTTTTTTTACCATAGACAATGTGAAATCTGGAAATAAATCGTGCAAACATTTGCCCAAGGTTGAAGTTGTTGATTCCTCAACCGTGCATTATTCACACATATTCAGTTTCTCAGGTGAAGCAGATTGAGTAGATACACTCGGTATAATAATGTTGTCTATATCTTGCCAAAATGAATCATTAAGTACCGATTCATCTAACTGAAATGATAATATAATAGCTACTACATTATGAATCGAGAATATAATAACAAAAATCAATAAAAACATATCCACGACTACTCATACCACGGATGTGTTTATGTAACCTTTTCAAAAATATAACCCTTTAATATATTTTACGTTTTATTGTAAACATAACCAACTCAACTAATTTACTTTGAAAAGTAACCTCTTAAAAATATCACCTTTTAATAAATTTGAACTTTAAATTGATTTATTCTTCATTTTAAACCCTTAACTTAATAGAAATCAAATAATTAATTGCAAAATGGAAGCCACGGTTGAAGGTAACCGCGACAGGATCCACACAATCTTAAGTCACTGTGGATATGTGAGACATGGTTGCAGGCAATCGTGCAAGACAAACCACAGCTGTAAGAAACCGTATATAGCTGAACCATGATTAGGAGTATCCGTATAGGGAGTTCTTGCGATTACATTAGGCCGGGAATTAATGTTTATTACCATTGGCACATGGTCAAAGGAAATTATGGTTTAAGAGTATACGGTCACATTGCACCTGAAAAACTCATCACTTATGAAAGTTTAGTAATCCCCTTTTTTTAATCTTTTCATCCTTTTACAAATCGCTTTAGACATTATATACTATGTAAAGGTTATTTATTACCTCAAAATCATCAAGAGAGCATTGGATGTTCTGAGTTTGGGAAGCTTTAAGACCAATTTTTTTTTCTTCAACTATTGCAATATAGCCCCTTTAACTGTAATTTTTGTATAGAAATAACACAACAAATCTCACAGCAATACAACAAACCCACACAAATGGAGCTTTGGGGGAAAATAAAGAAGTTGATTTTAGCAATGTTAAACCGTGAGTATGTATGTTTCGGTGGGAGTTAAAGAGTTTTTAGATTTTGTATTATGTGGTTTGTTAGAGTTTGTGGTGTTAGTATGTGTGTAATTTTTTGTTTATTATGGGGTATATTAGACATTTTGAAAGAAAGAAAGGTACACAACTTTTGGGTGTTGTTAATAAAGTTTGTATTTAATTTTTATGTAGTGTTTTGGAGTAATATTTTTGGTGTAAATATCAGGACTCATATGTGTTTGGTGTATATGTTTTAAATGCCAGTTGTCCTTTCCAATCTCTATAACTGAGCATTCTAGTTGTCCTTAATGAAAATTAACTATTAGATTGATTTGTCATCCTAACATTCATTTTATACCCGTTAGAGGCTGTGTCTTCAATACACACTTTGGTATACTGCAGTGGTTTTGGAAAATGGTTTGATTGGAAATCTTTACCAGTCATTTTTATGTTTTAAATGGTTTAAGGTAATGTAACTTTTATCTTATATGTCACGGTTATTTAGTAACCCTTAGATCTCTTAAAAGTAATCTTAATAGTGTATCTGCCACGAGAAGGTTCTTCTATTAAACTCTATATAAAGAACACTTTTATTCATTTATTAGATTTTCTAGGTGAGAAACTCTTAGAGAGAGAACAAAGAGAAGAAAATAGAGATAAAAAATTATATATAGAGAGAGTGATTGAATCCTCTAAAATCTAAGAGAAAAAAGATGAGTGAAATGGAGATGGTTTTTGTATGTTCATGTCTATACTCCTACTAATTTTCTCCAAGTAGTAATCATATTCTTTTAGGTTTTTAACTCATATTTTTTTACTATAAATTGTGAGTAACCATTGAGAAAATATTCACTCACAAAGTTAGTGTTTTTATCATCTCTAAACTAAGGATTAAAAATCAAAATATATTGAAATATTTGTTTGAAGAGTTTTAGTTCTTGCTTTTATTTTGGATCTGATTTGTTGGTATCTTTTCTAATCCAAAATCTCTTGATATTTTAAAATTTGGAAATAAATATTTTTAGTTTTTATTTATGTATATACTTAGTTTATTAATTTTTGTCATATCATTTTGTCATATCACTTTTGTATTACATGCACGTGATTTAGTGTATTTGATTTATTAGGATTTATTCGTAATAATTGTGTGTTTGAGTTTTGCATATTCATATAGATTTTCACTACACTATCACACTTATATCCACATTAGAGTTTTTTTATTGATATTTGGAGGCGATTATCTAGTCGATTGCTTTGGAGATTTACAAGAGTCAGAAGAAGATCAGAACGTGTTGTTACTTTGTGTGGATTCTCGAATAGGTATATTTCCTTTTTCTTTTATTCTATGAATAGTAAATTCATTTTTAAATCTAGTGGATTTTTATTTTGTTCCATAAAAGGGACCGTGGATGTTTTCTTCAGTGCGTTTGAGTTTAACCATGTTAAAACTTAGTTGTTGTGAGTTGTTCTTTAATTTCTTAATTTCTTAAGAACTCATAACTATTGTTGGTAAATATATATTGAAATATAAATCTTGAGTAATTTTTTATCCCAACATTAATGAGGATTTTATAACAAGAATTTGAAATAGGTTTATAGTTTCATTTTTACACATCGTGTGTTAAAGTGATTGTTTAAGTCTTCAAATTCAAAAAGAGTTTCTTCAACAAGTTACTCAGATTTGACATACTGTTTAACTTTGTTAATATTTTAAGTGTTGTTAGTTTTTCAACTATAACTAAAATCACGAATAGTGTTCTTCATTTACGTATCAATCCATATGACACTAGGACTTGGATATGATACCAATAATAATAACCCATAAAATTCATAAATAGATTGATTAGGACAAATACAAAATCATTTGAATTGAACTATTGAATATCGTTTTAATCATGACTGAAATAAAACAAAATTCATAAAAATAAATAACTGAAACATATTATAGGGGAACCATATAACTCTGATACCAAACCAACCAATAATACTAGTACAATCACATAACTACAACTGTATCAACATAAACCAAACTACTAAAACGATATACTATATAGATCTGACTCAACTGGATACCAAGAGTAATAAAGAGAGTGAAAATACAAGTCGACATCTATATCCTATATGAATAACAACTAGGATGAGATCAAGCCTGAATTAGGGATAAGGCTGCATTGGAGGCTTATGTCCTAAAACTGGTAAATATAAACGTTAACAAGAAGTCTATAAAGTATAAGAATATAACTTATTCTGGGTTATAATAAACCACGTATCTTCTTCACTTTTTTTAGTTGCTTCAAAGTTATCCCAACCCAAAATAACCCTACATATCACACGTGTCTAATCTCAAGTCCATATTTCCCAATGATTAAGTATTATCCATCTTAATGGTCTTATGCTTACCAATTCTGATTTTAGTCATGTGATACATATTATTTTTATAATATTTCAATAGAGTATTTACTACTTAATCATCTTATACATCTCAATTGTATAATATATTAATAGAAGTATTTGTAGCTTAATAATCTTATACATATCATATAGAAGTATTCGCTACATCTATATCCACATAATATAGGCATGGTCCAACTCTCGTACCTCATACAAGGTCCTTTACAAAGACCACACATAACAAAGGCATATCCTACCACCTTCGGGGATCACTTGCGCCTATTATGCATAGTTATAGGATTCCCATGCATATAACCATTGTAAGGACATTTTTGTCCATTATCAATTTGTATGTCATACACCGTTACACCATTGAAGAAACTCAAGATCGCACCTACATCAACAGATCCGAATATCAAAGCGTCTTCAATATCATAGCCTCTGCGAGAATGAACTTGGTAAAATTTTGTTTTTACGTTCCTTAAAGTTCATATTTAGTATTGGGAAATTTTTATAAAATGTTTTTTATAAAAATAAGAACTAAGTTTTTTCGAGCAAAATGAGGCTTTTAAAAGTTTTTTATTATTTCTGGGAAGCCAGACCAGTCCGCCTCTATACCGGACCGATCCACCTCCGGACCGGTCCGCCCTCTACCCGGACCGATCCGCCTTGCTTTGCACCAGAATACCCCGGACTGGTAGCGAACCGATAAAGCCTATTTTAAAAAGAACCGATCCGAGGTCGGACCGATCCGCCTCCAAACCGGACCGGTCCGCCTGGGATAAACTCGATCAGTTCCGTGTGTTTTTTTTCCACTTATTCATATTTCCTATATATATATATACCTATTTCGGTGGTATATTTTTCAAGTCTTTGAGAAAAAGTTTCTAAGAGTTAAAACACAACAAAACTTCAATTTTTGATGTGCCAAACATCTTTTTTATTCACACACAAAAATCCCGATTACTTTTGTGAATCTTTTGGAACCCTAGAACACAAACTTTGTTGTTGTTCATCTTTGTGGAGATATCTTTGCAATCGAGGGCTGCGTGTCATTGCTGAGGGAGTCTCTACAAAGTGTTATGGTTGCGTGTCATTGAGGAGAGCTGCGGTTCTTCCTTTGTTGTTTGGGCTGCGAGTCCTTGGAGGGTGCTGCATGTATTCTCTTGCTGAGTTCAAGATTGTGTGTCTTTGTGGGTTGGCTGCGCGTTGATCCATTGCAGATTTCTCTATGTAATTGTAAGTTGCGACTTGTATATTCATAGTGAAATAAAGGTTTTACCCGAAAGGTTTTTTTTTCTGAAATCTGTGTCTCAGCATATTTTCTGCGTTGCGTGCTTTATTTTTAATGGGTTGATTTAGATGCATGTTTAGGGGCTGAAATTAAATAAGTGTGCTATATTAGAATGTTGCGAAGTTAATCAATTATCACACAATCATTCGTGTCGTTTTCAACCATCAAATCATGTCCAAAGGGATAACCAATAGGCCTTCACACCAGTCATATATCCCCGTACCAAATCTATACGAAAGGATTAGCAAGAGAATCTAAATCTAGATACAATGAGAATTTCAGCACATAGTTTTTTGGGTAATCGTAATCAAGATAAACCTATCTCATCCCATCCGGACACCAGCATAATCATCGTCACTCAATTGAGGTAAACATGTCTCATCGTATCATGGTACCAACGTAATCATCGTCACTTGTGCTACATGCCGATATCCCCCTCTAGTACGTATCCCATGAGTGCAGATGTAAGGTGTGTCCCACATAATACATAAAATATGTAAACCTACTTGACATAAGGGTTACAAGTCTTTCTTCCATATATTAACTTACTTACCTTTTAGTTAAGTAATTAGGCACATATAATTAAAGGTCTTAGATCAACATCTTACGATAGTTTAAGTCCCAAAGTATATCCCACATTCCATTCATGCTAATTTAGAATAAATTACAATTTTGTCTTGGTTGTGTGAAGGAATGTAAAACTTAGTCGTTCGCACGACAAAACATCAAAACCTTCCTAAATTTTTCTTTCTTCAACCAACATCACCTATCACGATTCCTATGTTCAGAATCCACCATTTTCGTATACCATAAGGTCTTAGAACCTCTAATTTTATCGTAACTCATCATTCTAACTTCACAAAATTTGATTATATATCACCCTTACAATTT
The DNA here is from genome assembly GCA_949130495.1 of Sambucus nigra. NCBI lineage: Eukaryota > Viridiplantae > Streptophyta > Magnoliopsida > Dipsacales > Adoxaceae > Sambucus > Sambucus nigra. The sequence goes on from OX422220.1 coordinate 272,268,878, forward strand.
CCAGTTGATTTATAAAACAATTTGAGTCATAATTCTAGATTTAAAGTCTTTGAACCCTAGAATTAACTTTAATCCCTCAATCCCAAATTTTTCAAAAATTTCATTGCATATAAAAGGCCTTTTCCTTAATCAAGTATATATTTATCCATATAATAAAATTTCATATTGAATTTAATTAATTATTCTAAAAAAATGGAGTTTAACCTAAATTTCCTAATTTAACAACTCCCATAATTATATATTTAACACCTAGCTCAAATTATACTAAATTTAGGTTTAGAATCCAATGAGTGAGGATATAATAACACAAAATCAATTATATCTTTATACAAAGTAAACTTTCCTTGATCCGAGAGATGAAGTACCAATCCAATCTTCCCAATTATCTCCTTCTCCAAATCCGATTGTCCCACTTTTGTTATTCTTCAAATAGCTTCCTTTCTCTAGCCCTATTTCCTTTTGAGATGTTAAAATTATTCCTCTCAACCCTAATCTCCCTTTTTACATTGTTATCCACTAAATTAGAGTTGGTCCCCTTATTAGCCTTGACCCATTAAGCCCAAAATCATATTCAAATAGTCTAAAACCTAACCCAAGTTATATACTAACCCATATGGATTAAAATCCATTACTTAAAGTCCTAACCAAACATTTTAACTGTCCTAAACGACATTCCAAAATACCTAACTAATATCCCAACAAACAGAGTATTGATTTGGCACCCTACGAGCTCTATATAGGCGATTGTAGGCTTGTAAACGGATCGGATTCAGACCGAATCAGGCAAATCCAAATCCATATCCGTCTATGTTGAACGGATTCGGATCCGATCTGATTATCCTTCTAATTATCTGTTAGGGTTCTAAATCCATATCCATTTATGTTAAACCGATTCGAATTCGGATCCGGATCTGATTATCCGACATATTATTTTTATATTATTTTGATAATAATTTTCATTAAAAATAAATAAATAATGATATGTCAAAACATATACTTTTGACCACTTGATTTGCAACATTTTAATTTTCAACTCTTAGGAGGCGTGTGTGTGTCTTTTTCCTTTTATACGAGAGATATTTTTTTATATAATATTATAACTATTATAATATATATTTAAAATATTATTAAATACAATATATATTAATTAAAAATATTATATATATATATATAATATGTATATATATTGAAAATATTAATCGGATCGGATTATTAATGGATCAGAGTATATGAATCCAAATCCACTCCATTTAATAAACGGGTAATTGGATAATTGGGTAATTGGATTTTAGGCATGATACATATTCTTTTAAATGTATCGGATTCGAATTCGGATTCAGATAAAATCAGATCCATTGACAAGCCTAGGCGACTGTATCATTTGTGAAGTTGTTGGTTAAAGTCGAGGGAACACGAGATATTCGAGACACCTCAGTGAAGGTGGCACTCATCTAAACACGGATGAAGAAAGAAAAAGATCGACAGAAGAGTTATGCTGATAAGAGATGGAAAAAGTTATAGTTTCAGGTAGGAGATTATATGTTCTATGAGTCTCCCTGATGAAAGGGGTTATTAAGTTTGGGTTGAAGGGGAAGTTGGCACCCCACTACGTGGTCCCTTCATAATTTTGGACAGGGTAGGCCCTATAGATTATTGATTGGCTTTACCCGACCACCTTCAGTGGGTATAAGTTGTTTTCCAAATATCGATGTTTAGGAAGTTTTCGAGAGATGAGGAATCCTAGTAGCACATCGACCTCGACGGGATTGAGCTACAGCTCAATGCGAGTTACGAGGAGAAACCACAAGGCATACTAGATCAGAGAGAGAAAATTTTACGATCGAAGGTCATACCGTTAGTTAGAGTGTAGTGGCGACAACATAGTGAGGATGAGTTTACATGGGAGAAAGTGGATGACATGCATGCAAAATATTAAGAGTTATTTTAGTCAGGTATAAAATTTGAATTTCGAGGATGAAAATCCTTTTTTTTTGGGGGGGGGGGAGAATGTAATACCCCATTTTTAAAAGTAAATTAGATAAATTATATATGTGAATATTTGTGTATGTATCTACAGTGACTAGCGAGGTCACAAAAATTGTGTTATTATTTGAAATTGAATTAAATTTAAAATATGGTAATTAAATAATAAGTATTTAACAAATAATATTTACGCTAATGGAATAATTCGAGTGACTTTAGGGACATGTAAAATGTCTGATTACATCTTCAAATGTTGGGTTTTAAGGCCTATAGGTTAGTATATGACTTGGGCTGGAGTTTATGATTCTTAGAATCATTTTTAGGCTTAATGGGTCATGGCCCATATTGGGTCTAACCTTAATTTCGTGGTTAGCATTATAAAATGAAGATTATGGTTAAGTTACATCACATTTCACACTTTGGAGGAGAACCCTAGAACTAAGGAGAAAAAGTTAAATGGAGGAAAAGAGGAATTGGGGCTTTTGTCTTGGGACGTCAACCTACTTGAATTAGAGGCATAATTGAGGTTGTGTTATAGTATAATTACTCATTGGATTCTTAACCTAAAACTAGTATAATTTGAATTAGAAAATTTATTTAATAATTATTAAAAAATGTTAATTGGGTAATAAGGTTGAAGTACATGTTCTTAGAATATTGTAAAATTGATTTGTTTTATCATGATTATGAGTAGAATTTGTTCAATTGATTATTTTAGTTATGCAAATTCATGTTAGAGGATTGAAAGCCCTTTGTTAATTTGACAAGAAAATAGAGAATTCGGTGAAATTGAGATATAATTTTATGTTAGGGTTCTTGGTATGAGAATTGGAATTTGGATCTCAAATTGATGTAAGATTAATCTAAAACCCTTATAAATTCATTAGATTACTTGTTGTAACAATTATATATCAATAAATTGAAGCTTGGGGACATTTATAATCTTGTAATGGGGTTTTAGGGTCAATAAAGGAGGACTTTTGTAGGTAAGATGATGGTTATGGACTAATCTGGTTCGATCGAGTTTGTAGCCTCGTTCCAATATGGGAGCTTTGCATTCGAACGGGAAGGGGAGTTAGTTTGAACAATAGTTAGGTTCTCATTCGAATGACATTGAGAACTCGTTCGAACAATCCGTGTATTCTCATTCGAATGAGGTGAACAAATGACATTTAATTTGAAATGGTAATTCTTAATAAAAAGAGGTCAATTAAGGTGTTAAAGCTGGAATTAAGACCGGTAATCCTTAACTATGTAGGATTACTTGTTTTATGTATTATGTGAAACATATCGGGCTTTTGTACTTGTAGGATACATATGGATAGAGTAAACTTTTGCGTATTTTTCTTGTCGTTGCTTGAAAGTCCTCTAATAAAAAATCTAAAATACCTACAAAATATAATAAACTAAAGTGTAGTGGTAAGTGAGGTATCGATCCATATCAAAGGAGTGAAACGAGAGGAAAACACATGTAATTCAAATTTTTTATTATCTTTTTTTGTATTTTTGAATTTTCTATTTTTTTAGCCTTTTCAAATATTAAAACAATTTTTTGAGATGAGGTAAAATAAGACTAAACTAAATAAAGATGTAAATAACTAACTAAAAAGTAAATGAAGATGCCATATAAATCTAACTAACTAAAAATGTAAAATATGTGAATGGTGAGGAAATAAAAGTGAGGACTAATAAGGGATAGGATGACGCCATATATTCTAGTTAATTAAAATTAATTAATTCATTAAATGTAATTGTCCCAAGATAGTATCAAAATCACAAATCAACTCTCGTTGCAAATATAATTTTAATAATAACATTTTAGAAAATTAATTTTAAAAATCCTACAACACTTGAAATGTAGATCCAAACATCATCTAACAAATCACCCGCTAGGATCGATCGATTAAACTAGTTTAAATCCTAAAAGTAAGCCTAGAGTTGAAATTAAAAGAATAATACCACACTTGAGAAACTCCTATCTCTAGTTCGAATCTAAAATGGGTATTATAACTAGAATTTCGATTTTCTCTCAAACATTATTTACCCTCTCTCAAGGCGTAAATTAAAATGTAAGAATGCAAAATTAATCATCAAAGGGACATTTAATGTAAATAAACTAATTAAAATGGATTATCTTCAAATAATGGGTCACCCCACCCCTTGAAAGGGGATTTATCCTAACATGATATTAAACATGGTGAAAAAATAATCAAAGGCGTAAAAGAGTAGAGAAAGAGAACAAATCTTTAACAAGTCTCCTTGAAATTGGCAATTTGAACTCTATCTTCTTCAATACAATTCAATCACACACAATTAAATCTCACCCATTCTATAAAAAATAAAAATAAAACTATTTACAAAATATTTTTCTCCCTAATTTATTGTATACTCCAAACTATATCTCTTCTTCTCCAAGTCTCTAAAGATTATTCAAATGAGCATTTGGGTCTTCATTTATAGTGTGGCACATGGAGCTAGGGGTATAAATGGAAGGACAAAGGTGTGCATGGAAATAATGAGGTGAGGGGATCTGATTATGGAGATGAGTGGTGTGAGGGTTATTTTTTTAAAAGGGGGATTAAGTTAGTTGGGGTAATTTGGTAAAAGGGGTTAAGTGGGTTTGTAACACATGTGGGGTTTATTTTTGGCTTGGTACTTTTTTTTTGTTTTCTTCTCGCAGGTAAGAAATCGATTAGCTAAAGGTTAATGGGTCTGTGTCTTTGATTCGGGTTGGAGGCTGAGGACCGATTTCGAACTGCAAGTCTCGGGTTTGGATTATCCGAGTTTGGTCGTGGGTTGTTGTTTTGCCAGTGGTGGTTAGGTTTGCGTCCGATTTTGGGTTTGGGTAGGGGCTATCCGATTTGGGCCTATAGCTGGTGGATCTGGTTGGGTTCGCGTTTGAGGGTTCACAGAGAGCAGGTGCCTGAGGTCAGGTGGGGTCTTCCATGGTAGGGCAGAGTGTCGAGGTTGCCATGGTTTTAACTGAGGCCGAGTATGGCTCGATTGTGGGTTTTCGGGTTGTATCGCGGGGGTAAGGTCGGAGTGGAGGTTTGAGGTTGTGAGAGGGGAGTTGTTCCGGTGGGTTAAGGGGGTGGGTCTCCAGTTGGGATAGGTGAGGTAGTGAGGTGATGAAGGTGGTGTAGGATGTTGTTTGGATGGTGGGTTTGGTGGTTTAGGAGAGAGAGAGTGAGGTTGGGGAAGATGAAGTGGTGATGATTGGGTGTAGTGAGGGTGTAGGAAATTAGGTGAGGGTGAGTGAATAGTTTGGGTGCGTGTTTAAATTTGTATGAAAAACAAATAACACCACTTAAAAAAATAAAACTAATGAACTAAAAAAAGCAACTAAAAATGAAATCCTAATCTATAAAATAAAACTCGAATAATAAAAAAAGAAATAAAAACTAAAAATATAAAAGAAATAAGAACAAAAGTCCTAAAAAGAAATAATCTAATAAAACTAGAAAAATAAATTCCTAAAATCTATTCCAAAAAAAAAATAAAGATAACTAAAAACTAATAAAAGAATAAAAATAAAAATAAAATCACCCTAAATAAAAAGAAATAGAAAAATAGAAATTAAATACTAGAAATTTCTATATAATTCTAAAATAAACCCTAAAAATAAAACGGCTCAAACTAAAAATCTAAGAAAAATCTAAAAAACCCAAACTAAACACACATGGGGTTCGGGGTGGGTTTAGGCTCGGGTAAGGTACGGGATAAGAGAATTAACTCCATGTGTTGCGCATTTGCCTTGAAATAAGCGTCGAACAACGATCAAGCCTGCACAATAAATAATTACGCTCATAAGATCCAAATTGTCGAGAATTAGCAACTAAAATACGTCTATTGGGGGTATAAAATAAACACTTTTGGGTGCTTATCAAACCACCCTCAAACAGAACTTTCCTAGTCCTCGAGCAAAAGATAGAGAGAAAGAGAAAGATAAGAAACCAAAGTGTACCACTTTCGTGGGCACTTGCGATTGCACTTAGCATATGCAACAAGCGTTTAAACCTATAGGTTACCCTACAGAACTAGTTGTGTCTCGTGAGGGTTTGTAGGAAATATTCCCACTAAATTCTATATTTGCAAATGCAGTCGATCTCTTATTAGACGTAGAATAATCGCACAATCCATCATGAGATTTTTTTTTAAGAAATACAAGCTAGAAGTGTAAAAAGCGTAGCTAAGTAAATACTCATGGCACATCCTTCCTAGAACTCAACGTGTGTAGTGTGAATCAGTCAAAACGGGTCGAGATCACAAGAGTAATTCCTATATTGACTTTTCGGCATCAACGTTTCAACTTAAAAATCTCACTGGATATATCTCTCTCAAACGAACTCACGATATTTGGGTAAGTGTATCACCCTTGTGTGTGAGGAGGTGAGTAAATGTAAGCAAGTTCAAACGTCTCACACACATATAAGAAAGAAAAAAAATTTAGAAAGAAAAATGATCTCATGAAAGGAATGGTAATCACTATAGTTAGAACGCGAGTTATTCACCATGTTGACTTTCATTTGACCGAACACCTAGGGCAAAATATGGATGTATATGGGTGAGGGGGAAATGAAATGGGAAGGATGGAATGAGATGAGGTAGGTATGATAGGATGGGTGATGTATGGATGATGGATGAAAGATGGATGCGATAAGAGTGTTCTACACTTTAGACACAAATGTCTTTATTTCACAAGACTTGACTTCAAACTCTCTTTTTCTTTTCTTTTCTCTCTTTTCTCTTTTCTCTTTTCTGCTTATTTTTTTATTTTTTTATTATACTCTAAACATGGAAGACATTTCACATTTGAACAACACTCTTTCTCTCAAAATGATGGATGATATGTGATGGTGTGGGGAAATATATCAGAATATGGAAGAGCATGGGAATGTAATGGATGAAGTGAATGGTGAGTGTATGGGTGAAAATCTAGTGATCGGGATAAATTTCAAGACACGCATTTCTTACAACTCGAAAGTGATGTCGTTCTCAGTGATCAAGCCAAAATTTTATGAAAAATAATGAGATCATACAACGATTTAAAGTGTGGACCCAAAAGAAGTTGAATCAATTTGTGATTTGAAGATTGCGTAAAACACTCTAAAAGGGTGAAAAGTACGAATCTCACAAGCTAAAGTCTCTACTAGTAATCCTTAAGGTTCTCTCGAGAATTGTAATACTCTTTAACTCAAAACCGTAGTGACGTGATAAGTGCGCAATTTTTGTTGAGTCTATAAATTCATGGTGCAACATGCCTTGAAATGTACTACATAAGCTATTTATAAAAAGACAAATCCTCTAGCTTGATTCCTAGACTAAAAAGATAGGTGATAGAAAGTTCACGTCAATGAGTGAGATGAAAGAAACCACACAAAAATTTTAAAAATCAGGTTTAAAAAAAAAAAAAAATCAAAAGAGGTACGATTTTGATAGATTTTCCCACCCTCAAATAAAAAACAACATCGTCCTCAATGTTAAGTAAAATGATTTTTAAAATTGAGAGAATAATGTAGGAAATAGATTACTATAATCCACCACTAATGAAGTGGACAGATGTAGCCAAGAAGAAACCTGAATAAGTGATAAGAAAAAAAATGTACTAGTTTATAACATGGTAAAGCATTGGGTGATGTGAAACACCACCCCCAAACAGGATGAGACTCATACAAGAAACAATGGGCTGCCTCCCAGTAGCGATAATTTTACTGTCTTCAGCCAGACTGAAGGGATCTCACCCTAAAGATAGGATCTATGAGAGCACAGGGTGGGAGAAAAAATAGGGTCATGAGAATCACCCCCAAACAAGACTGAAACATCAGTCATGTTGGATCATGTCTAAGAATGGTCAATGCACTTGTATGGCAAAGTGCATCACATGATGCAAAGCATCGGTGGACCATGGGTGGGTGGGGATTAGAGTAAAAGTGAGAAAGGCATGGGTGATGAAGCATCGATCACGTGCCTTATTGAGACCAAAGGTGAGGGCAACAGGGGCCCTATAAGAATGGTGCTCTAGTTGGTGAGGGAGGCGGAATGATGTAAAAAGTGGAACGGGGTGGGTCTCATAGAAAGCACACGACCGTTCTATAAATGGACGATGATAATGGTCGCGCCATGACACTCCAGGGAGCCGTCGATGGAAAAAATCAACACCACAAGAGAGTGGTGGGCATAGAGTAACAAGCTCGGTGTCACGGAAATGGATAGTAACAACACAAATTCTCTCATGAATGGTGGAGGATGGTTTTAGGTGAGGATCTAAAAATATGGTTGGGAACATGCATGGTCTAATATCAAGATCCAAACCAGGTGGTTGGGTAGAAGGGACAAAGGGTGGATCGGGTGGGATAAAGGGTGGAGTAAAGGGTGGGATAAAGGGTGGATCGGGTGGGATAAATAGTGGCGGAAGATGATCCAACTCAAGAGTAGGAGACACACACTCCTCATGAGGCGTGGAGTGATCCTCAAGGGCACTCACAGGAGAAAGTGTGTAAATAAACGCGTGAGTGATCAACTTATCCACCATTAAGTCACCATCTGAGGTGGTTGGAAAATCAAACGAGGCAGCCAAATTCGAGAGAGAAGAATCAACATTAATATATTACTCAAATTGAGTCAAGCATGGTGGAACAAGATCCATATCCGGAGAGGTAGAAACCATCTTGGATTCAATCTCGAGAAAATGGTGAGCACTTGGAGCCGGAGCTAACCTATAATGAAGTGGTTCCTCGGGAACACACACGGTAGGCTTAATGGGTGTAGACTCAAGAATTTTTTTGGATTTGGCGGGAAAGGGAATGTGAACAGCAAGGAGGGGTTCTTTTGGATATGACGGGATTTGATCAGGCTCACTATCGATGGATAAATCAACACAAGTGTCAACTTGAGGCCCGGACCATGGAATGGTCTCAACTTCGAGATTCTTAGGGTGGTACGTTTAGTTGCACTCAAAGTCAATGGCACAAGACGATGCATTATCACTCCATATGGGGGAAATAATGGATTAGCTTGGGTGAAGTCTGACTCTTTCACACACTCAATTTCATTAAAGCGTTGTTCAAGCCTTTGGAGGGCTTTATTGTGAAGTTGAGTGGCTTACTCTTGCTCAAGTATGAACTTTTGCAAGAGGCTTTTAATAGAGGAGGTGGATGATGGTGGTGGAGTGATGGGTGGTGGTGGTGGTGGTGGTGGTTGAGGTTGACACAACTCACTATGGCCAGTAGGATGCGAAGAATACTCATATGAACTGTGGGAATCGGGGTCAAATATGTCATACACGGGAGAAGTATCTCCGTGAGAGACAAATGGTTGATAATCACTGGGTGCGTAGTGAGGGAACTAATCACGATAGGGTGCATAAGGTTTCCATGATGACTATTGGAACACGTGAGGATCCACAACATCAGGTTGGGATTCGTATTACGTAGGAGGGTGATCAGGCCTCCACGAGTAGCTAGGGTACTCACACAACTCAGGATTGGATATATCGGGATAATAGGCTGAGGTGGGTTTCAAAATAGTTTCATATGGATACACATGTTCGATGGTGGGTTCGGATGGATATGAAAAGTAAGGGGACTCATGGGACATGTGATCAGCATAAGAACAATGGGTGAACAACAAAGCATGCTAGACGTCGACACTTGACACCGAGGGTGATGGAATAGGAGGTGCTTGTATAGATGGTGCAAGAACATCAACGGCACTCGTGAGAGAGCTGAGACCACTAAGTATATCATAAAGAGATGGCTCGGGATCACTCTCACATGTGTCGCGTGACAATGAAAAATGACCAAAGTAGTCCCGTAAGGGACGTTCGTCGGCTATGTGGAGAGAAATATTTTTTTGGATTTTTAATTTTGTTTTCAAAAGGAAAGAAAATATTTTTGGACTTTTCAGCAAAAGAAAGAAAATATTTTTGGAATTTCTAAAAAATAAAGGAAAAAAATGTTTTTGGATTTTTTTGGAAGAAAGAGTGGGAAAAAATATGGGGACTCTTTGAATTTTGACGAACTCACTAAAATCCAACTACCAAAATATTAAATTGGACACACACACAATTCAAGGAGAATTCTTAACTAGCACATAGCCAATTTTTATCTTCAAAATTTTGGTGAAAGGGTAGTCAAATTTTAATAAAGTCCGCGGGGGGTAAAATATCACGAAATTATCTGAGTGATCGCTTTTGCAAAAATATTTTCCTATTGGGCTACCTAGTTGATTAATTTTAAATTTAGTGATGGCTAGGGTAGCACACAAATGGTAAGCGAGTGAGTCAGGTAATGAAATCATTTCTCCTGAATGATCGGGTGTAGGTATTAGTAATTTAATTCATCATACCATTAAAAAAATGCCAAAATAAAATCACACAAGAGCACGAAAGCACATTCAAGAAATTGACTCTATGACAGGAGAGGAGCGGGGGTTTTAGAAATGTACCTCCCAAGGTTTTAACGCCGTGGGGTGCTAAAATATTTGAGTCGACCGGGGGGAGATTACGCCTATATCAGACGGTGCCGGGAGTCCTACCGACCCAAAGTAGAGAGGCTTATTTTCCTCGCCTTTGGACGCCCTCTCTTTACCTTATTCGGTTTTTCTATCACGCTTTTCTTTGATTATTACATTTAAATTAAAAATAAAGTGTGTATCTAAGCACCGCAATACAAGTCAATAATAGAAATCCTAATACAATCCTTCTAAGAAAATAAAAAATGGTACGGAAATTAAAAATACAAATGAATCACAAAATGGATCCTCTCAAATGCTTCAAGCTCCAAACATCGGCAACGTCGCCATTTGATAGAGTCAAATTTTGCGTATTTTTCTTGTCGTTGCTTGAAAGTCCTCTAATAATAAATCTCAAGTACCTAAAAAATATAATAAACTAAAGTGTAGTGGTAAGTGAGGTATCAATCCACATCAAAGGAGTAAAACGAGAGGAAAACACGTGTAATTCAAATTTTTTATTATCTCTTTTTGCATTTTCTATTTTTTTAGCTTTTTCAAATATTAAAACAATTTTTTGAGATGAGGTAAAGTAAGACTAAACTAAATCAAGATGTAAATAACTAATTAAAAAGTAAGTGAAGATGCTAAATAAATCTAACTAACTAAAAATCTAAAATATGAGAATGGTGAGGAAATAAAAGTGAGGACTAACAAGGGATAGGATGCCGCCATATATTCTAGTTAATTAAAATTAATTAATTCATTAAAATTAATTGTCCCAAGTTAGTATCAAAATCGCAAATCAACTCTTGTTGCAAATGCAATTTTAATAATAACATTCTAGAAAATTAATTTTCAAACTCCTTCAACACTTGAAATGTAGATCCAAATATCATCTAACAAATCATCTGCTAGGATCGATCGATTAAACTAGTTTAAATCATAAAAGCAAGCCTAGAGTTGAAATTAAAGGAATAATACCACACTTGAGAAACCCCTGTCTCTAGTTCGAATCTAAAATGGGTATTATAAATAGAATTTCAATTTTCTCTAAAAAATCATCAACCCTCTCTCGAGGCGTAAATTAAAATGTAAAAGTGCAAAATAAATCATCAAAAGGACATTTAATGTAAATGGACTAATTAAAATGGACCAACATCAAATAATGGGTCACCCCCATCCCTTGAAAGGGGATTTATCCTAACATGATATTAAAAATGATGAACAAATAATCAAAGGCATATAAATTAAAAGAGTTGAGAAAGAGAAAAATCTTTAAACGTCTCCTTGAAATTGGAAATTTGAACTCTATCTTCTTCAATACAATTCAATCACTCACAATTAAATCTCACCAATTATCTAAAAAAATAAAAATAAAACTATTTACAAAAAAAAATTCTCCGTAATTTATTTTCTACTCTAAAATATCTCTCTTCTTCTCCAAGTCTCTCTAGATTATCAAAATGAGCATTTGGGTCTTCATTTATAGTAAGGCAGCGGGAGCAAGGGGCATAAATGGAAGGACAAAGGTGTGCATGGAAAAAATGAGGTGAGGGGATCTGATTATGGAGATGAGGGGTGTGAGGGTTATTTTTGGAAAAGGGGAATTAAGTCAGTGGGGGTAATTTGGTAAAAGGGGTTAAGTGGGTTTATAACACATGTGGGGTTTATTTTTGGCTTGGGACTTTTGTTTGGTTTTGTTCTCGCATGTAAGAAATCGATTAGCTAAAGGTTAATGGCTATGTGGCTTTTATTCGGGTTGGAGGTTGAGGAAAGGTTTCAAACTACAGGTATCCGGCTTGGATGATCCGAGTTTGGTTGTGGGTTGTTGTTTCTCTGGCGTTGGTTAGGTTTGAGTCTTATTTTGGGTCCGGGTAGGGGCTATCTGATTTGGGTCCTATAGCTAGTAAATCCGGTCGGGTTCGCGCTTGAGGGTTCACGGACAGGAGGTGCTTGAGGTCCGATGGAGTCTGCCATGGTGGGGAAGAGTGTTGGGGTTGCCACGGTTTGAACCGAAGTCGAGTATGGCTCGGTTCTTGGTTTTCGAGTTATATCGCAGGGGTAAGGTCGGAGTGGGGGTTTGAGGTCGTGACAAGGGAGTTGTTCTGACGGGTTAAGGGGGTGGGTCTCTCGTTGGGATAGGTGAGGTGGTGAGGTGATGAAGGTGGTGTAGGATATTGTTTGGATGGTGGTTTGGTGGTTTAGGAGAGGGAGGAAGAGACAGTGAGGTTGGGTAAGATGAAGTGGTGATTATTGGGTGTAGTGAGGGTGTAGGAAATTAGGTGAGGGTGAGTGAATAGTTTGGGTGTGTGTTTAAATTTGTACGAAAAACAAATAACACGACTTAAAAAATAAAACTAATAAACTAAAAAAAAATCAACCAAAAATAGAATCCTAATCTGTAAAATAAAACTCAAATAATAAAAGAAAAGAAATAAAAACTAAAAATCTAAAAGAAATAAGAACAAAAATACTAAAAAAAATAATCTAATAAAACTGTTAAAATAAATTCCTAAAATCTAATCTAAAAAAAATAAAGATAACTAAAAACTAATAAAAAAATCAAAATCAAAATCAAAATAAAATCACACTAATTAAAAAGAAATAGAAAATTAGAAAATAAATCGTTGAAAATTCTAAATAATTCAAAAATAAACCCTAAAAGTGAAACAGCTCAAACAAAAAATCTAAGAAAAATCTAAAAAGTACATACTAAACTCACGTCGGGTTCGGGGTAGGTTTAGGCTCGGCTTAGGCTTGGGTAAGGTATGGGACAAGGGAATTAGCTCCATATGATGCGCATTTGCCTTGAAATAAGCGTCGAACTTTGCAAACGACGATCAAGCCTGCACAATAAATAATTATGCGCATAAGACCCAAATTGTCGAGATTTAGCAACTAAAATATGTCTATTTGGGGTATGAAATGTACACTTTTGGGTGCTTATCACATACTAGATGGGTTATACTTATGGGGAGCGAGCAGTGGATGTCGGTACCCTGATGCGATTATAACAGGTTTGACTTCGTTATTATTTACCCACGACACTATGTCCTAGAATTATCGATGGATCTGTCTGAGGTTTATGGGTTGATCCATTCATATAGCTTTGCGTATGGGACTATATGACTGGTGTGAAGGCTTGTTGATTATCCCTAATTGATGATTGAGTGGCTATGTGTATAACATAACCTATAACTATGCCTAGAACGCGCGAGCAATCGTCTAAGGCTGTAGGATAGGTCTTCTTTATGTGAGGGCTTGTGATAGGGATTTTTTTAAGGTACGTGTATGGGACCTTACTTGAATTACGTGGATGTAGAGGAAGAGACTTATTTCCCTTATGACGTCCTAAAATTATGCCGTATAAATGAATAAAAATAGAATTGGCACATAAAAGTCTATAACAATGATAAAGATTTCATCATAGAGAACATATGGGCTTGGGAGTAGATGCACGTAATATTTAGGGTTATTTTAGGTTAGTTTAACTTAAAAGCAACTAAAGCAGTGGAAGAAGGTGTTTAGTTATGTTGTAACCCAAAATCAATTATAAGGTTATACAACTTAGACTTGTTGTTAACGTCATTTATTTATATTTTTCAGGACATGGACCACCAGTGTGGTCTCACCCCTAATGCAATCTTGATCTCCTCTCTGTTGTTGATCTTATAGGATATAGGTATCGAGGTTGTATTCTCATGCTTTGTATTCCTTCTATTACTTATGTTAGATTTATATTAGAGATAGTGACTTTTTTATTCAGCATTTGCATGCATTATGATAGTGATAGCTTGCGAGGGTTGTTTTACTTTATGATGGATTTGGTATCAGAGTATTGTGGTTATTATGGTTCACTTATTTATATTTAGTTATGAACATTTTACTTTCAATTTCATTTCCAGTCATGCTTAGAATGATGCCTAAATATTTAGACTCATGTGTTATTTATTTTAGACTTGATCAATCTAGATTAGATTTTATAGGGTGTCATAATTGAACTCTGACACCCCATGAAATTTAAGCTATATTGATCAGGTCTAACGTAAATAAAAAAAAGTCTATTCAATTTGGAATCATTTTAAGAATAACTACAATAAACTAAGAAATCACATAAATGACTAAAACATAAATAGGTGAACCACAATAAACTCTCATACCAAAACCAAGATAAGGTAATGGAATCCTTTCAAACTTTCATTGTCTCTAACTACATGTCCACACTGAATAAAAGAGTCACCGACTCAAATCTAAATTTGACATAATTGATAAAAGTAATATAACTCTACGCTGTGAAGACTATGCTATCATTGTCTCAGACTACATGTCCATAATCTTTGCAAGTAGGGTTTGTGTTGAACTCAACTTACTATAAGAAAGACCAAACAGAGTTTGGTTAAGTTGTGAAGACTACGATTTCTGGTAAGAAATTTCATATCACTACACCAAATCTGCACTATTGTCACAGTCATTGGCCTTGACAAGTTGGACTTATCAAGGTCAATGACCGTGACAATTCGGGGAGAGACAACTTTTTTATCACGGACGAGTCACGATCATTGATCGTGACAAGTTCGTTAGAATTGTCACATTCGTGTCATGGGCCATGACCGTGACACGTTTAGTCACGGTTAATAACCGTGATGAAGCCTTGACCCTTTTTAAAAAAATTGTCACGGTCAATGACCGTGACAATTCTAGGCAGAATTGAAAAAAAATCTAATGGGCAGTATGGCCACTGCCACTGCCCAGCAGTATATTTGTAGCTGTTATATCAACGTTGTACCTATTCAAATATCATATATCCAAATAAACTAGAGATAACACAAACATACATTCAAAATAGAAACTATTTAAGAAGAAACAACATCACCATCAATAATCTCAAATCTACAAACTATTAAGCTGGAAAAGAGATTTTGTACCGCGACGCTCGGGGACACCTCCTTATCCTTCCCTTCTCGTCTGAATAGCCACATAAGTATCGAGCATATGTGGCCTACCTTCAGGGCCACTCCCTGTCCCCTAAAATAAAATAAAATAAAATTAGTATCCGCCCCGCAAATATAGATAAATATAAATCGAAATTGAAATTGAAATCGAAATTGACATATAAATATAAATACATTACCTGTAGTGTCACCCAAACAGCTAACTTGAGCTCCTATGACACCTCCTTCCAACAAATGTACCCCGGGCAATCGTCTAAAATATAATTCCCTTCATATCTGAACACTAAGAAATGCCATAATCCTATGGAGTTATGCTCTGCAAATTCCTTCCAACCGTTGTGTAGCCAAAAATCAGCAGTTGAAGTTGTCAATTCCACCTTTCAATGGTCTCCCATGTTTTGCTAGAGGTTCCAAGTGGTGGGGTATGGAAAGTGGAATTGACAACTTCAACTGGTGATTTTTGGCTACATAACGGTTGGGAGGAATTTGCAGAGCATAACTCCATAGGATTATGGCATTTCTTAGTGTTCTGATAGACGAAGAGATTCAGTCTCCTCTCCACAAATAGGACACCCCAAATAACTATGTACTAATCACCTATTAAAGGTAAGAAGCGTATATTCATGGATGAGTTTAAATAAAACTTAGATGTAGTCAGAATATTTATTATTAATCTCCTCTCCACACACGCACACTACACAAGAGTGAAAATGATAAAATGCAAATCAATTAAAAGCATTAAAAATGGATGTTTCGGTACAAATTGAAATATTTATTACAAATTGAAAAATTGTTTCAAAATCGGGTTATCATAAAAAATGGATTGATATTCGGTAGGAGCAGCCAAGTCATCCACACTACTATTTAGACGCACTATATTTAATTTCAAGTATGTTTCATTTAATTATCATACTATATATATATTGTTCAATATAAAAAGTAATTTTCAAAAAAAGTTGAAAAATCCCACACCCATATGGACAATAATCCAGTGGTCATGCCACTTTTAAAACTAATTAACCAAACATTTACTAAACAAAATAATCCAATAGCAATGTCAACAACAAATGTGTATCATGTACTCCTTCTAATTCATCTACTCAATTAATTCATTTCATCAATTAAACTAACAATTAACGTATACAATTATTAATTTACTAATTTACACTGAGGGGCAATCCTACTTTCATATGAAATGGGCACTAATTATTAATTTACTTTCATCTAAAACTGTTTCATTTATTAATTATATTTTAGTGGATGTAATTATAGAATCTATGGATGAATTCAATTTAATCTTACTATGTGAATGTTTTTATCTTCAATGAGTTGACCTTGAAACAATATATATTATCTCATAGGATCATCAAAACATGATATTAAGAGAATTACAATGGTACCTTGTCTTACCCCCCTCCTCCCCCCCCCCCCCCCCCCCCCCCCCACACACACACACACAAAAACAAATTGACAAATCCATGGGTTATTTCCAACATATAAACATCAAATACACCTAACAAACATACACAAGCATATATTCACGAGTTAGTTTCAACTAAAGTGAAAAAAATTCAAGAACCCATATATATACAAATACAAAAATAAATAACTCGTGAATTTGTCAATTTGTTTGACAAATTCATGGGTTAATTCAAACACAAAAATAAATTCATGGGTTAATTCATTGGTTAATTCAAATACAAAAATATAAATTCATGGGTTAATTCAAATACAAAAATAAATTCACAAATTTATGAGTTATTTCCAACATATAAACATCATATAAAGATAAAAAAAAACACCACACATATACAAATAACTCGTGAATATACCCCCTGCCCCCCCCCCCCCCCATACCCACCCCCTGGCCCACCCCCCACACACGCAATCACACACACATGCACATATATACAGTCACACACACACAAACATATATATAAATGGAAGAGAGAGAGAGAGAAATAAACCTGAAAGTAGAGAGAGAGAGAGAGAGGGAGAGAGAGAGAGAGAGAGAGAGAGAGAGAGAGAGAGAGAGAGAGAGAAAGAGAGCAACGTAGAGAGAGAGAGCAGCGTAGAGAGAGAGATGTGGAAAAAGGATGGAGGGAACGACGGGGGGGGGGGGGGGGGGGGGAAAGAAGGGGTAAGGGTTTTTGCTGTAGAAGTTGTCACGGTCGTGTCAAGGTCCTTGACCGTGACAATTATTTAAAGAATTGTCACGGTCAATGACCGTGACAAGTAAATTTGTCACGGACTTGTCACGGTCAGTGACCGTGACAATTCTTTGTCACGGTCGTGTCAAGGTCCATGATCGTGACACAAAATGCGTGTTTTTTGTCACGGTCAATGACCTTGATAAGGATGGTCGGCTGAAAGGTGACAATTTTATCATTTTGGTGTAGTGTATGAACATATTCCTAATTGTTGTGGAAAATGTTTCAAGTTAGGGCATCAAGAAGAAAAATGCTTACACAACACCAAAGAACCCAAAAAAGACAATGAAAATATCAAGAAAACATTGCAAATAAACAAAGCAGCTCAAGAATGGAAAATTTAACAAAAAGTTCAAGAACCATATCAAGATCTTATTCAGGAGAATCTAAATGATGAAGATAAAAGAATTGTAACAAAAATAGGCAAATGTAATCTCTAAAACAATTATCACGCATCCAACAAAGACTTCACCAATCAACATCTCCAACTTCAAAATAAAGAAGCCTATACAGAGATCCATTCTGAAGCAAGCTATTAACAACAACAACTGAAAAGTCCTAATAGTAAAGGGAATAGAAACTAGATTCCTCAGGAAGTTATTCAAACACACATAGATAAAATTAAATCTATAAACATTGATTCTGAAAATACAAGAATCATTCAAGTATTAAATCTCCCTCATGAAGCAACTGATCAGCGTAAAAAGAAAGCCATTCCCTTTATGATTGCATTTCTCAGTCAGACAGTGAACCTAACACTTAAGAAGAAACCCTGTTCCTGGAAGACCTCATACTATTCTAAAAAAAGTTGTAATCCAAAATTTCACTATTAAAGAGAAAGAAAGATATCCTGCTCAAATCTCCAAAATAATCCATAGAGTTAGTAAACACTATCAATCAGTCAAGTAAAGAAGATGTGAATAAATACTATCTAATTGCAGACCCAATGTTCAAAAGAATAACAAGAGACAATGTGAAGAAGAATTCAAAAGCTACTAGTCCAAAATCTAAATTTTAAATACAATTATATGTAATGAAAGAGGAGTAGGAAACAAATCAATCAAGAGGAGGCTAAAAAGACTCTCTAAGTTTCATAAACTTCCTTTTATTTCTATATTATAACTTAATATAAACTTTCACAAGTTAGAGGACCTTAGAAGAATCCTTAATTTTGATGGTTGTGGAGCTAATACTAATAACAAAACATAGTGGTTGTGAAGATATAATATTAACTGTAAAATAATTGCTAACAGCGAGTAAGATGTACTCCTTGAGATCTCCTAACCTATTAGTCACTCTAAAATTTACATCAACATAGTTTATGATAAGTGTCTTAGTTAAGAAAGAATTTATCTATGGAATAACATAGTATCAAACATAGTTTATGATGCAGTTGTGGCTAGAGGCAAAAAAGACTTATGAGGACTCTACCCGCACTGAATTCCAGTCAAAAGGATATCCTTGAGAGCATCAAGGAGGAGAAACTACTCAAGTGTCCAAAGAAGCTAAAATCCCCGCCACATAAAAAAGACAAGACCAAATGGTGTGAATTTCACCAAAATCATAGCCACACCACCAATAGGTGTTTTTCTTTGAAGAATGAGATTGAAAGGCTCGCCAGGCAAGGGATGCTCTAGTAGTTTTTAGGGGATGTATACCCTAACTGAGAAAGCCACATGCCTATCCTTGCCTTGGAATATTTTTATTTTTAAATATTTACAAAAGAATAAACTCTACATTTAAGCTTATTTGTTTTGTATTTCTATGACAATCGTATATATATATATATATAACTTTTTCATATTTGAGTTCTTTCTCTACCCATCTAAAGTCTTTGAAAATTCTCATCTTAACAGGTTTGAAGAGAACCTAAGAACCGATTAGTTAAGATTGAAGCAAATGGGAAAAGGTGTTTATAGAAGAAAAGGGAGTGATGACCTTAAATATCATTTAACCCCCTCTTATGGAAAAGGCTTTCAAAGGCACGGGATTCTTATATTAGCCTTTAGGGCTCCTTATACTCATTATTAGCTAGGGGCTCATAATACCCAGCTAGGGATGGCTTGATAATACCCATATATACCTATGTGTTGATTTATAATGAACCTAGCCTAAGGAGGCTTAAAAATTCCCCATATATAGCTGTGGGTGGCTTTATAATGAACCAACCTAGGGAGGCTTGAAAATTCTCCATATATAGCTATGGGTGGGTTTATAATGAACCCAGCCTAGAGAGGCTTAAAAATGCCCATAAGCAAGAAAAGATTTCAACTCGAAGGTAGGTGGGCTATGGACATCATGTCCATAGCAGGGGAATCAATTCTCAAAGGACCACAACCCAGTAACACTGCTGCGGGAACTCATCAAATGCTAAGCCTATACTAGAGTCCGCAGAAGGGTAGTTCAATACCCATAAGTTTATAACTACTGCGACAGGTATCTCAAGAAAACTTACAGGCAGAAAACCTTGAGATTGTTTGACAAGAAGACTGCGACAATACATTAACAACTAATTTTGTTCCTAAGTCCAAATTATCCATGGTAGTCAGTCTACTGTAGTCTGCTCCTAAAGGCTGCGGATCCATTATCTAAGTTGTATTACAACCTATTGCCTAAAACTACAGCACAAACAAGCATTCAAATCAAGCAATCTAGAGGTCATGAAAGATAAAGCAACACTGATACAAATAGCATTCAACAAACTATAAGACTGTTTAAATTTGGCAGAAATACAAAGTTAAAAGTCACGGATGGCCCATGCAGTGCAACAAAATTTACAACGGAGTTATGGCAAATTAAAAATTCAAGTTGATAACAATTTTTAAAATAGGAAGCACAGATCAAGAATTGCATCCTCGTCTTCATCATGTCCAACACTATCAGCCACAGTCTCAATCTTTTCTTCCTCTTTTTTCAGAGCCTCCTCTCACTATTTCATTGCAAGTTCATCAGCAACTCTAAGCTCTACTACACACTTAAAATGCTCAGGGTCATTGAGCCTCCGGGCGTCAGTTTTATCTTTTGCCTTTGGGAAGTTCTTCGCTTGCCTGAGCCTCAACTCTTTGTAATTGCAGAGCTATGCCTTGTTTTTTATGAGGAAAATGTTCTTTAAAGACTTGAATGAGGCAACAACATCCTTAGTGTATTTTTTATGGTCGCAGTAAGATTTTCATCCTTCTTTAAGATAATTGTGACGTAGTGATCCTGAAGTCTTTCAAGGTTGTGGCATGCTGATCCTGCATATCATTCATAGCCGGAGCATGGCTTATTAGAAAGTCTTAATTTTTGGCCTCTGCTACGTTCAACTTCCCCTAAAAGGCCACAATTTTTCTTGCTACCTCTAGTTATTTGGAATCAAAAATTTTAAAGTTTCCACAGCCTGAGTGAAGTTTTGCTCAGCCTCACCTTGAGCTTTGATCGTGATTTCCACTTTCTTATCTGAATCCCTTTTATAAACTTGGAGGGATGCCTCTGAAGATTTCTTACCAGTCTCAAAGGATATAGATTTGGCACCCTCTAATGGATATTGATGGTTGGATTCCACATCCTGATGCTATGTATAGAGCTTCTCATACTTTACCCTTTGGGCCATAGTAACTTCCACAACTTGAAAGAAAAAGAATGAAGTAATTAGTAAAAGAAAAATTATACGAAAATTATTGTAGAATGAAAATAAGTGAAGGAATCCTTACCCTCAGCAGACTTTGCAGAGAATATTCTTCAAGGTCCTCTATGTCCTCCTCTACCAGGCGATTAATATTAGAGGACTTCGCAGCCTGTCTCATCCTTGGGACAATATTTGTTATTTTATCCCAAGGGGATTTCGAATCTAGCTTCCTCAAATGCAATTGCAAATGCCCCTCAATATACTTGTCTTCCCTACTTTGAGGGGTTGGCATATTAGCATTCACAGTCCGTGGAGGGGACCCAGTGTTGGAGACATGAATAGGGATAAAAGGGACACAATCATCCCCTTCGAAGAATGAAGTAAGACCATCCACAACAAGGTTTGTCCCAATATCATCATCAGAGTTATGGGCGTCTCTAGCTACACCTCCAGTCTCTGTCACAGTTATCTTGGCATTATCAGCAGGAGTTGCCTCCTTCTTTGTTAAGAGGGCAACCTCCTTAACTACCATCTTCCTTGTTTTTTTCTCTTATTTAGAACTTGATTAACACCCTGAATGGTCTCTTCAAACTCATTAAGTTGGGAAATTAAGAGATCCCTATCAATATCTTCTGCGACAACACTTTAAAAAGAGAAATCAATATCAATATAAATAAGTCAAAGTTGATGTCGTAGAGCTATTTGAAGTTATATATACCTTTTGTAGAAGTCATTGGAGCCTTGTGGGAAGAATAATACCCAAGATTTTAGAGTGACTGCAGAGTTACTAAGTCTGGGAAGTTTTTCTTTGAATCATGAATTGAGATTGCAATCTCAATTCTCTCTCTTTACCTGGACGAAAGTGGAAGGCGTGCAAGAATTGTAAGGGTATTAGTAAAGACGTAAAAAAAATAAGCAAATACGATCGAAGGATGCAACAGTTAAAAGTATTGAAGTGATAAAAAATCTGCGAATGAGGTGGATACCTTCCTTAGTTAGGCACTCCCATTTTTGTGGCACCCTATATTATCTCTCCCTCTCACTCATTCAGGATGGATCTCCTAGTTGTCCCGAGATATAAAGAAGAATTTAGACTTCTAATTTTTAACACTAGAGGGTTTTCCTCTCATCAAATATCTATCTCCATTATGTAGTTCCATTTAGAAGTGCCATGGGTTATCCACAGAGTTCTCCTTTTTCTTGTAAAACTCAAAAAACTTTGTGGTAGAGATGTCCCTTTTAAAAAAATCCTACAGATAAACAACGCAGAGAGTATGTCCCTCCAGCCATTGGGATCAACTTATGATGAGGCCAAGTTCATAAAACCTAAAAATTTTCTAACATACACTACGATATGTAGTCATAGCCAAAAAGCATGAAAGGGGAATCATACCCAATTGTTTGGGACTACAGAGCATAACCATTGCTCCACAGAAGGCAATGTCCAAATTATCGCCTTTGAGAACTCACAGGACTCTGCCAAGGCAGTAAACCACCCCTCGTTCATAATACAAGGGTGGTTAAGTGTCACGAGCTCTCTTACGGACTCTTGGTCACGCCCAGAGGTCCCAATTTCGGTGTTCCTTGCATCTGAAGCCATAAATATCTTAGCGGTAGTTTTCGCGGCATCTAAGTTTGTAGGGGGATTGTTACTCGAACAGGTGTCTTCCTTCATGTTAAGATTGTCTGCAGCCTCCTTGGGATCCCTATAGTTAGAAGAAGCCACGGAGTCAGAGTCTAATTAGATGCTTTTGGGGCAGTCCTTAAGCCTACAGGACCTATTGGTCTTCAAAGGATTTATATAAAGCACCATGGGTCCAGAATCCCTCCATTTAATCCCATGTATTCCAATGCATAACGTCGCGATAAGAACTTGTAAAAGCAGAAGGACTCCGTATTTAGGTGTCGGAGACATCATGATCATAATACAAAAGATGGAAAGCTGCCTAAGTATTAAGGTCGTGATAATATATGAGGAAATTAAAAAGTGAATGAAAATTTTATAAGATCAATTCAAAGTAAAGGGTGTAGATAATTAGTTCAAGCTTTCTAATAGACCGCGGCCATCAGAAAAAGAAGGAAATTTAGATTCTAGAATAAGAATGTGTAGTTAAAGGTATAGGATGCAGCCAGATAGTTCAAGTTTAAAGCAAGACGCATCCAGTGGGGATAAACAGGTAAATAGTTTTGCTTTATGGTTCTTCAAGATCAAAAGCTGAAACCTTTGAGTTTTGGACAAGAACATCAAGAACAACCTACTGGTGTTCTTAGTCAAAAAATCAACCCAAAATGGGGGGTTAAGCCACGATTTTAAACCTAAAAAATTCCCTACATAACATATACGTTCGATTTTAATGGATACAAGCCTAGAATTACGTTCTAAAAAAATCCAGTTTCATATATATAGAGAAACCCACAAAAATTCAACATCCAACATGCCTAAATTCAAAAAATGCCCAAACAAACTAGTTACCGAGCACTAAAACCCTAACATCAACTAGTGCAATCCCAACCAGTATTAGGGAGAAAAAGAAATTAAAGTCCTAGCAATACATGCGTTCTAATTACTAAATAAGACATACGGGTTTGCAAAATAAACCATTCGTAGACATATAAAAAATGTGGATTGAAAGGGCTGAAATAGAAAAAGCATGGATTGAAACAAGAGTTAAAAAAACAACCTAGAAATTGAAGAGGTTGGTTGAAGAGGAAGGAAAGCCTTCACTAACAACCATTGAACCACCACTAATTTTCCACAAAATAGCTTGAACAGTCACCAGAAATCTCCCTCACAAAATGCTCTCAAAGGTTTTTAGAAGATAATGAGGCTATAGCCCGATTCCATTTATATAAGAGGGGCTGGAGGTGAAAATCACAATTCATTGGCCACGATAATCCTCTGCATCCTAAATAAAGGAACAAGTGAGACCACAAGCAATGACACTGCAACATATGGGCATAGAACATATACCAACTCGTAAATTTTTTAGCACTGAGGATTGGGGGCTTATTGATATGCCTAATATAAGTACCAAGCCCGCGAAAGGCTTTAGTACACAACTGCTGCCTAGGGGATAGACAGGGCACAAAAATCCCTATAATCACAAAACATTTCTTCTTATCACCACATGGTAAGGCCACGGTTGCATCCTTAGCAGGTCACGACCTCAGTCCTCTTCATCAGTTCATACCCTACCACAGACTTAGCCACGTCAGCATGTACTTCCTAGCTGTCCAACTTCTAAAAGGATGCCCTACTTTTATCACATATGCATATGCCACGTGCTCTATGCATGTGACCCCTCCTTTTGGCTTCTATAAATAAAATTCTCACTCTACAATTAACAGGAGAAGATTTGGGAGTGAATCCCTACTTAAATATCTACACACACACACTCTCTCTCTAGAAGCTCCCAGACCTCCTAGCCCACTGCAGTCTGCAACCCTCTACAGACTTGTTTTTACAGGCTGCATCCTGCATTCTACAGGGCTAAATTTTTCATGTATTTAGCTCTCTTTCTTGAATGCCTCGAATGGCAAACAAATCTTGTATTAACGAATGTATATAATGAGAGTAAGGATAAAAAAGTGGAAGTAGGTTCATTTTATAGCGGAACCACTCTATATCTTGTGTTATTTCTTTTTATTTACTTATTTATCCTTTTTATACTTGATGTGGTGGTTGAAATTGACTTTGGTATGATTTCTCGCATCATCAGTTTACAATCAACCCCATTGAAAAATGAGTACGTTTATGAGTTATGTATGCAACTCCATATGTGTGATCACCAAAAAATTTCATAATGCGAAAGAAACCATTTATGGTATCAACTCTATCATGAAAGTACCAACCACAACCTTTTAATAATCTATATTTACACTCAGTCGTAATCTATGTCGAGTCATTCTTGATATAGTTGAATTCAAAACCCACTTCAGCTGCATATTTATAGAGCACATTGTGTAATTCAACTACACCCCTATATATTGCTCCCTAACCTTATTAATGCCATCCGACAGACCCAATAAAAATAAATTTTTAGTGTAATTATAATGGTCGTTACTTAATAATTCATCCAAACCATTAAAAATCAGCATCTTTGGTTAAAACATCATCGTTAAAATCTACAAACATCCCTTCCCATTACTGAGAACAAACTCTCGAGTTGTGCTATTGACTTCAACTATTACAATTCCATGTTTATGAAAATATGATAATAAAAAATTATATCCTCATCAAAATCCAATGCACCCCGCCCCCCAATTGTGTGACGATGAACTAAAATCATCCGATATATCAATTCACCTACTCCGTATAGAATCAACTATATTTCTAATTGTCATTGTGTCCAGTAAAATCCCTAAAAGAATCCTATCCACATGATTGAAAAATAAAGTTATGAACGATGCCATCATTACTGCAACACACAAACAAAAAATGTGGTCAACATTCAAAAATATAAGCTATATAATTGTAAATCAATTCCGAACAAAACATGCGTAATTGCACATTTAAACAAAACAAAATTAACGTTGAAATATCAGTCTCACATTTTATATACTATGTTATTTAAGCGATAAAATATTAAAATAAAGAAATATAACTTTCTAATATTAAAATTTAGGCCGTTTCTTCATACAAAACATAAATACACACAGAGTAAATTTTTCTATCAGTATAAACATAATACACTTGATAATAGGAAAATATCAAGGTACTCCCCTTACTGTAAATACAAATCCAGTAACAAGTTATATCATTTAAAAAAGCTCATTAGAAGGTTTAAATCTGCACACCTTATAGTTTTACTATTTGGAAATGGGAAAATAAATAAATATGATAAAGTATCCCATTCTAATAAAAAAAAAACATGTAATACTCATACAATAAACACATTACTATCAGAATTACATTATTACATAAATTTACTAATATTAAAAAAATTCTAGTAAATCACATCCCTTTAAGAACAATATTCCTTAAAAACAAAGTTGATGATGTATCAAGTAAAACCGATAAATTCACGGTGAAAAAATATATCTCACAACCCAAAAAAAACTCGCATGAATTCGAACCCATTACGAAACCCTTGTTTCGTGAAAAGTTTAGCATACGAATAAAAAGACATGTAACTTACCAAAACAATTGTGATATGATTAACAGAACTTCAAATTCATATGTTGTTTTCAAAGAAGATCTCGTCTTCAATCAAATTTTTTGAAATATATACAAAATTCCACCTTTCTTCACCGAAATATAGACGAAATTTCTTATAACCATACCAAAATATATATGGAAGTGGGCTGGGGCTTTAAAAATGTGGTGCAATCTGCTTTGTTTTGAATTTTAAATTCCATAATATTAATTGAAATTCAATTTTTGAATTCCATAGATTCAAAATCTACCAACAAATTAGGGATTTTGAATTTATTGGTTAGAGAGGGTATGAAAGTCAAAATTTTTAGTCAGTTGTGTAGAGAAAAAAAGGGATGGGACATATATGGGAAGATTTCTTTTACCATGGGACTATAAAAGTTGTCCAAAAGTCAATGAATCTAATTTTATTTTGACTACTTAAATAGGAAATGTATATAAAAAATTCATTTTACATATACATAACTAGACATAGCACAATAGTTAATAGTTTCTTTTATAACATAACCCAAGTATATATTTGTCATATAACATGGGTGGTATCTAATCACACATATCTTCAAATTTTGAGGAATATTCTACATGGTGCTTTTGGTTCAAGGATTTGGGGGTGAATTTTTTGCTAAAAAGGAGATATTTATAAATATATTCCTTTTGCTCATCATTAAAGGTAGTTTCTACCAAATTCAAAGGATGTGTTTTTATAGGAAAGAATTGAACATTGAAATAAACCATAAACACTCCACTAAAAAGTTAAAAATTGGAACTTTAAAGAATACGTTTGTCGTTATGATATTTTACCAAATATGTCAATAATTCAAATTAAAATTATAAAATCAAAGTAGAAAAATTCTACGAAATAAACTTTAAAGTTAAATAAGGAATATGAAATGTAGTTATTCAATAAGTAACCTTTATATTACATACAAAATATCCCTCCCGTCATGGCACAATTATAATTTTATTTAGACAAATTTGTACATGACACACAATCTTACATCATCCCTTATGTGTGTCAAGCATGTCAATACAAGACATAATATTTCCATACTCATTTTAAATTGAAGAATAAGACTCAAACGTTACTCGCACCCATCAATTTGAAATGCCATTTTGTAAAGCACCATAATAGTACTCACAAATAACTCAAATAAGTATCTCAACTTCACCTAGATTGAACAATTTTGAGGACAAACTTGTGCGAGTGTACAACCATATAAGAATAAGAAGAGAAGGAAAAAAAATATTGCTAGCAAATCAAAAACTCATTAAATTTGAGTGTTTTCATTCTTCTCCCTATATTAAATCAATTTATTGGAACATAATTGAAAGTAAATCATAAGACAAAGGCGTGAACCCACCAATCAAAATGCTACAAAGTTCAGATAGAAAAAATAAATTTATGGCCCATCAATAACGACTGAAAAATTATAAAAATTGTAGATGAAACCAATGCATGGCCCAGGGGGTGGCCTCCTAACCTTTTTCAAAATCTATAATGTAATTGTGTTGACGTGTGCATTTTCTTATTTATTTTGGGAATTGGTGGACACTTGTTTTTGTTCATATTTTTGCGCTACTCAATATATTCTCTGTCAAAGAGATAAATATTGAAATTAATGAACGTAAGTGGTCCCTATCTCAAATCCAATATGATTAGGTCTTCAAAGTGTACACAAACTCATTTTATATTTTTATTTATCATTAAATATTCATACTAGTTTTCAATGCCCATTCCTTATTTGCTTCACCTGAGTTTTTTATTTGCTACTTACCCCCCCCCCCTCTCCAACCCCAACCAAGCGAAGGTAAATTTTCCTTTTTTTTAACCCATGGTTATATTTTTATTTTGTATGAATACATATACAAACTATGCTCTTTTTTATCTTTATTGATACAATTTTTTGATAAAAGGGTAAATTAATACGTTGAGATAACTATGTTCAATTTATACATTGTCATTGATTTAATACTACTTTGGAAAAAATATTGATGTCCTTTAACACTTACTCAGAGATTCAAGAAGCATCTCCCTTCCAAAAATAAAATTAGATTTTTTATTTGAATGATTTCATATAGTATATAAAGTTTCTTTCTTTATACTATACAAGTTGGTGTATTAAGACTTGTTTGCACCTAATTTCATATCAGGTACTATTTGACTTATTATAACTTGTTAGGTTAATTTTTTCATATACTTATCTATTCTATGTTTACCCGTTCTTTTTTCAAATAAGACTTAAAATAATATTGGTTATGGATATAGGACAATAAACATTTTATTTTCATTGTAGTCCTTATTTTTAAATTATTGGCTGATGTAGCTTGTTGTGATTGGTTGACGTTTTATGGATATGGGTCCGTACCAGCGGCTTTATTAAAAACTATGGACTAAAAGTGGAAACAAAATGTTTGTTGTCCTATTTCCAGAATACATATTACAATATGTTCTAAATTTACAAAGCCCCTTTTTTAAATTGATTCCAATATTCGTAGGTACTATATATAAGCGTTACCAGATGACGTCGGCAGCCACGTGGTTGCTACCAATCCCAATCCATATTCCATAATTTGGAAAAAGAGATACTTGGAAAAATAAAAGTGGGTGTAGTATTGTTTCGGTTAAATTATTTTTATTACATGATGGAGATTGAGGAGAAAGATTGATAAAATTGTCTATTCTCTACCCTTTTTTCGGTTAGATAGTTGAAATCATTAGTGCACTCGACAAAAGTTAATATTAGTGAAATTGAGTCACCATTAACATAGCAAATTTCAGGTTTTGTAGAAATGGAGAGTATCAAGTGAGTGAGTGGGGCTAATGTGATGTTTCATCTTAGGCTTTCTTATTATATTTAGAATTGTAATGAATTGTTCCAATTTTATTGGGTGGTACATATGCTGCATTAGAGAGTTTATATACTCTAAAGTTGGATAGTTATTTTAGATGACATGATAAGCAGTGCAATACTTAATACGTTGTACAATGCCCAATGCGTCTTTGGTAATATATTTAAACCGGGTTTGTAGTTCAATATACAACATAAGGGTTAAACTATATAGTATAAATAGGGAAATTTATGGCTATGTTTGATTTTTGATTTAAAAGTCAAAAGACTAAGGTTATTGTTCTACAGTTGAGAAACTCCACTCTAAAATCCCCCCATTTGACATCAACGGTAACTTTTGGCTACTGTGATTTACATATATTATAGTGTGATTATGTGCGTATTGAGAAAACAACTTCGAATTAATATTTAAAAGCGGAAATTTTCAACCCGAAAGATCTTTGATTAATCATGCATTAAATAGAAATCAAGAAGTAGTTTTAAAGATTAAACCAGGGTATCAAGAATACAATACCTTTGCGAATCAAGTTGTGATTCGTATGAGGAGATTAAAGTTTAAGATGATAAAATACTTAGTTCCCTACCAGGCTTTCAAAAACCTTGCTTAATATTCTGTAAATCTCGAATCTTCTAATGTATGATCCTCCCCAAAGCTTAGCACGTGTGTGGGCACTTTTTGAGATGAAATCCCTTCCTCATGAGTGAGATATGGTGGTATATCTCTATGCCTCTTGATAAAAATGTGAATAGTATTTTCTCTCACCCCTCTCAAACCCTAATGATGCATAATTATCATTAAAACCCTTCTCATACCCTAATGGTGTATAGTTTTCATTAAAATCCATTCTCATACCTTTATATACAAGTACAAAAGGTGATCTTGAGCCAAATTGAGTTTCTTGAGAGTATGGGCCTAACTACTTAGGTATTTGGACAACACTTGGGACCCAAGACAAATAATTAAATTAGTTTCGAGTAAAAATTCAAAAATTTTAGATTATATTTATTGTAATTTATTTCATTTATTTATTTAATCATTATTAATTTTACTAAATAATTATGTTTGCACTCTAATTTACTTATCTCAAAAATCACTCAAATATAATGAGATCGTATTTGTAAAGTTTATTATGGTACATGATATAATTCCCACATTAAGTGTCTGATATTCGCTTGGTCAAATATATTTACTGCTAATAGATTTTAACCAATGTCTAATCAATTCCTTGATTCTTAGACTAAACTTATTCTCTACTCCACCAAGATTGTAAAATAATCCACCAGTCGAGTTTTACTTGGTGAAAATAAAACATATAAGTCTATCAATGGGGCATCACAATTCACGGTCTCCCCTAGATGCAGATTCCTCTGAATTATAATCTCAGACCTACTCCAAAAATTGTCACTCAATATGTGGAGATCATTTGACCCGATACAAAATCAGATCGCACCCTTTGCAAATGGTGTGAGATTGCCTGGGTCTGATTACAACAACCCTTAGACTCAAATATCACATGTGGCCCCGTTCAACACATTCTTGGGATGTACTGATAATAATCCTCTATTGAACTATAGAATAAGCTCTTGAACCAACAAAAAGATTCCCATAATTTGAGATAAACTACTAGGATTGCATCGCAAATGTTCCTATAGAATGTCAATTCCACATTTAAGTTGTGAAGATTTCATTAGTTCCAAAACCGAAATCTTGATCTCCTAGTGATCAACCAGAAGATGACTCGCTAGAATTCCTATTGATCTCTATTAACCGATATATTTATAATATATTAAACCAAATGATGACACCTTATTCGATCTTTGGTCTTCAAAAGTTCTTAGGCCCCTCAATTACCATTAGGCAAGAACGGAGGGCCCATTACTGACCTGTGACCACATATAGATCACTACTTGGTCCCTAAGACCTTGGTTGGTCTCAAGGTTAGGTCACAACACTATAGAAAGACCTCAATCATGGCCCCTCAATCGATTATAGAAACCATATCACCAAGGCTACATCATGACTCATGCTCAGAGAGGACCTCAGACTAAAGATATATGACCTCCAAAGGACACCTAGCCCTTAGCACTGAGGTAAATCACTGTTTAGTACTTCAAGGTCAAATTATGTCAATTCTAAGATAGTTCCAGTCCCCCTAGACCTTCGATCAAGCTTCTATAACCAGTATGGAGAGTAGGTGGAAAATAGAACACTATTTTACATACTGCCACCACTCAGATCCACTTGCATTTATGGTTCCCATCCGTATTTACTGCACCTAGAAACTACCTTACACCAACTTCAAATCCTTTAACCAATACTCCACCACCTTACTGACACAGTCGAACCTTATAAGACATCACGCTTATGCTGTGACATTCCACTCATTCTCTTTCTAAGAGTTTGCATATAAAAGGAAGAATGGATAAAGCATCAAGGACAACTGATATCGAGTTATCTGAGAGATTAACACATACAAGTCATTAGGTACTTATGAAAACCAAGAGTTTTAGTGTTCCCGGGTGTTTATTTCCTTATTCCAGACTCTCAACCCACTGTTGTTAGCTTATATACATAACTTGGATAATTTTGAGCTATAATATATATAATATACCTTATTGAGCCTAAATCAATACTCTGTAACCCTAAGAGAAGTTAATCAGTTACTTCTTAAGGTCCTTTGGATTGTTGACAAAGACCACAAGACCTCGAACTCTCTTGAACAAAGATTAAGAGGCCTCTTAAATTGTAATAACTCTTTTGTGATCAAATAAATAATATAAACACCTTTGACAATGGACGTAAGGAGCCATCCTGAGGTTAAAACCACTTTAAATTATTGTCTCATACTTTGACACTCCTCTCCACTTACTTATCTGAGCAATTGTGGGTTTGAGGTCACATATGATTTCTACACCCATCACCAAATATAAGGCATTGTCATAGCCATGATTCTTATTTCAAAATTAACTAACGCACCTTTACTCAAAAGTAAATGTTATACATTTTAAGAATAAAACCCCAATAATCTCTCGCTTAGTCTTAATGCCATGTATTCAACTCCCAATCCATCTACACGATAGTTTGCGGCCTATTGTAGATTATTAACCAAGTGTTATCCGATAAAATCTTGTGATATACTTATCACCCTCTTATTCGATATCTTGAACAATGTGAAATATATACTCAACCTACTTAACATTTTATGGGTTATAGGTTCTATCAAGTTTGCAATCCTACCGTTGTGAACATTAGAAATGTAATAGCTAATTGTACTTGAAGGAGCATATCCAAGCTACTTAGGAAGTAACCGATCCATATGGCATTTTTAGTTGCCTCCTAAGTGGAAACAACTTTGACCTCCCTGGTGGAGTTAGTAATCCAATATTGTGTCACACTTCTCTAACTTATATCTCAACATCCTTGGGTAAACACATATTCTAATGTAGAAAAATTGTAATCCTCGTCTAATTTAAAACCATGCTTTTTATGCATAAATGATACAATAATATTAGACTGTAATCTTTCGACCATGGTAAAGGAATAATAAATTTTGATCTTTACACACAATACATAGCATTTATGAGGCTTCTAAACACTGAAGCATCAGGTATATTCCTCATTCATTCCATCTAATCAAGCGTCCTAATACATTAATTCCAAGACAAAACGATTTCACACTTGAAAACAAAGCCTCTTCATGGAATCCCGATTCTAATTTCGTGAATAAGATATCAATATAATTGACTTGGGATAATCCCAACATCCTTTGCAACTGATCTAGTGTAATCTTGATCATAAATATGTTTCTAGCTTGTCCTAAATTCATTATATCAAAAATCTGTACAACCACACTCTTACGTAAGACAATACTCCAACTTCGCTCCCGAGTAGGTAAGCACTATCCATAAATTGTACTTATAAATTCCACCACGTTTTCGCCATGGTTTTAAGATGAAAAAGTATTATTCACGCTTGATCAAAATCTATACATGATTAATTTATCAAACTGAATGACCCAAAACTTTTATGTTAGCTTAAATCAGTATTTGATCCCACAAGATTACATCACTTTGCTTTCCTGGTTTCTTATTGTGTACTTGTCAAGATGATCATTGAACAATGCAAGCTTAACATTAAAACAATTCTGACAGACTTTAGTATCTTTGGCGAGAAGGTTTGCTCCTAGTCAATCCCTATCTTTCTGAGTAAAACCTTTTGCAATCATTTCCTTGAAGGTTTGCAACTCCAATCTATCCATTTTTTAACTCCTTCTAGGTCCACTTGTACCCGATGGATTTTACAACATCAACAAGTCTATAAGCCCCAAAATTTAATTCAAATACATCAAATCCCCTTCAGTGTCCATAATCACAAGTAAAAACAAAATTACTTATCTTGGAATGCCCCGTCATAGTTTTTGTGACCCAATCCGTGTTTTTATGGGATTTCATCGAAATAATTATCCAAAACACCGTCCATTCAGGATGACTCATGATTCTTCCACTAAATGTGGAACCACTTATTATCCAGTATAAGTGACACATGTATCATGATAATGCTTAATGCTCTAACTGTGATTATGTAGTGTATTATCGATATCAAGTTTTATTTCATCATGCACGGGTGGTCTAGCAACATTAGTAATATAATGTTCCATTTTATCTTGTAAGTCCAACTTGCACTTGGCCCTGTGGTTAATTACAAAATCCTGTAACAAGAATTGGGCATTGATTAAATTAATGACCTTCTTATGCTTAAGAGTATGATATGAAATAACTTTATTACCTTTTGGATAACCAAAAAAGATACATACCTATCTCCTTTATTTCAACTTTCTTGGCTCCTTTCACAGCGCGAGTGTTGGGTACCCCCAAACCCAAATATGCCCAAGAATGAGCCTTTGCCCACTCCAATGTTCAAAGGGAGTTGAAGAGAACTTTTAAGAAGAAAATAAATAAGAATATATATATATATATATATATATATATATATGTATAGTCACTCTTAATGAAAAATCCCACCAAGAATCTCGCGGTCCTGAATAACCTACCATGGACCCTATCATATCCAAAAGCATTTAATTGTTTAATGTACTATACATCATTTCGAAGTGGAATGCCTGGTGTAGAATATTGGGATAAGATCCCACACCTCCGATAAATGACCCCTTAACTATCCTAAGAGGTAAACACCTATACGATCAGATCGCATAATTTTGGATTAGTAGCTTTGGGTCGTGAAGGGCCCCTTAGTCATTTTATCTTCTAAATGCGATTCTAGAGAATAAGTTCCTCCACCTCTAATGAATTCAATGGTCCATTTTAAACCAGTCTTCGAATTACTTTTAGAATAAAATAACTTAAGTGTAAGTGCCAAAATTGTGCTTAGTTTTAGAAGGAAACTTTCTCTTTATTGATATGTTCATTAAATTATTTAAATCAACATCTAACACTATTGGTGAGACAAAACTTATAATGTATAAATTATTTTCCAATATATAAAAAAAAATAAAAGATATCCAATTTTCATAAAATAATTTTATAAAATCAATCAAATATCGGTTCAAAACCAATTTAGAAAACCCAAATTAGCTTTTCTGAAAGACAAGTACATTAAATAATTTACCCACATTAACTTTATGTCTTCACCAAAATCCATAAGGATATACCGCCACTAATACCACTGCCTTATTCTAGTACATACTTTTCTAAATTTTGACCACGGTGTGTAATTTGCACCTTATTGATTTTTCCCAATTCCTTTTCAAGAGGTGCCGAGGAAATTAATCGTGAGTTATTCATTTATTAACTCAATGAAATGGATGAGGATGAACTTGGCCTCAACAAAGATCCCAAAAATAAGGGGAAGAAGAGAAATAGGTCATCCAAGGAGGTGGCTCCTGAGGCTGGGAGTCTTCTACTGCTATTAGGGTTGAGGAGGTTAACCCTACCATTAAAAGGAGGCAGCTCATGTTGATGACGCCTCGAACGATCGATCACAAAATGAGGGCTTTGCCACAAAGATGATATTAATGCTGATCTAAGCATGGTAGGTCTAATTTCTTCTAGGGGGGACTTTTAGGGGGTTCTAGCCCCATTAACATTTCAAACACTGCGTCCCCTCCGCAGACCATCATGGAAGTTAATGCCAACTTACCCACTCCATAGAGTAGGGAAAAAAAGGATGTTGAAGGTCGTCTTCCACCTCTCTTGAAGAAGTCTAGTGCCAAGTCTCCATGGGATACAACGACCATAGTAGTCTCCAAGATGGGGAGGGTTGCGAACACTACTGATCTTAATCGTTTGGTGGATGAGTATGCCGAGGATTTAAAGGAGTATGCTCTGCATAGTCTGCTGAGGGAAAGATCCTTGTTTCTTTTTATTTTCGATATACTTTTCATATATTTTGTGTTAACATTTTATTTTTATTATTTCTGAATGTAGAGGTTTCCATGGGCCAAAGTGTTAAGTATGAAGGGTTGTACAAGCTTCACAGGGCTATAGAGTCCAGCCACCAATCTTCCTTTGAGAATTCTAGGACTTAATCCTTTGAAGCAGGCAAAAATCTTCGGAGGCAGTCCTTCAGGCTTATAAAATGGATGCAGATCAAAAGGTGCAGGCCATAGTTGATGCCTAGAAAGAGCCTGAAGATAAATTTAAGCAGACTTTAGATGCCTTGAAAATCTCTGAGACCTAAAATCTTGAGGCAACCCAACAAACCGCCTCCCTCCAAGGGAAGTTGATTGAAGCTGAGGCCTTGAATCAAAACTTGACAATCAATCATGCCACAACCTTGAAGTTAACTCAAGAGTAACATGTTGAGGCCATCAAGAGTAAGGATAGGAGCATGTCGGCATTGAAGAAAGCTGTTGATGAAGTCGTGGCCTCATTCAAAACCTCGAGGGGATTTTATATACTCAATAATAAAGCCTATCTCCGTTGCTTCTAAAAGTTAAGGCACAGGGTCATAAATAATTCCCATAGGCCAAGGAAACTATTTTTCATGGAAGCTAAGTGGCCCTGAGCATATGAAGTGTGTGGCTGAGCTAAAGATCGTAAAGGATTTGGACAAAAAGCGTCTTGAGAAGGCATATGGTGGAGATAATGAGACAAAGACAGTGACCGATGATGAAGATAATGATGTTAAAGAGGACGCGACCTCGTGGTCTCCTTTTTCTTTGCTTTGTAATTTTTTACTTTGCTTGCCCTCCATGACTTTGAATATTGAATTAAATTTGCACGTACTATTTACAGGGGAGGCAATAATTTTAATGAATGTCATGCTTTCTTCTTTAACTATATCTTTTATTATCTACATGTATGTAGCTAAGTCTTGAATAGGCTGCGACCTTTTATTACTTAATTTTGAATGCTTATCAAAGTATCTTTGACATAGGTGGAAACCTTCACATAGAAATTCCCTTTTTGAGATAGGTTGTGGCAATGTAGACTTTATAGAAAAATTGGTTGTGGACAAGAAGTTCGTAGCCATGGACTTCGAATGTTTGATTATTCAGCTTTCATTCTTTAAATGAGTGTTACAGTCATTGCTAATATGGGTCTGAAATTACCATTCCGCGATCTTTAGAATTTAGGCCCTTGTAGAATTTTTAGTGAAGCAATGTCGGATTGTTGTGGTTTATTGGGAAAAAATTCCCTCGCATGGGATGGCCATGTCTTTGGACCACCTCCCGATTTGACTACGACTTCTTTCACAGAGTTGAACCTTTTCTTGCTTTGGGGGAATTTTTAGGCCTCCCTAGGTTGGGTTGTCAATAATCCAGCCATGGCTATACGGGTATTTTTAGGCCTTCCTAGGCTAGGTATTATTAAGCCTCCCCAAGCTAGGTATTTTGAGCCTCCCCAGGCTAGGTTACCAATAACTCACCCATGGCTTATAATGAGTATTAGGATCCCTCGAAGTAATAATGAGAATTTCGTTTATTCAAATGCTAAGAGTGGGTATTATGAGCTCCCAAGGCTAATATAAGCACCCCGTATCTCCGAGTAATTTTACGATGTGAAGGGCATTATAAGCCAATTAAGGCCATCACCCTTTTTCCTTTATAAACTCTTCCTCCCGTAATAAATAATCGTCCAAGATAATTGGTCATTTTCCTTCAAAATCTGTTTAAGATAATGATCTTTCGTAAAATTTTAGATAGGAAGATCGAGAATTAAAATATGACTAAATCCATTATTCACACACACACACACACACAAACATACATACATACATACATACATACATATATATATATATATATATATTATTTTCTTAATGAAATACAAAAGCTCATATGTAAAAATTACACTTAAAGAGTTTCACAAAAACCGGAAAATAAATGTTTGGAGGCAAAAACTAGGCATGTGGTCTTTTAGTTATAGGTTGCAGCCTTTATTAATCGCTGGAGCATTCCCTGATGGGCAAGCCTCTCATTATTATTTTTCAGGACGAATTAACTGTTTGTGTTGTGGTCAGGGACTCGCTGAAATTCACACCATTTGGCCCGATCCCTTTTGTGTAGTGGGGACTTGAGGATCTCGAGCCACCTGAGCAATTTTTCCTCCTTGATGCTCTCAAGGATGTCTTCAATTCTGGAGATCAGAGGGGTGTAGTCTTCATAACCTCTTTCTACTTTAAGTCCTTCCTATTTCTTCTTCTTCAACGGTATGGGTGAGGCCTTGTCTTCAATAGTTGTGGCCTTTTGCAGGGAGATAAAGGTTGTGGACTATAGCATCAGGACCCTCTATGATAGTAGGTTGATCTATCCTTGGAGTGAGGCCTGGCTATTAAAAAGGTGGTTGATGTTGTTCAACAGCTGAGCAACATCTTTATTATACTATGGACATGACCTAGAGCTTCCTTCCATCAGTTTTGTTATTTCAATCTTTATAAATATACTTTGAGATGAATTAGAAAGTAGTGAGAAAACCAAGGAATGCAAACGAAAAAATCAATGTATAATCATTAGGATACAATATTTTGTAACTGGTTATGGCCCTTTCACGTGCAAGGGAAATTGTATCCTTGGAAAGAAGACAAAGGTGAGGTCGTGGCCTACGATGCATGAGAGGCTACTACCACAACCTCCCCAAGGAATTATTCACCAAAACTCAATTTTGAGCGCAACTTATATGTGTGAGATCCTTTCTCCAGGTGGTGAACAAAAAAGTTAGTGAAAATATTCCATCTACTATACGGGGGATGTGACTTATAAGCAATTGACTTGCCAGGCCACATCCGTCCATAGTAAGTGGAGGTGTGATCTCAAAAATGGACCCAAAACATGGGTCTAGGAGTTTACCAAAGACATATAAAGTCGAGTGCAATATAGTACAAATTTGGCATTCAAAATCCAAAGCATGGGTATAAAAACGGAACTAAATCAATGAGTGCATCATTAGTTACCCACCTTTACGAGGCCATGGCCTTTTGTGTTTTCCAACACTAACTAGATAGGGAAACATCATTGGGGAATAGGAAACAGATCTAGAAATAAATTTACAAAACAAAGGACCCGCTTATGGAGTTTACATGTAAAATATGAGCTCAACAACCAAAAACTCACCCATGGGATGCTGACCCGAGTGTCCCCGTGGATGAAATAAGGTGTCAGGAACCCAAAATAAGAGGAAATTAGATTTAATACCTCATTTCCCACAGACACGCCAAACTGATGATGCGAGAAATCATAGCTATGTTATTCCCAACCATCATATCAAGTATAAAAGTGTAAAAAATAGTAAGTAAGAAGAGAAATGTACAAGATATAGAGTGGTTTGTCTATTAAAATGAGCCTACATTAACTTTGTTACCCTACTATCATCATATATGTTCAATAGTATAAGATTTTGGTCCCATTAGAGGTGTGCAAAGGAAATAAATTCGTAAAATGAGTTTCATTATTGGGTGAATAAGGGATTCTTTGGATTAGATATGGTAGGGACACTTAGATCCATTTCCTAATCAAAAAGTGAGCATCATCACAGGCCAAAGGATGATGTTATGGTGTTGAGAGTAACTTGATTTCTTTCCTGAAGGGGAGTTAGAATGGGTAGGCTAAGTCCTAGCTGCAAAGATTTAGGGTTAAGAAAGTTCATAGTCCTTTATGGTACTGAAAAAACTAAAAATTCAAGTGTTTTCACCATAAATAATTAGAACAATAATAGTCATGGTATTCAGTTTTTCCTAGATCTATAAGAAAAATTAATAAGGTAGTGGATTTTCTCTTAAAAGAAAATGCATGGTTTATGTTCTGGTCTAGAGTAACTAGTTGCGTAAATTCTGGAGCCACCGTTTAAGACTACAACTCTTTGTAGAGATTCCAGGTAACCTGGAAACTAATTAAAAGAGAAATATTCCTAATAGTGGGAAATAATAATAAGGAAGCAATATTAAAAGTAGAATATATTTTTATATTATGGTGAAGATATAAAGAAAATGTAGGTAAATTATTTTGTGTACCTAGTTTTGGAATAAAAGTTGGTTTCGATTTCTAAATTGGTTTCGAATAGATATTCGATTATTTTACCAAAATCATTTTATCAAAACTGGGATATCTATTATCTGCTTTGGTACATTAAAAAATAATTTATACATTATAATTTTTGTCTCACCAATACTACTAAACAGTGATAAGAATAACATTAATGGGAAAATAATTAAAGAGAAAGTTCCCTCTGTAGTTGAACCAAACACAACTTTAGTACTTATGCTTAGGTTATTTTATTTTAAAAGGAATGTAAGGACTAGATTAAAATGGACAAGTGGTTTCATTGGAAGTGGAGGGGATTTCGATCTATGAATCTTGTTTAGAAGGTAAAATGACCAAAGGATCACTGTGGACCAAAAAATAAAGA
The DNA here is from genome assembly GCA_949130495.1 of Sambucus nigra. Lineage (NCBI taxonomy): Eukaryota > Viridiplantae > Streptophyta > Magnoliopsida > Dipsacales > Adoxaceae > Sambucus > Sambucus nigra. The sequence goes on from OX422220.1 coordinate 272,308,951, forward strand.
ATAAAAAATGTGTTGGAGAGTGGTTCATTTTGATTTATATCTTCCTACGACTATTCGACCAAAAGTTGGTTTGGGTTACTTCATCGATTTCATTGATGATTATGCAAAGTATGGATGTGTTTACCTATTCCACCATAAGTCTGTACACTTTGATTAGTTCAAAGTGTATGAGTTCAAGGAGGAGCATTGTTGAGGTAAACTAATCTAAACACTATGATTCGGTCATGAGGGCGTATACATGTTTGGCAAGTTTATGAAATATTTGTCAAATGTGGGGATTGTATACCAATTGTTTGCATCAGTGTCTCCACTAAGGAATGGTGTAGAGGATATAAGGAATGAGACTCATTTAGATATGATAAGGTGCGTGGTTAGTTGTTCAAGACAACGAAAATCGCATTGGGATTTTATATAAGCGATGACTATGTACATATTGAATTTAGTTTCATATAAATTGATCTTTTCAAATCCCATGGAACTGAGGAGTGGGTTCAAGCTCGTTCTTGGACATATTCGGATTTGGGGGTTCCTAACACTAGTGTTGTGGAAGGATATAAGGAAGTTGGAATCAAGGACATAAGTATGTATCTTTCTTGGTTATCTTAAATGTTTTAAAAGTAATTTATATCACATTCCTAAGCACAAGAACGTAATTTATTGCATCAATGAGTTATTCTTACAAAAGGTTTATGTAATAAGCCACAGGCCCATGAGTAAGATAGTTTTACAAGATAAAAAGGAACGTTATATTACCGGTGTTGCTAGACCATTCATACAAAATGAAATACAACCTAATATCGTTAATGCATTACCTATCGGTAGTGGGAGCATTACCTAAGATTATGTAACACATGACACATATACTAAAAACAAGTGGTACCACATTATAGTTAGAGCATTAGGATTCATCCTGACAGGATAATGTTATGGGTGAACATTTTGGTGAGATCCTAAAGGAACACGAGTTGGGCCTAGGAACTATAACAAGTCATTCCAAGATAAGGACTTTTAGCTTTGACTTAGTAATATGAATACTAAGATGGATTCAATTTACTCGAATTAAGATTTAGGAGCTTGTAGTGTTGCTGATGGGATAAAAACCATCAAGGGCAAGTGGACCTACAAGAAGTTAAAAGAAAGATAGATGCGAAGGTGAAATATTTAAGGCAAGGATTGTTGCAAAAGGGGTTCACTAATAAAGGGATTGACTTTTAGCGAACCTTCTTACCGATAGCCATGATAAAGTCTATTGGAATTATTTTAACATCAAAACTGCATTTGTTTAGAGATTATATTTACAAGTGCATATTTTTTTTGCAAACTAATAAATGCATAGTAAGAAGTCAAGAAAGTAAAATATGTAAGATTAAGAAGTCCATTTATTAGTTAGGCTAACATCAAGGTATTTGAATATTCGATTTGATCAAACTATCAACCTTTTGATTTTGATAAAAGTTCGAATAATACTTGTTTGTATAAGAAGCATGAAGAAAATGTGTTGGTATTTCTAGTACAATATATGGATGATATACCTCTAATCGGGAACGCGGTGGGTGTATTGTCTTACATAAGAGCGTGGTTGTCCAAGTACCTCAATATAAATTACTTAGTACAAGTCAGTCACATCCTTATGATCAAGCTTTCTCAGGATCGAATAAGAAGGATATTGGCCTTATCCTAAATCACTTATATTGAAGTTGTATTGACAAGATTAACATCAAGTATGGAATCACTTTGTCTAGGAATCAGTATCCTAAAACACTTGATCAAATGGAAAGAATGAGGAGTGTAACTTATGCTTCACAGGTGGGAAACGTCATGTAAGATATATTGTGCACCAGACTGGATATCTTTTTTATTATTGGAATAATTAGTAGAGTATGTTAGTCTTATACTGTTTAGGTATAAATACTCAGATTTTATTCAGATAAAAATTTCAAGTTTTCTACCTCAGAATATGTTTTTTCCTTATGAGGTGGAGATGTAGGTTGTAATAACGTGGATAAATCATGCATTGTTGAATCCACTATGAATATCGAAATTGTTTCTACTTCGGAGGACACTATAAAGAGGGTGTATGGCTCGGGAACTTCCTAGGTTATTTGGGTGACGTTTCTTGAGTAAAATTTTCTATTACATTGCATAATGTTCATAACGAAACTATTTTAAGTTCTAGAGAATCCATAACCTATAAAAGTGTTAAGCACATTATGCGCGGGTTTCTCCTAGTTCTAAAGATCAAACAACGGAAGTGATAAATTTGTGACCAAAGTTATATCGAATAAAAACCAGTTGTTGATACGAGAAATCGGACACATGTCGTTCTCATATCAGCATATCAAGTATATAAGATATATAAGTTATGTAAAGAGACAAAATACAAGATATAGAGTGGTTCAGCTATTAAAATGAGCCTATGTCCACTTTGTTCCCCTACTCTCATTATATATGCATTGTTGTATAAGTTTACAATATCGTAATTAGCGTACAAGATAGATGAGAGAGAAGAATACATGATCGTAGTAGGCTAAGATGCTAATGATGGATGTGGCATGCGGATCGGGGCAACTGCGAAAGGGGTAAGCCCCCAAGTGATCTCTAGTGAGAGAGAGTGTATATTTGAGCAGGGCTTCGCCTATGAATTATTTTTCAGGACCTTATAATGAGGTGAGCACCTCTATTTATAGGAGTAATATAGGTGATGTCACATACCCAGAGCATGTGATAAGTGGATAAGTAAATGAGTGTGTAGTCCTTCTAGAAACTTGAACAGCTCTCAGGAATCTGGAGAAAAAAGGCTGCAGCCTGTTTGTACCCAGGCACTGGCCAATGTTGCATGACCATGTGATTAATAAACTATGAGGTTGTAGCCTGTTTAAACCCAGGCATCAGCCTATCTGAAGGGTGATGAGGTCTTTTTGATACCAGGTAATGACTAACTTGACCAAGTCTAGCTAGGCACAAAACCTAATAAACTTATGTGGTCAGGACCTGTCTGTTCCCAGGCAGTGGCCTGTTGTTAATACTGTCCGTGACCGTAGGGACTATATTAGTCATATCAATAAGCCCCCAAGCCGTAGTACCAAGAAGTGGCGAGTTGGGACTATAGCTGAAGTGTAAGGATGCCACGGATACTGTCAATCGATGTTTTAACTTCTCGTGGCCTCTTATATAAATGGATCTCGACGTGGCCTTCATTAAGTTTTCCAAACTTTTGAGAGAAAATCGAAAGCCAAACTCTGCAAGTTCTTCCTTTGAGCTTTTTAGTGATCTTTAGACAACAATCAATGGCTATTAGAGGCTGAGCAACTAATTTTTTTCAAATCCCAGGTAACTTTCAAATCAAAAATCCCATCAATAGCATTTGTAATTTATATTTTGTTGGTTGTTCTTGATTTTTGCTCATATCCATAATGAAATGAACTATTTGAATCCACTAACTGACTGAACTCATAATAATGGCTAATCTTGAAACAAATTGGCTTTCTTCTTGAATTAAACACATAGTTATTCGAATCCTTTAAATTTGTGTAGGATCTAGGGTTTTAAGTGAATTTATTGGCTTAAGCTTAGGTTTTCAGGCCTTTTCCATTTATGCTTATGTTGGAAACTTGGATTTCGTAGACTAAAAACATACCATATTCCAAACCTTCTCTTAATGTTCTTCGTGCTCATGAGTAAACCCTTTGAATTCTTGATTTCAATCCCTAGGATAAATAATTTCCATTATTAAGTTGGTCATGAGTCTGGACATGAAAGGTAGCATAACTTGTGCTTTCTTAATGCGATAACATTCCAATACTTGAATAATATTCCTTCTGCCTTTAGGGTTATTTTTAACTGATCGTCTGTAGCCCTTTAACCTTGAAGTGTAGGGTTGCGGTATGTAGAAACAATCTAGATGCTTTTCTTTTCTTAAATAATATGACACGATAAGTAAAACTTCCACTCTTGAAACCTCACTTTACTTACCTTATGTTGTTCCTGTCGTGGTCTCTAAGAGGCTTCTCTGACCATATTAGCTGCGGCACCTAAACGTGGATTTTTTTTGCTTTTTAGGTCTTGCTACGTCCATATGAGTTGGATTCCTGACGACTTTTTGAAGTACTTTTGGAGAACATACTTTGGCATTTATCTTCTTGAAATTCCATATGTGCATCCTCTGAAGACTTTTGGACCTTTGCCTACTCAAAAACTTCTCCAACTGTGTCATTCTAGACTCTGACTCCGCATATTATACCTATAGGGAAGCTACTAAGGCTATGGCAATGGAAAAAGAAACCAACTCCAGTAACCAATGTGGTGATAATAAAGTCGCGACAGTTGGGCCTTCTCAGGCCATAGATGCACCTGCGGTCCCATCTAATAGAGCTGAGAGACCTTTCCCAACCTTAAACATCCATTGCATTATGACTAAGGAATGGGTCAACTAGGTTGCTGCGGCCTTTGAGTTTCCAAATAATGTACTTTGTTCATCTCCTTCGTGAGCAGAGGCCATGCTCTGCGGTCCTCAATGATGGGGTCTGCTTCCCCCTACATGCTTTTATGGGGTTATGGCTTCCTGTGCATGTCCCAATTAGGAAGATCTTTTGTGCAATGAAGTTGTCCCCAACCCAATTAGTTCCCAATGGTTGGAGGGAAATTATGGCATCTTTAGTCCTTTAGAAGGAAAAGTTTAAAGGGGACATAACTCCCGTGGAGTTCTTCCATTTTTACAAACTAAGGGAGAACTTCGTCAAGTTTTCCTGGTATTACTTCGTTGGCCTTCATAATAATGAAGAGGTCTTGTATACTGGAAGACCTTCCAATGTGAAGAACTGGAAAGGAAAATATTTTTACGTTTTTAGAGAAGGTTGGGAGACTCATCCAGAAGAGACAAAGATAAAGAAATTACTCTGGGTTTATTTCTTACCCCAACACTTAGCTTAGAATTGATTATTCTCTCTACGACGCTTGACATAACTTGGGGGATACTCTCTGGCATCACGGTTATTGCCCTGATATCCCCGGAGTCATTATATTCATGTATTCTCTTTTATTCTCATGCTTGTACACCTCTTTAGGCCTAATTACTATGTACCAAACAACGCATATAATGAGAATGAGGAAGCAAAGTGGACGTAGGCTCATTTTAATAGCCGAACCACTCTATATCCTATTTTTTATCTCTTTTTACTTGCTATATTTACTTATTATGAATTTTTTACTTGACTTGCTAGTATGAGAACGAAAAGTGGATGATTTCTCGTATTATCAGACGCCCATCCATGCTAGGTTTGTAGTGATGTAGCCTTTTAATCATGCCACGGTAATATATCTTTTATTGTGTTATACTAATATTGACCCCTTATGCAGCTCTTGATAATTTATCCCACAGTCAGAGGCAAGAGAGAAGAGTAGGAAGGGATGAAGCCTTTAATTCTAAGGATAAAAACTTTAGAACTTTAGTGACTTCTACTTCAATCTTTTAGGGAGGCTACTTTCCCAACAAATCTTTACCAAAAGTGATGGCTGCGGAAGATAATAATCCCTTCTCTGTAATCAAGCCGCGATAATTATCTTTGAATATTTAATATTTGACCTTTATTATTTTTTTCAGGTGAAGAGATTGACAGAGACCTCTTGGCTGCCCAATTGGCTGAGATGGATGAGGATGCAACTGCCCTTAATAATATTGCCAAGTAAGGAAAGAAGAGGAAAAGGCCCAAGGGCAAACACCATGATGCGGACAATGAAGAGCCCCAACCAAATTATGCTAAACCGACTATATTGAGGAGTCTTTAGTCCAAGAAAATCCTGAGGGCCAGTTTGATGATGACATTGGCAGCCACTTGGACGCGACACACCTGCTGCCCACGGAATCTAAGCAGCAAGGTGGCTGCAGAGTTTCTCAAGATACAGCCTCCAATTTTCCCCTCCACAGGTTATAATGGATGTAAATGCCAACTTGGCGCCTCCCCAAAGTTGTGTCAGTATTGGCCCTGATGGTCGTCCGCGGCCCCAACTACGAACTCCAAACCCTCAGTCTTTATGGGACACAACTGCCAGGGCGGTCTACAGGAAGTGGAAGGTTGCTGTCAATATTGACTTAGTCCATTTGGTAGATGAGGACCATGAGCATCTTGAGGAGTATGACCTTCACAGCCTGATGTGGGTAAAGGTTATTTTACTTTTCACTTTATTTTTTCTGTAGTATATTTTTGTTAACATTTTCAATATTTTTGCAAGTCAAGAACGTTATATTATCCCAGAGGCTAAGATATGAAGGCCTATAAAAATTAAAAGAGGCCGCATATGTGGTTCATGTTGTAGACTTAAAGAGCGCCAAGGCTTTATCTTTTGAGGGAGGCAAGCAATCTGCTTCCGTGGCACTCCAAGCTGCCCAGATAGACCTTGAAACTACCATCAAGGTCAAGAATGATGCTAAAGAGAAATTAACAACGGTCGCATCATCCCTTCAAGGTGAATAAACTAAGGCTACAGATGATGCCAAACATTCCTCTAATATTGAGAGCCAATTGAAGGAGCTCGAAAAAAAATATGCCCAATGGGAAAATGAGTATGCCCCTGCCATGAAGAAGATGCAGGAGTCTCATTTCGCAACACTCACTCGGGCTGTAGAAACTACTGTGGCCACATATAAGAAGCCAAGGGATTTTTTCCTTACCAATAACAAGGTAGCATAACTTGTGCTTTCTTAATGCGATAACATTCCAATACTTGAATAATATTCCCTCTGCCTTTATGGTTATTTTTAACTGATCGTCTGTAGCCCTTTAACCTTGAAGTGTAGGGTTGCGGTATGTAGAAACAATCTAGATGCTTTTCTTTTCTTAAATAATATGACACGATAAGTAAAACTTCCACTCTTGAAACCTCACTTTACTTACCTTATGTTGTTCCTGTCGTGGTCTCTAAGAGGCTTCTCTGACCATATTAGCTGCGGCACCTAAACGTGGATTTTTTTTGCTTTTTAGGTCTTGCTACGTCCATATGAGTTGGATTCCTGACGACTTTTTGAAGTACTTTTGGAGAACATACTTTGGCATTTATCTTCTTGAAATTCCATATGTGCATCCTCTGAAGACTTTTGGACCTTTGCCTACTCAAAAACTTCTCCAACTGTGTCATTCTAGACTCTGACTCCGCATATTATACCTATAGGGAAGCTACTAAGGCTATGGCAATGGAAAAAGAAACCAACTCCAGTAACCAATGTGGTGATAATAAAGTCGCGACAGTTGGGCCTTCTCAGGCCATAGATGCACCTGCGGTCCCATCTAATAGAGCTGAGAGACCTTTCCCAACCTTAAACATCCATTGCATTATGACTAAGGAATGGGTCAACTAGGTTGCTGCGGCCTTTGAGTTTCCAAATAATGTACTTTGTTCATCTCCTTCGTGAGCAGAGGCCATGCTCTGCGGTCCTCAATGATGGGGTCTGCTTCCCCCTACATGCTTTTATGGGGTTATGGCTTCCTGTGCATGTCCCAATTAGGAAGATCTTTTGTGCAATGAAGTTGTCCCCAACCCAATTAGTTCCCAATGGTTGGAGGGAAATTATGGCATCTTTAGTCCTTTAGAAGGAAAAGTTTAAAGGGGACATAACTCCCGTGGAGTTCTTCCATTTTTACAAACTAAGGGAGAACTTCGTCAAGTTTTCCTGGTATTACTTCGTTGGCCTTCATAATAATGAAGAGGTCTTGTATACTGGAAGACCTTCCAATGTGAAGAACTGGAAAGGAAAATATTTTTACGTTTTTAGAGAAGGTTGGGAGACTCATCCAGAAGAGACAAAGATAAAGAAATTACTCTGGGTTTATTTCTTACCCCAACACTTAGCTTAGAATTGATTATTCTCTCTACGACGCTTGACATAACTTGGGGGATACTCTCTGGCATCACGGTTATTGCCCTGATATCCCCGGAGTCATTATATTCATGTATTCTCTTTTATTCTCATGCTTGTACACCTCTTTAGGCCTAATTACTATGTACCAAACAACGCATATAATGAGAATGAGGAAGCAAAGTGGACGTAGGCTCATTTTAATAGCCGAACCACTCTATATCCTATTTTTTATCTCTTTTTACTTGCTATATTTACTTATTATGAATTTTTTACTTGACTTGCTAGTATGAGAACGAAAAGTGGATGATTTCTCGTATTATCAGACGCCCATCCATGCTAGGTTTGTAGTGATGTAGCCTTTTAATCATGCCACGGTAATATATCTTTTATTGTGTTATACTAATATTGACCCCTTATGCAGCTCTTGATAATTTATCCCACAGTCAGAGGCAAGAGAGAAGAGTAGGAAGGGATGAAGCCTTTAATTCTAAGGATAAAAACTTTAGAACTTTAGTGACTTCTACTTCAATCTTTTAGGGAGGCTACTTTCCCAACAAATCTTTACCAAAAGTGATGGCTGCGGAAGATAATAATCCCTTCTCTGTAATCAAGCCGCGATAATTATCTTTGAATATTTAATATTTGACCTTTATTATTTTTTTCAGGTGAAGAGATTGACAGAGACCTCTTGGCTGCCCAATTGGCTGAGATGGATGAGGATGCAACTGCCCTTAATAATATTGCCAAGTAAGGAAAGAAGAGGAAAAGGCCCAAGGGCAAACACCATGATGCGGACAATGAAGAGCCCCAACCAAATTATGCTAAACCGACTATATTGAGGAGTCTTTAGTCCAAGAAAATCCTGAGGGCCAGTTTGATGATGACATTGGCAGCCACTTGGACGCGACACACCTGCTGCCCACGGAATCTAAGCAGCAAGGTGGCTGCAGAGTTTCTCAAGATACAGCCTCCAATTTTCCCCTCCACAGGTTATAATGGATGTAAATGCCAACTTGGCGCCTCCCCAAAGTTGTGTCAGTATTGGCCCTGATGGTCGTCCGCGGCCCCAACTACGAACTCCAAACCCTCAGTCTTTATGGGACACAACTGCCAGGGCGGTCTACAGGAAGTGGAAGGTTGCTGTCAATATTGACTTAGTCCATTTGGTAGATGAGGACCATGAGCATCTTGAGGAGTATGACCTTCACAGCCTGATGTGGGTAAAGGTTATTTTACTTTTCACTTTATTTTTTCTGTAGTATATTTTTGTTAACATTTTCAATATTTTTGCAAGTCAAGAACGTTATATTATCCCAGAGGCTAAGATATGAAGGCCTATAAAAATTAAAAGAGGCCGCATATGTGGTTCATGTTGTAGACTTAAAGAGCGCCAAGGCTTTATCTTTTGAGGCAGGCAAGCAATCTGCTTCCGTGGCACTCCAAGCTGCCCAGATAGACCTTGAAACTACCATCAAGGTCAAGAATGATGCTAAAGAGAAATTAACAACGGTCGCATCATCCCTTCAAGGTGAATAAACTAAGGCTACAGATGATGCCAAACATTCCTCTAATATTGAGAGCCAATTGAAGGAGCTCGAAAAAAAATATGCCCAATGGGAAAATGAGTATGCCCCTGCCATGAAGAAGATGCAGGAGTCTCATTTCGCAACACTCACTCGGGCTGTAGAAACTACTGTGGCCACATATAAGAAGCCAAGGGATTTTTTCCTTACCAATAAAGGGTCGTCAAGAACTTTCCAGAGTCAAAGGATCAAATCATTTCTTGGACTATTGGTGATACTGAGCATAATGCTTGTGTGGCTGAAATTAGGGTTGCAGCTAAGGAGAGAGCTAGGAAGCAGCTAAAGGAGGCCGCGATAGGGGATGAGGAAACAAAGACCACCGCAGAGGGAAAAAAAGGAAATGATGAAGATGATGATGCCTCTTAGACTTGGGATCTTTTTGCTTCTTTTGTGATGCACTGTACACAGGGATGCAACCCTTTATTGTTGTCTAAAACTTACATTTTTTTAACCTTAATTAAGGTTGTGGCCTTTATCTTAAACTTGATTATTTTTGCCTTCTCATTTGCATGATTTTTATTCATCCACTCAGTTTGCTTTAATATTTGAATGAATGTTGTCTCTATATATCTTTAATTCCTTGAATGTATAATTATTCCTTGGAAAATGTTCTTTGATAATGACAGTATAAACATAAGGACGCAGTAACAACTTATAAATCACTTCTTGAATAAGGCTGTAGCCATTTGTTTTTTGCCTTGAGATATTTTTTTAACTTTTCAAAAAATTTCCAAGTCTTGGTGAATAACAACTTTGAGGTTGTGGCTGGGTTGGTAGCCTGCGACGACATTTGAGATGACATTTCATTGTTGAACTTTATGTTGGGCTACAACCATTTATTCCTTGTAGATGAGGTTGAGGCTACAACCTCCTTATTTTAACGCTCTCCAAATCTAGATGTTGTGGACTTTACTGAATTTTGCACCCTCTTATCTTGATAGGTTAGGTTGTTGCCCAATTGAATATCTATCACACTAGGGCCATAGCTATTAGGGGTGTAGTTGCATAACATAGGCTGCAGTCTCTTTTTCAAATATGAGATCACCAAGTTAATGATGTTTCAAGTATGAGATCACCAAGTTAATGATGCTCGTCTCATATCACCAAGTTAATGATGTTTCAAGTATGAGATCACCAATTTAAGGATGTTTCTCTCATATCACCAAGTTAACGATGCTTCGAGTATAAGATTACCAAGCTCATGACGTTTCGAGTATGGCATCACCAAGTTAATGATGTTCGTCTCATATCACCAACTTAATGATGTTTCAAGTATGAGATCACCAAGTTAATGATGTTTGTCTTATATCACCAAGTTAATTATGTTTGTCTTATATCACCAAGTTAATGATGTCTGTCTTATAAAGGCCTAGGCAGCGTCCAGCAAAGGGGAAACCATACAAACATAAAGGCCATGGCAACCTTGTTCTTAGGCAGGCTTGATACCCCTTGAGTGACTGATCAACTGCCTCTTTCTTCTCTTTCGCAGCCTTGAACTCGATAAGATACAGTGTTTTCTTTTCTCATTATGTTTGCATTTCTCGTGATTTTTGAATAGGGTTGCGGCCATTTATCCTTTATAGCTTTAACTGGATCCAAATCCAAGTTAATACTGTAGCATTTATTTTTTCTTTAATTGGCATGAAGCCACTTTTGCAGCATCTTTCAATCGATTTAACAGCATACAGTCGTTGCCGCGACTTTTCTCAACCGCTTTATTATGAAGCCACTTTAGCAGCTTCTCCTTAGTCGCTTTAATTGGGTTATTATCAGGCCTCCCTAGGCTAGGTATTATGAAGCTTCCCCAAGCTATAATCATATATATATATATATATATATATATATATATATATATATATATATATATATATATATATATATATATATATATATCAATACATTCCTGGCTAATTGAAGCATTTCGAAAGAGAATATCGGGCATTGTAAGCCCCGGTGGCTAGTAGAATCATCCTGAGAGTTGCTTTTCCGATTTTCAAATATCATAAGCCTTTGTATGCCTGGGCTTCATGAGGGAATTGCAATCCCATTTAGGTAGTTATCCTCGATATAATATTTTGTCTTCTTTAATTCACTCAAAAATATCTTCAATTTCACAGGTCAGTGGGGTGTAGGCCTCAAAGCTTTTTCATGCCTTCTCCACCTTCCTCTTTTGGTACTTGTCTGCTGCCTTTGAGGCTGTGGCTTTCGTGGATTCATCCATGATGGTTGGAACAATAACCTTTGGTGCTGTAGCCTTCAACATAATAACCCTCTCGATCAGAAAGTTGACCTGAGTCTAGAGTTAGGCATAGTTGTCATATAGATGGTTGAGATGGTTGTATAGCTGAGCAATCTCATATTTCATCTCAGCAATTTGGCTAGATTCTCCTTCCATTTATTCTTTGTTAGTCTTTAAATATATATATTCTGAGATAAAACTAGTAAGAGTGAGTGATGAAAGAAATGTAGAGGAAATAACCAAGTATAGTAACAAGGATGTAGACTGTGGCAATATGTTAAGCTACACTGTTGTGGCCGCGACATGTTGAACACGTGAAGTCACTGTCGTGGCCTCTCCAAGGGATCACCAAAGTTTAATTCTAGGATAGTTTTACCATGTCCTCTCCCAGGTGATGAAATAAAGCTATGTAACATCCTCCATAAAGGTTGCGGTAGTCAAGCAATTTTCTTGCCAGGTCGCATCCTTCTTACTGCAGTGTGGTGCGATTCTAAGGACCCTCGTGATGGGTTCAAAACATCTAGCAATCATGAAAAAAATAAGCCTACTAGGGGTCTACTAGGTATATATTTGTCTTCAAGTGCCCCCAAAAGGACACAATTATGGTAGAAAATCCTAAATCCCAGGCTGAGAAAGTAGTAAATGAGCGGATAAAACTCATCCCTAGTTACCCCCCCCCCCCCTCTTTGTGAGGCTAGAGCCTTTCTACTTTTTCCAGCACTATCTAGGCAAGGTAACATCATCGGGGTATATAAATAGATCTAAGGTCATAAAAAGGAGACCAACGAACATATCTAAAAATATGTAATACCCATTTAAAGGTGTATATACAAAATACGAGCTCAATAACCAAAACTCACTCACGAGATGATGACCCATGGGGTCCTCATGAATGAAATAAGGTTCTAAGAACCGGAAATATAGAGAAACAAGATATAAATACCTCACTTCCCACAGACGGCACCAGATGGTTGATACGAGAAATCAGACACGTGTCGTTCTCATATCAACATATTAAGTATGTAATAGATATAAATCATGTAAAGAGACAAAACACAAGATATATAGTAGTTCGGCTATTAAAATGAGCCTACGTCCGCTTTGTTGCCCTACTCTCATTATATGTGCATTGTTGTGCATGCTTACAATGACATAATTAGCGTACAAGATAGATGAGAGAGAAGAATACATGATGGTAGTAGGCTAAGCTGCTAATGATGGATGTGGCATGTGGATCGGTGCAACTATGACAGGGGTAATCCCCCAAGTGATCTCTAGAGAGAGAGTAAAGTTGAGCAGGGCTTAGCCCATGAATTCTTTTTTGGACCCTCATAATGAGGTGAGAACCTCTATCAATAGGAGTAATAGAGGTGATTTCATGTTCCCAGAGCATGTGACAAGTGGACAACTAGATAAGTGTATCGTCCTTCTAGAAACTTGGACAGTTATCAGGAATCTGGAGCAAAAAGGCTACGACCTATTTGTACCCAGGCAGTAACGTCTAGAGTGTGTCGCGGCCTATGTAATCCCAAGTGGCAGCGAATGTGAAAATGTCGCAGCTTGTTTGTACCCAGGCAACGGCCAATGTTGCACGGCCATGTGACTGATAAGCTATGAGGCTGCAACCTGTTTGAACCCATGCAACATCCTATCTAAAGGGTGCCAAGGCCTTTTTTATGCCAGTAAGTGACCAACTTGACCAAGGCTAGCTAGGGACAAAACCTAATAAACTTATATGGCCCCGACCTGTCTGTTCCCAGGCAACGACTTATTGTTAATACTGTCCGCGACCGTAGTGTCTATATTAGTCATATCACCAGTTAATCCTTCAACAACAAGATCTGTAGGCCTCTGAGTAAATGGGTTGGAAGTTATATGCATATGCACATGGCTTTAAGATCAAGTGGGAAATTTTTTATGATTTATGATTAAAAGTATGCATGAAATTTATTTTTCAATAAAGGTGCCTCCAATTCATTTTGAAATAAGAATCACGTTTTTTGGAGTGGTTTATGTTTATCATAAATATAATTTACATATGTCGGTCAACTGAACTTAGTAGGGTGAACTAGGTTCATCTTCATAAAAGATCAAAATTTCACTTCTAGTTCAATTAAATAGTTCACAACCTAGATAGGGAGATGGCATCCCATTGGTAAAGCTGCGAGTACAATCCTTTTAGTTTATCTTGACTATGGAAACCTATCTGATGGTTTGGGAACTCTTCTGATAGTTCAAAGAGGATCGTACCCGTACATTAAGAATTCATTGAACATGACAACGGTGAGATTCAAGTCTAGGTTTTAACTAAATTATACGAAAAATAGTTATTATTTTGATTATCATCGGTACGATCCAATTCATTAGGTCTAAATATCAATAATTTCGATAATCAATGTATGAATATGTTTGAGATCATATTCCGGATAAATCCTCATTTCAGATATATCATGGATTATGATTCTAACAGTAAATTCGTCTGGATTTTATAATTCGGTATAATATCAAACAAGTTAAGTTAGAGATCAAGGAATACATAAGATGTTGGTGAAAATCGATTAATGGAAAATTAAATTTCACCAAGCGGGTATTGTATGATTTCTGGAGGGAATCATATTATGCACTATTTAACTTTGCAAACAATACTTCATTATTCCGAGTGATTTTGAGATAATTAAATTAGAGTGCAATCATGATTATTTAGTGGAATTAATTGCAATGAAATAGTGAAAAGAAATAAATTATTGAGATTTAATTTGGGATTTTAAAGTATCGATTTGGAAGCCAATTTAATTATTTCATCTTGGATCCCTAGTATAATCCGTTACTCAAGTAGTAGGATCGTACTCTCCATTTAACACAAGTTATATATATATATATATATATATATATATACATATTGGTGTAGGCTAGGGTTTTAAGCAAGACATCCATTATGGATTGTTAGAGAAAGAGAGGGAAAATATTATTCATGTTTTTTATGAGAGAGTGAGGAGAGAGAATGTGATTTATCTCACATTTCACCATATTTTCATCTCATGGAGTTCCCACATACAAGGCTTACTTTGATAAAAGATCCAAGGCTTTCAGTGGATTCCAGCAAGGTTTTTGGGGACCTTGGGAGGGAAATAAAATCATCATCTTCGTCAACATGTTTATCCTCATTCGGATCATCAATAAGATCTGCAAAGGTATCATGATTCAAAACTCTAGGTTTATGATTTAAACCTAGTTCTTTTTTTCACTTTCTAATGCATGATCAATCAAAGTATTTTGAGGATGAATTTTTTTTGCGTATATGTCAATCCCTAACACTTCTATGAGAATCTCAAATGCTTGTTCTCTAAAGCACTCGTAAATCATTATAATGTTTAGGGGCCAAATAAGCATAAATGTGAGAACCAAATCTGTACGATATTCATATGTGTGAAACTAATTGTCTTGGTTTATACAAACGACTGATAGTTCAAGAAGTTATGTTCAATGCTTGCTAGTAAATTCTATAGACTCTCACTAGAGAAGGTTCAAAGCCTTAAGTCACCTATCCTGAAGCAGTTAATAATCATGTTGAACTCTTTATATTGTCTTCATGTGTTTTCGAACTTTATCTGCCAATTTCATTTATAAGGGAGATTGTTGGAAAATAATAATTTTTAGAAATAAAAAGGGTCAACTATTCTCCCAAAAAAAAATGAGACCCGTGAACTTTTTTGGCAGTTCCACATATCAACGCGTTCCTCATAATAAGTAGAATAACATGGTATATTCATATGTTCAAAACCATTAATATGTAAATGAGAAACTAATCTCAAAGTACGTGGGTGAACTAGTATTTAATTGAGTGAATTGGGTTACTTCCACATAGAAAATTAGAATAAAAGTGAGTTATATATCTACTCATGAGAGGTCTTAAAGACATGAATGCCCTTGGATTATCCCAACCCTTTGAAGGAGAGGACCAACACTATGCCTATTTTGTGAAAACACCCGATAGTGCTCAAGCAATGATGGTCAGACATATAAAAAAAATTATTTTTAGATTTTTCAACTTTAAAGCAAAAAACTTTAAAGTGATTAAACCCAACAAAAATCTTTGCCCCAAATTTAAACCATTTGTTTCAACAAATGGATTTACCTAATTTTATCTTTTTAACCTAAAACAAGCATTTAGGTGATTGTGGACAAAATAAATAAACCAGCAGCATAACATGCCGATGTATGAGGAAAACCACAAAGGGTAAAACCTCGGACGACCCAGCCAAACACATCACTATAATAAAGTTTTATAAATACTAGACAATAGCAATACTTAATGACTCATCTTTCTTGCAAGCCTTGACGCTTTTTTATTTTTATCCTCTCCTACAAAGTGCAATGTATGAGTCCACCCACACAAGCTACCACAACACGTGAATCCACATGCATCTCAATATCCACTGATGAGGCTTAGTAACCACTAACGAAATTAGAATATGAATTCACCACTTCTTCACCATAATAAAACAAACCAATACGGAGTCTACTGCATGAAATATTATCTCAATCCAAGATGATGAGAAACTAACTTTGGTGACAACCACAAAGATATTAAAGCATAATAATATGAAAACTTGGATCTTTAAACACTTTGGGTGAAACTAGGGCTGTGAATTTTTTGGTCAACATATAGAAAAAAGTTTTTCACCAAAAGTTCTTATAAAATCTAAGCCCAACACGCCTCAAATAGGCAAACACAAATTCTGAGGCGACGAACTCGTTTGAACGAAAAACTATACTTAGTTCGAACGAAACGCAAACTTCGTTCTCACGAAACTTCAGTTTGTTCAAACGAACAAACTTTTTCATTCCAATGAACTTAAAATGGGTTCTCTTCAATTTGACAGAGAATGCCCATTTGATGTTTGTTAGATCTATGTTCTATCGAGGTTCCAAAGGATGTTCCAGTGAGGTTAAAACTTCAATTAAACGGAAATCACTTTTCATTCCAATGAGGTTTAAAACTCATTCTAACGAACTCAAAAACAAAAAAAAAAATCATTTTCCCCAAAAAGAATTTTAAAAATAGTTCTAAAGGATTTTACTAAAAAAACACCCAAAGTAAATATCCAAGGATCATATTCTAATTCGTCTATACCTGCGAGATCTTCGGTAAACGTGAAGAAAAACTTGGCACAAAATAAGGCATAATGCGTATCCATCTTTGAAGCTTGGCCTCTACATCTTCATCAAATATGTCATAGGCTTACGAGATCAACAATACAAAGCCTAACTTGTGACTCAAATGTTTTATCTGTAATTAAGCCAATTACAAAAAAAAATGACTTAATTGGAAATTTATCCTTACAAATCTCCCTCTTTGGCTATTTCGGGACAAAAACAAAATAAAAATTCTATGGGCCATCAAGCTCTCTAAATTACTCAATCCCCAATTCCAAAAGGAAAAATTACAGATGCTCGACATACACATATGTTGAGTAGTTTTACTTTCTTGAAAACGTTTGTTGCATATTGCAAACCTACACACACCTTTAGATGCAAAGCGAATATAATTAGTATAAAATATTCATAAATAAATTTTTCCCTTTGTTTAAACAATCTCAACCTAGGTAAGGTGTCTCCCCTAAGATAAAGATATATTAATCATGAAAGGAAAGGTACCATTTCTTCCATTTTTTGGTTCAGAATAAACAAAGTAAGAATGCATAAATAATTTATCCCACATAAATAAAATCTTACCCTAAATATGTGAACATATAATAACAACAGAAGTTACGAAAGAATTAATAGTGTCATGCAACGGTGTGAAGGGCAACAAAACACAATATTGAAACACACGCATGTAACAACCCATGACTTTGGAGACTGAGAAATTAAATTTTTGGGAAAATAAAATTTAATTAACTCGGAGAATTTTAAATTTGGGAATTTAAGTCCAAAAATATAGGACGTTGTAAAGTATTCCGAATGAGGATTTTGAGGGTACCATTGATCCCGAAAGGGTCAAGATAGTCAAAATGACTGTCATTGAGTTTTATTTCGGCTCCGAAATATTTTTAAGTCAGTTGACTCGAATTGGAGTAAACGAGTCATTTAAAGTGTATATTAACATTTAAAATTGGGTTTATTGTTTTAAAGGATTTAAGGCTTACGGATGAAGCCTTCTCATTGAGAAAAAGAGAGAAAGAGAAAGAAAAGAGAAAGAAGAGGAAAAGAGAGGAGAGAGGAAGAAAGCTTGGGGATTTCCGGCCCAAACGCAACATCGAGGACGATTCAACCTCTACAAATCTGAGGCAAGTGTTTAATCTTGCTAAATAAGTCATTTGCGTATTTTATTTCATAATTTGTGGGTTAAAGAAATGGTTTTGGGGTATAAAAATCAAAACCTAAATTTTGGCTCAAATCTTGAAATTGAAGATTTTAATTGGGTTTAAGGGATATAAAATGATGAGGTTAAATTTAGGATGAGTTTTGATGTTGGAAATCATATTGGGGTTGAAGATTAAGGGCTAGTAGAGGTATAAATTGAATTTTGGAGATTTTGGGTTTGTAAAAAAATCAGCCATTTTCGTGGCTTTCTGAACTGGCCGAATCGATTCGGACCCACCGAATCGATTCGCCAGGTTGCAGAAGCCTCAGGTCTTTAGGACCGAATCGATTAGCCCCTAGCGAATCGATTCGGAGGGCTGCAGAATCTCAGGTCCCTTGTACCGAATCGATTCGGATGGGCCGAATCGATTCGCTGTTGGGCCGAATTGATTCGGATAGGCCGAATCGATTCGGAAACAGAGCATTTTGAGGAATTTTCTCTTTAGTGAATTAAAACCCTTTTTGGTTGGGTTTATTGATTTCGGGCCTTCTCTTATGAGGAAAGAGAGATGTTTTGGAGACACACAAGGGGTTTCTCATATATTGTGGTTATGGGGACTTCTTGGGACAATTTGGGAAAGTATGTACACATGTATACTTTAGAATTGTGTATAAAGATAGTGAGAAACTTCAATAGGGATGGAAATCCTAATATTAGCTCAAGAGTGAGTTTAAATATGATGGGAAGTTAAGAACTCTTATAGAGAGAAATGGGTGAGGGCATGGCTCGAAATTGTGGGCCGAGAGTAGTGCCAAATCCTTATGGGAAATAGGATTATATTGAGATTAAGGTTTGGGGACCAAAGAGTGAAAGGGATCACGTACCCTTAGAAACGTTTAAATTGAGGAACAATTGGTAATGCGATAGGAGTGAGGGTTCACGAGAACAATTGAACCTTAGGCAAAATTTGGGAATGATTGAATCGTACTATTAACTAGAATGCGAGGTAGTATAATTCCAGTTAGGATAGTTTATTTATAATTGGGGGGAAATAATCATTGGGATTCCCATACTTGAAATAAAGTTGGGCTAAGTTAAGGGTTATAGACTATTGTTATGTACATATACATCAATAGTCGAAACTGGTATTGGAGATATATGGAATAGGTAGTGATTGTTACCTACACTCAACCTTGGGTGATAACGCTAATATTGGAGATAAACATATATGTTTGGGAGACTATTCATCATTGTAGAAATGAGTGAATATGTTTCAAGTGAGGGATTGTATTCACATATCGAGGTAAATTAAATGAATTGTGGTGATGGCTTGTATATTGAGGATTAAGTATACTTATAGCCGGGTTTATATATCTTATTCTTATGAACGAGAATTAGTATATATATATATAGATATATGGATATGTGAATATGTATATATCTATATAGATATGAATATATGGATATACATATATTCTGGACATACATGTTATGGATATATAAACCGTATGTGATGGTTTATTTATATGATTGGATCATATGGATGTATATATATTGTGCATGTGAATGATATATATATACTTATGTGGTTAAGCATACCCCGCTCATGCTATCATTGGGAAGTTGTGCGCGTAGAGGGTGAGCATCTTGGCTAGAAAAGCAGGGTGTGGATATTCCCCAGGTCATTGTCGTCCCGTGTGTTATTATATGATATATATATATATATATATATATATATATATATATATATATATATATATATATATATATATATATATATATATTTTTGGGATGAGACGTGGTGGGTATGTTTCGTCTCATTGTCGATTAGGAGCTATGACCGCTTCCCGGGACGTCGTGTGCATGAGTTTACCATAAGATGGGTGTCGTTTAGTCCCACCATGGTGGCCCCAGCATTGCTACGTGAGCCGGGCACTGGGAAGATGATAGCATTGATGCAGTTTATCGGCGCTATATATAGCCGGCTATTTATTTGTGCATGGACTTTGTACATCATATATGGTATGTATATATGGTCATGGGATTGGATGATGGTGTGTACATATATATGGTTAGAATGAAATGCCTATATATATATATTTATATATCCTATAGATGAAAGGATATAGAATCTTTGTAGAGTACATCTTGGATGATTATGGTGTACTAGATTGATGGGGGTTGATATATCTCATTTAAGGAATATTTCGGTTACATCATCCCAAGGATATTATTGGTGATGTTAGTTGTAGTAGTAGTATAATATTGTATACACGGCATTATGGATCTCTATGATCGACATTGTCCAGGAGTAGTGTAACGGGGTGGTTCCTTGTTTGGATTTTGCTTTGCGAGACCCCCCACGCATGAAATGCAATACAGTGTTGAGATTGGAGAAAAGTTCTGCCAATTATGGTATATACGGCATTATGGATCTGTATAATCAACGTTGACAAAGAGTAGTGTAACGCGGTGGTTCCTTGTTTGGATTTCGCTTGGCGAGACACCCCACACACGAAATGTAGTACATTGTTGAGAGTAGAGAGAAGTTCTGTCAATATTTATGTGTGGAATAATGGATCTCCAGGATCGACATTGACAAGGAGTAGTGTAACGGGGTGGTTCCTTGTTTGGATTTCGCTTTGCGAGACACCCCACGCATGAAACGCAGCACAGTGTTGAAATTGGAGGGAAGTTGTGTCAATAATAATTTTTCATGCTTATTAATTAGAAATTAAATCATATGTTTCAACCCAAATGCATATTGGGTAGCTTATTAAATTTATAAATGGTTAAATTATAAACCGAAATCCACTAAGCCTAATAAGGAACTTATGATTGAAAATAAATACTTAACTGTGTTTAGAAAAAGGGGTGGATTCTTGGGTTATGATAGGAAGGTAGATCTTGTGGGTATAGGCTAGGCCTATGATAGGTTAGGTTGTCCTAATAAATGGGGATAATTTAACTAAAACTTGAGGACGCGAATAGGTGCGCGCATTTAGATGAGAGGTGAGTTGGGGTTCCACGAGAGTGCGATTCCACTTTAATTATGAAATAAGTGCACCGATATATATTATGCATGGTTAACACACTTGCTAAATATTTTCACAACTCAGGCTCTGACCCGTTTACTTTTCTCTCTTGCCTGTATATATATATTACTACAGGTGTCCTACCGCATGGATGCCGGATGACTTTCTATTCAGAGTCTTGGGAGCCACGACAGGTTCGGACTGTTGCGGGATGTAGAATGTAAGCGCTTCCTCCCTTGAAAAAATTCTAGGTAGGATTCATGTTGTATATCGGGTTTGTACCCAAGGGATATTTATATACATGTTTATACTTATTACATTCCAGTTATTGTATTTGTTGTGACCCGCCAGCTTATTCGGGTCTACTTTTTGTATCACATTCTGTATTAGTTATTTATATCATTTTATTATAGCATTTCGTTATCATAGTTCTTTCCTGCATCTTTCTTTCCTTTATTCGTAGTGTTATAGTGTTGTGTTGTGTCGTGGTATGTTGTATGTTTTAAATTATTTTAATATCTCGCTTATATAATATCGGGTAGTTAGTCCTATATTATATAGTACCGGCAGTTGATGTTGAGACAGGACCATCTGAAACTCCTGATTTAATATAGTATAGGGTTGGCCACCCGTTATTATTTTGAGCGAGTTGTTACAGATGGTATCAGAGCATCAGGTTCTAGAGTCCTTAGGATCTGTGCGAGTTTTCTGTGTTCTTCCGTTAACGTTCTTGATATAGAGCCCTATTGTAAAGGTTGTTGTGTTCACTGCGCTCATTTTCTTCTGTGAGGTATATTCACTTGATTGGCGTTCTGATAACGATTGCTCTTGTTTCGTTTCAGACGTCGCTTAGATTTTGTCGTCTAGGAAAGGATAGGATTAGAAGTACAATACCCATAGCATACTTTGGGTACGCTTTAATAGGGGGTATTTGTTTTCCCCGATTCTGGAGGATATATTGAGGAGATTTCTCGTAGTGGTGTGAGGTGATTTATCGGCAGTTGAGTAAGAAAGGAAAATTTACTCGAATGGCGAACCTTGGACTTAGTAAAGTAAGTCTGAGGAGAGATTAGTGTAGTCCTTGAGAGGTTTAGGTTGAGAAACCTGTCAGCCTTCGTTAGGAAACCTGGTGTTGGTGACTCTTACCGAGGTGAGGAAGGTGTAGGTGTCCCAATAGCGGGAATATAGCCTTCTGAGATGAGGGAGAAAGAATTTTGGAGACTCAGTTTCGTTGTGTAGGACATAGCGAGTTTTCGGTAGTCGTAATAGCGCATTGTCCTTCGAAATGGTTAGGAAGGATTTTGAAGAAGATGTTTCTCTTTTGGGGAGAAATAGGTTTAGGATAAATGATTGTCTTGGAAGAAGTAGAGTGCCCAGAGTTGAAATTCAAGAACTTGCCTTGAAATGATGTTTTGGGGTGATGAAAAAAATCAGTATGGTCGGGAGGTTTAGAGCTTAATGGATTTATTTTGAGCGGAGAATTTAGCTCATAGTTGTGCTAGTTTTGAGAACTAGGTAATGGTTAGTAGTATTGTGTTTGTTGAGGCCTTGTGTTTTAAACATAAGGTGTTTGTTTGGCGTGTCGGAAGACGCGGAATTTATTTATATTGTATTGTTATATAGGCCTTCAGGCAATATCTAATAATAAAAAATTGTGGTGACAATTATTGTGCAACACAAATAAATAAGAAAAAAGCATTCACCAAGTAAAAACAAGGAAAATAAAATGAAAATCACACAACAAAGGATGTACGTGGTTCAGCAAAGATGTGCCTACGTCCACGGTGGTGCAGTCGATATTATTTCTATATACTCCAGAGAGTAATTATAGAGAATACAACGTGTCCTTTTACCCCAGACCTAGGGTTTAATATATACATGTACATTTAGGTGAGTGGGGGTGACGGTTTACCCACGTCTTCCATCCTTCCCATAACTTCCCTTCAAGGGAACGTGGGAAGAGACTACATCAAAATAAGAAGTGGGGAGCCTAGACTTAGGGCCGCTAGAATTGGGCTACTCGTCTAGGCCCATGGTATTAATTATGGGTACCCACAATTGCCCCTAAGTTTGTTGGCCATGTTCATGGGCTCAATAAATTTAAATGATTAGCCATAATGGTTCTTTTGCAATTCTTCGAAAACTGTGAAGCTGGTTTTGGCGGCACCCGCTTCGTATCTTGTGCACTATGATTAGCAGAACTTGAAGGTTTCTTGGATTAGGTACTTTTCTATCGTCATTTCAATTTTTCCAGCACTTTCTCATTCCTTGTGAGTTCTAGCACTTCGTATCTTCTTCTCTCAACCTCTATTCTCGTTGCTTTCTCGCCGTTTGGGCTCGCGCTTCTTCATCGTTCGAATTGATCTTCTATCTTATAAGTTTCCTGTAATTTTTCTCTGTGCTTTCTCTTTGAGTTTTTAATTTTCTAGGGTTTTCCAATGGCAAAGATTGGGCATAGGTCGGTTTCCGAGTTTAGGGAGTTTTACAATATTCCTGAGTGGGTAGATATTGAGTGTTGTTCCTCCCCTCCTAGAAATATTAGGGAGATATATGATGCCCACTGGATCCATGTTCTGTTGCTTTCCCAGGGGGACTCACTTTTCCTCCCAATGACTTGTTTTTGCATTTCTTTGGCTATTTTAATATTGTTCATGCACAATGATCGCCCAATGTGTGGAAAATAGTAAATGGCGTACATAGGATAAATTAATTGTATGGAACTAGGTTAGGGCTCGCCAAAATTTGTTTTTGCTACTCCTTTTCTCGGACTAGTTCTGGTGTCCTTTACCTCAAAGCCAGGAGCCCTGATAGGGTATTGGTAGTAAATCTACCTGATTCCCATAAGGACTACTGGCAAGAGGGTTTCCTTGTTAGAAATTATCAATTTTCTCCCCAACTTGAAGGGTCGAGGTCTGAGAGGTTCTATGTTCCCTTTTATGGGGAGGAATACATAGGTAGATATTGTACTGTTGTTTCGAATTTTGTTGATTTGTGATCTTTCTAACTCTTCTTTGCTTTTTCTTTCACAGCGAGGTCCGTCTTTCAGAATTGATAAAGGCTTGGAACATCAGAGAGCCTTTAAGTGACGGCGAGCATCCCAGGTCTGCTGCCTTCCTGCTTGAGTACAAGAACGTTGGCTCCAGCTTCATAGCAAGGCCTGTGGATAGTATCCCAGAGTTTAGTTCACCTAAAGAGACTGCTGAAAGTCCTATCCAATTGGTCGAGGAAGAGGTCAGATCTGAGAGTGACATTGTAGGAGCTGTAAGTGATTTACGGGGAGAGAGCTCTAGCAGTACAGCTCCTCTGATCGTAGGGAGGTTTCTGAAGCTCGAAGGTCATCGAGCACTTCCAGCAGTTCGAGTGAAGGAATGGTTCCACCCCGGAAGAACCTGATCCGAAATGATGACGATGAAGACCATATGCTCCTCGCTCAGAGGTCGAAGAAATAAAAATCTGCCTCAGGGGCTGTGGCTACTGGTTTCCGATCTTCTGTTCAGGAGCAGGAGAGGAAGAGGAAGGAAGAGGAGCAGGTGTGTGTGTGTGTGTATGTGTGTGTGTGTGAGAGAGAGAGAGAGAGAGAGATAGAGAGAGGAAAAAGGAAGAAGAGAGGAAGAAAATAGAGGAGAAACGAAAGGTAAAGGAGAGGAGGAGGAAAGAGAGTGAGAAGGAAGAGGAGAAAAGGAGGGCTGAAGCGAGGACGAAGGCCGGGCAGGCCTTAGTCCCGGTGTCAGCTCTGCCCGAGGAGGCCTTCGTGGCAATTTCTCCCCAGTTGGCCCCGGCTCTGCTCGAGAGAACTGTCCTCCCGGCTAATCGCCACAGGGAAGTAGGGTCAGAGCACTTGGCCCTTCAGGGTAGTCAGAGGCTTGTTCTGGTAAGGTTTTTCCCTTTTTCTCTTATGTTTTTCTGACTTCCCTCATTTTTAACTTCTAATGCGTTCTCTTTTCTGCAGTTTGTTACTGATTTCGCCGTGCTGTATCGTTCACGCGATGAGCTGGTGAAGAAGAATAGTGAGCTGGAGCAAGAGAACTCTGCCCTGAAGATGAAGGGTAAAGAGCTCGAGGCCAACCGCAAAGCCGTTAAAGCTACTCGAATTTCATCCGACTTGGCTCTAGCCACTGCCAATAAGGAGAAGGACGCTACAGTCCAAGATCTGAAGGAGCTGAGGCAGGCGTATGACTTGTTTTTCTCGAGAAAACTTATAGTCGTTGAGGAGAACAGGGTGATCTCTGAAGAGCTGAAGAAGAAGGAGTTCGAGGCTGTTACCGCCAAGGAAGACTCTTACAATTCTGGCTGGCCTGCAGCATATGAGGATGCTGAAGTTCAGATATGCTATATTGGCCATCTGAACTTTAAGAAAGGATGGAACAAGTATCTCATTGCTGCTGGAGTGGATGTTGCATCTCTTCTTTTTGACGAGCACGACCCAGGGCCGAGGCCAGTCGTAGATGAGGACCTTACCCCAGTCGTTTAAGGCTCTGATCCTGTTCCTCAGGCTGCCCCTACTGATGTTTCTCCTGTTAAAGTGACAGAGACCATCCCTACCGAGGGTAGTGCTCCTGTTAATGCTGATAAGGGGACAGGGCCATCAACCTATGGGCCTCCTCAGGTTGCTAATTAGTTATCTGATAGGATTGCTTTGTATTTTTGTTTTTTCCAGTCTGTAAACTTTCTTTTTTCAGTTCGATGTAATTTCAATTTTTATTAATGAAAAAGGCTTCATTTCGGCTTGTACTGATTTGTCCCTTTCTCTCCTTTTTTTTTCTCTCACTTGTAGTTAGTTGATATGGATGATTACATTCCTGCTACTTCCTAGTTGGGTAGGACCCTTGGTCCCAATGCGAGTCCCGAAGTTTGCCAGGCCTTCGTTAAGCTTTGCAAGTCCCTTAGGTCTAGAAATCAGAAGAATAAGGAGAAATCTGAGCTCGTGGCCAAGATGAAGGACAGGCTCCAGGAGATGGAGGACATTGGTGCTTCAGTGCAAGAGGAGGTTAATGTGCTGAGGACAAAACTATTAGAGGCCTCCGAGATCAACCAAGTAGGTAAAATTCTTCAGTAGGAGAATGAAGACCTGAGGAGAGAAGTCTTATGACTCAGGGAGCATGCGCCGAGCACTGTTCGAGAAGTATTGCAAGGCTCCTCATCATCGCGGACTAGAGCTGGTCATAATGTTTCTCCTCCTATGTCGCGAAGTACCACTCGCCCTCCCCTTCCGAGAGATGGTAGGAGCACCAGGAGTAGAAACAGGGAAGCAGAAGAACTTCGCGATAGGGAAATGGAAGAACTCCGCGATGATGTTTAGCGAGCATATGTAATCACTGCTGGGCTTCAAAGGGACGTTACTCGATTGCGACACTTATTCAAGAAAGGCCCTCGGCAAGTGTGGACTGACAGTTATGATCAAGGCTGGTCGGATGCTCCAAAAAGGCTGTTTGAGTTTTAAGGAGCTTTCTTTTATCAGGGGTGGCTAAGTGCCTTGAAGGAGCTACAAGTCCCGAGGAATTCGGTGCTATGGTATCGTCATGAGATGTCTTCCTCCACCCTGATGCCTAACCTATTCTGAAGGGATGATCGATGGATCCCCATCGATGCTATTCCTCGACAATTACTGGAGTCAGATGCGAATGAGGTTGTGGAGGAGTTAGCTCTTGCTCCTGATGACGGACGAAGAGCTCGAGTGGATGATTATCTTGCTTGGAGGCTTCCCCCCCATTGAGATTTTGCTAGTTGTTATTTTTTTTGTATTTTTGATAATATAAATGCTTTGGGCGAGCTCACCGACTAAACATGTATTACCATTGTTATATGTATGATGGATTAATGAAAAGTTTGTGTTTTGGGCAATTTTGCCGACTAAACGTGTGCATCCTACTTTTCATATTCTTGCTGCTCTATAATCTTTTTTGTTTTGTCATGCAAGTGTCCCCCCAGTCCAGTATAATACCAAGATACCATTGTGCTCCACTTTACCTTTTAGGTTGTGTCATCACACTCCCTTAGGCCTAAGTGGGGGGATTGGCGAGGACACACCTAGTGTTGGACGTTTTCATCCGATCAGGATTTTACTCAATCGAAGTAAGTTTGACGACCAATATAGAATTTGGTCGTATTGCCTAAGGATCCCCTGTAGGGCATCATATATTTCCAGGGGTAATGCTAAGAGGTCTCTCGTGTTTTATGACGATGACCTGAGGAGGGGTATTTCCCTGCTATAGTGATCAATGTGCCTGTTATTTGGAAAAGATGTGCGATAAATGCAGCTGTTACCAATCAGAGTATAACCAATTAAGTAGCTTTCATTAGTAATAAGGGAAATGAACTTCTATTTTCATAACAAAAGAATACAAGAAAAAGATCTAAAAATAGAATTTCTTGAGATTAGCTGCGTTCCATGCTCGTGGTATTTCTCTTCCCTCCATCGTTTCCAAGTGATAGGCACCTTGCAGATCGTCTTTAGTTATTTTAAAGGGTCCTTCCCAGTTTGGGCCTAGCTTGCCGTCTGACGACTTCACTGTGCTGCCCAGGACTTTCCTTAGAATATAGTCCCCAACTTGGAATGTTCTTGGGTTAACCCTTTTGTTGTAGTGCTTCGCAAGCTGTTGCTGATAGCTCGCTAGCTTTACTAGGGCAAGTTCTCTGCGCTCGTCGGCTAGGTCAAGTTCGGCGAGCAATGCCTCATCATTCTGGCCTTGGTCAACAAGGTTGGATCTCATTGTTGGCAAACCCGCTTCTAGTGGGATGACTGCTTCCATGCCATATGTCAGCGAAAATGGGGTTTCTCCTGTTGCTCACCGGGGAGTGGTTCGGTACGCCCATAGAATATGGGGTAGCTCTGTTACCCATGCGCCTTTGGCTCGCTCTAATCGCTTCTTCAATTCATCGATCATATTTTTGTTGGAAGCTTCAGCTTGGCCATTGCTCTGAGGGTAGACCACCGAACTGAAGTGGTGTCTGATCCCGTGTTCATTACAGAAGTCCTGAAAGGGGCCAATTTCGAACTGTGTTCCATTGTCGGTGATGATAGTTCTGGGAATTTCAAATCGAGTGATTATATTCCTCCATATGAATCTTATCATATCAGCATCTCGGATGTTCGCCAGGGGTTCTGCCTCGATCCATTTGGTAAAGTAGTCAGTCGCAACCAACAGATATTTGCGATTACCGATAGCGGTAGGCAGTGGTCCCACGATGTCCATTCCCCATTGGGCGAAGGGCCATGGGCTGGACAGGGACTTTAGGTCACTGGTGGGTTGGTGGGCCATAGGAGCGTGGAGTTGGCATTTTAGGCATTTGTGGATATATACTGCGGAGTCCTTTTGCATATATGGCCACCAATAGCCTTCCTTCATTGCTCGAAAGGCTAGAGACCTTCCTTCGACATGACTTCCAAAGATTCCTTCGTGAAGCTCGTGTAGCATTTTCTCGACATCACCTGGGTGGACGCCTCTAAGGTAGGGACCGGAGAAGGATTTCTTATACAAGTCGCCTCCTGTGGGTAAGTGAAAGCGAGTAGCTTTGACTCTTATCTGGTGGGCAGTTTTCTTGTCATCTGGGAGCGTGCCATCCTTTAAATAGTCCCTTAAGGGGTCCATCCAGCTGGGGGCTGACCCCACCTGGAGTATCTTTTCCACGTTTAGTAGCTTGCTGTTGTGGTTAATGCTCGGACAAATGAGGAAATCGACGGGGATGATCCTTTTTAGGTCAGAGTCAACTGCCGAACTCAAGGCTGCTAAGGCATCAACATGACTATTTTGCCCCCTGGGAAACTGCTGGATGTTGATCTCTTCAAAGCTTGTCATTAATTTTTTCACTAAGGCGAGGTAGGTTTCCATTCTTTCATCCTTCGCATTGTAATATCCACTTATCTGATTGGAGACTAGTTGAGAATCGCCGAACACCTGTAAACGTTTTGCTCCTAGAGTTTGCGCCTTTTGGAGACCGGCTATTAGGGCTTTGTACTCTGCTTCGTTATTGGAGGCTGCAAATCCAAGCCTGATTCCTTGCTCAAGGGTTGTGTTTTCTGGAGTGATGAGAACAACGCCTACCCCTACCCCCTTTGAGTTGGAAAATCCATCAACGAAGAGTTTCCAGGTTTCCTCTGTTGCATGGTTCTTCTCTTGCCTTGTTGGTTGAGGTTGGTCGAAGAGTTCTTCGCCTGTGAATTCGGCTATGAAATCAGCAAGGATCTGACCCTTGATAGCTGTCCTTGGTTGAAATTGGATGTCAAACCGGCCGAGCTCGACTGACCACTTAGACAATCTGCCCGGCAAATCCGCTTTCCTTAGGACCGCCTTAAGGGGATGCGATGTAAGGACGATGATAGTATGAGCTTCGAAATAATGCTTCAGCTTCCTCGAGGCTATTACTAGGGCAAAGGCGAGCTTCTCCAATGTTGATGTAAAAAATTAGATCACTCTAATAATTCAATCACAGATAAATAAATGAGACAAAAGATTTTAAAATGGTTCAGCCTTATAAGAATGGCCTACGTCCATTGTTTTTTTATTGCTGAGCGTTTGGGAATTCTCGATTCCAAGAAATTCCGTTCTGGATTCGGTATCCGTTCCCTTTACAATGAGGATTGTACAACGTATTTATAGCCTTGAGGCTGTCATCTGAAAGGGTGATACATTAAATGATATACATATAAAAGGGTAATACATTTAATGCCCTTCAAGCGTGTGCGTCTAAATGATAAGCATTTAATGAACCAGTTGAACTATTGGTTATCCAGCTATTAATGCTTTGTTCGAGATGCATCTCGGACCGCCTGAATTGCTCGGACCACCTGAGCTTCCTGGTATTCAAGAGTTCCTCGGAGAGGTCTGTTCCTCGGAGCGTATGAGTTTCTCGGAGTAACATGGTTTCTCGGAGCGTGTGATCATCTCGGAAGTGCTTGTTGTTGTCATGTAGATATTCACGTGTCTTCGTATGATTGGTCCACGTCAGTAGATTAAATTTGGTATCGACAGAAGCCCCCAATGTTTCATAGTTCGAAATTTGAGGAGTATGGAACATTCTTTCTCGGAATACGGTAGCTTTAAATAGTCTTCCTAATTTTTAGGAGCGTTTCCCTTGTATTTATTCTATCCTTCCAAATTCATAGAATCATGCTTTTTTGGACTTTTCTGCGTCCTTCGATTCCCGCGTTACTTTTCGTCTTTTCGGCCGTTGTTGCCCGCTTTGGTTCCCGCGCCACTTTTCATCTTTTTAGCCACCGATAACGTAATCATCCATTTTGTAATCATTTCTTTGCCAGTTCCCAAGGTAAGGTATTTAAACTTCACAGACACTCCCATTGTCTTCTATCTTTTCAAATTTTCATCTTTTGAATTTTGCATAGTCTCTTCCTACTCTCTTGTGCGTTCATCTTTTCCGTCGTTCGTTGTCAGTAGATCCGTTCTTTTCCTGTAAGATCTTCTTCCTTCATCTTTATTTCTTTATTCACCATGGTTTATCCTGTTGAGTCTCTAGAGAAATTTCGTTCTGAATTCTCCATTCCTTCTTGGGTTGTCTTGGAAGAGCTTTCTAAGCCTTCTAATTATTTCAATTTGGCTGAGGGACATTGGTTCCCCAGTCTCTTTTTTGCTGAGTGTGGATTTTCTTTTCCACCAAATACTCTGTGTTTGGAGTTCTGTCAGTACTTTGATGTTGTTCCTGCATGAATAGCCCCCAACACATGGAGAATAGTTAATGGGGTGCATAAATTAAATCAAGTGCATAGAACTCGTATAAGAATTCTAGAAATCATGTACTGCTATAGATGGGTAGTTAATGATAATATTTATTATTTAAAAACTAGGTTTACAAATAGAGCCTTAGTAGTTAATCTCCCTGATGCCAACAGGGATTATTTTGAACATGGGGTTGTTGTAAAAATTGGCAACACCCTCCTTTAACCGGAGATGAGGTTTATCAGGGTCCTAGATGCCCTCCTTATGACAATGGGATAGGTTATTTTTATTTTATTTTATTTATTTTGAAATCATGTTTGTTTTGTGTTTGATAAAATGTGTTACTGATAACAATATTTGTTTATTTGCAGTTGATAGTAAGAGAAGGTTCCCAAAAGAAACAGATGTCAATATAAGGCATTTGGGACTTATCTGGGGTTTGCATCAAAGGGTTGCCGACAAGCATATCAGGTCAGCTTCCTATCTGCTCCAGTACAAGAGCTACACAACTTCCTTCACTGCTCGTCCAGTGGTTAGTGAAGCAGAACCTGTACCAGCTTCTACAAGCTCATCGCCTGAATCTCATATCCCTTTGAGCGAGAGGATGAAGAAGAGAAGACCTCCCACCCTATTTGAAAAAACTGTCTCCGATTCTGGATAGGAAAAAAGGACCAAGATAGATGTCCCAAAGGAGGGGACAAAGAAAACTATTGCATCTCCTCCAGCTGCTCCTGCAAAAACTGCCGAGAAGCCCGCAGTGGCTCCGAGTAGGCCTGCTGCTCCTGGAGAGGTGATTGTGATATCACCGACCAAGGATTCTTCCTTGGCTGTACCTGTTCCCCCGAGGAGGCTGAAGAAAAGCTCTTCGGTTTATTTGGCTGAAACCATCTCACAGCCCCCAGCTGCTGGGACTGGAGTTCCCAATTTTGTTCCCCCGAGCTTTGACATGAGCTCGGTAAAGTCCTTGACCATTCCCGAGGTTTAAGGTACCGAAGAAAACCTTACTCGGGATATGTTTACCTCACTAGATTCTCGTCACCTTGCTTCTGTAAGTATCTTTACTTAGAATTTTTTATATTCCCTTTGTCATTTCTGTTTCTGTCTTGCTTTCTTTTTAAGTTCACAGTTGACGAGCTGCTTCAACATAATCCTGAAGAAGGATGAAGCAATCAAAGCTTCTTTCTCTTCGTACAGTGTGGAGGGAGCTCTGGAAGAAGCTATCAAATCTTTGGAAGACTCCCGCCAGAAGTACGCCACTGATAAGGCTATCTGGGAGAAAAAATTTGCCTCCTCCGAGCAAGAAAAAGCTCAAGCTATTGATGCCTCCAAGGAGTTGGAGAAGAAAAAGATTGCCTTGGAGAAGGCAAATAAAGAGCTCAAAGAAAAGCTCAGGGCTGAAGGAGATCTTGAGAATAAGCTCAAATTTGCTGAGGAGAGGTTGGTCCATCTTCAGGAGGTAACTCAGCAGAAGGAGGAAGCTGAACAAAAACTGAAAGCTGCTGATGATTTGTTGTCCGAGAAGCTTGCCTTGGAGAAGGCCAAAAGGAAAGCTGCTGTGAAGAAATCCTTCAGCTCTGGCTGGGACAAGGGATGGGATAAGGGGTGTGCTTCCATGGTCTCTCAAGTGGACTATGGCAGTGTAAAGTATTTTTGGGATGGATGGGTTGTTGCCCTTCAGGAAATGAAGGTCGATGAGTCATCCGAGCTCTTCCAGAGACACATCCCTGGTCCCCCTTCTACTCCAAAAGAATTAGAAGAGGACGAAGCTACCTCTGAGGAGTCTTCAATGGTGATGGGAGATCACCCCCAGCCATCCAGTCTGCTACCGAGCAAGTCGTCTCTTCATCCGAGCAGCAGCTAGTGCTCTCCGAACAACCCAAAGTTCCCTCCGAGCAACCTGCTTCCTCTTCCCAACCTCCCGAGATGGTTTTGGAAGATAAGGAAAAGGTGTAGTGCTGTTTGGGATTATCTTTA
Source organism: Sambucus nigra (assembly GCA_949130495.1). NCBI lineage: Eukaryota > Viridiplantae > Streptophyta > Magnoliopsida > Dipsacales > Adoxaceae > Sambucus > Sambucus nigra. The sequence goes on from OX422220.1 coordinate 272,341,612, forward strand.
TATTTTTATTTTTATCAAATGTAACCCAGAGCTTGTAACTCCAAATTTCATGACCTAATAAAACTTGAGTTCTTTTTTCATACTGTTGTCTATTTTCTATTTGTACTCTATCTTGATCTTCTTATTGATGATTGCCTTTTCTTTCTCTGCTAGTTTATGGCCAGGATGGAACTTCTATGTGCCCATGACACTGTGCTGCAGAGGAAATGTAATGATTACTTTAAGGCTGGTCACACAGACCTAAGTGCATCACAGATTGTCGATATCCTCGGCCAAGATGCTTCAGAGCAAGCAGTGGAAGCATATCAATACCTGAAGTGTCTGCTTGACCGAGCAGTAGCCAATAATGTGGCTTACTAAGAAATGATTGAAGATATCCAAGGCACCCTCGAAGACCTTCAGCTCCAATATAAAGACTCCACTGATCTGCTGCATGAAGGATATGAAAAGAAGTACATCCTGATCATGGCTGACAAGGGCTACGAGAAGCTTCTTACTCGTTATGATGTAAGGGAGAGAACCCTGAGGGGCGAAGTCGAGGAATGCAGACAGATTACCGAGCTACTAGAAAAGGAAAACAATAATTTGCAGAAAGAACTAGCACAGTTGAAGTTTGCAGCCTCTTCTTCAACAGCCATAATCCCAGTGACTGACGAGGGATTTTCATTTTTAGAGGTTGAGAACGCCAAGTTGAGAGAAGAATTGGACAACTTGAAGAGGTCGGGTCCTTTCACATATTCTCGGGGATGAGGAAGATTTCCTCGGGGACGAGGAACAGCAGCTCTGTTTCTTGTCGAGGAACAGAGGACAGCGTCTGCCTTAGAGAACCAAGCCTTCCAATTAATGGCGAAGAACCAGGCTTTGTCTGATATGTCAAAGAAGATAAGGGACTTGGAGAAACAGCTCTCTGCGCAGAAATCAGTCTTGGAGAATAAGGAACTTTTCATCAAGAATCTCTACGAGCAGTTAGAAAGGCTAACATATCAATTCCACAAACAGCCCAGGGAGTTCTGGATGGCTGGATACAATGAAGCATTATTCCACTTGGACGACCGTTTCTAGAATGCCAACAACGAGGGCTACAAACAAGGCTGGCTGAATGCCTTAAGTGTGCTGAAGCTCGAACAAGGACACTATATGTGGGACTACCATGATCCCGGGTTTCTCGACTGCCTGTGCCGCCATTTAATTTGGACATGGAATGGATTCCTGCTCGGACCATTCCTCGGAGCTTGATTTCAAAATACCTCGGTGATTACAATCTTCACTCTCGGATCGAGGTATCTCGTCCCGAGCATCTTTTAGATCGACCTTCTATGATGAACGTCAGGATGCTGAAGGATTTGAACTTCATCAATTCTCCTCAGTCTTTAAATGATCCGCCTGCTGGCGAGGAACCTGTATCGAAAACTGAGGGGAAGAGACCAATAGAATAGGAATTTTTAATGTAACAGTTAGTATACATGTAAATGTAACTTTCATTTTATTATCAATGTAACTTGTAATTTATTTCGAATATAATGAAAGACTTTCATTTTTGCTTGCAAATCTTAATTGCTATTGTCTTGTAAATAGCAAACACTTTACATTTAAGCATATATGTTAAAAAGATAATAATATTGTGTTGTTCATCGACCAACTTAGTAAAAAAGTTACAAGTATCAGTAATGTTGCTCGACCACCTAGTAATGAGTATAAAAATGTTTAAAATTTTTCCAACCAACCAAGGTTGTTAAATTGTTCTCGTCGACCAATTATAGTTAGTGAGAGTTTATCCCCGACTAACCATACTTGGTAAATTTTTGTCTTTTTCATAAAATGTGTCCGACCAACCAAGGTCAATAAATTCTCCTCGTCGACCAACTATAGTTAGTGGGTTTTTATCCCCGACCAACCATACTTGGTACAGTTTGGAATATTTTCTCCTCGTCGATCAACTATGTTGGTACAGTTTGGAATATTTTCTCCTCGTCGACCAACCATGTTGGTACAGTTTGGAATATTTTCTCCTCGTCGACCAACTATGTTGGTACAGTTTGGAATATTTTCTCCTCGTCGACCAACTATGTTGGTACAGTTTGGAATATTTTTCTCCTCGTCGACCAACTATAGTTAGTGGGTTTTTAGCCCCGACCAACCATACTTGGTACAGTTTGGAATATTTTCTCCTCGTCGACCAACAATGTTGGTACAGTTTGGAATATTTTCTCCTCGTCGACCAACTACGTTGGTACAGTTTGGAGTATTTTATCCTCGTTGACCAACTATGTTGGTACAGTTTGGAATATTTGTCTCCTCGTCGACCAACTACAGTTAGTGGGTTTTTATACCCGACCAACTATACTTGGTACAGTTTGGAATATTTTCTTGAGTAGTCTGCCGAGCTGTGCCGAGTAGTGCGTAGCACTAGTATTCCCCGAAAATTTTTCAATAAACATAGATATTTGCAGAATACTTTTATTTTATTCATACTGATGGAACTGCGTTACATATACATCACTGATAATACTTGCACAGGTGCTCTGCGTTCCATGCATTCTTAAACTCCTCCCCTTATAGAGTTGTTATTCGGTAAGTTCCTAGTCGAACAACTTCTGTAACTCGGTATGGTCCATGCCAGTTTGCCTCCAGTTTGTTATGCTTTTGGATTACTTTCTTCAGCACATAGTCCCCTTCTTTCAGGTCGTACTTCTTCACCCTCTTGTTGTAAAACAAAGTTGTTCGTTGCTGGTAAGTAGCATTTCTAATGGCTACGTCTTCTCTAACTTCCTCAAGCATGTTTAAATCCGGTCTTCTCATTAGATCGCTGACAGGGGAATTGAAATTCAATACCCTGTGTGTTGGAAGACCCAACTCGGCAGGTATGACAGCTTCACTTCCAAACGCCAGCATGTATGGTGATTCTCCAGTTGCAGCTCGGGGAGTAGTTAGGTAAGTCCAGAGTACTGATTGTAACTCGTTGATCCAGTTTGCTTTCGTATCATTCAATCTTTTCTTCAAACCGTTCAGCAGCGTTCTGTTTGTCACTTCCGTTTGTCCATTGCTTTGAGGATGGCCTAGTGCTGAATCAACCTTCAAAATGTTTGACTGGTGACAATTGGCGGCAAACTCCTCATTATCAAATTGTGTTCCATGGTCTGTGATGAAAGCATGAGTAAGACCGTATCGATAAATGATATTTTTCCAAATAAATTGGTATACCTTCTCGTACGTCATGTCAATGAGTGGCTCAGCTTCTACCCACTTAGTAAAATAATCCACTGCGACGATGAGGTACTTAAACCTTCCTCGGGTCGTTGGCAGTGGTCCAACCAGGTCAATTCCCCCCATGGAAAATGGCCAAGGGGAAGTTATGGGTGTCAATAATGCTTGTGGAGTTCTTCGGATGGAGGAAAAGCGCTGGCACTTGTCACACTTCTTGGCATAAGCTATACAATCAGCCCTCATCGTCGGCCAGTAGTATCCCTGCGTCATCACCCTTTGTAAAAAAGTCTGACCTGCTACATGTGCTCCACAAGACCCTTCATGGATATCTTCAATCAAATCTTTCACCTCGGTGGGATGTACACATCTCTGCAAACCTGCCATAACACCTCGTCTATACAAAACACCATTAATTAGTACATACCGAGCAGCTTTAAACTTCAATTTCTTGGCCGCAAGTTTGTCAATTGGTAATTCTCCCTCCTCAATATATGCCCTGATGGGATCCATCCAAGATGGTCCTAAATCAAGGGTGATAAAGTTCATCGTCAGATCTTCATCTATACTCCGACCGGCCAACACTTCAATTGGGATTGTTCGTTGTATATCGATGCGAGTAGATGATGCTAGTCGAGCTAGGGTGTCTGCTCTCGCATTCTCCATTCTTGGTATTCTGACCAGCTGAATTGTGGCAAATTCTGACACTAGCTCCTTTGCCTTTGCATGATATCTGATCATCAATTCTCCTTTCACTGCATATACTCCTATCATTTAGTTGATGATCAACTGAGAATCACTGAAAACAATGATCTGCTGTACCTCCATAACTTTTGCCAAACTAAGCCCTGCAATCATGGCCTCATACTCAGCTTTATTATTGGAGGCTTTGAATTGGAAACGCAAGGCGTATTTCATGTCGACCTCGTCCGGAGTGCTCAAAACTATCCCCGTGCCACATCCTGCAGTGCAAGATGAGCCATCTACATATAGCCTCCATATAGGTAACTCGTCTTCAAATTTCTGATCTGTCAGAGTTCCTCGGTGAAATATTTTTTGCTTCCTTTCATCCTCCCGGGATTTTTCTTGCTCTTCGTCGATCATCTTTTCTTGCCCTTTTACCAACCGAGGTTGGTCTGAGCTCGAATTTAATGATCATGTAACATCCACAGGTTGATCAGCGAGCAACTTTTGCTCCTCGGGGGTATCAGGATAAGTGAACTCTGCTATAAAATCTGCTACAGCCTGCCCTTTTAGCGATGATCTGGGTTCATAAACTATATCATATTTGCCAAGCTCTATTGCCCAGTACATCAATCTCCCAGATTTTTTTGGCTTGTGAATGGCTTGTCTCAATGGCACATCGGTATATACTACTATCGTATGAGCTTGGAAGTATGGCCTCATTCTCCTACTCGCCTCAATCAGCGCTAGTGCCAATTTCTCCAGCCTTGGATATCTGATCTCTGCTCCTCGGAAGGCCTTACTTGTGTAGTAAATTAGCTTTTGTACTCCATTCTCCACTCTGATCAACGCCGAGCTAACTGCATTCTCGGATACTGCAAGGTACAAATACAATTTTTCTCCCATCACCGGCCTGGACAACAGTGGGGGTGCTCCCAAGTATTTCTTCAAATCTTGAAAAGCCTGCTCACATTCATCATTCCACTCAAAAGTTTTTCTGAGTGTCTTGAAGAATGGGAGACATATATCAGTTGCTCGTGACACAAATCTGTTGAGTGCTGCTACTCGTCCTGTGAGACTTTGTACTTCCTTCTTTGTTGTTGGAGATCGCAGCCCTAATAGAGCTTTGATCTTTTCAAGATTTTCTTCAATGCCTCGTTGATCGACAATGTACCCGAGGAACATGCCTTCTTGTACTCCAAATATGCACTTCATCGGGTTCAGCTTCATTTGATATTTATCTAGTGGATCAAAATTTTGCCTTAAGTCAATTAGATAATCGGCAGCTTTCTTGCTTTTCGTCAACATAGACTTCCATATTGTCACTGATTTGTTCAGCAAAGACTTTGTTCATCAGCCTCTGATATGTCGCACCTGTATTTTTTAAACCAAAAGGCATAACATTATAACAATAAGTTCCCCTAGGGGTAATGAAAGAAGTACTTTCCCTGTCATCAGGTTTCATTTTGATCTGATTGTAACCAGAATAAGCATCCATGAAGCTTAGCAACTCGTGTCCCGAGGTAGCATCTACCAGTTGATCAATTCGGGGCAGTGGAAAATGATCCTTTGGGCATGCTTTGTTGAGGTCGGTGAAGTCTACACACATCCTCCACTTGTTGTTTTTCTTCTTTACTATCACCGCATTGGCTAACCAATCCGGATATTTAACATCTTCAATGAAACGAGCTTTCTGGAGCTTCTCGACTTCCTCCTGTATAGCTTGATTCTTCTCGGGACTGAATACTCTTCTTCTCTGCTTCACAGGCTTGATCTCCTTATTCACATTGAGCTCGTGACATAAGAAGTTTGGTTCTATCCTAGGCATATCTTCATGACTCCACACAAAAGTTTGTCTTGTGCTTATAAGGAAAGTTATCAATTCCTGTTTTAATGAGGCTTCTAACGATGAACCTATCTGAGTAGTTCGCTCAGGGTGCTCGTCGTCCAGAACAATATTTTTAGTAGCTTCCACCACTTGACCCTTCACGAGTTGTGACTCATCCCGAGGATCCAAGGTTTCAATTTTCGCACCTTCCTCCACTTGATAGGTAGTAGTATTTTTCTTTGATTCTTCCAGTTATTCTTGCTCGACGGATGAATAATAGCATTCCCGGGCTACTTTTTGATCACCTTTCATAACTCCTACTCCAAAATTTGTTGGAAATTTTAGGCACTGATGCACTGTAGAGGGTACAGCCTCAAACTTCTTCAATCCTACTCTTCTCATGATGATATTGTACGATGATTGGACATTCTTATCCATCACAAAGAAACGTATTCTTTCTGTTCAGCAAGCAGGACACGTACCAATGAATATATCCAACTTGATCATCCCAAGTGAAAATACTTTATCGCCAGCAAAACCGATGAGGGGTCTGTGGTAAGGTTTCAGTTAAGATAGCTTTAGATTTAAACTATCGAAGCACGAGTAGAACATGATGTCTGCCGAGCTACCATTGTCGACCAGCACTCTTGAAATCATGACCTCCTTCATTCTCATCTTGATCACCAGTGGATCATCGTGAGGATACATAACTCCTGCAGGATCATTCTTTGAAAACCCAATAACCAATTTTTCTTTGTTCACCTTTCTCGGGCGATCCTCCTCAGCTAGATTTATTCGCTGAATGTACGAGCAAGCTTTTCTCTCTGCAGTAAGGTCTCCCCCTCCTACATCTCCTCCTGTAATAACATTACAATCAAATGACCCAAAGCATATTGAAAATACCTCTCGTTCTGGATGCCTTGGTTTCTTGGGAAGATCGGGGTCATCATCTGGATCAACTTCATGGTTCTTCTTCTTGTTCTCCTCTGTTCGACGAGGAGGTCTAGACCTCTCCCTAGTTCGGTCGTTGTTTCTTCTTTCGCATCCCCGATCAACATACTTTGCTAGTTTTCCTCGTCGAATGAGTGTTTCAATCTCGTTCTGAAAGGCTATGCAATTTTTTGTCATATGGTCATGATCCTTATGGAACTCGCAATATTTTTCCCTATTCCTCGTATCCGGGTCTGACTTCATTTTGTTTGGCCAGTTTAACTCCTCGCTGTTCTTAATTTCTTCCAGGACGTGGTTGATATTCGCCTTCAAAGGCGTGTAGTTATCAAATTTCCTCAAGACTTCCCATGACGATCTATTGTTGGAATGTTTGTCACCACCATTGTTCTTATGCTCTTTCTTCTTAGCCTTATCACCTTCCACCTTGGTTTCTTTGGCGTCCATATTCTTCTTCGCAGACATAGCCTCCTCGGCATTCATAATCTTGGACGCTTTTCCCATCAGGTTCGACAAGGTTCGAGGTGGATCTTTGGCCAAAGTGTAGTACAACTTATTTGGCAGCAGTCCACTCATCAAAGCGGTAATCGTTATTTTCTCCTCATAATCAATGACTTCGAGTTTCTCGTTATTAAATCGAGTTATATAATCTCTGATACTCTCACCAGCCTTTTGTCTAACACTTAAAAAATGTGCTACTCGTTTAACTGGCTTTGCTCCGAAGCAGAAATTCCCAATGAATAACTCGGCCAGTTGAAGAAAAGTTGAAATCTTACCCCGAGGAAGATTATTATACCATATCTAAGTAGATCCGGTAATAGTTCCTGAGAATGCCCTGCATTTCATCTCATTTGCGACAGCATAGATGTCGCTAGCAGCTTGATATTGTTCTATATGAAGGACAGGGTCAGTCTTCCCATCATACTTAGGAGTCACAACAGGTGCTTTGAACTTTGATGGTGTTGGAAAATCAACAATGTCCTGGACAAAAGGTATTTCTCGAGCAAAGGTTCGTTGTAGAGGGTTCTTGGCCTTTGCCATTTCCCCTAATCTATCCTCCATCCTTTGAATAGATCCTTTCCATGCATCATTCTCTTCCTCGGGCCTATTGGTTCGAGCAACTGATCGCGTTAAAGTGGCTTCCTGCGATTTATCTTGACGAGCAGCTGGTCACGACTGGGCAGATCCTTCCCTTAAATCTGATGGTCGTCGAAAGCTCCTCGACGCTACATTAAGAGGACTTTTATTCCTCCTAGGGCCTAATCGATCGAAAGGAGAGGCCATACTTAATCTTTCCAATGCGCTGGCCCTTTCTGGGGAGAGGGTGACACGTTGTTCAGTATATGTGGCTCGCACTGACGAAGTTTGTCCTGGTTGATAAGAAAAATCTTCAGATTCCTCATTGCGATATGAATTAGCACGCCTAGTATGTGAAGAAGGTGCACGGGTATTTCTTTGGATGTTTCGTGATCCAGAATGGGCTGGTGCACTGCCATGGAGGGTTTGGATGAGTTGTCGCATTATTTCTTGCATGACGTTCTGGCCCTGAGCCATATTTGCCATTATTTCAGTCAGATCTGGAATATTAGGCCGAGCAGATGGATTTGGAGGGGTTCCAATGTTTCGATTGCTGGATTCGGCCATATCAGCCATTTCTGATGAATTGTTTTTGGTGAGAAAATGATATTACCAGTCGCTTCCCACAGACGGCGCCAATCTGTTGATGTAAAAAATTAGATCACTCTAATAATTCAATCACAGATAAATAAATGAGACAAAATATTTTAAAGTGGTTCAGCCTTATAAGAATGGCCTACGTCCACTGTTGTTTTATTGCTGAGCGCTTGGGAATTCTCGATTCCAAGAAATTCCGTTCTGGATTCGTTATCCGGTCCCTTTACAATGAGGATTGTACAACGTATTTATAGCCTTGAGGCTGTCATCTGAAAGGGTGATACATTAAATGATATACATATGAAAGGGTAATACATTTAATGCCCTTCAAGCGTGTGCGTCTAAATGATAAGCATTTAATGAACCAGTTGAACTGTTGGTTATCCAGCTATTAATGCTTTGTTCGAGATGCAGCTCGGACTGCCTAAATTGCTCGGACCGCCTGAGCTTCCTGGTATTCAAGAGTTCCTCGGAGCGTATGAGTTCCTCGGAGAGGTCTGTTCCTCAGAGCGTATGAGTTTCTCGGAGTAACATGGTTTCTCGGAGCGTGTGATCATATCGGAAGTGCTTGTTATTTCCATGTAGATAGCCACGTGTATTCGTATGATTGGTCCACGTCAGTAGATTAAATTTGGTATCAACAGGCAGGTACCTTTGCTCGGTGTCTAATAAGGTCTTGCTTGCGTAATAAACGGGGTGTTGGATTCCAGCAACCTTGCATATTAGTGCAGAGCTAACAGTGTGATTGGATACGGAGAGGTACAGGTACAAAGAATCTGTTTGCTGTGGTATGATAAGAAGAGGTGGAGTGCTTAAGTTGGACTTGATCTCGTCCAATGCTCACGAGCAATCTGGGATCCACTCTATCATTTTACTCCCCTTTAAAAGCTGGAAAAAAGGCTTGCACTTCTCGGAGGATTTGGAGATGAAGCGATTTAAGGCAGCGAGCATTCCAGTGAGCTTATGCACGTCCTGGATTGTGCGAGGGGGTTATAGCCTGTGGATTGCATCGATCTGATCTGGATTAGCTTCTATGCCTCTGTTATGACCAAGTATCCAGGAAAATTTCCTGACTGGACACCGAAGGAACACTTGCTCGCATTAAGTTTCATCCGGTACTTCGTGAGGATTTCGAAGGTGTTTGACAGGTCCGAGAGGTGATTTTCTTTCTTCCTTCTTTTAACGAGCATGTCATCAATGTAGACCTCCATGGTGTCTCCCATTTGATCCTTGAATATTTTAGTGACCAGCCACTGATAGGTTGCCCCTGCATTCTTGAGCCCAAAGGGCATGACCTTATAGCAATATAACCCAGCTGTTGTGATGAACGTCGTTTTATCTTGGTCTGGGGCATACAAGGGGATCTGGTAATACCCTGAGTATGCGTCCAGGAAACTCATTCGCTCGTGAGCTGCAGTGGCGTCTACTAGTTTGTCTATTTTTGGGAGGGGGAAATTATCCTTAGGGCATGCTCTGTTGAGGTCAATGAAGTCGATGCAAACTTTCCATTTCCCATTATTCTTCGGAACTACTACTGGGTTGGGCAACCACTTGGGGAATTGTACTTCCCGTATGGATCCTGCATCCAGCATCTACTTCCTTTTCGACCGCTTTGGCCTTCTCGGGCGTAGTTCGCCGTGCCTTTTGGGTGATTAGCTTGAATGTGGGGTCGACGTGCAGCTGATGATAGACCACACTAGGGTCGATTCCAGGTAATTCGTATGGTTCCCATGCGAAAACATCTACGTTGCGCCTCAGCAAGGTTGTCAACTCCTTCCGTTCTTGGTCGGTGAGAGATGCTCCAATCAAGAAGACTCTATTACTGTTGCCATCTTTAGCTGTAATTTCTACCAGGTCCTCGACGACACGCTCGGAGGGGGGGAGCATGGTCTCCTCTACTCTGGGTTTTCCGTACTTTAATTTCTATTTGGAAGGTATCACACCTTCTTCAACTTTCTCGCTGGATTTTCCGGCCTTTTTCTCTGGCTTTGGTCGGATGGCTGCTATGAAGCACCTCCTCGCCATCGCTTGGTCGTCGTGGATCTCCATTACTCCTAGCTCGGTTACATACTTGAGCTTTTGATGGTAGGTCGAGGGGACTGCCTTCATCGCATGAAGCCATCCCCTGCCGAGGATGGCCTGGTATGGCGAATCGATGTCGACTACCAAAAACTCGATTATCTTGGAAACATTTCCAGCGCGCACCGATAATACAGCCTTGCCCAGGGGCATAGTTATTTTCCCAGCGAAGCCAACTAAAGGAACAGTAGCTTCCTTTAGGTCGACGATGCTTAACTTCAATTTCCTGAATAGGCGAGGTACATTACTTCGGATGAGCTCCCTTGATCGACGAGCAGCTTGTCGACATCAAAGTTGGCTATCCTGAGTGTAATGACCAGGGCATTATGATGTGGGGTCCTTACTCCCACCAGATCCTCATCCGTGAAAACAATATGCTTGTTATAGTTTACGTCCTCTGCTCGTCGGCGCTTTCCTGACTGTGATTTTGCTGGGTCGATTTGGAAAGCCTGCATTATCGCTGTAAGTTTTTTCATTTCCATTCGAGCTGAGTTTCCTTATATCTGCTTGACGTCAGATGCTCCGTGGATTACTGAGAATTCATGTACGGCATCATCTTCCAGCACGTTATCAGGTCTCGCCTCTCTGTTGACAGCCACTCTTTCTTCCCTCTTTTCCACAAACTCGTTCAAACGCCCAGACTGGGACAACTCCTCGAGGTGAGACTTTAGAGCTTTGCAGTGCTCGGTCTTATGTCCTCCCTCTTTGTGGAAAGCGCATCTTAACGCATTGTTCCTCTTCGAGGGATCTCCTCCCATTTTCATGGTTCACTTTATGAATGGCTCATCTTTGATCTTCGAGAGAATTTTGTAAATTGGTTCTTTGAAGATGGTGTTGACCGCCTGGAATGCTTTCGACGCGTCATGGTTCCCTCCGTTCTTGGAGCCATTTTTGCCACCGTTCTTTCCTCCTTTTTTGTGGTTCTCGATTTTGTCACTTCCCTTAGTAGTGAGTTTAGCTCGACCATTTTCCCCTGTACTGGGCGGGTGACGTCTTCCACCTTGGCATACTTCTCGATGTGAGCCATTAGGTCATCGATGGTTATGGCTTCCTCTTCATCAGAGACTGGTAGAGAAGGGAAGAACTGGGTAGCCCAATTTTGAAGGAGGCCACCACCACTTGCTCCGAGCAGTCCTCGACCTCATTGAACAACTCCCAGTACCTTTTTGCGTAGTCTCGGAGGGTCTCCTGAGGTGTATTCTTCATTATCAACAAGGCGTCCATCCTTTTGGGATGGGAGCTACTAGTAATGAAGCGGGCCGTAAAGTGTTCGGCCAGGGATTTAAAACTTCAGATGGATCGATGGGGGAGTCTTTCGAACCATTTTTGTGCCACATCAGCTTGAGGGGAAAATACTACACATCAGTGCATCCCGGTGATTCCAGAGGGCAATGGCCTGTTGGTATTACCTGACGTGGTCGATGGGATCAGTCTTACCATCATAAATCTTGAACCTTGGAATAGCAAATTTCTTGGGGGCTTCTTCCTCTTCGATTTCCCTCGTAAAGGGTGACTTCATCTGAGTTTTGAGAGCTCGCCTTGCGAGTTCTATGGTTGATCTGGCACCGTGGTGGGCAGGATGTTGGTCCATTTCCCTGCGGGCCAGATCTCGTATGTTCTTATTACTGCGAGCAGGGCTCTGGTAACGTCGAGCTGTTCGCAGTTGTTCGCGGAGTTCATCGTCTGATTCGTCTCCCTCGACCTTTCAAAATCCTCACCTTGGGCTCCTTCCACGGCTACGAGATTTGCTCGCCTGAGAGCTAGGAGTGCGGTATGGATGTCTCCTGTTATCAGGATGAAGCTCCCTCTCCAGTCTTTCCAGTTTCCTTTTCAAGCGAGCATTCTCAGCTTCGTATCTGCGAGAAGACTCTCTCTTCTCTTGGAGCCTTTCCCCGTACGCATCAATCAATCTGGATATCTGTGTGGACCTTACTGGTCCCTGGCTTTCTTCTGAGGCTGGCCTTTCCAAGCGATCCCTCTGATTTGAACGTCGAACTTCAGACCTAATCCTGCAAGGAGCAGGTGGTTCTTGAATATCCCCTGCCTGAGGGGCATTGCTGCTGTGACCAGACATCTTAAACTCCTTTCTTGGTGTGGGCTCTTCTCAGGGAAAGATGAACGCTTCCCACAGACGGCGCCAATTATGGTGACAATTATTGTGCAACATAAATAAATAAGAAAAAAGCATTCACCAAGTAAGAACAAGGAAAATAAAAAGACAATCACACAACAAAGGATGTACGTGGTTCAGTAAAGATGTGCCTACGTCCACGGTGGTGCAGTCGATATTATTTCTATATACTCCAGAGAGTAATTACAGAGAATGCAACTTGTCCTTTTGCCCCGGACCAAGAGTTTAATATATACATGTGCATTTAGGTGAGTGGGGGTGATGGTTTCCCCACGTCTTCCATCCTTCCCATAACTTCCCTTCAAGGGAACGTGGGAAGAGACTGCATCAAAATAAGAAGTGGGGGGGCTAGACTTTGGGCCGCTAGAATTGGGCTACTCGTCTAGGCCCATGGTATTAATTCTACGTACAAACAAAAATCTTTTATAAAATACCCTGGTTTAACTAATCTCAATCCCCGACCTACCTACACAGTAGTGTATTGGGAGGGTTCCTTGTTTGGATTTCGCTTGCGAGACCTCCCCCGCACGAAGGTGGCTAGCGTCAGGAATTGAGGGGAGTTTAACCATTGGGAATTTTTAAACTTATATATATATGTTTAATATGTTATTATAGTTTATAGTGGTGATAGTATATTATGATTTGAGGCTAATGGAGCCTGATTATAATTCTACGAGTGGAAACTCGGGTACGGGGTGTATGGGCGCCTCGGGGTAGTTATTCATTTTAAAAATCTATATGGTTCGACATGAGAACTAGAAAGGATCGGCATAGTGATCCTGGGGGTTGATGTAAGGACTAGATGATATTGAGGTCCTAGGCACATTTAAAATTTCGCGGGCGAAATTTCTGTAAGGGGGGAAGATTGTAATAACCCATGACTTTGGAGACTGAGAAATTAAATTTTGGGGAAAACTAAAATTTAATTAAATCGGAGAATTTTAAATTTGGGAATTTAAGTTCAAAAATATAGGACATCGTAAAGTATTCCGGATGAGAATTTTGAGGGTACCATTGATCCCGAAAGGGTCGAGATAGTCAAAATGACTGTCATTGAGTTTTATTTTGGCTCCGAAATATTTTTAAGTCGGTTGACTCGAATTGGAGTAAACGAGTCATTTAAAGTGTGTATTAACATTTAAAATTGGGTTTATTGTTTTAAAGGATTTAAGGCTTACGAATGAAGCCTTCTCATTTGAGAAAAAGAGAGAAAGAGAAAGAAAAGAGAAAGAAGAGGAAAAGAGGGGAGAGAGGAAGAAAGCTTGGGGATTTCCGGCCCAAACGCGACATCGAGGACGATTCAACCTCTACAAATCTGAGGCAAGTGTTTAATCTTTCTAAATAAGTCATTTGTACATTTTATTTCATAATTTGTGGGTTAAAGAAATGGTTTTGGGGTATAAACATCAAAACCTAAATTTTGGCTCAAATCTTGAAATTGAATATTTTAATTGGGTTTAAGGGATATAAAATGATGAGGTTAAATTTAGGATGAGTTTTGATGTTGAAAATCATGTTGGGGTTGAAGATTAAGGGCTAGTAGAGGTATAAATTGAATTTTGGAGATTTTGGGTTTGTAAAAAAAATCAGCCATTTTTGTGGCTTTCTGAACTGGCCGAATCGATTCGGCCCCACCGAATCGATTCTCCAGGTTGCAAAAGCCTCGGGTCTTTAGGACCGAATCGATTCGCCCCTAGGGAATCGATTCGGGGGGTTGCAGAATCTCAGGTCCCTTGGACCGAATCGATTCGGATGGGCCAATTCGATTCGCTGTTGGGCCGAATCGATTCGGAAACAGAGCATTTTGAGGAATTTTCTCTTTAGTGAATTCAAACCCTTTTTGGTTGGGTTTATTGATTAGGGGCCTTCTCTTATGATAAAAGAGAGATGTTTTGGAGACACACAAGGGGTTTCTCATATATTATGGTAATGGGGACTTCTTGGGACAATTTGGGAAAGTATGTACACATGTATACTTTAGAATTGTGTATAAAGATAGTGAGAAACTTCAATAGGGATGGAAATCCTAATATTATCTCAAGAGTGAGTTTAGATATGATGGGAAGTTAAGAACTCTTATAGAGAGAAATGGGTGAGGTCATGGCTCGAAATTGTGGGCCGAGAGTAGTGCCAAATCCTTATGGTAAATAGGATTCTATTGAGATTAAGGTTTGGGGACCAAAGAGTGAAAGGGATCACGTACCCTTAGAAACGTTTAAATTGAGGAACAATTGGTAATGCGATAGGAGTAAGGGTTAACGAGAACAATTGAACCTTAGGCAAAATTTCTGAATGATTGAATCGTACTATTAACTAGAATGTGAGGTAGTATAATTCGAGTTAGGATAGTTTATTTATAATTGTGGGGAAATAATCATTGGGATTCCCATACTTGAAATAGAGTTGGGCTAAGTTAAGGGTTATAGACTATTGTTATGTACATATACATCAATAGTCGAAACTGGTATTGGAGATATATGGAATAGGTAGTGATTGTTACCTACACTCAACCTTGGGTGATAACGCTAATATTGGAGATAAACATATATGTTTGGGAGACTATTCATCATAGTAGAAATGAGTGAATATGTTTCAAGTGAGGGATTGTATTCACATATCAAGGTAAATTAAATGAATTGTGGTGAAGGCTTGTATATTAAGAATTAATTATATTTATAGTCGGGTTTATATATCTTATTCTTATGAACGAGAATTAGTATATATATATATAGATATATGGATATGTGAATATGTGTATATATCTATATAGATATGAATATATGGATATACTTATATTCTGGACATACATGTTATGGATATATAAACCGTATGTGATGGTTTATTTATATGATTGGATCATATGGATGTATATATATTGTGCATGTGAATGATATATATACTTATGTGGTTAAGCATACCCCATTCATGCTATCATTGGGAAGTTGCGCGCGTAGAGGGTGAGCATCCTGGCTAGAAAAGCAGGTTGTGGATATTCCCCAGGTCATAGTCGTCCCGTGTGTTATTATATGATATATATATTTATTTTTGGGATGAGACGTGGTGGGTATGTTTCGCTCATTGCCGGTTAGGAGCTATGACCGCTTCCCGGGACGTCGTGTTCTTGAGTTTACCACGAGATGGGTGTCGTTTAGTCCCACCATGGTGGCCCCAGTATTGCTACGTGAGTCGGGCACTTGGAAGATGATAGCATTGATGCAGTTTATCGGCGCTATATATAGTCGGGTATTTATTTGTGCATGGCCTTTGTACATCATATATGGTATGTATACATGGTCATGGGATTGGATGATGGTGTGTATATATATAGGGTTCGAATGAAATGCCTATATATATATATTTATATATCCTATAGATGAAAGGATATAGAATCTTTGTAGAGTACATCTTGGATGATTATGGTGTACTAGATTGATGGGGGTTGATGTATCGCATTTAAGGAATATTTCGGTTACATCATCCCAAGGATATTATTGGTGATGTTAGTTGTAGTAGTAGTTGTAGTAGTAGTAGTAGTAGTAGTAGTAGTAGTAGTAGTAGTAGTAGTAGTAGTAGTAGTAGTAGTAGTAGTAGTAGTAGTAGTAGTAGTAGTAGTATTAGTAGTAGTAGTAGTAGTAGTAGTAGTAGTAGTAGTAGTAGTAGTAGTAGTAGTATAATATTGTATCCACGGCATTATGGATCTCTATGATCGACATTGTCCAGGAGTAGTGTAACGGGGTGGTTCCTTATTTGGATTTCGCTTTGCGAGACACCCCACGCATGAAACGCAGTACAGTGTTGAGATTGGAGAAAAGTTCTGCCAATTATGGTATGTACGGCATTATGGATATTTATGATCGACGTTGACAAAGAGTAGTGTAACGGGGTGGTTCCTAGTTTGGATTTCTCTTTGCGAGACACCCCACGCACGAAATGTAGTACATTGTTGAGAGTAGAGAGAAGTTCTGTCGATATTTATGTGTGGCATAATGGATCTCCAGGATCGACGTTGACAAGGAGTAGTGTAACGGGGTGGTTCCTTGTTTGGATTTCGCTTTGCGAGACACCCCACGCACGAAACGCAACGCAGCGTTGAAATTGGAGGGAAGTTATGTCAATAATAATTTTGCATGCTTATTAATTAGAAATTAAATCATATGTTTCAATCCAAATGCATATTGGGTAGCTTATTAAATTTATAAATGGTTAAATTATTAATCTAAATCCACTAAGCCTAATAAGGCACTTATGATTGAAAATAAATACTTAACTGTGTTTAGAAAAAGGGGTGGATTCTATAGGCTAGGCTTATGATAGGTTAGGTTGTCCTAATAAATGGGGGTAATTTAACAAAAACTTGAGGACGCGAATAGGTGTGCGCCTTTAGATGAGAGGTGAGTTGGGGTTCCACGAGAGTGCGATTCGACTTTAATTATGAAATAAGTGCACCGATATTTATTATGCACGCTTAACACACTTGCTAAATATTTTCACAACTCGGGCTGTGACCCGTTTACTTTTCTCTTCTGCCTGTATATATATATATTACTACAGGTGTCCTACCGCATGGATGCCGGATGACTTTCTATTCAGAGTCTTGGGAGCCGCGACAGGTGCGGACTGTTGCGGGATGTAGAATGTAGTCGCTTCCTCACATAAAAAATCAGGTGAAAAATATTTTTTTTGCTATTTTAAAAAAATAATGTGCAAATTTTAGTGTGCATATGAGCCTCTCTCTCTCTCTCTCTCTATGTATATATATATATATATATATATATATATATATATATATATAAACAACCATAAAACTCTACACAAAACAAATAAGCTTTACACACTAGTATCGATGTGTCTAAATATGTAGGAATGGAATGAACGGGCATGAACTAGATACAAATGAACTATGGCCCAAACAATCAAATATATCCAAGGTGTTCTATTTTATCACAAAACTTTATCAATATAAGATTTAGCCTCAAGTGACAAGAATATGTGTACTCTATAAACAAATAATCACAATGCACACAAGCCTCGAATATTGATGATTCTACAAATTAATAGTGTCATGACAAGAGATGCATAACTAGGATTCATGGTGAAACTCCGTTGATCTTCAACTATAACACCCTCAAAAGATAAACGACTATAATATTTCTTTTCACTTAATTCTTTTGAAGCTGTCACTTTTGAAATCAAACAAACTAAACCTTGTTGGGTGTGGAAAATTTTCTATTTTTATTGCCTCTAATCTTTTCATTAGGCTCTTGTTAATGGTTTCTTTCCTGCAATGGAGATTTTCTCCTCTCGTAGCCTTTTCCCGTGTACCCTCATATTTTCCAATAAAATTCAAACAAGCTCATGGGAAACGTTTCTTACATGAACAAATACCCTATAGTCATAAATTATGTAGATGACAAGACTGATATGAGAACATCTCACATAGTTCAAATATAATATGTGAATCTAATATTCAAAATAGCTCATGCATGTGTGTGTGGAGACATATCAAAGTTGAATTAATAAAGCAAATCAAAATTGAACAACTCCATGAAAGCATGATAAAGAACAATCTAAGTATTGACAATCATAATCAAATGTCCTATTCACATGGAAATATGAAATGAAGTAGATTAAAACACACAAATATGCCACACAAAATGTGTAAAACTAGACTACTCAAAACCAAAAATCTTTTTGAGGTCTTTTAACATTTTCAAAAAAATACCAATTTAAAAAGAAAAACTCAAAAGACAAACAAAATATATATTTTTTATTTTTCAATATGATTAAATAAATAAAAATAAAAATACAAAAGACTCAAACAACATACAATTAGCAAACATATATATCATAAAGTACAAAAGCTAGTGTATGCAAACATCCGAAAACAATCAACCATTAGATATTGCATGAGAAGTATCATGTGCAAGAAAATCATAATCAATAAGTCTAATATATAAAGCCTCTAAATCTGATTCCTAACCCACATAGGGGTAACGCGATACTCTAGGATTTTGGGGACCTTGGTGAATCTAGTCTTTAGACTTTTTAGGACCTTTTTAAAAATCATAGCAAAAATGCCTAAGGTGACCTTTCCTACCGTAATGTGTGAACGTTTAGGCATGGAGGGAGGTGTTACCTAAGGGTTTACCTTTACCAACGTTACTAGCAATGGTTAACTCTTTCAAACGCATGGTCTTGGCCTGGGTAGTCAAAGCATCTTGATCATCGAAGCCAATTCCACACTTGTCATCTTTCATTTGGACGGTGCCTAATATCTTATCCAACTTTTTTAACATACATTCCAAATCAAATTTGAAATGACTCAAGTATCTTAATTTTTCTTCAGTCTTAATTATTAGAGACTCGAATAAACACCTAGAGTTCTCAAACTCCTCATAACCTCCATAAAACCTCGAAGGCCAGCATACTCTTGCTTCTCATAAAGAGTCCTGATATGTGCCCTAAGATCCTTAATCAAAACACTATCATCATTTTATACGGCACATTTTTTCAACCTAGCTTCCAACTTCAAGTTGTCCTTCTACACTCTCAATGTTCCCATATACAACTCACGAAAAAAAACTTGGAGTTCACTCTCCCCTCCTCTTATTCGTCATCTCTCTCTTCTCCACTCTCTTCATAATTATTACTCACTATAGAGTTAAAAATGATGGCCTCGAAAGTGTCATGATTAGAAATATATTCATGGTAGGACTTCTCATCAAGGCTCATATGACTAGCCATGAACGTTGTGTAGTTAAACTCAATGGGGGAATCATGTAGCTCTTTCAAAATCAGTATCACTAAGGGTGGTATTATACACCTTAGATTTCTTACCCATCTTCCTTGGTTTAGTTGAGAACTTAGTTAACTTATGGACATAACCATCACAACCAAAACATCTTTCCGACTCATCCCACTTCAAGTTATCATTACAATTTTTAGGGAAGCGATCGGCCTTGTTATACATGTTTTCTCAATGTTTTTGCATCATTTGATTGTTTATGAAATTTACTGAATTTCCTAACTAACATTGTCATATCTTCAGACTCGATGTCAAACTCATCATTCGAAATAAGTTTTCCCTCCTTTCGGGCTTTTAAAGCAATGCCCTTGTCCCTTTTCTTTGTTTTGGAGGAAAACATGTCAAGCTCATAAGTTTTTAAGTTACTTACAAGATCTTCAAGTTATGTAGAATCTAAAGTAAAAAAGGAATTCAATGTTGTCACATTTGAATTAAATATTTCAGGTAACGACCTTAAGATTTTCTTAATTACTTAGTTTTCGGTAATCTCTCTCCCAAGTTAAAAGACAAGTTCACTATATCGAACAATTTGGCATAGGACTCATCAAAGTTCTCACTCTCCAACATCTTAATGGTTTCAAATTGAGTGGTGAGGATTTGGATTTTGGAAGTCTTAACAACACTAGTTCATTTATATATGAGTTAAAGTATGTACCAATCCTCTTTATACATATCCTAAATCATAATTTGGAAGAACTCCTCCGAGGTGACAAAACAAAATCGATCATTTAAACCACGCGAGTTATAATTTTCTAACCTATTAATTCGGCATAAATATTTCATATTTATCCCCTTAATTTGGGTATTTTTTGGTCCCAAATATTACATTTATCCCAAAATTATCTCATATTTGTTATTACTAACCTTTTTGGAAAGTATTTTGTATTTTGTCTATTTTCATGTTTTTTACAAGTAAATCGTGCAATTGGATGAAAGAGAAAAGTCAAAACAGTGAAAGCTTTGCAAGAAAGGGAAGTCAAGGTAAAGGCAAGTAAATTTCTAGACAAAGTCCAAAAAAGGATCCAACAAAAAAGTTGACCATTTGAATTTGAGAAGATGTCCAGGGGTAAAATTGCAAATAAGGAAAATAAGCAAGTTAAAAGGAGAATTTCCAAACCCTGATACTGAACCGGTTCGGTCCTGGAGGCGAACCCATTCTCTTTTACTGAGGGTTCAATCCTAAGGGTTTGGTTTAGTCTGAGGGCTTGGTTTCCAGCGGGATTTCTTATCTTTTCCTAGATTTTAGCTAATATAGTTTGGGTCTAAGTTAACCTTTTTAGCCGAATTATGGCACATGTTTAAGCCATCTACGAGTCTAATTGTCATTATTCTACACTTTTTAATGCAACTTACGAATCATAATTAATTATAGAACAAAGATTACACTTTTCTTCATCAAGTAAATTCAAGAAGTGCTATTTTCCGAATGTCTTCCAAATGGTGTGGATTCTTTGCATTGCAAGTTTATTTCTTCAAGTTTGGTGCAAAATCTTCTATTTTTTCTCTTGTTATTCAATTATGAATACTTTTGTAATGATGATAATTACTGTAGAGATTAAATCCATGTTTATCTAAACGAAGAGTCAGTTGGGGAACATGAACCCAACCTATGATTTTTGATGCTAAATATAAAATTCAACATAATTAGATATTTAATTCTAAGAGTTTGATACATTAATCGAGACTTATATTGTACGTTTCTTAACTTCGTTTGTTGAAAGCAACTGGATTGTTTGAGTAAGCAATATACATGTCGGTCATTTTATCATTTGCATTAATTAATTTGTTAACCCATTATCGCGCGGGTTAACGTCCAAACATATTTTGTGCTTCGAGTTAGTTTATAATCTTTTTTCAATTAATAAAATAGTTTTCTAGAATTTTATATATAGCGAAAATATTCTACGGCTTGGGGGATTGGATCCCAACTCCATTTTCCCAACAGTGTTTTCTAAACCAAAAGTTTAAGTATTTTCTTTTAGTAGTTAAATTTTCACTTACGTGGTTTATATTGCTCAGTGTTTTCAAAATTTCTCAAAATAAAAAATCAACTTTTTTCTTTCTTTATCGCATCGAAGCCTAGATCTTAGAAGCCAAACCTACATTTGTTATCATCTTACGACCTATTTCCTCAGGATTCGACCCCGTCTTACCTAGTTATTACTTGAGTGACCGACTTGCACTTGAGCCATAGGTACACGCATAGCACACACATTTTGCATCGCTTCAAGTTTTTAGCGCCATTACTGGGGACTAATAGATTGTAGGTTAGGTCGAATTGATCTTAGTTTGACTATAATTCCTAAAAAACCAAAAAAAAATCATAAATTCCAAAAATACAAAAAAATAAAGAAAATTAAAATATCCAAAAAATTAGAAAAGAAAAATATATAACTAATTACTCTCAAATCCTTAAATGTAAACAACTCACCCTACTTCAAATCTCGAGCTAATAATAGAACTTCATCCTTCTAATAATGTAAGGACATAATTTCCATTATCCGTATTTTACTTAGAATATGTCGTATAACGCTACAACCATCAAGGGAAGCTCAAGCATACATTCATGAAGAAGAATTTGAATTTTAAGTATCTTCAACATTTGCGCGATATGAGGTACAATTTCGTATAAAGTTTGTTTAAGTTTCGTAATTTCTATACACTACTATTGGGATGCTTTTTAAAATTGTTTTAAACAAAATGAGGCATTTTTTCTAGTCAAAATAATTTTTCAAGACCTGTAGGCGAGCTTTTTAACATAATATTTTCTCGCTCCTATCGTTTAAATGAAAAGGCAATGTCATTCAAATGACATTGACATATCCTTCAAGCGACATGCAATGTCATTTTAAGGGTCGTTCGAATGGTCTTTTATTGTTTGCTTCAAACGAACCCGTATTGTTTTGGTTTTTTAAAGGTTGTTTGTAAGATCTTTCAAATTTTCTTCTAACGACATTCAATATCATTCAAACGACATAGAGATGTCATTCTAACGACATGTATCGCCTTAAGATTTTTGATCAGCTATAAATACATGTTCTGGAGATCAATGTGGTTAAGGAGTCTAAGTTATAAAATTTGACCACCCAATTTGATACCATCACCGTGTCAGAGTCCGAGTGTTTTGATGAGTTTTATGCTAGGTTGCTTGACATTTTTAACGTGAGTTTTAATTTGGGTGAGAAAATTGATGAGACGAGGGTTGTTAACAAGATTTTGAGGTCACTCCCATCTCGTTTTATTACTTATGTCACTGTTTTAAATTCTTTGGGGATATTAGATACACTTAGAATAGAAAAAATTCTAGGAGATTTTCAAACTTATGAGATCGACATGTTTTCCCAAACCGTTAAGCCTAAGGATAGAGGGATTGCGCATAAGGCACAATCTAGAAAGAAAGAGGAAGTGTGTAGGAAGAAAGAGAGATTTTGTGATTCCGAGTCCGAGGGAGAGTTTACTACTGAAGATGTGGCTATGTTTGCTAAAAAATTTAAAAAGTTTCTCAAATTTTCCAAAGAAAATTCTTCCAATAAAATGATAATTGAGAAAAATAAAAAGAAATAAAAGGCCAATGAGAGCGGTGAGAAAGAGAAAGAAGAAGGTAAGAGATGTTTTAGTGCGAGGGCAAAGGGCATACAGTGTTTGAATATACCACTATGCTTAAGAGAAAGGGCAAAAAAATTGCCATGCCAATCTCTCTTAGCGACAGTGAAGAGGAAGTGAATGATTCTAGGGATGAGTCATCACATGGTATGTGTGTTGCCTTTATGGCAAGTCGCATGATCACACCTAGTTTGTCCCACGATGATGAGGACACATGTGTACGTGAGACCCCTGATGATGATTTGAGTGTTTCTAGTGAGTGTGAGAGTGGGGTGAAAGTGAACTCCAAAAATAATTTAGAGATTTGAATGTCGAGACCTTAAAGACAAAGAAGTTGAATAAGGAGTTAGGTCTTAAGGTGTCAGATTTGGAGAGAGAGAGAGAGAGAGAGAGAGAGAGAGAGATGGAAATTTTGAAAGGATTTGATGTGTTGACAAGTCAACTCGAGAAGGCAAAGGTTTCTTTGATTGAGCAGTTGATTGTCGTAGGTCGACAAAAGAGTGAACTTTAATCCCTTGTTTACCAACTCGAGAGAGATCTCGAATGTGCTCAGGAAGAACATGTTACTATAGAAGATACATCTAAGAAGGTAGGAATGATTCTCCTCGGTCCCTCTTTGGGTAATGTTGAGAAACTAGGAATAGGTCATAACGGTGTGTCAACTTTCCATATTACACTCAAGCCGGTTCTCGAGTTTGTGATAGATCCATATGACTCTCAATCCAACCCACCTAGGCATCCATTACCCGATAGGAGAGTATGCCCTAGACGTTTTATGAGAGGTGTTCCTAGGCCCGTGTATGTTTTCACACATTGTAAGAAGAGAGGACACCTTAAGGAATTATGTTTTAAGTTGGAAACTGTGTAACATAATATTTTTTACATGCACCCACACATGATACTTCGCACAATCGTACCCATCACATAAGAGAGCTTGCACATATTCGAGAGCAGGTTAAGTTTTTAGTCAAAACTTCACATGATTTGATGGATGTTTTTCATATGATGTCACCAACTCTGGAAAACTCCTTTGCACCTAATGGTTTAGGTTTAGACTTGTTTTCTAGTATATGATGATTTTCATAATGATATTTTATTCTTATTGCTAGTATGTACTGCTTTTGTATTTATCCTTTCCATTTAGATATATTTTTCAAAAAACCAAAAAGATTTTTGTTTTTGAAATTTTTTTGAAAAATACAAAAAGATTTTCCTTTTTTGAGAAAAAATTGAAAAAGACAAAAAGATTTTATTATTGATAAAATTTTGGGGAAAAGACAAAAAGATTTTGTATTTTGTTTTACATCGTTTATGAATGGACATTTAGGATGGACAATTCACAACATCATTCCATATCCATGTGACTATTTGACAGTATTTTGAGACAATACATAATTTCATCCATGTGCTTTATAATATTTGGAGTCATTAAGATGAAATTTGTAATTACTTTCTATATGTTTGACTAATAATTTCCTTCAATGGACACTTGCAATGATTTATGTGATTATTATACTTATCTATCACAAATTGATCGGAATGTTTCCATCTCAATCATGTGTTTAAAATGAACCATATGCGATAAAACATGACAATAAAAGTAGTGCATGCAAGAACCGTTGCCCGTGAGGAATTTGTTTAACTTGAAAAAATAATGAGTGAACACGGGGAAGGGCTACGAAAGGTACACATATCCTTTGCGATTAAGCCAACGTTTAAATCATACCTAAAAAAGCGTGGCATTGTAAAAAAGTAGTCAAGGTCTAAAGAGTTTAAAAAGTTCCCAAAAAGTGTGGCATTGAAAAAAAGTAGCCAAGGCCAAATTAGTTTAGTTTGATATGATCACTTAAAAGAAACGAATTGAATATAAAAATATGATCATTATCTTATATTTTAGGGAGTTTGGTTGGAAATATATCAACGGCTTTGCACGTCCTAGCAAAGTCTTGAAAAAGCATTACAATGTTTTAGACATAATTGGTGTGAAAATCTTTTTATACTTTGATTTGTTGATTAGATTGAGTTGATATCATATGAATTAAATAATTTTTACACCTAATGATGATTGTGAAGTTCATTCGTTAGGATTATCCATATTCATCATGCACATTTGTTATGCTTGTTTGAGTTAATTTACCTATTGAAAATGTTCACACCCATTCATTTTGTTTCCACAATTTCGTTATCTTAGTGTAAATTCATGGTGTCTGTTGTTTTTATAAATTTTCTTTGCTTCAAATTTTGAAAACTCAAAAAGAGCTTGTGGATATTTTTGAGTTTATCCTTGCATGATCATAGTTTCTTTATTCGTGATGATTTTCTTGATTGTTCTACTCCATGCCTATTTTTGTGTTTATTCTTTTCCTTATCTATTTCGAACAAATTAAAAGGGGGAGAATGAATTATGAATTACGGGAGAGTGAGAGTTTACATTATGGGGGAGATTTGATTATGAATTATGAATTATGAATTACGAATTATGTTTATTTCATTTCAAACTTGATACGTCACAAAGGTATTTGCTTTGTTTATTGTGTGTACGACTTTGATGATCATTTGGAAAGCACATAAAAAAATCATAAGGAAAGAAAAGACATTTGATTTGAAGAAATTTCAAAGTTGAAGATTTTCGAAGAATTTAAAGATTTGCATTTTTAGTACCTTTTTGCTATTGGGTTACATAGGAGGGTATTAAAATTGTATAGACTTTTTGATTGATAGTTCGGATATTTTTATTTTGTACCGGCATGGACATAGGGGGAGATTTGTAAGGATGTAATTTCCATTGACCGTAGTTTATATAGAATATGTTGCACACTGCTGCAACCGTCGAGGGAAGCTCAAGCATACATTCCCAAAGACGAATCCAAATTTCAAGTATCTTCCACATTTGCGCGATATGAGGTACAATTTCATATAGAATATATTTAAGTTTCATAATTTCTTTACATGAGTATTGGGATAGTTTTAGAAATTGTTTTTAAATATAATGAGGCGTGTTTTCTAAGTCAAAATAATTTTTCAAGACCTATAGGCAAACTTTTTAAAATAATAATTTCTCGCTCCTATCGTTTAAATGAAAAGGCAATGTCGCTCAAACTACATTCACATGCCATTCAAACGACAACTTCTAACGACATGTAATGTCATTTAAAGGGTCGTTTCTTATTTTCTCCAAATGAATCCGTATTGTTTTGGTTTTTTAAAGGTCATTTGTAAGGTCATTTGAAGTTGCTTCTAACAACTTAGATATGTCGATCTAACGACATGTGATGTCTTAAGATTTTTTATCAGCTACAAATAAATGTTCTGGAGACCTTTTTTATTAAGACTTTTGATACATGAAAACTTCTTTTTGGATAAACTTTAAGTCTTCAATTTTTTTGTGAAAAACCTTCTTTTTATTCCCCAAATCATCCCAATTCTTTTGTGAATCTTTTGTGGAACCCAAATCACTTCTTGTTTGTTCTTGTGAAGTGTCATCTCTATAGTTGGATTGGTAGCTCCTGAGAGAGTTAGTTGCTGACGATTTCGATCCCTTGGAAAGACTTGAGGGTGTTCCTTATTGGGGATAGGTTGTGGCCTATGTGAGTTTTTTACGATAGAGTCATTACATATTTTTGTAAGTGTGTTGTACGTTGAGATTTGCAAACATTTATAGAAATAAAGGTTTTGCCCTTTCAAGGGATTTTTCCTAAAATTAGTGTATCCAGCAATTTGTGATTGTTTTTTGTGGCATGATTAATTTATTCACCTAGATGCATATTTTAGGGTTTAATCAATTTGGATAAAAAAAATTGACATCTAGTTAAATAAGTTTAAAGTTTGGAAATTTTCGAATCAATATCGCAACATTCTCAAGTAATAACACTCAAAATTTTAGGGTACCACCTGCTATATCGAGTATCGACACTAGGAGTAAAATGTTTAAAATTTTTGATGAGGATAATAATTCTTTAAGTGTGAGTCGATGTCGCATAATCTAGTCTCAAAATGGGAGAGTGTGTGATGTTTTACTACCCTATAAAAACATCTTATACCCGAAGCGCATCATCGCTCTAGGATGCAATATATTCTTGTATAACGCAGAACAATTTCACTTTAGGAATGGGATGGTCCAAATTCTTCCTGCTTTTCATGGTATGGAGTCGAAGAAACCTTATCTCCACATTCTTGAGTTTAAGGAGACAGGTGAAATGTTTAACGATCAAGCTTGCATCCAATGCATCATACGTCTCAAGATTTTCCTCTTCACACTTAAGGACAAGGCCAAGACTTTGCTTTGGACTTTGGCACCAAACCCTATTTGTGCATGGAGAAAGATGCAAGCTAGATTTCTCAAAATGTTCTTTCCCACTCACAAGACCAACTCTATTAGGGCTCAAAATTCAAACATTTAAGCAAAACAATAATGACCCCTTTGATAAGTGTTGGGAGAGTTTCAGCGAGTTTGTTAACATGTGCCCACATCATGATTTCGAGAAGTGGAGACTCATCTCCTACTTCTGCCTTACACTAAGCCGATAGAAACTCATCGAAACAATATATCCGGAAGATTTCTTTGGGTTAGATGTGGACGATGGGGAAGCCCAATTTAAGTATGTCATCGAGACTACTCAATCTTGAGACATATTGGATTCAAACATCCAAGGCTAGAATCGTGTCAATAGATCCTTCCATGTCTGGAATTTATCGATTAGATAAAGAAGGTGAGTGGAAGCTTTAAATTAAGCAACTATCCAAGCGGCTAGAAGATGTGGTAGAAGTTATGGGGAAAGATACATTCGTCCCATGTCGAGTATTAAATGAGGGTATTTGCACTATTTGTGAGGCAGAACATTTAACGAATGAATTTCTAACTATCCCCGCCGATAAAATTATGCTTCAAGCACAAGTTGAAGAAGTGGGAGCTTATAAAAAGAAGCAACGTGTTGGTTTAGATTCAACGATGCGTTCGGTTGCCCATAGATGAAGCAGTGGGAGCCTATAAAGGGAACTTAATGCCCTTCACAGTAACTATTATAATCCTTCATGGAAAAACCATCCCGATTTCAACTATGGGAAACCGAACGCATCATTGAATCTAAATCAACACGCTTCTCAACAATCTCCACCACTCCCACCTTTTCAACAAGTGCCAAAAAAGCAAGCACCTCATCTTGTGCCTTATGTGATCCCATAACGGAAGTGTCTTGAGAACACTGTTTCTTAATTTATGCAAACTCAGTCAGCAATAAATGCCTAAAATGCTCAAAATTTTGCCAACTTAAAGGCATCACTATCTAAGTTGCAATCCACTTTGAGTGTCTAATAGAAGGGGAAGTTTCTCGCCCAAGGCCAACGACCTCCCCAAGGTTAAAACTATATGAACTCTACTCACGATGAAATTCGAGAGTAATGTAAAGCAATAACCACTCTATGTAGTGGAAGAGTTGTTGACTTATCACCTCCTCTACAAGATGTACAAAAAGACAAAGAGGTTTGTCCCGACACGCAAGAGGTCGAATATGCCCCCTTGGATGATAGTGAGAAAAAAGGCACGATTAGGCCAGAAGTGGTAGTGAAACCCCCGATAGCCGCACCACACCCTCAACAGTTGGTCCTTCCTTTTAAAGGGGCCTCCCGTGACGACATTCTAGAGGTGCTTAAGAAAGTGAAGTTGTAAGAACATATTTTTCGTAGTACTCATTTTAAATAGAGTATGTCATATACCTCAAGAACCGTCGAGAAAAGCTCACGATTATTTGTTCAATACAACGGATCCAAACCTTAAGTATCTTCAATATATGCGCAACATAAGGTATAATTTCGTATAGAATGTGCTTAAGTTTCGTAAATGCTTTACTTTAGTATTGGAATATTTTTAGAAATCATTTTTCATCAAAATGAGGCATTTTTCTAAGTAAAAATAATTTTTGGAAGACCTGTAGGCGAGCTTTTTAAAATATTTAATTTTTGTTTATGTCGTTAAAACGATATAGCAATGTTGTTCAAACGACATTGATAAGTCATTCAAATGACTACTTCTAACGACATGCAATGTCGTTTGATAGGTCGCTCGAAGGGTACTTTTTTTGTTGCTTTAAATGGCCACGTATTGTTTTATATTTTTAATGGTCGTTTCTTAGGTAGTCAGTAACGGCATCCCATGTCGTTCAAGCGACATTGAGAAGCCATTCGAACGACCTCCACCACCGCAAGTTTTTTATTGAGCTATAAACACCTGTTTAGAGACCTTTTTCATGAAGACTTTTGATACACGAAAACTGCAAATCTACAGACTTTTAGTCTTCCTATTTTAGGGTTAAAAACCTAGTTTTTAATTCACCAAATCATACCAATTCTTTTGTGAATCATTTGTGGAAAACAAATACTTCTTGGAAGTTTGCCTTTATGGAGTGCCATCTCTGCTACTGAATTGGTAGTTCTTGCAGGAGCTGCTTGCTGATGACTACGGTCATTGAGGTTCTTAAGAGGATCTTTATTGGGGCTAAGTTGTGGTCTATGTGGATTTTTCGCGAGAGATTCATTGCAGATTTTTATATGAAAATGTAAGTTACGATTTACGTTAGATAGTGAAATAAATATGTTTTACCCGAAAGAGTTTTATTCTTGAATCTCGTTTGTCGCTTGATTTGTGATTGAATGTTTAATTTATCCACGTAGATGCATGATTGGGGTTTAATTAATTTTGATCAAAGATTGACTCTAATTAAATAAGTTTTTAATTGGAAATTTCTGAAATAAAAAAATAATTCATATCACGCATTCTAAAATTGGTAAACAGAGCTTTAGCTCAGAATTTTTACCGTTCACAAATTAGTATCAAAGCAGGTTACTCTAATTTATCGCGTGATTCCTTTTTCTGTAAAAAAAATTAGTGATATCGATTTTTTCAAAGAAAATTGATTTTGAATTTTTTTTTAATATTTTCGATGGAGAACTTATATCATCGGCTGCCCATCTTTTATGGCACGAATTATGCCTATTAGAAATCTCGCATAAAATATAGTTTAAAATCTATTAATGAATATGTTTGGATTGTTTGTGAAAGAAGGTGGACTCCTCTCAGTATCACCGTTGAAAATGTCATCAACCCTAAACCTGTGAATGACTGGAATGATGATGATTTTAAATGGAGTACCTATAAATCCTGTGGCCTTAGCGCTATTTATAGAGCCACTACTCCTGACGAGTTTTGCCAAATTATGACATGCACCATGTCTAAAGAGGCATGGGTATCCTACAATTAACACATGAGGGTACTAACGCGATTAAGCCATTTAAGTTACAAAATTTGACGACCCAATTTTAGAATATAACAATGTTAGAGTCCAAGTGTCTTGACGAGTTGTATGCTAGGTTGTCAGACATAATTAACACGAGTTTTAATTTGGGTGATAAAACTAAGGATATGAGGGTTGTTAAAAATATTTTGAGGTCACTCTCATCCCGTTTTATTCCTAAAGCCATTGTTTTAAATTCTTTGGGGATATTTGATACACTTAGGTTAGAAGAACTCGAAGGAGGCCTTCAAACTTATGAGGTCGACATGTTTCTCAAAATTGTTAAGCCTAAGGATAAAGGGATTGCACTTAAGGCACAATCTATAAAAGGTGAGGAAGTGTCTAGGAAGAAAGAGAAGAAGAAAAAAGAGAGAATTTGTGAGTCCGAGTGTGAGGGAGAATTGGATTTTGATGATGTGGCCATGTTTGCTAAAAAAAATTAAAAAGTTTCTCAAATTTTCCAAAGAAAATTCTTCCAATAAAAAGATGTTTGAGAAAAATATAAAGAAATAAGAGGCCAAAGAGAGAGGTGAGAAATAAGAATAGGCAAGATGTTTTGAGTGTGAGGGCAAAGGGCAAAAAGTGTTTCAATGCCTCACTATGCTAAAGAGAAAGGGTAATAAAATTTCTATGATAACCACTCTTAGCAATAGTGATAAGGAGGTGAATGATTCCGGGGATCAGTCGTCACATGGTATGTATGTTGCCTTTATGGTTAGTCATGTATGCACATCTAGTTTGTCCCACGACAATAAGGAAACTTGTATATATGAGAACCCCGATCATGATATGTGTGTATCGAGTAAGTGAGAGAGAGAGGTTGAAAGTGAGAGTGAAAGTGATATCCAAAAAGTGTTTAGAGATTTATACGCCGAGACCTTAAAGACGAAGAAGTTGAATAAGGAGTTAGGTCGTAAGGTGTTAGATTGGAGAGAGAGAGAGAGAGAGAGAGAGATTAAAGTTCTAAGCGGATCAGAGGCATCGACGAGTCAACTCGAGAAGGCAAAAGTTTCTTTAAGTGAGCAGTTGATCGTCTTAGATCGGGAAAAAAGTGAACTTGAATCCCGTGTGCCCCAACTCGAGATAGATTTAAAATATGCTCAGGAGGTCAAGGCTACTTAGAGGATACATCTAAGAAGGTTGGAAAGATCCTCCTTGGTCCCGCTTTGGGTAATGTTGAGAGATTAGTAATAGGTTATGATGGTGCATCTACATCCCATGTTATACCCGAGCTGGTTCCCGAGTTTGTGATAAATCCATGTCTCTCAACCTAACCCACCTAGGTGACCGGTTCCAAATAGGAGAGTGCGTCCTACACATTTTGAGATAGGTGATCCTAGGCTCGTGTATGTTTGCACCCATTGCAAAAAGAAAGGACACCTTATGGAATTCTATTTTAAGTTAGGTAGTGTGTCACACAAAATTTTGCCACATTATGATATGACGCATATTCGTACACACACTCACAAATGATACTTTGCATGATCCTTCACTTCACATGAGAGAGTTTGCACAAATTTGAGAGCAAATTGAGGTTTTAGTCAAGACTTCACACGATTTGATGGATGTTTTCAGAGGATGTCACCACCTTTGGAAAACTTCTATGCACCTAAGGGTTGAGGTTTAGACATGTTTGCTAGCATAGGATGATTTTCATGATGATAGTTTCTGCCTATTGCTAGTATGTACCATTTTTGTATTAATTTTTTTTTCATTTTTGATATTTATTTTGAAAAACCCAAAATATTTTTGTTTTTAAAATTTTTTGGAAAAATACAAAAATATTTTCTATTTTTTTACAAAAAAATTGAAAAAGCTAAAACGATTTCATTTCGATAAATTTTTTGAAAAGGACAAAAGGATTTTTGTATTTTGTTTTGCACCATTTATGGAAGGACATTTAGGATGACCAGATAACAACATCATTCAATGTTGATGTAAAAAACTAGATTATCTCTAATTAATCAATCACAGATAAATAAATTAATAAGACAAAGGATTTTTAAAGTGGTTCACCCTAATGAAAATGGCCTACGTCCACGGTGTTTGTATTGCTGACTGTTTATTTGGAATCTCGATGATAGGTTTACCAAGAGATCAAAAGTCCTCCACTTATGAGGAGGTTATAATGTATTTATAGCCTTGAGGCTGTACATATGAAAAGATAACGCGCCGTTATCTAGTAGACATATACATCTGTACGATAATAATGCGCATTTAATGCGTAGCTGCCTTTTGATTCTCTTGATTTGGTTGCTATGCACGCTAAGTAGCTCGGACCGCTTAAGTTGCTCGGTACGCTTAAGTTGCTAGGTACGCTTAAGTTGCTCGGGGTGCATGAGTTGCTCTGGGAGCCTGAGTTGCTCGGTGACAGTACGTTGTTCGTCTAAAGTATTTGTATTTGCCACATAGGTTGACACATGTCTTTAAGTGATTGGTCCACGTCAGCAGACTAAATTTGGTATCAACAGAAGCTCCCAATGTTTCACAGTTGAGGTTGATGGAGAGTGTGGAACATTTTGCTTGAAAACTTCTTGGATTAATGATCTTCATGGATTTCAGGAAAATTTTCAATATATATAATTCCTTTTTGAGCGCATAATATCAAGCTTCATAAATATTTTGAATTTTCAAGATCACCTCGATATTTGTGCCTTTTTCTTCTTTTAGCCTCGAAAATGCAAACATTTTTCCTTGTAATCATTATTTTTCTCTATTCCCTAGGTAAAGTATTTAAGTGCGACAGAAATCCTATCTCTTTTCACTTTTCAAATCTGTATCTCTGAACCCTTCATCTTCTCTTTATCTTGTGCTTTCGTTCTTTCCATCGTTTATTGACAACTTATCTCTATTTCCTCTGTAAGATTTTCTTCCTTCTTCTTTATTTTCTTTATTCACCATGGTTTATCTTGTTGAATTATTAGATAAATTTCGGTCTGAGTTTTCAATACATTCGTGGGTTATTTTGGAAGAACTTTCTTATCCTTGTGATTTACTTTCTTTGGCAGAGGGACACTGGTTCCCAAGTCTTTTTGTAGCTGAGTGTGGTTTTTCTTTCCCTCTAAATCCCCTGTGTTTGGAGTTTTGCCAATATTTCGATATTGTACCTGCAAGAGTAGCTCCAAATACATAGAGGGTAGTTAATGGCGTACATAGGTTGAATCAACTTCATGGAACTGGTTTGGGAATTCCAGAAATTATGTATTTCTATAGATGGGTCATTAGCGATAATACTTTTTATTTAAAAACTAGGTTTTCGAATAGAGCGTTAGTTGTCAATCTTCCCGATGCCAATAGGAATTATTTTAATCATGGGGTTGTGATGAAAAGTTGGCAACACCCTCCATTAAGTGGAGATGACATGTACAAGGTCCCAGGTGTCCACTTTATGGCAATGGAATAGGTTGTTTTTATTTTTGAAATCTTTTTTTCTTTGTATTTGATGAAATGCACCACTGACATTTGATTTTATTTGTTACAGTTGACAGTAAAAGAAAACCTCCAAAAGAAATCGAGGTTAATATAAATAATTTAAAACTTATTTGGGGATTGCATCAATCTGTTGTTGTGGGGCATATTAGATCTGATTCTTATTTGTTGTAATACGGAAGCTACACCTCGTCTTTCATTGCTCGTCCTCGTCCTGTGGTAATTGATCTTAATCAGGTACCAATCTCTGAGACCAGTGTGGAAGGTTCTTCTTCTGACTTGAGTATTCCTATTACTGATCTAATAAAGAAGAGGAAAGCTCCTGCCTTTTTTGACAAGTCTTCCTTTGCCACCGACGAGGCAAACAAGAATAAACAAGATGTCCCAGATAAGGGGTAAAGAATACAGTTGTACCCCCTTTTATTGCTGCCAAGGAAGCTGGTAAGAAGCCCCCTGTGCCTCCGAGTAAGAATGTTGTCATCTCACTTTCGAGTGAGACTGTTGTCATTCCACCAATAACGACAGCTCCTACTCCTCTGAGGAGATTAAAAAGAAGTTCTTCTGAGAGACTTGTAGAACCTATCTCTAAACCTTCAAATGTTGAAGGTAGTGTTCCAGCTCTTGTTCTTCCGAGCTCTGCTGTGGGCTTGATAAAATCCTGGACTGTTCCAGAATTCCAAGGTGTTGAAGACACCTTTTCTCGTGAGAGACTTACCACATTAGCTGCTCAACACATTACTTCAGTAAGTATCTTTATTTTGAGTCCTTTATTTCTAGTACTATGTTCATATATTGACTTAAATTTCTTTCTTTTTTCAGCTTGTGACTTGCTTCAATAGTATTTTGAAGAAGGATCAAGCCATCAGGGATTCCAGCTCCTCGGGTGGGGTAGAAGAAGATTTTGCTGGACTAACCCAGTCTTTGAGGGAATCTCGTCAAAAGTACGAGGAGGACAAAGATGCTTGATCGTGCTGTAGTCAATAATGTGTCCTACTACGAGATGATTGAAGATCTTCAAGGAACGATCGAGGAGCTTCAACAGCAGTACAAAGAATTTACAACACTTTTACATCAAGTTTATGAGAAAAAATACCATCAATTGAGTGTTGACAATGGATATGACAAGTTCATTTATGCTCATGAGAAAAATGAGAGTGTTCTGAAGCTTGAAATTGAAGAGCATAGACATATCGCCAAGTTGTTGGTGCGGGAGAACATTGCTTTGCAGGAGGAAATAAAATAAATCAAATTTGTTGCCTCTTCCTCGGGAGTCTTGGTCCCCATTAATGATGAAGGTTTTTCCTTCTTGGAGGTAGAAAATGCTAACTTACGAGATGAGTTAGAAACTTTGAAACGAGTTGGACCATCCACATCTACTCATGGTAGAGCAAGATCTTCTCGTGGAGGAGCAAGGGCTATTCGGGTCACCATTGAAGAAGTGAGAACTCAGTCGGCTT